>JARGCU010000044.1:6990178-7624285 GCA_029227775.1 Morpho helenor
TTTATTACATCAGTTTAATAAAAATAACGTATTCATAAATGTTATTATAAGAACGACACAGTCGGAATGAAATATTTTTTATAAGGTATATTATTAAGCTATATTATTTTGTCATCTTATTTGCATTGTTTTATAGATTTCAATATAACATTGATATGTTTTTTTTTATTATTTATTGTAATCCGCTCCTATAAATATGTCTAGTTTAGGCAGTTTAAATTATGTTTAATCGAAAAAATTAAAATAAAATTAATTATTTCTAATAATTTAGTCGCTGACTATTAAATGATGCTATGGACCTCATAAGAAGGCTCAGAGTCACTCAGCGGACGATGGAGCGAGCTATGCTCGGAGTATTTCTACGTGATCAAATCAGAAATGAGGAGATCCGTAGAAGAACCAGAGTTACCGACATAGCTCAGCGTTTCGCGAAGCTGAAGTGGCGGGCGGGGCACATAGTGCGTAGAACCGATGGGCGTTAGGGTCTCAAGGTGTTGGAATGGCGACCCCGCACCGAATACGCAGTGTCGGTAAACCCCCCACGAGATCAACCTCAAAAAGGTCGTGAGGAGCCGCTGGGTTCAAGCGGCACAAGATCGTGTGGTATGGAGATCCCCTGAAGAGACCTATGTCCAGCAGTGGACGTCCATCGGTTGACAAAGAAGAAGAAGAGAAAAATAATTTAATTTCTATAAAAATAAATTTCATAAAATTAAAATTACAGCGTAACCACTTACTCGTCCGTAATTTTTTGCTGCCATTTTTGTTTTGTTGCGAATACATAAAGTAATTAATTATTATGACTTAGAAATATTTTTTAAACATAAATAGGCACAATTCCTCGTTGTTTTGACAATTCTGGCAAATATAAAAAAATAAAAAAGGAGAAATACTTTATGTTCTTTTATGTTTATGTCTTTATTGTATAAAAGTTTTAAAAATAAACTTATTAACTATTTCTTGATAAATCAGACCCCATATTGACAAGATTTTTATTTAAAAGATTCTTAGCAATCCGAATATAGCTCAAAATATCTAAGATTCGCTTTTCAATCAAATGTCCCAACTCCGGATTTATCCACCGCGCCGCTAGACCCGTGCATTACCGAAATTGCACTGAGTCAATTTTCTATATGCGATATTCCCATGAAATCGTTTGTCTCATATGACAGCTGATCTTTTAAGTATAATTTAGAAGGAAAAAGTGTTACTTACTTTGTCTTACGCTTGAATACATCGAAGCGTATACTAAAAAATTTTGATAATCATTATGGGACGTATGATATGAACATTTTATTTGAATTCTATTTAATTCCGCATAATCTCAAACTGTACGTGAGGTTTTCATTGAAACTACAGAACCGAAATTCGCCTATGCAAATCTCTTGATTTTGTTAAATTCTACGATTCAATACATACAACAACAAACACAGCATATATAATAATATATATTTGCTATAAATTCTGCTGATAATTCAATAATTCAACAACAATTACATAACAATTCTACAATAAATTCTATTTCAATAATTAATTTAATTTCAGTTCTACATTAATTACATAATTGGATGTAGTTATTAGTAGAACGGTTGAATGATTATTATCTTATACAACATGTGTACACACATTATATACTTGGCTTTGAGCTTGGCTTTGCTATAATCCATTACAAACTATGAATAAATTCTATATACATTTATTTATTTATTTTTTGGTTTATTTATTTATTTTTATTTATTTTTCTTTTTACACATATATTTAGAAAAGAGAAAGAAAAAAATTAAAATTAAAAAACACATGTATAAAGGCGGACTTATCCCTAAAAGGGATCTCTTCCAGTCAACCTTTGAGTAATAGAAGGAAAAGAACAAGAATTGAAGAAGAAAGAGAGAATGGGTCATACAGAGAAAAGGAAAAAGTTTATATAAATTGAACTATTTAATCTATTAAATAATTTTGGTAAAATAAATAGATAAAAGTGAGATGCTATTAATATATATATATATATATATATATATATATATATATATATATATATATATATATATATATATATATGTATATATGTATATACCTATGATAAATATTTTCTAATCTGTAATTTAAATGCTGAAAGGGAAGGAGATTTGCGGATTGATACTGGTAAATCATTCCATAGCTTAGCACCATGAAAGCTAAATGATCTCGAGTAAGTCAGTGAGGAGCATTTAGGGAAAGCAAGATCTAAGGTACATGTATACATACATACATAGTATACCATAAGAGCACTTCAGTACTAAATAATAGAATCGATACTTATATTGTGAATGTCTGTTTTAATCTTATACCTACCTCACCATTTTACAAACGGACAACCAGATGCCGCGAGGGGTTCCACCGCTATTCTATTGATATAACAAAAATGAGCACAAACTGCTTCGGCTCATCTTTTATAATGCGTACGGCTAAAGAATGGAATTATCTTCCTGCATCTATCTTCTCGAACTCCTACGATTTGAAAAAATTCAAGAAAAGAGTGAATAGGCAGTATATTGACAAGCGCAGTCCACTTTAGGCTGAATCTTTTGTTTTTCATCAGATGTGATATCAGCAAGGCACTTACCTTATCGCATTTAAAAATGTGTATCGTGATCCTTAAAGATAAAAACAAAGTATAATAAGTATCAAAATTACCATAACAAACAATAACCGTACAAGAAGATTAATTAAACGTTTTTTATTATGAATCCTGTGTAAGAAAAATATATAAAATAGATAAAGAAAGAAGTATATAACTTTCATATATAGTATAGTAGAGAAACTGGTTGAAACATAAACGTGTTAAATCGTTCTCAAAATATTCTTATAGCAGATAAAATCACCCCATCGTCATAAGAATTCATGTGTATGTCAGCATTTCAAACACGCTCGTTCCGAATGTCCCCAATGGAGTATTGCGTAAGGGATGTTGCATTTTAAATGATATATTACACCATTCAAGAAATGGAGGGATAGTTCACGTCACCGACACCCTTAATACCTAAAGCGGCCCCAACAAAGCCGTGAAAAATGGTTACAAGAGCGACATGAAAGGGATAAAGATGCTACTTATCTTTAAAGATTCGACACAGCTCGGAAGCATTCATATATCAACAAAAACCTGATGTTTTAATTTTATTTTGAAACAATGTTTCCTACTATTATAAACTACTGAGTGAAAATTGATTGATTTTTTGCATTACTACGAACTCTGCATTTTATCAGGTATAAAAACGGTTAGTTAACATTTTGCAATACATTTTCTATTTGGTTTATCTCGGAATAAAGCAACAAAATTTCATTATTACTTTTGTATTACGGATCTCCGCAAAAAATTAAAGTACCATAGGCCTCCTCTCTCCGTTTTAGGAGAGAAGGATTGGAGCAAAGACCTACCACGCTGCTCCAATACGGATTGGTAGGTTTCTCACGATGGCTCACCTCTCACCACTGAGCTATCTCCGCAAAGTAATGCCTAATTCAATAATTATTTATATAAACATTTACATTATAGAACATGCTGCATTAACAAAAGTCAGTCCTTTTACTTCTTATTCGTGACCCAAATCGCGTGTTTTAATGTTAGCGTGTTGTTATATTAGCAGTCATTACAAAATTTTCCAATAATAAGTCAACAACGTTGAGCCTCCTGCCTCTAGATACATGAACCAATAATTCAACTTCGAAATTATTAACGTTATTGGATTACGGTGATTAAACTATGGCTAAGTCGTATATTCCTTATTTGACTGCTTTCGTAGTAGTTGTATTATTTCATTATTAAATATTAATTTAATCTATATCTAGGTATCCTAAGTGTACACACCCACACTGAGCCGATAGGAGAAATGAAACTACAATCGCAAGAATACAAATCTCAACTTTATTTACCTCCCATAGCCCTACCTATGTCTGAGACAAATAATCTTCTTAGCGCGATTTCGATTTAATATAACGCCATGCAGCGCCATCTATGGTTGAGTAGATTAGTGAGCTATACATGTATTATTATATAAAAAGATTGTTTAGCGTTTAACATACCACCCACCATGGACAGAATGTCCATAATCAACAAACATAAAAACTTCTCCGAAAAAATTAGTACTAACCGCCCCACCATGACTGAATAAATTTACTCACATATAAATAATCAAATAATTAACCACAAATTATAAATTATCTACAGACATGTAGGGATAAAACAATACTTATGAATATATTAAATTACCAAATAAGACATCTAATGAATACAGTTCTACCAAATTAAAAATATTACATACATTTTTCACAATTGGCAAGATAATTAATTTCTCGTAATAAATATCTACATTTCCTTTATGTAATAAATAAAAAAACCAACCAATGACATTGTCTGGTCCAGAGTGCTTATCAAAACTAATAACGAAAAACCAAGAATTAAAGCCGTTAAAAAACTGGACAAAGGTAAGTGTGAATAGGGAGCATCAGCGATCAAGTACAAACAGGTAAGTTTACTTTTCTTTTTAACCTTTCCTTTTCCTTCCTTTCTTCCCTTTAAACCTTTTACATTTACATTAGTTTTTCCTCTTTTATCGTTACTGTTTTTCATAACATTACATTTTAACTTTTTAGTTCTTTTTATCCACAGGTCATCATTAAGGCAGTCTACTGGATTTACGTCCCTGGATGCGCAGTCTACAAGGTTGTTTCTTGAGTCAACGTGAAACCACTGGCTACTCTCTGGTATGGTAAGTATCCTTAATATTCTTTTACTAATGAATTTTTTCCATTTACTCGGATGAACCCTAAACCAGAATTTCTGAATAAGAATTTTTGCCTTTATTATCTGCGGTGAATACTGTCCAAGAGGGTCAAACAGGCGGGATAAGTCTAATATGACTTTGCGCTTAGTCACAGGTGTACTCAGCGGAGGAAGTTGGACTGTATATTTAATTTTATTTCTTTCCCGATTTATTGCTATTCTCATAATTTTCTTAACTGTATCTACTTTTAATTCAAAACTGTCTTTGCCTTCATCTTCATTCGGTATTTTCTTAAAACATTTCGCATCTTTCTTAGACTTCTGAAGTTGAAAGCCACTGTGACTAAGCAATTTATCCCTTTCTGCATAAATTCGCATACCCTCTTTAAAAGATTTGCATCCAGTAATGAGATCATGAACGTAAATCTTTGCCATGATGCGGTTGGATACCAAAGGATAAATTTTTTCTTCATCACCTGCAAGATGCTGCAAACATCTTACAGTAAGATGCGGTGCTGATGATGTGCCAAATGTTTCTGTATCATTTGGTACGCCAGCATGATGTGGTAAATATACCACACCCCGTATGTCTTCTACTAAAAGCGGAACTATTTCCGTTTGGTCTAAATCCAGATACTCTCTAATTACAGAAGCATATTGCACCTTAAAGTCAGGATTCTTGAGTAATCCTTGTTCCACCATGCCTACTCCTTTACCTGCAAGATGTTTGGAGTTACCATCCTTGCCTCTCTTAGTGGTTTCAGAAAACAACAACAACTTCCCACATTTCTCTTCCTCTTCAATAAGAGGTTCTTCATCTACCGAAGCAGATTTTTCTGACACCCCAGACTTCTTAAGCGTGTCATTTTCACACAATGACACGTGCATGTTCAAAATAACACTGTTACACATACCTGGACTATGGCCATTTGGATCATATATATCACCAGACAAAATCCAACCGAGCCTTGTTTTTTGAGCAACAGGGGACCCAGGAGGACCTTTGATTAAACCTTCTAGTAATATCTGTGAATAAACACCAACACTTAAAATCATCTCGATTTTATTAGGTGTACCGAAACATGGATCTGCCAACTCCATAGCAGGTAATGTTGAAAATAAATTGACTAACCTTTTTTCAGGTAACAAAGACGTAAGTTTGTTCAGCACATACGCTTTTATTTCAGTCACAAACGTAGGGTCTAGACGAGATTTAACCTTTACAAACACCACTGAACTACAGGGCATACTACCATCATCGCCTAGCCTTGATACGTTAGCTGCAATTGGCATTTTCTCCAATCCTAACAACTGGACTGTAGACTCCGTAATAAATGAAGCCTGAGAGCCCTGGTCTAAAAGAGCTCTTAATACTACCGCAGAACCAGTTTGAGATTCAACCTTTACTAAGGCTGTGGCCAATAGAGCTTGACTCCTTATGTCTGAAAAACAAGACACTATATTGTTTGTCTCACTATGTGAGGATGTGGTTGCATCTTCAACCCTATCCTGGCCGACTGACGTGTCGGCTTGATTTCCTTGATCAGATGATATCGGCTTGTTTACTGGGTGCAATAATGAGTGATGTCTTTTATTGCAGATACGGCATCTAGCGGACTGACGACAAGAATACGCGGAATGCTTATCGCCTAAACAATTATAGCACAATGCACTGGACCGGACAAAATCACGGCGCGCTTCAGCACCTAATTTTACAAAACTTTTACAATTATAAGTTTTGTGACTTTCACTACAATAGGAACAACATGATTCAGTTACTTGTATCTTATAACTGCGAGTATTTGTTTCCTTAATTGGTTTACAATCTAAAAATTCGAGGGATCGAAAACGATGTTCCAAAAAATCTTTAAACGCATTAATTGTAGGCACAGTGCTCGAACCTTCACTGACCCTAGCTTCCCACAGCTTACGACTTTCTGGATCTAATTTTTGACTGACAATGTAAATTACAATTACATCCCACGAACTTGTGTCTATTTCTAAATTTGATAAACCATTTAACATGTCATTCGTACTATCCAACAATTGTTTAATTAAACTAGCAGATTCTAATATTACATTTTTAACAGAAAAAAATCTTTGAAGTATACAATTCGCTAAATATTGTGTATTATTGTATCTATTTTCTAATATCGTCCAACACTGAAGGTAAGTAGTGTTCGATATGGGTATGTGGCGAACAAGCTGCTCCGCCTCGCCGGTGAGATGTCCCTTCAAATAATGAAGTTTTTGAACTTCATCAATACTCTCATTATTGTGAATGAGTGACTTGAACAAATCCCTAAAGGTCACCCACTCAGTGTACAGCCCGGAGAAAGTTGGAATTACTATTTTAGGTAACTTAATTGTGCTCTTAAAATTGGAACCAATAACTAAAGAGTTATCTCTTTGCGGACTTGCTGTATTAACTTCAATAATCTCGTTCAATTCAGTTTTAAAATCCATGAACAACTCTTCGACGATCCCGAACACATCCTCAGTAAAATAGTTAGTACGTAATGTAGCCCTTTGCCTAATTAATTCGACATGATTTTTTGAAAAGTCTTTCCATTTTGTCTCTAAAGCTTGTAATCTAGTCGAAACATATTGTCGTGTCAATCTTTCTTTCGGACTTTTTCTGAAATTAACTCTAAGTTTTTGTATTTGACACTTCAATTCTTCTTGTATGTCCAAGAGCTCCATTTTTTCCTAAGTGTTTAGAATTCTAAGTAAAATCGGGCGTAGGTTCCCCGTCTGTTTACTTTTAGCGAAATTATTCTAAGTCCCGAACTACCACTATTGAATTTCTCTAAGTCCAAACTATTAACTTTAAAATTTTACAAGTGTCTTTAATCTTGAAATTTTCTAAGTCCCTATTACGTAACTTATAAGAGTACTCACAGTTGTCCGGCACTGAACTCACTACACTCAATGAATCCGCTCCGCTTGTGTCGCCGCTTCCGCTCGTGCGCCCGCTGGCGCTATGGCCGCACCGTCTTCCCGGTACAGCTGTTCCTGGTGCCTCAGCACCCTAGCGCCATCAACGACGATCCGTCGCTGGGTCGACGCGGTAATCACTAACAACCGCCGTCAAACTCAAACCACACTCCGGCTACGAAGTACCAATGAACACACCCACACTGAGCCGATAGGAGAAATGAAACTACAATCGCAAGAATACAAATCTCAACTTTATTTACCTCCCATAGCCCTACCTATGTCTGAGACAAATAATCTTCTTAGCGCGATTTCGATTTAATATAACGCCATGCAGCGCCATCTATGGTTGAGTAGATTAGTGAGCTATACATGTATTATTATATAAAAAGATTGTTTAGCGTTTAACACTAAGGCTATTGGTTAGTTAGAAAGCGCCTCACGTAGAAGATCGTAGAAAATAAGTACTTACTTGAATAATCTAACAAGCTGATATTTATGGCAAATAGTTTCCTTGCGTCTGTTTTTATTTCTAACGAATTCCTTTTACTTGTAAGAATTAAGATATTTCGTATATTGTGATAAATCATTTGTCTTCTCAATTGTATATAATATATGCTACTAATCAATGTTAATTGCATATTAAAGAAGTACTGTTATTTTTTAATATAGTTCAGTAGGCTACCCTAGTATATTTATTAAAATGAATGTTTGTCTGTATGTCCCTTATAGACTTCGAAACGGCTAGACTGATTTCAGATAATCTTTAGATTGACGCAGCGGATAATTCTGTCAAGTTTGGTGATAATCGGAGTATTTTTTTAACTATCAACGCCAGTTTCAATTTCGAGGGTAGGTCAAAACATCACTGAACCACAACAGTGTAGCCAGACTGATAGTATATGATAATGATAACATTTTCGGCCATCGGCCTATGTCCAGTGGACGAACGACGATGTGAAGGCGGATTCTTCTTCTAATTCTTGTGAAATACATCATCTTCAACCGAAGATGATGTATTTCACAAGAATTAAAGCATATAAAGTAAGTGCACTAGTAATTGACCATGCACTAGTAGTTGATCGTTTTGTATAAAATTTTAAATAATAAGCATTTTGTTTGTTGTTGCTAATAAAAAGAAAACCTCAGAACTGTAGCCCATTGTTTAATATTTAAAACTTAATATAATTAATAAGTATTTTTATTAGCTACAACTAAAAAAACACTTAATATTTAAAATTTTATACAAAACGGTCAGCTACTAGTACATGGTCAACTACTAGCGCATGATCAATTACTAGTGCCCTTACCTTAAACCTTTAATTTATAATGCTATAAAGATGTAATCCCTTTCTATTTGAATTGTTATATACCAGCAGTATATCTGGTATGCAGCTTTTACCAGATGAATTGCAATGTACGCTATATTGGAAGTCTAGACACCACATGCGTCAGCTTTTCGAAAATTAATTACTAGCACTTGACACCTGTCGTCGGCCTGTTAGCTAATTGATGCCAAAACCAGTTCGCACCCAAACTGGGAGCCGTGTCATCGTCACTTTTTTGCTATGGTTGTTTACATCGATATAACTGTAATTTTTTTTATCTTAAACAAGACAACGCTGTGTTTGTAGACCCCCAAAAGGTGGACAGACGAACTAAAAAATGTTACATAGAACTGATAAATGTAAGCGGCGCAATATTTAAGGAGCGCAATCGTCATTCTCCTGGCCGTAACCCACTCTAGGTGGGGTCGGCATAACATGTTATAAACATGTTGTCACATGATTTGGCTAGGTATTTTACGACCGGCCGCCTCCCTGACGTTAACTAAACTTAGTCACCTTTTGTTACACCTCGGTAAGAAAGAGTCTTTTCAAGTGATTCAGCCGGATACCACACGGCGAGTCAACTTACCTTAGTCACCTTTTACGATACCTCAGTAACAAATGAGGGTAGTCTATTCTACTCAGCCGGATACTACACTACGGTCACCTTACATTACTCGCCTTTTACGACACCCCTCGGTAAGAAATGAGGGTCATTTCTTACCGAGGTCTATTTTACTCAGCTCAGATATGGCTAATATCTAAAGAGTGCAATATGGTATAAAGAGCTCATGAATAAGGGCTCCTGATGAAACTAGTCGGACTCACCATATAAAATAAGACAAGAGTAAAGCATATAAATACCAGTCACGATAGCATAAGTTAAGTTAAAATTATAGGGTTTTTATTGATAATATTTTGGTGTGACTTATTTGACAATAAATTATTATTATTTTTCTCAAAATTGAAATTAGTATTATATTATCTTCCAGAAAAGTTACGACAGAAACCTGTATTGACCCTAACAGTACATATGGCAGTATATTCCGATATCCACAAGTTAATTGCTAGTCTTTGACACCTCCACTCTCTTGTTAGTTAATTGGGACCGGAACGAGTTGACATCCAAACAGCGGCCAGATTTACCACCGGCCTCTTGTTTTCGGGTACAAAGCGATAGCTTGCCTAAAATACACTAGGACATATATAGCCGATATCAGAATAATAAAAGTTCAATAAAAAGTGTATTAAAGATTTTTGGATTAGTATTATATGGTCATAAAAATATTTTGAATTAAATATTGCAAGTGTTGGTGTCACAATTTTTTTACTGAATTGATATTTTAAGCAGTTAGTTATTCTGAGTTAACCATAAGAAATAGCGTCATGCTATCGCAGGCTTTTTTATAGAACATATGTATATCTACAATTCTCTACAACATTACTTTAGTGTATCTCTGGTCGTTTACGCGGCGCATGCGACCAAAGCTTCGAGCGAGCGACCTCTTCAACACAATTTACATACTCGTAAAACCGTAATGTACTATTATACGAGGTGTGTTCAAAAAGTATCGCGAATTTTGAATTTTCGCGAGTTACATATATTCCAATTTCGATTTTTTTGTGGCGTTATGTTGGTACATATGTCTCTCACTTATGCTGACAAGTTGGGCCATTTTGAATGTTCGGTTAATTCTTGACAGCTGCTTTGCTTGCACGTGTTTTGGTTCGTCTTCGATTTTTACCTATTCAAAAAATGGAACAAGGAACCTGTATCGATTTTTGTGTGAAAAACGAAATTAAGTGCGCGGATACATTCCGAATGTGGGCTGTGGCATATGGAGAAGTTACTGACGGACAAAAGCAACGTTCATCGGTTGTACAAAATGTTTTTAAAAGGCCGAGAAGATGTGAATGACGAAGAGCGTGCCGGACGCCCGAGCACTTCAACAACAGACGAAAAAATTGATGAATTGAAGAAAATGGTATTGGCCAATCTTCGAATCATCGATAGAGAAATTGCCGAGGACCTAGGCATATTGATTGACTCGTGCCATTCGATTTTAATCGATAATTTGTGGAAAAACAAAAATTGGCTTTTGCACCTCGATAACGCCCCTGTTCACACATCGCTGCTTGTACGCGACTTCTTGGCCAAAAACAACAGACCAATGATACCGCAGCCACCGTATTCCCCAGATCTGGCCCCCTGTGACTTTTTCTTGCTCCCGAAACTGAAGAGGCCCATGAAAGGACGACACTACGCCACGATTGACGAGATAAAGACGGCATCGAAGGAGGAGCTGAACAAGATACAAAAAAATGATTTTTTGAAGTGCTTCGAAGATTTGTAAAAACGTTGGCACAAGTATATAATATCCCAGAGGGATTACTTTGAAGGGGACAAAATAGATATTTACGAATAAATAAATAATTTTTGAAAATACACAAAATTCGCGATACTTTTTGAACACACCTCGTATACCCGGCTATACTCACATAGTAAGTATTGGGTTGTGTCGATTAGTTACGAATCCAGACTTGGTTATTTTTTCATGAGTTATTGTCGCGAGATCTCTAAGTTCTACAAAAATATGTTTTTTTCATAAAAAAATAATTTATAAAAGTAATGATAACATTATTTTGCCATAGTTCGCAATAAAATCTAATCGCGGATTTTTACGGATCGCGGAAACTTTTGTATTATGGACCTACGTAAATTAACGCCTTATTCCGTAAAATATTTAAATAATTTATATTAACACAATGTATGCAGGGAACGTACTAGTACGTATTCTAACGATTGATACTTGAGCGCGGTACACGTACTAGTACGTTTTCCGACGATTGATACATGAGCGCGGATCACGTACTAGTACGGGTTAGTTTAACAACATGGTTTTTAGTGGGTACAAAAATATTTAGATAGATAGATAGATAGAACATTCTTTATTGCACCACATAAAATTACAATATACATTGAAAAGAAAACGATTTACTAAATAAGTAAATTTACGTGTAAAAGGGCCTGCTCCACTGTAAAATATACCAACATAGAATGAAATAAGAAAAACTATTAGTATAAATTAGTAGTGACTTCAATTGATAGAGTTGACATCACATCTATATTTTGTTTACACATAGAGCTAAGGCACTAGTACTGTACCTAACTAAGATTAATTACTAGTAATCCCTTTAACAAGACGCGTCAGTGCCTTAATCTAATTATGTATCAGTAATAAACCAATTGCAATGACTTAGTGGAAACTGATGTATTTAGAATATCAATACAAAGAATTTAAGAATAATATTAAAGATATAATTTAAAAACTAGTGAGAGAGTATTATTATGATATACCGAATAGAAATGGTGGGCACGAGAGTTTTACTTTCATATTGTATATTTATATAGTTTAACTGGCCCGTTGGTGCAGGTGGCAGTAGTCTGCCTTCAGCTCCGTGGGTCGCGGGTTCGATTCTCGCCGACGGCGAATATTTTCTAAATACATTTTGTCTGTTTTACGAGTCTATGTGTATTACTATATTAAAGTGCGTATTTAAAAATTATACAAGTTTATATTTACCAGTTGTTTGACACACATAATACAAGTATTAAGTTACTTTTGGGACGGACAGCCGTGTGTGTAAGTGTCCCATACATTTATTTATTTTTATAGATGAGAAGGGTTTATAGTTTCAAAGACAAAACGATAACATATATCTCAGGGTATTTTGTAAGGCTACTAGAAAGTTCACTAGATGTCATTGTATGTTGCTAGGAGATTAGAGCATAGTATATATATATATATATATATATATATATATATATATTTAGGTAGCTGTGGTAGCCCAGCGGTAACACCGTGCGGTAATATCAGTAAGTTTCTGGAACTTACTGATATTTAAAAAAATATATAAATTGTAATATAATCGGTATTTATCATTATTCATATTATCATATAATCATTTGTTCTAATATAATTATAATTAATATTATAATTAATTATAATTTAATATTTCAAATTCCAGACATTTGAGCTCAATTATATTCATCATTATATTTTTGTTTTATATTTTTGTTGGTCCTTAGTTAGCAGTTCAATTTACAGTATTATATAAAAATTTCTGAAGTTAAATGTTCTCAATAGACTTTCGCTATTTCACTTAATTTATAGCATTAAGTTTAAAATTCTACTTTTTTAAACGTAAAATTTTATATATTCACTATAAGCCTTTAAACTTTAAATAAAATGTTTCAACTTGAATGATTAGCCTAGAGAATACCAATATTTTACCCGTTCCTTATGTAACAGATTGACTTGTGATTGGTCTGTTTAAAATGCGGGCGCAGTCAAGAACTTTTGAGTTTGTTTCCACTTTAATGTGAGAAGTTAGACGATTCAACCTAATCGAGCGATCCTAACGAGTAAAGTCCGGCCCAAATTTGTTACATGACGATTATATGTTTCTCAATAATTTATTCAGTTTACTCTACATTAGGTGCGTGTTATCAAAATCAATTTACAATATATTTGCGTATAAGCTCATCAGTACTTTATACCACGTAAATTTTGGTCATCTAAGAATGTTAATGAATGTAATGTCTCGTTTCTGATTTAATAGCTTGAGCATAGATCGCTCAATCACCCGTTGAGACGTTAAAAACTCTGTCTCTTCTTATTTATTCTGTCTCTTTTCCGTGCTTTAACGAGTGTGAGTTGTCCCAAAAAATATATAGAGAAGTTTTGTTTTGTGTGTGTACGTGTGCGTATGCATGTATGAGGTGTGTTACAAATTCTTATAAAGAAATAAAATATCATTTACAGTAACGTCAAATATGAAATAATTTGTCATGTATGCTTCAACATTAGATATTGCTTAATTGTAGCACTTAAGTTTTTTACTTACTCTCAATATTCTTTAAGTTTATGTGATGCAATAAAGTATATTGTATTGTATGTATTGACACTGCGGACTTAAAAGAAAGAGTAAGATTTACGTTTTTAATGTATATTATTGTAATATTGTGAAATATTATGTATCCCTTAATATGTTATGCCAAAATATTCTTATCCTAAATCAATGAACTTATAATAATATAATAATGGACCAAATAAAATGACTTGAGATTTCTTAATCTTTTTACAAAAATGGAACGGTATTAGGATTTGACATATACTTAAACCACATACATCAAAAGTTACCTTGTAAAAAATTAACATCATCATCATCATCTTCCTGCCCTTATCCCACTCAAAGCGGGGTCGGCACAAAATGTTATAAACATGCTGTCACATGATTTGGCTGCGTTTTTACGACCGGCCGCCTGCCTGACGTCAACTTACCTCTGTCGTATTTTACGACACCTCGGGAAGAAAGAGGGTAGTCTATTCTATTAAACCGGATACCACACGTTGTGTCAACTTACCTTAGTCGCCTTTTACGACACCTCGGTAAGAGATGAGGTTGGTTTATTCTACTCGGCCGGATAACCACACGGCGGGTCGACTTACCTTAGTCGCCTTTTACGACACCTCGGTAAGAAAAGAGGGTGATACTATTCTATTCAGCCGGATACCACACGGCGTTCGTAAAACAGTAACGTGTTTTTGGAAAAAAAAGTAGTTAACGAAATTAAATCCAGACAACAGACGCCATATCCAATTGAATTCAATGATGAATCACGGTAGACTAATTAAAATCAAACAGCTTTATACACATCT
Organism: Morpho helenor; assembly: GCA_029227775.1. Classification (NCBI taxonomy): domain Eukaryota; kingdom Metazoa; phylum Arthropoda; class Insecta; order Lepidoptera; family Nymphalidae; genus Morpho; species Morpho helenor. The sequence goes on from JARGCU010000044.1 coordinate 7,004,926, forward strand.
GACGCTATTGATTTAGCCGATATAATTAATACTGTCTGTTAATCGAAACACCATCCATAATCCTACGGTTTAATTTGACGCCGCACTGAATTATTTTGCACTACTAATAGCCACAGAAATGCATATTCCTCTGTAAATGATAATCACTGCCGTGGTTGATTGATCACATCAATTAGGAAATTATGTTGTTCTAATTGATGATAAAAAAGTAAAGTACAGCCTACTAATATCCCACGATTGGATATAGGCTTTTATCCGTTTTTGGATAGAACGGTTGGAGCTAAACCCACCATACTGCTCTAATACGAATTGGTAGTTTAGACATATTCCCAAGATTCTCTAGAGACATGCAGATTACTTTACGATTTTTTCCTTTACCGAAAAGCGTGTGCCAAATTGCTAATATCAATTAGACATAAGTTTAAGACAGAAACTCATTGGTTTTCAATCCCTTAACCCCTTTTGTAAAAGTTGGCTGATCTCACCAATGGGCTATCTCACTTTTAACTGAAGATATTTTTTATAAATTCTGTCTCCAATTCTACTTACATTAGAAGGGCTATAGATTTCGCTTAGCCCTTATGACTTTTTATTCTTTATCTAACTAGTGTAGAGTTTTACAGGTTCCATAGTTCATCGCTTACTTCTACACAATACAATATGTTTATATTTAAGAATCATTTTAAACTTGGGTTTAACAAAAAGTAATTTAGCTGGCAAAAATTCATCAAAAGGCTGTACAAATTAGGAAGTAGGTAATTCAGGTTAAGATGTTTGTTTAGTACTGTAAGTTATTAGGTTAAGAATCAATTTAAACTTGGTTTCAACAATATAATTTTGAGTATAAAAATGTATACTAAGGCTGTACATTTACAAAAAAACGTTACTGCGTGACAAACAAAGATTTTTTATATTTATATATTTTGCTGAAATTATATATATGTCGCATCCTGGCAACCAACATTCCATCATTAAAAATATATTGAAAATACATTGAAAATAGAAGGCGCAGCGGTGACAGAATGCAGACAGCGCATGTGAGAGAAAAAGACGGATCCGTGTCATGGCGCAGTTGTGAAAATTGTTAAGAAGAATATAAAGTTGAAGATAAGCGTTATACTTTTCCATATGCACGATACCCTAATTATGCCCACTAATCTCTAAGAATAATGCCCAAGATACTGGTAAGTCTACATCAGTCGTGGGATTCAATCGTGCAAATGGATGGATAGTATGAAGGGACTATGATGACTCACAATGATGACTATTAATAGATGTTCACCAGGTGCTACCTTCAGTTATTTAGTTGACAGCCTTGCAGCAAATTCTTTAGATTGTAATACTAATGTAATTTTAATGTGTGGAGATAGCTTGAATATAAGCAAACAAGACATTATGAAATGTGTAGATAAATTGCTATTCCTACATGACAATACAGAATGTAAATTTATTATGTGTTCATTTCCTTACTCAAACACACTAACAAAAAAACAAAATGAACATATTTATAAGTTAAATTTATTAATTTATAATTTGACACTCCGTCATGGGAAGGCAATTAATTACTTTGATAGTAATAAATTTATTACATCATTTAAGATGACAAGGGATACTATGTATCTACCTTTTAGAATTAAAAGACATATAGCTACATTGTTAGCATACAATTTAAACAATAAAGTTACATGTGTAACTAATTCTTTTGACACATATATCAACTGTACTAATAGTACTAATATTTCTGTTTTTGACTCCTGTACTAGTAGTAGTACTTGTATTATTCCTAGTATTAATCTTTGTAGTGATAATACTAGTTTAAACTAGAAATAAGGACAACAGATAAGCCTTGTCAAATAAATTTAGTGCACCAGAATTTACAAGGCTTATCTGGCAAAGAATTCGAATTAGAATTGTTTTTAAAAAAATATAATATTGATGTTTTGTGCATAACTGAGCACTGGCTTAATAGTTCGCAATTAATGTTAAATATTAAGGATTATACAGTATCCAGTGCTTTTTCAAGAAAGACCGCAACTCGTGGCTCAAATCGTGGGGGTTCTCTTATACTAGTACGGGACAATATACAATATAAAAAAAGGAATGACATTATGGGTCTTTCTGTAGAACACACTGTTGAGCTGTCTAGTGTTGAGCTGGAGCAATATTTAGTAGTTTGCGTGTATCGGCCGCCCCCAGGCGATTTTATTGTATTTGAAGAAGTTATGGAGGAAGTACTTAAGAGGTTAAGTAAATCACCTAAAAAGTTATTAATTTGCGGTGATTTCAATGTAGACATTTTAGTAAAGACTTCTAAAAGAGAAAAATTACTTAACCTATTCAAATGTTTTAACCTTGATAATGTTTTTAATGAACCTACTAGAATAACTGCAACCTCAGCTACTTGCCTCGATAACATATTTTGTAATTGTAAAATCTTACATAAATCAATTATAAATAGCTTAAAATCAGATCATAGTGGACAGACAATATCAGTTCCTGGTTTAGAACAAAAGTTCAAGAAAATAATCCAATTTAGACCTGTTACTACTAAAAAAATTAATACCTTTAGAGATAACATCTTAGCTAAGATACCTAAAATTAATACAGCTCAGAATGATCCGGATGAACTTTATAATTCTCTCTTTAGCTTAATCAACCTTGAATTTAACCGTGTCTTTAAGATTGTGGAAAAAAAACTATCACCAAATCTAAAGTTTAGTGATTGGGCAACAGTTGGCATTTACAAAAGCCGGAATATCTTGTTTGACTTGTATGCACAAAAGCAGTTCAATCAAACCCCCACATTCGCCGATTATGTAAAAAAATATTCTAAATTATTTAAAATTGTTTGCGTACAAGCTAAGTCATTATATATAAAAAGGAAGATCGCTACTTCTGAAAATAAAATAAAAGCAACGTGGAATATTTTAAATGATGAAATTGGTAAAAATAAAATTCAAGGTAATAATAATAACAATCTTGAACTTAGCATCAATAACAAAATTATTACTTCCAATTTAGAAGTAGCTCGCACATTTGAAAGTTTTTTTCGAGACATACCAATTACCACTACTAAATCCATCAATTCCTCGCCAACATTAGCACTTAATCTTTTAGAGGGGTGCGTCACTGAATGTAACGTTGTCTTTAATTTTAAACACATTACCCCGTGTGACGTTCTAAAAAGCTTCCAAACAATCCAAATGAAAAAAACGGAAGATTTATGGGGAATGTCAGTGCGCACAATTCAGAATATCATTGATGTTCTTGCGTCTCATTTAGCTCCAATTTTTAATAAAACTGTAGATTTAGGTATATTTCCAGATCTTATGAAACACAGTAAATTAATACCTCTGTTTAAATCTGGAGATAAAAAAGATCCAAATAATTATAGACCAATTTCAATACTACCCGCTTTTAGTAAAATCTTTGAAAAAATTATGCTTAATCAACTGCTCCATCATTTCAATTCTAACAAATTACTTCATTCGGAGCAGTATGGTTTTACAAAGGGTAGGTCCACAACAGATGCGGGTGCAAGATTGATGAAACATGTATTTAGTGCTTGGGAGAAGTTCCAGAATACCTTAGGTGTTTTCTGTGACTTGTCAAAGGCATTCGATTGTGTTCAGCATGAGACTCTCCTGCGAAAACTAAGCCACTATGGGGTAAAAGGTACTGCACTGAAGCTTATTGCCTCATATCTCAGTAATAGAATTCAAAGAGTGTGTGTAAATAATATAAAGTCATCCGGTTCAATCACGAAAATGGGTGTGCCACAAGGCTCTATTCTGGGTCCCTTCCTATTTTTAATATATATAAATGATTTGCCATTTTATGTAAACAATATTTGTGACGTAGTACTTTTCGCAGATGATACATCATTATTATTTAAGATTGACAAAACCAAAACAAAAGTTGACGATGTGAACAGTGCTTTGTCACAGGTATCGCATTGGTTTACAGTAAATAATCTTCTTTTAAATACAAATAAGACTAAGTGCTTAGAATTCACATTGCCTAATGTTGAAAAATTGGTAAATACAGTAAAAATTAATAATGAAATAGTAAAAACAGAAGACTTAGCTGTTTTTCTGGGAGTAACCTTGGATGCAAAGCTGCAATGGGGACCCCACATTACTAATCTTTGTAGTAAACTTAGTTCCGCTGCCTATGCCGTTAGGAAGATTAGGCAATTAGCTGATATTGAAACAGCAAGACTTGTCTATTTTTCTTATTTCCATAGCATTATGGCATACGGTATCTTGCTGTGGGGTAAGGCAGCTGATATACAAAAAATATTCGTTTTGCAAAAGCGAGCTGTACGTGCGATTTATAATATGAAACCACGTGACTCGCTCCGTGATAAATTTAAAGATATAGGTATTCTCACCGTAGCTTCGCAATACATTTATAATAATATAGTGTTTGTGAGACAAAATATACATCTTTTTAATAAAAAAAGTGATATTAGTAATAGGCAAACCAGGAACCGAAATAAATTAATAATACCCAGGATACGGCTTCAGAAAGTTCGTAGATCGTTTGTGGGCCTCGGTATACATTTTTATAATAAAATTCCACAATCTATTTTGGACTTGCCTTTACACAAGTTCAAAATAGCAATTAAAAAGACACTGATTCATAAAGCTTATTATACTGTTGAGGACTATATTGATGATAAGAAAGCTTGGTTTTAAATTGCGACCAGCTACGCACTAGATTATATTGTAAATTTTTTAATTTGTTCTTAATTAAGCCATTATTGTAAAACTCAATTTTGAAAAGAGTGACCGCCGAGTTTCTTGCTGGTTCTTCTCGGTAAGTGCACCATTCCGAACCAGTGGTAGCTTCATTGTAATTTGACGATTCGAAAGTGCTTGTAAAGGCCAATTTGAATAAAGAATTATTTGAATTTGAATTTGAATTTGAATGGCGGGTACTATAAGAGTTACGAAATAAAACAATTCAAACACCAAAAACAAAAAGAAAAAAAAATCCAAGTGAGACGAATAATATCAATCGGCCGAAGTTTAAACCCGATAAGCGATGATTTTACGTAAAATTGTGGTGTACTACAGCTGACTTATACTTGGACGGAAAAACAAAAGAAGATACATTTTCTGGAAATTTCTGCGGCTGCACTTATTAATTTAAGCAATGATAGATCAATGGATAATTAAAAATCATTCTGTATATGCCTGTTTTTGTGTTACGTATTTGATGAATTGTTGGAAGAATTTAAATATAGTGCAAATAGCAGCATGAACGGTGATTGCGCGTTTGATACAAAATTGATACATGACTGCAATAGCTTGCATTCACAACGGAGATATCTTCGCGTCAACAGCTGCACCAGGAACTACAAGTTTACTCCTATTTGAAACGAAAGCTACTTATAGACGATCGCAAATTCAACGCTATCGCAATTCAAGTGTCTTAGTTGCGATCAGCAGGGCACAGGAAAATGGAGTGTCGCAAACGGATTTTGGAACCAAAAGACTATTATTGTCTGTGGTACTGTGGTAAGCTCTAGACAACGACGACAAGCAGATTACAAATTATTTGTATGCTACAGGTATAGCAAGCCGGGCCACGTCGCGAGTCGCTGCATGGCCAATGGCAGGACCATTTCTCATGGCTCTTTGAGGTACCAGTACAGCGACGTGTAGACTGTAAACCAATGTCTGGTCAAACTGCCATCAGGAGCTTTCACACAATTTGGTATGTGTTATTACTTTGATTTGTTTCTGGGCCTGGATGTTCTCTCATAAAAGAGACTATAGCTAATAAATTCAGTTGGGAAATAATTAATCATGTTGTCGTTAATAAGGATGGCTAATAAGAATGTTTAAAGTACCTTGCAAATAATTGACAAGTAAAAGAAAACGGTTTTAAACTAAAATTATAAGAAGAGGGTGAATTGTTAAACTTTTGCCAATCCAGCTCTTTTAGTCAAAAACATAATGTGTCTGATTGTCTTACAAAAATGCCTGAGAGTCAAGTACCTATTGACGATGACAAGGTTTGTGATATCGTAATTTGTGTTGATGTTTATACAGACGGGTTCTTGGTTCGGTGGGTCGGTGACTGTTCCAGAGTATCGTCTGTAGCCCAGTAGAAATCGGCATCTGCTCAGGGTGGTCCGTGGGTACGCAGTGAGCGATAGCTCTGGGGGTCGATGACACCAGGGTATCGTCTGTAGCCCGGTAGAAATCGGTATCTGCTCTGAGTAGTCCGTGGGTACGCAGGGTGCGATAGCTCTGGGTGGTATAGTCGGGTCTAGCTGTGTAGCGATGGCCGTGAGTCATGTGGACTCGTTATCCCTGAGGGAAGACCCTTCTGCTGAGACAGAAGCGGTAGACCACGAACAAGATACCTGGGTTGTTTTGAAGTAAATTCTGATAGGTTTTCTGTTTTTTTGTAATGTCATGGTGAGTGTCGGTCAATGGTACTCGGCCTCAGTACTTTTCGTTTGCATTATGGGTTTGTGCATGGCCTAATATTTTATTTTGTACGGTTTCATAGTTCAATGATCAATTTATAACGAAATATGATTTTCCTTGTTTTGTACGTTTATTAAAAAGGTCTAGACCTCAATAACTCAGATGTTGTAGGATAGGCCGAACGGAATTTCTGGGTTCATTTATTTGTTACAGATCAACACACGGGGACGTGTGTCTCGCAGGATGGCCGTGTCGTATCCTGGCAACCAACATTCCATCATTAAAAATATATTGAAAATACATTGAAAATAGAAGGCGCAGCGGTGACAGAATGCAGACAGCGCATGTGAGAGAAAAAGACGGATCCGTGTCATGGCGCAGTTGTGAAAATTGTTAAGAAGAATATAAAGTTGAAGATAAGCGTTATACTTTTCCATATGCACGATACCCTAATTCTGCCCACTAATCTCTAAGAATAATGCCCAAGATACTGGTAAGTCTACATATATATATTTTTTTTAAAGAATGTAGGGTTGATACTGTTAGAAACACATATTTTTATAGAAAACTGCCATGTAATGGGGTTTAGGCTGTGAATTTTTAAGCGAAAATGAATCCCGGTAGATAACTAAACCAAATATATGGATATTTCGATAAATGTTTATTTTGAATTCTAGTCAGGCATAAAAAATTCAATTCCTTAATTCCATCGTTCTTATGGACGGAAAAAAGTCCAATTAAATCTATGTCTACGTCGAAAAACTGGAAAGAGGTAAAACGTAGACAGGAACGTTGGAAAGCACTTTAGAATTGCTTAAATTAACGTCTCAACATAATATCTTAAATGTTTAATGGTTTCATTTAAAAGCGTGAGAAATAAAATATATTTCTCAGTGTCGTTTTGTGGTAATTTAATGGATAATTAAAATGTTCATTATTATTTCATTTGTATAAAAATCGAGATTACTGACGAAATCTCTATCAGAGAAAATAATTTACTGGTTGTGGTTGTAACTTTGGTATTTATTCACTAGTTAATTATAATTATTCAATTTAATATTTAAATCATCATCATCGGATTCTCCTGCCCTTATCCCACTCTAAGTGGGGTCGGCATAACATGTTTTAAACATTTTGTTCATGATTTTGGTATGCATTTGGTATGCACGACCGGCCGCTTGCCTGAAGTCAACTTACCTAAGTCGCCTTTTAAGAAATGAAGGTGATCTATTCTACTCAGCTGGATATCACACGGCGGGTCAACTCCTATTACGACACCTCTGTAAGAAAAGGTGGCCTTACAAAAACTTATCATATCGGAACAAGATCATATGGCGTAAAAATCCCTTGGAGAGATTTATGTAAAAGATTAAATTCTATATAAGAATAAAATTTTAGATACATCTAGTTTTTTTAACAATTAAATTTATTTTAACACATCAACGAAATTAACCCTAATCGCATTTTAGACCATAAGTATGAGTATTGTTTTTGCGGTAAACAAAGCCAAAGTATCTATAAAGATAAAATAAAGTGCTAATAAATCTCCTTAGTACGGCTTCGCCGGTGTTCTTGGGCTATTAACACGGAGAACGGCCAACAAACAATGTGCTTGAACAAGAAAAGCCATTTATGGTTCCGCAAAACTAAGCCCCTATGTGTAATATAAATTTTATTTTTTCCTCCACTTTAATTATAATACCCTAAAACCCTCTATAGTTAAATACTTATGTAATAGAATTATTGAATTTAATATACCTCATCCGCATGATTACGAGAATTAATGAGATAAAGTTTTCTTATTATATATGATGATACGGTATGATATTAGATTATTTTTTCTAGTCGTTTATGTATTAGTTACGTATTGTATGTGTTAAAACAAACAACAAAAGACTTCAATCCATATATATTTAGCACAATTTTGGTCAACGTTAATTGTTATATTATACGCAACATTGTCCGTAGAACTACTTGCGATTGTCATACGTCTTTTGTTTTCAATTAGCCCCTATTTCGATACAATTATTTGTAGAACAGTATAAATAAGAAAATAACAGCTGTTCAGAATATTTAAAACAATATTTTAAGATTCCGTCCGGAGACCAAAATAGCTCTACCTTAAAATAAAACCTATTTTCATTTACAATAACGAAAGGAATTGACGTTTATTGATAAAACTTATAACGCCTACTAATAGGTATAAAAAGCACGTAGCTAAACTACGAGAATACTCTTTATAATATATTCTTTTTTAAAAATAAATAACACATCGCAATATATCATTTTGTAAGTATACTTTTTTGGCTGTTAATAATAAAAGAAAAAAGATAATTTAAAAAAGCAAGTAACGGTTGTACCAATTTCTTGGTGGCGGCAGAAATTTATTTTGATATTTACCACGCTATATATAATTTAAAATTTAGATCGTATATACAGGTACCAGTTAAGTTGTACCGTATTTACAACTACATACCGTATTTAGGCCAAAGTTAGAATGACGTGTACGGTCATTGATCTCTATAAAGCGTTTACTTTTTAATAAACGTAAAATAATTTTTGTGACTAATATACTTCACTGATTTAACTAATTTTTAAAAGTAGGGTGCTGTGTAAGGTACCTAAACTTAAAATTAAATTCGTATGGTCGGTACCACCCTGTATAACAAGAGACCAAATTCTTCTTTTATTGGAGAATATTGTTTGATTAGTTGGATGGTTTCATACCTGAAATTTGTTGAAATTTTTTTTGGTTTTAGTGATGGGAGTCCATCACCACGGTTTTTTCAACATAAACATCAAGTAAATATATTGCATGGTAAGGCGTTTAATATAAAATAATAAAAAGATTATAAAACATCAATATGGTCATTAACATGCAATATGCATTTTTTTTTTGGTTTTAGTGATGGGAGTCCATCACCACGATTTTTCCAACATAAACATCAAGTAAATATATTACATGGTAAGACGTATAATATAAAATAATAAAAAGATCATAAAACATCAATATGGTCATTAACATGCAATATGCATATATTATATATGCAACATAAACACAAAACATGAATGTTCGTGTTAAGTGTACATTGAACTGTCAAAGAAAGCTTGATTAATAACATGAAACATACTCAAGACTTCAACTCTTATAATTTTCCTTTTTTAAGTACTATAGTGAACAAGTAGAACATTGAAATAATTCCAATATAAAAACCTCTTATTTAAATAGTCTCTTCGATTCCACAGGATTCTCACGTCACGAATCTGGGTTGTTTCTGTGGCACCCTGCAATCTTTTCAATATAGGTTTATGTCAATAATAAGCTGTGATAGCTCAGTGGTGAGACTGTGCAAGTTCTACGAGGTATCATGGGTTAAAACCCCGGGCAGGCAGTAATAAATTTCGTGTTAAAACTTATGTGTCCAAGTGATAATTCAAAGAAAGAAAACATATTTATTCATGTGTGCGCTACACACGGTGCTATTAATTGCAATTTACCTAAAGCTTTTCGTTAAATGATAATATCGTGAGGAAACGTATCACTAATAATAATAATAAGAATAAACATATATCTAAAGAATTCTTGAGATATGTGTAATCTACCAAGCAGCATTGTAGCAGCCTGGATGGTTTTAGCGCCAATTCTTGTCTCCGAAAACGGAGAAAGAAAGCCTATGCCCTGCAGTGGGATAGTAACAGGTCGTTACTTTTACTTTTTATGTCAATAAGCACTACACTTACCATCCTATACGTACTTAAGATCGAAACACTCATATAATATGTTTATACCGATCCAAATTCAAGTATGACACAATTAAAACCATGTAACTTATTCTATTTGCGACCCAAATCGCGTGTTCAACCATAGCGTGTCGACGTAGTCATTACAAAATTTTCCTTTAATAAGCTTGAAACATTGACTGCCGTCTGCACGAAAATAGATTTAATAATGGCCCAACTTCGTCGTTGTATTCTGCGCAAGATGCCAAAAATTTTACGCCTATATGAGCGTTTTAAGTAAGTTCGTGTTAGCTGCGGCTCAACGGAAATAAGCTTTGTTAAATCAGATTCTTTATATTTACGACTAACAATCGCCAGCGGCTCCGCCCGCGTGTAAAGATTTAAACCGTAATATAGCATTTTGATAACCACAAAAATGGTTAAAATGAGTTAACCTTAAAAGCTAGACATATGCTGTTGCGGAATTTTATTTAGAACTATTAGAGGAGAACAATTTTGTAATACATAATTTTTGAATAACTTTCACCGTTTACTTACGCACGCAAAGAAAACTTAAATTTTGTCGTTTTCGCAATATCTTTTTATTGCTGCTGCTCTTCTATTCATCTCAACGTGATGTTTTATAGCTCATAGACTTCCTCGATAAATGGACTATTTTACACTTGAAGAATTTTTTAAATAGGTTTTAGTAGTTCCCGAGATTAGCGCGTTCAAACAAACAAACTCTTCAGCTTTATATACGAGTATTAGTATAGATACAAAGACGTGGGCTGATTTATCATGTGTCTATTAACGTCGACCCGGACCGTGTTCATCCCGTCTTAGGGGACCCATTCTTTCATTTGCTTATAGAATTGGAATATTCTAAAAAGCTCGCTAATGCTAATGTATTGCATTTACTGACAGCATCTTATAAAGGAAGAAGAAAATCATTTGCTTAATGTTTATTACTAATTAATTAATGAAATATTAAACCAGTTGCTTCTTTAGAACTTTTAAAAAGAGTTGGTACTATGCGTTTGTATTTTGATTATTATTGATGCTGACATACAAAACAAATTCCCCTATACATATCGGCTTTTTATAGGGTATTTCATTATGATAATTCAATATGGAATATACAATTATATTATGTTCATAATTAACTAGAACTATTTGTTATTTTTTAAGTTTCAACTTTTGATCATAATCCCTTATTTACAAAAGTATCTAATGATAGATAGTATAATTTTATTATAATTCGCGACAAAATAAACTTTATGTTATCTTAAATGTACATTGTACTATTTGTACTATTGTACTATTTCTTTTTACATACTCATTGTACTATTGTACTATTTCTTTTTACATCCGTTATATGCTGAATTCGAAAGAAAAGCAAACCACTACCACCACATTACATTAACACAGCACACATTCACTACCACAAACACAACAATCGTTTCGCCCCGTAACCAATATTACGCTCTAAATTTAGCATTACATAGATTCTTCTTTTAAAGCGGATTTCATAAAAATAATTTAATCATTTACTTTGTGTTATGAGTCTCCGCAAAGTAACGCCAAATTCAATCTAAAGTAACGCCTACTTATACCATTTGATGAAAACACCCTAAAAGCAAATTAATAGTAATTATCATATAATCATGATAGTAATCATCGCGTATGGGAATAATATTCCTCTAATCTCTCAATATCTAAGGTAGAATTCACGACAACTAAATGCGTGTTTATAGACCCGAACCTAGAATCAAATCTAGACGCGCTTTCACTTGTGAAACCAATAAGCACTGCGCTTTGAAATTTAATTAAACATTTTAATTAGTTTCATTAAATACTTACCTTTTACTCTACAAAATGGGTCAAAAGCTACGAAATGTTAAGTTTCAGAAAATGGTAAAGGTTATTTAATATATTTGATTCCATGGCCGCTGCAGTCGTAAATTACAAGAAAGGAAATGAGCCGAGCCGCCGGAAAGAGGAAAAATGCTAATAAAATTGTACGTCCCTGATAATCTCAACCCTCGCCCTCGACACTCAATTTGGTTCAGATTTCAAAAGCCTAGCTCACCAGGAAATTAATATTTCCCGTACACAATACTTTTATTTCAATTAAGCTTGGACTTGAAAGATCTAATTAAATGAGTCTTTGTATGACCCCCTACTCCCTCCTAAATATGTGTAATTAAACCCAAAAAAAATCTATCTATATATATTAAAACTATATCACTAACATTCATCTTTCTCCTGCCCTTATCCCACTTTGTGTGGGGTCAGCACAACATATTATAAACATGTGGTCACATAATTTTTTACGATAATTTATTATTATCGTAAAAAATTATGTATTATTATATATTTAAAAAAGATTTAAGATAGTTTAGTTATCGAGGAAGGCTATAGGCTAAATAACATCACGCTAAGATGGGTAGGAGGGGAACAGCAATAAAAAATAGTACGAAAATGGCAAAATTTAAAGCTTACCTTACGTGCGCTGAATAAACGGTGGTATTCAAAAATTAAAGTTCTAAATAAATGTCCGCGACAGCATATATCTCTAGCTCTTAAGATTAACCCACTTTAACCATTTTTATGGTTATCAAAAAACTATATTACGGTTTTAATCTTTCCACACGGGCGGAGAAGCTGGCGATTGCTAATAATAGATGAAAAATAAAGCGAATACATTCAACAATATACTTTAACCGCTCCAGATTTAACAACATGAAGAATGGATACATTATTCATTTTTTCTTTCTCCCCTTTAATCATTGCTCAGTTATATTGTATCTCAACGATGAAAGTTTGGAGTAATGCTATGAAAAAGGGGAGATAAATATGATATTGCCGTATCATTTACATACTCTAGAATGTTTAAAGACTCTTTATTATACAGATCATTGTAGCGGCTGGGTAGGAGATTATTTGATGCAACATAAATTTCATCATTCTCCTGCCCTTATCCCAGTCTAAGTGGGATCGACACAACATGTTACAAACATGTTGTTACATGATTTGGCTACGTATTTTACGACCGGCCGCCTGCCTGACATCAACTTATCTTAGTCGTATTTTATGACATCTCGATAAGAAAGAGGATGGTCTAATCTACTCAACCGGATACCACACGGAGGGACAACTTACCTTTGTCGGTTTTTACGAAACCTCGGTAAGATATGAGAATGGTCTATTCTACTCAGCCGGATATCATACGATTATGACACCTCGGTAAGAAAGGGTGGTACTAAAATAAATAAAAAATATAAATGGGACACCTACATACTTAAATACAAATATACACTCGGGCTCGCAGAACCAACAATTTTTTTTAGAAAATGTTGGCCCTTGGTGGGAATCAAACCCACGACCCGAAGGCAGTGAAGGCACTGAAGGCAGGATCACTACCAACTGCGCCAACGAGCCAGGTACTATTGTATTCAGCCAGTTACCACGGCGTAACATAAATTGCAATATAGTAATTTTATTTATATATATTATTATTTTATTTATATATATATAATATATATTAAATTTACAAAAAACTTATAATGTAAATTGGTGAATTTAATTATTAAACACCGCTCCTCACAGTACTCGTAGTTACAAAGTATTTGCTTATTATTTGCTACAACCTGTAATGAGTTTTTAATTGCAACGAAGTACTTAGGAAGTTCAGAACAAAATTTGTCTACATTTGTTTCCAAATTAATATTTTAGGGTTAACAAAAAAAAACATAACAATCAATAAATCATACTGTATTGAAACTTAGCAATATCCCAAGCTTCTAATATTAATCTTAGTTTAATTGAGTTTTCAGGGAGAGTTAAAATTGAAATATTACGTGTTTTACCCATAACGAATCTAACTTCGTTTCTACCTTCACCAACATTATAAAATGACGTAATAGCTAACCTTTCAAAAATAACATTCACTTTTCCAACTTCGGTTAAACTCCATATTTCACATTAATCTCCATTTAAATAGTGACAATAATTATGCGCCTATTGCATATTTCTTCTATTGCAGCATTTCTTTAAGTTACCTATCTATCTAATACCTATCTATATAATATGAAATCGTGACTTGAATAACGATTTAGCTGTTCTATATAGTGTTATTGACGTAGGTTTTTAATTTTATATACTATACATTTTTTATCTATTGTTACATAGTTTATCCATTTAAGATCGCTTTATAACAATGACTTTGAATTCTTTCTTTAAAATTATTATATTATGCACAATTTTATTACATGTGTATATAAAATAAAAATAAAAAGGTGATATCTAAAATGAAGGTGAAATTAAAAAAAACATGTACGTTAAATCTTAATTTGCTAACTCGGACCATGAAATCAGTGTCTAACTTGTTACAAGTCTGGTTGTCGAAGTATTAACTACTCGAGAAGTTTGCAACTAAACCACTGACTGCTAAACTTGTAAACTAATGCATCACTACTAACTAACAAGTATATATTTTCCTGCTATAATTTTTAAATGAAATATTAATACCTGGTTGACCGAGCCTTGCTCGGTATTTTTCGACAACATAAAAAAGTAAAAAATAAAAGGGTAGGTGGGGCTCGATGGTATTTTATTTCTCGCGACCACCCGTTCCCCGATTCAGCTACGCTGACTAGACAAATAACGGCAAAAATAGTGCTTTATATATTCAATGTAAATTATTAGTAATTTTTCAACGCCCAAAAATAGGATTAAAGATTTTGCATTTGACGAACTAACATCATATGAGTAATTTAAATGATACCTAATTGTGCCTATCACAAACCTTTTATTTACCTATGCGGAAGCGCTTAGTTTTGATTGGATGAACGGAATTTATCTTTTTTATATCTTTATATATTATTTTTTCGAAATTATCTTGACACATGTCTTGTTTTAAAACAACAAATTGTAAAACAACGAACAAACCAAACTATAGCGCACATTATACGTGTAATGCCGAGTAGAATATAAATAAAAACTATAAATAAAAAAGGAGTAAAATATTTACTATTAAAATTTTTTCTTATTATATAATTTCTCACATTAAAATCGAAGTTAAAAACGATAATTACAACATTATAATTAACATAACGTTCTCTATAAACTCATCCAAAAATTTACACACTTTTTTAATTTTTTTATCTAGCAGTATGTACTGTTAAAGACACATAAAAATGTTTCTGAACGACAAACTGTGATGTTCGCATCTCGACACTGCATTAAACGTTCTCTTCCTTTCCACGCCACGAACCAAAAGCAAGAGTTTTATTTTTACTGTAGGAATTTTTTTCGATTTTCTTCCTTTTTGCAGTCTTCTTTATATTATATATTTTCTATTTATTATTATATCATAGCAATAATTTTTAATATAACTTTTCAATCTATGTATCACAAATAAAAACTATTATTGTGTACATTATCCATGCTGTAGAACCGATAGCCGGGTATCCTCAAGTTAATTACCAACACTTGACACCTACCTTCGTCCCTACCTGTTAGCTAATTGACGCCGGGACAAGCTGACATCTAAACTGAGGTCGGATTTACCGCGGGATTTTTTTTGCAATATTGGTTACCAACAAAAGCTACATTGAATTGCTTTTTATTTTGACAGCAATAGAAAATAGAATAAATCTAATTTGAGTTTTAAATCTATACAGTATTTTGATTACACACGACTTGGGAAGAATTGAGAGTAAACAAGTAATTCACACCCAGTTGCAAACCTTTAGGAATATACGCTATAACGTTAATGCTATAATTTCTCTGAGAATCAGAGGACTGATATATATAATATAGAGAAATGTTAAGACGAGGTTTCGTAAAAGGCGACTAAGGTAAGTTGACCCGCCGTACTAAAAAGTAAAAGTTAATAAACAAAAACAGAGTATCAGATGCAGTAAAAAATTTAA
The DNA here is from genome assembly GCA_029227775.1 of Morpho helenor. Classification (NCBI taxonomy): domain Eukaryota; kingdom Metazoa; phylum Arthropoda; class Insecta; order Lepidoptera; family Nymphalidae; genus Morpho; species Morpho helenor. Next base: position 7,021,031 of record JARGCU010000044.1, read on the forward strand.
ATTGTAAGAAGTTAAATTTTTGTTTTACAGTTATAAATTATTTATTCGTTAATATATATCGGCTATCTAAAATTATTACAAACACGCCAAAAGATCATTAAAGTTTTAATGCAATACAAAACATAGCGTGTCGCGCGCACCGGAAAACATTATTTTTAATATGGTATTTTGTCTTAAATGAAATTACTGCTAAAGATTAAGGAATTGCGACGGTTTGCAAATATGCTATAGAAGTGTACAAAAATAATAAGCAGATAAAAACAATTTGATATCAGGGTGATTTAAATTTCTTGCAACACCAATCTTCTATTATCTACAATCACAATTTCTGGCTGAGTCGTAAAACCCGACGTGACTCCGATATAAAGGCGAATTGGATTGAAATTTTCAAACCTTTACCGTGTAAAATTTCTTAGCTTCTGTATATTTTATAGCTTATACACTGGTCTGACATAAGATAAAAAACCATTTTCTGTCAGGAACAGGGTAAAACACATATTGCTTTATTGAGGGTACTTAAGCGCGAAAGAAAGTCGCAGATGCTACCAGTTAAGCTCATAAGCATAAGGTTGAACCTGCTATGGAGTAAATTACGATAACTCACTTTAATATTTTCAGCAGTAGAAAATCCTAAATAGGACAAACATATGTATTTTCACATCAGAACTAAGCCATCACATAAGAAAACATCTTATATTAGTTTAAACAGAAATGGACGAAAAAATCGGATTTCTTTCAAAGTTCGAAGGTTTTTACATTTTTACACTACTCTGAAACGAATGGCAGAGCCGAGCGATTTTAATGAGATCAGGTTTTTCAATTATCTGCCCTTCTGGCAACTTCACCTTTAATTTCTATCAATACATTTTTATTAGGCCAGTACATTTGAGCATATTTAAATAATAACTTCTCAAATGTTTATAAGCTTGCTGTAAATAGACTTTAACAAAATATCATGTTCAAACTTTTAATTAATTTTTTAAGTGAGTAACGACCATGAAAATATTTTCGAAGCGTGTTTTTTTACTTTAGATGTATCAACATTCAAATAAATGATAGAAAACTATTTCTAATGGCTAGAATATTCATTATTTATAGGGTGAAGGCTACTAGTCTATTGGTCTACTGGTGAATATCGAAACTGTCACATTAGATTGCTATAAAATGTTGCCTCAAATAAATAACATATAATAGCATTGGCCGGTAGCTGTATGGTATCCGACTGAGTAGAAATGACCACCCTCATTTCTTACCAAGTTGTCATAAAAGACGACCGATGGTCGATTGTAAAATACCTAGCCAAATCATGTGACAACTTGTTTATGTTGTGCGGACCCTACTTTGAGTGAAATAAGGGCGGGTGAATGATGAAATTGCAAATTATAGCATAGCTACAGACATATTTACAATGGATATATACTTCATAAAAAGTAGTACATCGTCTCTGACAATTGAAATGAGATTGAAATATGTCAACCATATGTCAACAAGAATTGGGTTAGCTTCCAGGTAAAGCTTACCCCATCCAAAGTTCCTTTTGAAATGAAATCGTATATCTTCTCGTATCTGTAGATTTTACCGTAGTAACTGAAAATTCTCCAATAGAAATATTTGTATGTACATCTCTTATTCAAACGTCTCAATTCGCCGGCCAAGTCAGGCATTAACGAAATTGCACTGAACCATGCTCTATGTTTTATGTAATATGTAAGAAAATAGTTTATTTTGATGCAGTAACGAAAGCATCATATACATATACAAGTAAAATTGATTTTAGTATGTATGTTTATGGTAATATTGATAAAATTTGGCACAATTATTCCTTATACACCGGGGTAACATATAGGCTACAATCCTCTAATAAAATCCTAAAAATAATAAAAAAATAATCCTGGTAATTCTACACGAATAGGCCAACATTGAAAAGCGCCATCTATTATCAACCTATAACGCGACAATAGTCCGCGCATACGAAGTTGCGGGTAAAAGCTAGTCGCTTAAATGTCAGTTAATATGAATATTGTAGCATATGTAGGTACATGAATGAAACGTCAAATTAAATCACTTCGAAATCAAATGGTAATCAAACTTGATTACCAACGTAAACGTTAATTAAGCTTCTGGATTAATATCAGCTATTCCGTCATACCAGCACACTACCAACTAAGCATATCAAAATTACGTTTCCCTCCTATCTAATCTAATAATATTAAATCTCGATATTAAACTATATTATTACGGAACATTGTTGATGGGTTTCGGGTAAGGAATGCCCTTAAATTGATAGCAATTTTTAGATATGTAGTAATTTATATATTTAGAGTAGATATTTCTAAGCTATAAAACTGCCGTGTGGTAGTATTTCTGTAGTGTGATGAGAGCTTAATAATCATTTTACATTATTCACGTGTAAACTAGTATAAGATGTATTATTTAGCCTATTATGAAAGAGTATTAAAGAAGACATCAAAGTATACGGTTGTTTGTTTTCATAACCTAATCAGCACCTTACATTTCATTTATTTATTTATTCATCCGACGGAGTATTTGATTGATATTACTTCAGCGGATTTGCCGTGAAAGAGTAACAAACATACATCTATACTTAAAAACTTTTGCATTTATAATATTAGTAGGAAAAACAGTTTTATTGCTAGTTCTAATCCATTATTATTTCTCATTCATTATCTATAACCAATGGACGTTCACTGCTGGACATATGCCTCTTTACGGGATCTCCACACCACACGATTATCTCCACATATTTAAACAACCCCTGCCGCATCGTTACCCTTACTGTCAGCCATTCAGTCTCCTCAATTTTTAACTTCACCTACTCGTGGTGCATCGTGTAGATAAACCAACGAGATTCTGCAAAAATAGCGATATTACCGTCGTGTTGCTGACTCGAAACCCTACTGACCGACATTGAGCAGCGTAGTCGATCAGCAATAACAACTGAAACATGATCAGCACTTCGATCACCAACCCGCATATCAGGCGTGGTGGTTACTAAAAAATCTTCAAGATTTTTTATTCGGTAGACCTAAATTAGTACTTTTTACTATATTAAAAAAATTACCAGTATAATTATTCACAGAATAATTATACTGGTGTCGTGTATTCAATGTATATCCAATTCGCACATTTCGATTTTTAGAAGTATATTGGCAAATTATATGCATTATTAGTGTCATTCATAGATGGTAGGTAATTTTAAAAAGTTTTTTGTTCTACTTGTACTTTCATAATAGTCATAACCTTTTAATTAAATAGTTTATAGAAGCAAGAATTTCTTTAACGAATTCCGTGATACATACGCAGTAACTATTAAACGTTAAACGGGTTAACGGTAAACAGCTGTTTTACGGTGAATTATAGAAAAAAATTGTCGTATATTCTGTTGTGGCATATTTTATTTTAAAACCTTCATCTTTCACATCATATCCCACTCTAAGTGGGGTCAGCGTAAAATTTTTTTAAAACAAGTTGATACATTTTGATAGGTATTTTACGACTTGTTTGCAGTTTGCAGCTCGTTACTTATAATTAAGTGACCTTAAATCTTTTTTTAGATACTTCGCATACTTAGCAAAAGAATCATTAATCTTTTTTCTGCCCTTAACCCACTCTGAGTGGGGTCTACAGCAGTTGCCACATTATTTGACCTTGATTTTACTACAGGCCACCTGCCTGACGTCAATTTACCTTAGTCGTATTTTATGACACCTCGGTAAGAAAGAGTATGGTCTATTCTACTCAACCGGATACCAAACGGTGGGTCAACATACCTTACTTGCCCTTTACCATACCTCGGTAAAAAATGAGGGAGGTCTATTCTACTCAGCCGTATACCACTCAGCGGATTAAATTTTAAAACCTAGTGTACGAAGAGAAGAACGAAAAATATTAATTACCATATTATTTATTGCATCCTCCAGTTGAGGGGTCCATTGTGACGGGAAACAAACTTCAAAAATAAAGGGAAAGTTGGCACGATGAGGTCAAGCTGTGAAACAAAGTTGGTAGTTTATAACCGGAACAAACTTCACAGTCAGTTACCGTTGTTGAGATTTTGCTATTATTAAGGTTTCAAAAAGTATTTGTGAAATTCGTATAATTTTGACAAAACCAGAATGATTTTTTTAGGAGAAGTAACATGGTAATTTTAAATAAGTTTAGACGAACAAATTAAAACTTGAATGAAGAATGAATAAAAAAAAATTTTCACGGTTCAATAGATCTTATTCTCAATTTGAATTATTGAAAAAATTAAAATTAAAATCCTACTAATGTTATAAATGCGAAAGTTTGTGAGTATTGATGTGTTTGTTACTCATTCACGGCGAATCTGCTGAACCAACATCAAGGAAATTTCGTACAATTATTCCTTATACACAGGAATAACATATAGGCTATAGAAATCCTGTAAATTCTACAGGAATAGGATAACATTGAAGAGCGCCATCTATTATCGACCTATCATACAACAACAGTCCACGCGAACTTAGTCACGGGTAAAAGCTAGTACCCTAATAACACAGAAACGTAGTTTTATCTTATTTAAAACTATGTCTCTCAAACAAGAGCCCAAAGTAACCATTTCTAAAGATCTATCGACCCGCAAAATCTAGTTAAAAGACATGGTGTAACAAAAGTTATCACATACTAGTAATATCCCGCGGTTTCGCCCGCGTAATTTTATTTTTTTTACATCTTATTAAATTTTTATAACGGATCGCTATTTTTTTTTGAAAATGTAATATAGCCTATGTTGCTCACTAAAGATGTCGCTTTCCAATGGTGAAAGAATTTTTGAAATCGGTCCAGTAGTTTTGTGTGAAAACATTACAAACGTACATACAAATTTTTCCTCTTTATAATATTAGTATAGATTTATGACCGACATAATCCATACTAAATAATAATAATAATATTTTTGTTAAGAAAAAGCTAAAATTAAAATCAAAAAAGATTACAAATTGACTTGGATTTGAACCTATGTCTTTGATGTGCCATATGTAGCATAAATTTGTCATTTACTTCGACCGGGAGCGTGGCGTCTCCTGTAATCCGGCTACCCGGAGGTCGGGTTCGGCGGATAGTTTGAGATCGGGATTCATGTTCTGAGTAGCTCATGTTGACTGGACGTCCGCATTAAGCTTGGTATTAACATGGAGACCTCAAAGGAGTTTGGGGTATGCAGGTTAACTGAGGAGAGGCGAACCGGGTCAGGGGGGAAACCCAGCAACCAAAAGTCTCCGTATCAAGCAGTAATGGGATAGCGAACGGGAGTGAGTGACTCAGTAACAACCCAATCAATATAATTAGACCCGATCCTTTTGTTGCTAAAAATAAATTTAATTATTTTTAATTTTTACTATTTTTACGACTAATGTTGCTTTTTAATAATTTTTAGTGCCTTTTTAGGTTTATATTTCGATTCATGATACGGTTTTTACCGCAAAGGAGACATTATGAAAAAAGTTAAATAACTTCTGAGAATTCCTGGCATACACAATACATGATTTCAACGTTATGAACTAAGATTAATAAATTGATTTTTAATCCTACATTTATGTATTTTTGAAGTGAAAAATTCGTTAGTTGTGTACTTTATGTAATGGGTAGAAAAAGTTAAACTCGCCTCAGGACATGTAACTTGTTCGAAAATTCGTACGACGGAGAGAAAGTATCCCCCCTTTTTCTACCGCTCGGCGAAAGTATACCTGCGTCTGCTGAAGAAGATAATTTTTCTAACATGTTAAAATATTGAAAATCCAACATTAATATTCAATACATACAAATTATACTTGTACATTTATGTAACCAATGGTTATCATTTGTTTGAAACGTAACACGCGTTCCTTATATATACACGTTCGGTCCATTTTTAACAAAGTTTATGAATAAATAATTTAGCACATTTGTATGCAGAATGAAGCCTAAAATACTAAACATACGTCCCTATATGTGGTTTAAAAATTTAGCCTTTTTCTGTATCAAACATTATTCCAGTCTCGTATTCTCGTTTTGCTTCACTGTTCTTTTTGTTGTATGTTTTTCATTCGCCCCTTTAATTTAATCCGAACGGTTGACTTATTCTATATAATTAAATAATTAAGTCTGCAATACGCTAATGCTATAAGTATGTTGTACAGCTACCCCTTTAATTCTTGTTGTTAAATTATAATGAAATACAATTGGAAAAATAAACAAAATATATGAAATACCACTTATCATGCAAGTTATTCATTATCGTCATATTATTTGATCATAATATTACATTTACATTAGAAGTAGAATCGTAAAGCCATCACAGTCATTAAAGAGGAGGAAGCCTTGCTCGGTAATTTTTTCAAAATAAAAAAAGAAACTTTAAAGAATAAAAATAATTAAGTAGTTGGGGATCGCTCCTAGGTATTTACGTTTCTCGAGACTGCCCGTTCCCCGAATAAGCTACTCTGACTTAACAGCTTATGGCATAAATAGTGTTTTATATTCAATATAAATTTCAGTATTTTTTAATGCCCAAAAACATGGATAAAACGATTTTTTTTTACATAAAACCTAGCTAGTTCGATTTTTCTCCCACAAAACCAAAACCAAACATGCTGAATTTCAGGAAAATCGTTGGAGTCGTTTCCATACTTTTTGATTTGTAAGTGTCTGATAAAATAATATAAATACACACGTTATACTGAACAATGTTCCTTTCAATTTATAAAATAGCGGTACTCCTTAGCAAATGCGTTTTCCTGTAAGGGTGATCAAAGATAGGAAGAACACCCCTCATTATTTTGTAGACGCGTCGACAGTAACGTCTTTTAAAGCTGTACGCCTATTAAATTCACGTTCAGTGTTTTCTTTGTAGCAAAATATTTATAAAAATAAAAATAAATACTACGCTTTGAGTAATATTTAAACAGTGATATAAAATATATAAAATGCCGCAATTTAGAGTCGTCTTAGTCTATTATTTAATTTTATCTTCTTTGTACGGTTTTCTGTTTCAAAAAACAATGAAGAGCTATATGTGGTTTGTAAAGTCTCTCTTACAGATGATTATTATCTATTTTATCGACAGAATTACAAACCTTTAAGTACTGCTTACTACGTCAAAAAGTTTTTCCCGCTTAAATTCTGACCCTGGGAATTCTAGGGTAAAAAGTAGTCTCTATGTTGCTCTATATGTTCCTCTATCTTCCAGTGATAGTCCCATCGCCATCGGTTTAGCCGGTCCGTAAAATATGCCGTTAACTCACTGCAATCATTCACATACAGACTGACAGCTTTTGAAGACTTTATTTTATAGTATCCTACTTATTATTATAAATGCGAAAGTTTGTGAGTATGGATGTATGTTTGTTACTCTTTCACGACGAATCCACTGAACCAATATCGATGAAATATGACACAATTATTACACTGAAATAACATATTGGCTATAGAAATCCTGTTAATTCTAACGCAATAACGATGATATTGAAAAGCGCCATCTATTACCCACCTATCAAGCGAAACCAGTCCTGCAAACGAAGCTGCGCCTGCGAGGAAATGCCCGGGCAAAGAGGTACGCCTCGAGGCCCGTACCCCGCCTACCCCTCAACTGGGGAGTAAGCGAGATGACCCTGCTGCTACGAAGCTGCGGGTAAAAGCTAGTGTATAGATAAAGCAAAAGCGAGCAATTGAAGGTGAAGTCACGCTACCAACAGAAATACTTTTCTGTGTCGAAATTACTATAATTCGATGGTAAAAAAATAACGCATAAATAAAAAGGTCATTACTTTCAATTTATAAAGTAACGTCGTCCCTCAAAGCAAATAACTTATTTTATTGAAGGGTGATCGAAGTAGGGTGAGCATGGTTATTTCGAGAACGTTCGATCCCAAGCGTCTTTCATTAAATGTTTTAAACGAATGTTCAATATTTTCTGAAATGGAAAATGTGTGTACAGATAAAATCTAATAAAACGTAACGTGGGGGTCGAAAATCAATAACTTTTCAATCTTTTTCGGGTTTGATTGAATGGTTGGTCTTTTAGAATAAATGTTTTACCTTTAACTTCGATGTTAAATTAAATTCTACGATTTTAATATAATTATATTTGAGGCTTTTTTCATGAAAAAACAAAAAATATTTGTACATAAAGCGAAAAGTAGCAATATTAAGAGGTTTCTGTAGCAGAAAACATTAAGTTATTGTTTCTTATCTATATATAAGGAAAATAAGTTTTAAATGTTGGTTTAATACCGTGTGGTATCCGGCTGAGTAGAATAGACCGCTGTCATTTCTTACCGAGGTAACGTAAAAGGTAACTCAGGTAACTTGACCCGCCGTGTGGTATGAGGCTAGGTAGAAAAGACCACCCTCATTTCTTATCGAGGTGTCGTAACAACCAACTTAGGTCAGTTGACCTGCCCTGTAGTATCCGGCTGAGTAGAATAGAGCACCCTCATTTCTTACCGAGGTGTAGTAAAAGGTGACTAAAGTAAGTTGACGTCAGGCAGGCGGCTGGTCGTAAAATACCTATCAAAAACATGTCACAACATGTTTAAAAAAATTATTCAGCTGACTCCACTTAGACTCCACGTAGTATGTTCTGTTATATCTTACATTATTATTATCAATTTTCAAAAGTCTACTTGATTAAAATAATACTAGAAATCCAGCTTATGTTGTCTCCATTTCTAGGTCGCAGTTAATCTTCCGAAACAAGTAGGTTAACCGGCAGTAGTCCGCCTGCCTAGGCCTTTTATCTTTGTTAATCTACGAACAGTGAGGTGCCGTGATATATACTGCGCATTAACTGAATCACGGAGTTGAGCAATATGAACTACTTGTTGTTAACTGTTAAAGACAGACATTTATAACAAGAGCGAACTTAAGGTATAACGTATTATTTGAGATCTTATTATCACGTTAAAACTATATAATAAAAAAAAACAAAGTCCCTTATCAAATCTCAGGAACTGTGAATAAAATGACTGAATTTAATATTTGACATATCTTAATCTTTTAAAAATTTAATCTTTAAATGAGTTAATCTTGTATATATTTACTTTTTTTGATAAAAAAAGATTCCAACGATTTTTATGAAATTCAGCATGTAGAGGGTTTTAGGCGGGAAAAATCGATCTAGTTAGGTTTCTATTCAAAAAAATGTCGTTTACTCCCTGTTTTCAGGAATCGGAAAAATGCTAAAATGTAGAATATAAATTAAATTTTAGCTTTCTTTTGTAAAGTTGTGATAGCTGAATGGTGAACGAGCGGACTAAAGAAGTCAATATATCCGGGATGAGGCCCCCGTTATTACAAACTTTCTTATTTTTTACATTTTTCTATTATTAAAAAAATACATGGCTCGGTACTAATATATACGTGTTCTATTATCCAATAGAATAGAATAGACATAATAAGAAGATAAATAAATCAAGCCTTATAATGGCCAAGGCAAAATCTCATTACAGTTTTATCGTGGAGCCTATCCGCCTGATAATGCTTTGGTTACGGAGTTAAACTATCGTAGAGATGTGTTGTAGTGAATGTGTGTAGTGCTTGTGTGTTGTTGGTGGCGACGTTTCGTGATACCTGTTGTAACTAGTGCTCTATGTATAAGGTATGTGAACGTTGTCTGCTTCCTACACTTAGCATTATATTGATTTCCTTACGAACGCGGGCGGCATATAATTACAAAATTGCAAATAATTCTATCATAGCTTCTGAAATTTAGAATGATAGTACCACCACCCTTATTTCTTACCGAGGTGTCGTAAAAACCGACTAAGGTAAGTCGACCCGCCGTGTGGTATCCAGTTGAGTAGAATAGACCAACCTCATTTCTTACCGAGGTGTCGTAAAAGGCGTCTAAGGTAAGTTGACCCACCGCGTGGTATCCGGTTTAGTAGAATAGACCACCCTCTTTCTTACTGAGGTGTCGTAAAATACGACTGAGGTAAGTTGACGTCAGGCAGGCGGCCGGTCGTAAAAATGCAGCCAAATCATGTGACATCAGGTTTATAACATGTTGTTCCGACCCCACTTAGAGTGGAATAAGGGCAGGAAGATGATGATGTTTATATGAAAATTCCGAATCACGCGTTTTATCAAGTTAAATATAAGAACCTACATATTTATTAATTTTACTTTTCTTATTTCGTATAGTAACTTATTTTAGAATATACAATCTATAATGTTAACCCAGTACAAACTTTATCTGAATAAAACCAATATGATTTTTGGATACTCGAATACGAATCCCCTTAAAAATGAGAGTAGATTTAATCCCAAACGATATGCGCTTTCAACGGACTTCGAATACAGGATTAGCAAAACAAAATGCTGCGAGCTTAGCGACATTTTATTTCACGTAACGTTTCAGGCAAGATACACCCTTAAATCAATAAGTTACAATTCAGTTTCAAGAATATTAGCGAATATAGTATTAAACTCTTGAAATATGAGAAATGTTACTATCTATACTATTGTATAAAGCTGAAGTTTGTTTGTTTGGTTGAACGTGCTAATCTCAGGTACTACTAGACTGATTTGAAAAATTCTTAGAATGTAAGATAGTCTATTTATCGAGGAAGCTATATCACGCTAAGATGAATAAGAGAGGAGCAGCAATATAAAGTAGAACGAAAACGGCAAAATTTCAAGCATTCCTTGCGCTAAGTAAACGGTAAAAGTTATTAAAAATCTCATATAATTAACTCACAATAACTACTTTTATGTTCAAAATTTCAATTCGGGACAAATTTGTGTCACACTGATTTCCATGCGGGCGAAGCTGTTGGCTAGCTAGTTTTTAATATAATATAATATAATAATATAATATAATATAACTGAAGGCTAGTTATAACTGTACAGTTAGGAAATGTTTCCTGTCTCCTTTGATAGAAGGTTTGGAGCATAGACTCATCAGGTTACTGCAATGCGAATCGGCACACATCACATATGCTATTCTCACAGATATGTAAGTTTTCTGGTGGTGTTTTTGTCGCCATAAAGTGCTGAAGCAATTAAGCACACAAGTCTTTATAATTAGTAAATTTAAAGACATCTTCCCCGGATATCAACTCGCGAAATATTAGTAAAGGTCACCCGCCTAGCGCATCAGTCATCTTAGACATCTCGTTCTCTTCTTTATATAAGGAGCCTTTTTTGTAGGATAAATGTTAAACAAAGTTGTCATTAGTATGTTTATAATACCTCTTTCAACACACCGTTTTTCAGTCTTAAAGATGTACATGTACCCAGCCTTATGACATTGAGCTATATCGGAAATATTGGTTAGTATCCGGATTTCATTAATTAGAGATTCTCAAAATAGCTATCTCTGAAGACACTTCTCAAGCAGTCTGCTCCATTAAACACATAGCATATTACCTTCTAGGAACTTGCTCTTTTTTAACACAACTAGAATTTTTGTCTACGTTTTTTATACGTAGACACTACGGGAAATCAGAGGAAGAGGAAGGAAGATAAACGCTCTCGAGACATGGTGCTGGAGATGAATGCTTGGAGTTTTATGGACTAAATTTAGAACTAACGTGTCCATCTTTCATGAACAAACAGCATCAAACACTGTAGCTGCCTGGCGCAGTTACAGTTACCTTACCACTTATTATGCACATATTATGCATTCATAAGGATTACAACTGCTCGTTTTATTATACTCAACGAAACATAGTTATAGTCTGCGCTGAATCTCTAAAAGTGGCGTCTGTCCATCGTTCTAGGTCATATTCTCACTGTTTTCGGACACATATCTCGTCGGGGAGATGCCTCTGTAGAACGCTTAGTAGAGCAGGGGAATGTCGAAGGCACAAGACCACGCGGCAGATAACCGATGCGATGGATGGACCAAGTGAATATTACCTTTGACGACCCTGTTTATAAATGTATCAGGGAGGCAAACGTCCGAATAATAATGGCAGAATTGTCACACGCGCTACCAACCCTCTACCATCGAGCACAACCACTCTGCCAAGAGTGTAACGACCAAGAAAAGAAAAGTTTTTATTTAGGTAATTAATTTTTGTTGTACAAGTGAGATAACCACTTTCGTACACATAGCAATAGCACTTCGGGATTAATTTCAAGCGAAACTAATGCGATATGTAGGGCGTCATATTCACAAACACGTGTTACAAGAGGTTCACATGACTTAAAGTTTAACTAAACAAGCACGTAGCGAGCTACTACGATATGCAAAACGGATAACACTATGCCTTGTACGGGAAAATATTTACGTTACGGCATATACGATCCGCTTTCCAGGTATTGAGGCTACAGTCATATTTTCTTTAAATATTTACAATTACGGTTATAGGTGATAGCCCAGCGGTGAGACCGTTTAACTCTTTCGAGTTGTCACAGGTTCAAACTCCCGATCGGGCACCCATAAGTTTTTCTGTTAAAACTTATTGATAATTGCAATTTTTTTATGACAGGCTTTTCGGTGAAGGAAAACGTCGTGAAGAAATCTGCATGCCTCTAGAGAATTCTAAAGATATTATGTGTAACCTCTCAATCCGCATCGTAGCACCGTGGACGGTTTTAGCTTCAATCCTTCTCCCCAAATAAGAGTAGGCCTAGCACCCAATAGTAACAGGCCGCTACTTCACTTTTTATGTTAATAAATACCACACTTGCCATCCTAGTTATACATACTAAAGATCGAAACACTCATATAATATATTTTAACCGATCCAAATTCAAGTATGGCACAGAATTAAAACCATGTAACTTATTTTTCTTTACGACCCACTTCTTTTTTTACTAGGTTAAAGGAGTCCAAATTTAACTATTTTGTGTTAATAATAAGCTCAATCGGTTTTCACCGTTTATTCTATTAGGACGACCACGGAAGCATCGCCAAATTTGCATAATCCATATAATATGCTAATAATAGGACGCAGAAACTGAGAGCGTTTTTATATCGCGAGATTTATTCATTAGTTAGTTACCAACAGTAAATTACATTTGTCTCAAAGGAACGAATTTAACGAGTTGCTATAGATTAAATATATAGGATTACGTTATTTCAGTAAATGTTCGTCGAAATGACGCAGCTCTAAAATACGAGTATATCGTTTACACTATTAATTAAATAACGCTCCGCTGATGCCTCTGCTATTAGCGCGAGAAATATGAATACAGAATATATCTCTGAATATTGTGAATTCCGTAGCGAGAACACTGAATTTATCTCTCTATCTTTTCTGTTTATATGTTTGTATCAAATATAGATGCGTCTTAATATCATTGTTATATTTTTACTAAAAAGTAAAAATATTAACAATATCATGTTATTATTTTTCCTATTGGCAAAAATAGCATTTTGCTAATTATGCGAACTACCTGAACATATTATAGACTTGAGGTCACTGAATTCTCAGTAACGAGCTGTAAACTTAACTTCATGCACATAACTTAAGTCTTAAAATACCCTCAATTATGTGTTATTTTTATGTTCCAAAAATAACTTATGCTTTAGCGGCATATCAGTATTAATAAAATTTGGCACAATTACGGTGTAACGTAAAAAACGTATATTTGTGTATTTTTATATTTATTTAAACGTATTTATGTATATTTTATTATTTAAACAATAATTTAACGCGCGGAATCGTGTGACTCATTCCTAGTCACACGACGCAGGCCCTCCTCCCGCTCCCCGCCTCTTGTCTCGCCATAGGTGGGCGCGGGCGCATTAGCCCGTCAGCCCGGCCTGTTCGTTTCCTGAGTCGACGGGGTGCGCACGTTCACTGGCATAATGACCTGTGACTTTAATCGTGCGTGCCCCTTTCTTCGAAGAGGACGAACAGCCTAGATATCTTTTATCTATGTATATCTAGTTTATTTTGTGTATTTATTCCCCCCACTTATTGGGTAAGTGCTGAAGAATTTCTTACATTGCATTTGCTAAGCGACGTCATTGTCAAACGTCCTTAACTTAACCTCAGTACTTTTCCATTGTCATTCATTGTAGTTTCATTTGTAGTTTTTTATCTTAACTTTCTTTAAATTTAACATGTTTTTAAATCATTTTAATTGTATTTTTAATTGTATCTTTAAATTTCATTTTTTACATTTTTCTTTACTTTGTTCTTCGCTTTATTCTCCGTTCTGATTGCGACATGCACTACATCACTTCACTAGCGCATTAGCCCTGCTTTGCCTACGCTGCCGTGCACGCAATCAGAGGAGACGAAGGCATTCATAAAGTAACACGCTGGACGTCATTTTCAGGGTGTCATATCGGGGTTAGACCTTTTACCCCCATCTCAGCCAGAGCCGGACTTCAGTGACCTTGAGCCCGGGCCCGACGTTCTTCAGGTCGGCTCTTCGTTCTCCGGGCGCGCGCGGCACGGCTTACTCCGCAGATAGACAAAGCCAGGGCAGTACCTAGCGCACACCTACCTACTTACGAAGCATAGCATTGACGGGCAGTAGACTTACGACCCAATAAATCTGTTGTTACCGTCTGGTGAGTCTTTTCTTTCACTCCCGGCGGGACAACGGGTTAAGCATAAATTCTCGTTTTTCTTTCGGGAATTCTTTATTGCATTAAAGAGGTTATTGTTGTTGTTTATTTTGCTTACTTCCATGGCATTATGTTCTATGGAATATTGTTATGGGGTAACTGCGCGGATAATAAAAAAAATGTTTTACAAAAAAGAGTCATACGTGGCATTTACAATTCAAGTCCACGTGATTCCCTGCGAGAGAAGTTTAAGGAAATAGGTAGTCTTACATTTGCTTCACAGTATATTTTAAGCAATTTAATTTATATACATAAAAATATAAAGAATTATAAAACGTTAGGTGATGTATATAATAGACAATGTAGGAACCGACATAAGTTTGCGGGTCCTGCTTTTCGCCTTGCAAAAGTAAGTAAGTCGTTTGTGCTTTTGGGTATAAGATTCTATAATAAAATTCCGCAATCAATTTTAGCTTTGCCATTACAGCAGTTTAAAAACACTGTTAAAAAGAGGCTGCTACAGAAAGCCTACTATACTGTTGAGGATTATTTGTATGATAAGAATGTGTGCATATAGCTCTCTTCGACCATGTACAAGACAAGAACAACGAAAGTAACTAGTATTAAGAATTATATTTTTAAAAGAGTTTCTTGCTGGCTCTTCTCGGTAGGAACAGCTTTCCGAATCAGCAGCAGAGTTGGCGTATAAGATTCTATAATAAAATTCCGCAATCAATTTTAGCTTTGCCATTACAGCAGTTTAAAAACACTGTTAAAAAGAGGCTGCTACAGAAAGCCTACTATACTGTTGAGGATTATTTGTATGATAAGAATGTGTGCATATAGCTCTCTTCGACCATGTACAAGACAAGAACAACGAAAGTAACTAGTATTAAGAATTATATTTTTAAAAGAGTTTCTTGCTGGCTCTTCTCGGTAGGAACAGCTTTCCGAATCAGCAGCAGAGTTGGCGATTCAAAAGCACAGATTTACTTAAAATGAAAGTGTGTCCTTTAATAATAGAACTTGACAGCCTTTTACTTCTGGACGCTATTTTAATCTAGTTTGAAGTACATTTACTTATTTAATTTTTAGACAAGTTGGTACAAACATCAATCCTTTAACACATTGGTATGCGGGGTACGCAGCACGAAATGCAAAACACTTACCCACGCTAAGGTTCAAAGCGTAAACTTTTTCACTTCAACATTATTCCAGTCTCGTAGTTTCGCTGTGGCTTTAGAGAATTTTTTTCGGTTGAGCCCCCTTCATTAAAAAGTTCGAAACTAATATATAAAGTAATTGGGGTTATTTTTAGCGCAGGAATATTTTTAATTTATATAACTAATTATTTCCTTGAGAAGTTCGTAAAATCTTAGACTAAATCCTTCCAGGAATTTATTGCCCATAGTGATCGTTGAGACTTCGAAAGGAACGTTTTTGTTTAAGGAATTCAGCATCGCTTTGAAATATTAGTATTAAAAAACTTCAATTTAATCGATACATGTTATCTTAGTCGTTAGAGCTTGCGATAGCTATTCTATTATTATCTGTGATTCTGTTCTATTATCTGCTATTTGTCTGTAATTTAACAATAATTATGTAATCCGTTCCGCGTAATAAGTATGAAGCATATTAATTAATGTAGCGTTTTGTAAATATATGTTCTTATAGAATTTACATTCGCATTTTTTTTATTATTATACAGTACAACCAAAAAAAATACACTATTGAGTTACGATCTAGACTAAAAGGCTGAACGCTAACCTAAACTACACTACACTATTACTATATTACACTAACTCGAAAGGTTAGTCCTTTTCAGTCTTCTCCCTAGTCCCGTGTTATCGGGAAGTCGGATAATTGGCAATTATATATAAAATATAATTTAAATAAATAAAACATTTTCGAAATATCTGGCTTGTGGTAACCAGCTGAGCAGAATAGACCACCCTCATTTATTACCAAGGTGTGACGTCAGGTAGGTGGCCGGTCGTAAAATAACTAGCCAAAAAATGTAACAACATGTTTAAAACATGTTATGCCGACCCCAAGTCAAATACGACTTTATAGACATAGCGACTAGTCTATAAATAAAATCAAATCCGTATTGTATGAAAATTTTAACAATTAAAAAATAGATAAATTCCCTCATATTTTTTAGTACCATTCGAGAGTTTAAAAATTTAATTAACCCTTAAAAATAAGACAATGTTGGTAGAAAACTAAAAGTTAATATGGCGTCTTATATTATCTACACTAGCAAGAGTATAAAGAAACTAAGCGGTAGAAGCTAAAACTTGGATACTAAAATACTTTGTGGTTATATTATCCAGTAAAGTAAGATTATCATGTTTTGTACTTAACAGTATTTGCTTGTTGTATACAGTATTAGGGGTTGTGATTGACCGGTGACTATTTCGAAGGGGGTCACGGGTTCAAATCAATGAGTTTTCAATTCAAACTTATGTATCTGATGTATCTAAATTTACAAGTATGTCACGCTTTTCCTTGGTACCAATTCGCATTAAAGAAGCTTATGGAATCTAAGCTCCAAACATTCTCTCCAAAAACGAAAGAGGAGACCTATGTCCAGGAGTGAGATAGTAGCAGACCGTTACTTTATATTCAGTATCATAAATTTAGGGGAATTGGAAAAATATTTTGTTTAATATATTTATATCGTTGTTTTCATGGATTTGAGCAGAAACATGTGTCAATATGTTAAATATTGACACATGTTTCTCAAATCCATGAAAACCTCACCCTTAGATTTTAGAGATTTACTTTCCAAATTTAACGCTTTCCACTACGTTTATGCGCTCTACATTCTGCTTTCTCGTCGCTTTGTTAGCTGTGGTAACTCTGAGCAGGTAAAGGAGAAAATAGTTTGAAACGAATTATGATTTTACCGTCACCACTATATCGAAACATGTTATTCATTTCATAGTACCGTATCGTCTAAGTTATTCATAAATTGACATACTTCCCTAAGAAATTTGACTACGACATCACTTACCATTATATTGTACTAGTTTTTACCTGCAACTTCGTTCGTGTGAACTGTTGTCGCGTGATAGCTTGATAATAGATGGCGGTTTTCAATAACATCCTATTCCTGTTGAATTAACAGAATTCTAGAAATCCTCATATAGAATGAGGAATAATTGTGCCAAATGTCATCAATATTGATTCAGCTGATTCGCCGTGAAAGAACAAAAAACATAAATCAATACTCACAAACTTTCGCATTTATGATATTAGTAGGATGCCTTATCTTTTAACCACTATAATAGTTTACCACAGTGAGTGATCGCATTATTCTAAAAGCTTTAATGTCAATAAATTTACTAAGCAAATCCTTGTGCAAACCTATCCTATATCTATCTTTAAATCTCCGAGCAGGGATCTGTGACAAATAGTGGCATTAAACGAATCACACAGCGCACGAGGTGATACGTACTACTTGCTGTTAACGTTTAAAGACAGGCATTTGTTTTGTGAAAGCTCCGGATATAAAGCTTCAAGCTTTCGAAAATAAATACTATAAAATTGTTACATAATTTTACTTACTGCTTAAAATATACTATATTGTTACAACATGTTTCTAATACAACCTCCTTCATAGAGTTGGTCATTAATATGAAAAAGCATTGTGGCTGTCATATAATATATGTCATTGGTTTGTTGAAAGAGAGTAAATGGGTTGACTTTAGGAAAATTGCTTTTTATTTGTTGAATTAGTACAAAGAAGAAATATCATCGTCTGTTATAATATACTATACTTATTATAAGACAAAGTCCCCAAAAGCTATCTGTCTGTATGTTATCGATTTTTTCAAAATCTACTGGACGGATTTCCGTACGGTTTTTACTAAAAGGTAGAGCAAGTTTCTTCCGGAAGGTTTAAATTAATAGTGCATTACGGTTTTATAACAATTGTTTTGAAGAGGTCGCACCATTGTAAAAAAAACTCGCCTGCTGGGCCTGCCTCATTTGGCGTGTAAAGCAACATAGATACACTAAAGCGATGTACTAGAGAATAATAGATCTTCAAAAATACTATAAAAGTTCATAACGGCATGTATGGTTAACACACAATAACTACTTTTATGTTCAAAACTTTAATTAAATACACCACGCCGCTGAGGCCGCAAGCACAGCTGTATAAATATAAAAATTATGACATGGAATCTGGTATACACATAAACACTTACAAGTCCTTAGATATAACAAACTAGATAGTTATTTTACAAATAGGTAAAGTATCTTTGAATATAGAACCATATTCAATCTTATTTAAGGATGTTCATTTTGAACGTGCTTTAAACCCGGCAATAGCGTAACGAAAAATAAAATGCTTAACGACGTTTTATTTAACGCTTCGAGCTTAGCCCGCCTATGACAGCTACCTGAAATTGCTTCCTCCGTATTCGTTACGTATATACGTGAATTCCTGATAAACATTTTTTTTGTTGTTTTAGTGAGTTTTAATTTAAAACCTAAAACAGATGGTTTAAAGATTAAATCTCCAGATCTCTTCTTCTTCTTCAACCGATGGACGTCCACTGCTGGACATAGGTCTCTTCATGGGATCTCCAGAACACACGATTTTGTGCCGCTTGTATCCAGCGGCTACCCGCGACCCTTTTGAGGTCGTCTGTCCATCTAGTAAATCTCCAGATGGTTGGAACTAAAATTAGCCATTTCGAGCAATATTAATAGATTCTGCTGCGAGATTGAAATTGGATGACTTGAGAAGCGCCAAACTGGCTCACTGATTTATTATCTCTCATTCATTTATTTACAAATTTCGTTACATTTTTAAATATGTTCTAAAACAAACAAAAAAATCATTTAAAAATATTCATCTATGGAGAGCGGAGCAGGACCATACAACTGCTATGCGAAAGCTTCTGAAGATGTTTGTCGATGCTCTTCGCAATACCACAGACCACTCGCCGAAACAACAATAGGAACAATTACTGTTGCGTCAACATTCCACATGGTGGTCATCTCATAAGTCACTGATTTATTTTTATAAAGATCGTTCTCTAAATATCTTTAACTGAATGTTATAAGTAAGGTTTTAATACAATAATAAATTCTAATTCTTTTGCCTTAAAAAATCTTATCACGTCCTGCTAATTCAATATTTTTAGTACAGACCTAAGAAAAAAAAGGAATTTGGCCGAACAATCGAGAGAGCTTGTGAAGTAACGACATTTAAATACGTGCGTGCTTTGTTGTTCTAGGAATAAAAAGGTTCATAACTTTTATAATAACGTTGAAGAATACGTCTAATGTATGCTTAATCGCTTATATCAGTGATTGGCTTGGCATGTAAATGCCTGCGTTTTTGCATCTGAATAGAAAGAATTGTTTAAGTATGTAAGTACTATTAATATCATGACAGCTTCCTTTGTTAGTTAACACTCCATTTTCCTTCTATATGAGTTTTAGTCGCGTACTTGACTTTATAAATCTATAGTATAATACTGTTTGTACCCCATACAGCAAAACATAGCTAAATCATTCCACTAATGATGGACTTTAGCATTTCATTTCACTAAGCTGAACATCTAGTAAAAATCGATATGTTGTAAGAATAGCGCTTGATTTTTTAGATTTTAAAAACTTTTGTGTAAAACATGGCTGTCAACAAAACAATGCCTCCAATTCTTGTTCTTGTAATTTACAAAATATTATATAACCAAAGAGCACAATTTTAAATTCTTTTTAATATATTTCGATTTCCTTTTGTATTGAAATTAATTTCTGTAATACGAACAGCGATAAATCTTTACGGGGATTTTTACGGGCGCTTAAACGATTTAATGTAGGCGCCATATTGAATGTAATGGATTAACCGATAAATAATATGTTTTAAACGAGTAAACGGAAATTTAAAAAATATATACGTTAAATATAACTTATATAATTACTAATATTCCTAATTACAAATACATTCTAAATTAACTATCAAATAACACTATTTGAAGTGAATCCCGCAACCCAAAAGTAGCTAAAAAACTGCAGTATCTAACACAAGCATTAATATTATTATCTCGCGATTAATATATTTAATTATACTTTGCAAATAAAAATATATTTCTTAAGTTTATGTTCATATGTTTTGATGCAATGTTAATGTTATGATTTTTTTAAATAGCTACAATAAGATTCTTATTAATATCTTTTAAGTTAGAGGCCTCTCTCTCTCTCTCCGCACCTTTCCTCGCTACGCCGCACCGCACTTCTTCGCCCGTCACCACAGCTCGCCATAGCTATCTTTACATCTTTATGCTACAACTTCCGCTCTCCTTCTTTTCCTTCCGTTACAATATATTGAGACGTTAAGTCGGATTAAGATTAAATTCGATCGAATACTTTATTTCTCGTAAGTTCATCAAATTTTTAATAATAAACATAGCTTATGTGACCATTTCTTATAAAACTGTATCAATAACTCTACACACCGAGAAAATTCTTAAGATAAACTGTCAAACCTGGACGGCTACCAGATAAGTTCGTGATTTATTGATGTTATTGAGCTAGCTTTTATTGAAGGTTCGCTAACTTTATCTAATCGGCTTTCCGAGTAAAATCTATTTTTAGATGTTTTATTTGTATAGAAAACCGTTGATTTTGGAAGTTGAAAAAAGTTGACTTTTTAGAAATTTTTCGAATCGGCGTATTTTCAGGAAAATTTGATCATCATCCTCCTGCCCTTATCCCACACTAAGTGGGGTCGGCACAACATGTTATTAACATGTTGTTTCATGATTTGGCTACGTTTTTACGACCGGCCGCCTGCCTGACGCCAACTTACCTTAGTCGTATTTTACGACACCTCTGTAAGAAAGAGGGTGGTCTATTCTACTAAACCGGATTCCACACGGTGGGTCAACTTACCTTAGTCGCCTTTTACGACACCTCGGTAAGAAATGAGGTTGGTCTATTCTACTCAGCCGGACACCACACGGCGGGTCGACTTACCTTAGTCGCCTTTTACGACACCTCGGTAAGAAATGAGGGTGGTACTATTCTATTCAGCCGGATACTTATAACTAGTTACACGGCGTGTAACTAGTTATAAGTATTCAGGAAAATTTGATATCGATTATCAAAAAAAATCGCAATCTTTCGCTAATGTATAGGATTGAACATTACTCTGTGGACATTATAAATTGCGATAGCCCAGCGGTCAGTCCGTTCGACTCTCTCGTGAGTCTCCTACTAGCGACACGTATTGTATTCTTCTTTTCAACGGATATACGTACTTAGATGTAGGTCTTTTTTTAAATATCTGAGGTCGTTGAAAATCGTGGTAAAGAACGTGTAGCGGATTTTACTAATACTATGTATTCCAGTGCCAGATAGGCATTGCAATATCTTGAGATCACAACATACCTATACATGGATGCCATTAATCCAATCGTCATTTTAATTTCATTCAACGAACTACGAGTGTATAATATGTTGTTGGTTGTCTGAAAACAAATAAACAAATGTTGTGACAAAGAAATCGCCGTGTGATATCCGGCTGAATAGATTAGACCACCCTCATTTTTCACCGAGGTGTCGTAAAAGGCGACTAAGATTAGTCAACCAGCCGTGTGGTATCCGGTTGATTAAAATCAACCCCCCCTTATTTTTACAGAAATTTAGTAAAAGCGACGGAGTTAAGTTGACGTCAGAGAGGCGGCCGATCTTAAAATAGTTAACCAAATCATCATACAACATGTTTAAACATGGATAAGGGCAGAAGAATGATTTTTTGTGGTTTTAATGTTTATATTATAACTTTGTGACTAACACATAAAGTATTAACTAAAGTATTATATAAACAAATATAGCCATATCAATGGTACTTAATCGCTTTAACTCATTTTCATCTTGTCAATGAAGCCTACTCAAAGCTTTATTCATACTTCGCAATATATTTTTTGTTCATTGTACGATAGATTTTATCTGCGAGTATTAAAATATAAAATTGCCGTACAATTTTACAGTCAGTGAGTCGCGAATTTTGTAATTATCCCGAAGGAGACATTACGCAGATAACACAGATTTATTTTAAAGTAGATGATGCCTCTGTGGGATATCCACGGATTGCGCAACATTGTCGAACTCATCAAGTCGGGAATAAAATTTGATTTAATATTCTGTAACATATAAAATGTTTTTGGTTTGTTTTTGTAAAACGATTAGCGGGGATTTTGTCAGAGATAAAGATAGGTACTAATATATATAGCTGAAGAGTTTATTTGTTTGAACGCGCTAATTTCAAGTACTAGTGGACTGATTTGACAAGATAGTCCATTTACCAAAGAAGGCTTTAGGCTATATAACATCACGCTAAGATGAATAGAAGAGGAGCATCAATAAAAAATGTCGCGAAAACGGCAAAATTTAAAGCTTTCCTTCCGCGCGCTAAGTAAATGGTTATCAAAATACTGATAATAATAACAAAATACGGCTTTAATCTTTCAAATGTTACTACTTAATAATACTTTAGTTACTAAAGTTATTTACTACTTTCACAGTTAAGTATATACACCAGTACTTACGAAAAACGTCTGTATCTGTTTCAGAATTTCTTCTTGAAATAATAAATTCACGGAAACGACTTTCCGTGAATTTATTATTTCAAGAACGCTTTTGAAGACTTTTCTACTTTACTCATATTTACCAAATACAGACCAAATAAAATCTGAAAATCCCGATTTTCAGATTTTTTATAGTAATAAAACTCATGCTTAATTCATATTTACTTCATCAGAGAGGAGGCCTTTTTCCAGCGGTGGGATAGTAGCAGACTAATACTTTATTACTTTTTAAGATAAAGAAAAGGCTACATTATGTTCAATCGATTACAGAGAATAATAAGCTTGCAAACACTGACGTCAGAATGTAAATAAGACGTAAATAAGGTTTAAAAGATGAAAATCTGGCTCGCTAGATTTGACTAGCGGGAATTTAAGTGAATTCATATACAACAATAGTACTTGAAGTTAGGACGTACTTCTCATTATATTATTATATAATAGCCCAATACTAGTACCGAATAGAATTGTACATTGTTACTGTTGTACATTTTTACTTCTAGGAATGAACCTATTTCGAATGCTTCCTCCTTAGAAGATAATATTCAACCACCACGAAGATATGAATGACCGTGATTGATACCTCAACTTTAGTTAAAATCACGTACTATAACTGTCATACATACACGACAATATCATGTATATTGTCATGCCTTTGCAATTGAATCTATTGCTTCCAAAATATATTGTTACAACATGTTTTTAATACAACCTCCTTCATAGAGTTGGCGATTAATATGAAAAAGCATTGTGGCTGTCATATTTTTATGTGTCATTCTTTGAGTTGTAGCGAAAAGAGTGGGTTGACTCTGGGAAAACTGCTATTTATTTATTGAATAAGAATAAAGGAGAAATATCGTCGTTAATTATAATATAGTACATAATTATAATTAAGAAAATAACGATAGTTGAACAATAAATAAATACTCAAATATAAATAACTAATATTACTTGGCGTTCACAGCCAACTCTACCCGCATTAGACTACGAGACCGGAGCTACTTAGTAACTTGTAACATGTTATTGTTCCTTTTAGAAATGGTAATTACTATATTTACGAAATTACTTAAGAGACGTATTGTATACTGCAATAAACAATAAGAAATAAACCTAAGGATGGTTACTCTATCACATCAATAGTAAAATAGACATCATTTATTTAAAATGCTGTTTCTTTTACACCATATTCACTTTTTACCATCACCAGTACAGTAAGATTCAAGCCGACATAATTCTGAAGTACTTATGACACAAGGCTATTACATATTTTTTATACTTTATCTTTAACTTATACCTTTCTACGCTCGATATAAATATATGCGAATATGAAACTTTTAATATTCTGGCAACAGACGAAATTCGTTTCAGAGGTGTTCGAATATTTTATGAACACTTATTATGTTATATTTTAATATATCGCATAATAGAGGAAATGTTGAGGATGAATTACAAATCATGTCATGTATATGCTACGAAAAAAATTCTCGAGTCTTTTTTAAATTAAATTTACTTATTATCACACGAATTTATAATAGTATATTCCTGCATTCTTATTTATTTTTATTAATTATCTTAAAACGAATCAATGCATAAAACACCAAGTATTTTAAATACAATTATTATTAATCAAGCAAATAAATTTATTTGTATTATATTTATACTAAAACTAAGTTAATGCAAAATCAGTTATATGTTTTTCTCCTGAAAGGCATTCTCCTTAAAGTTTAACGCCAATTTCTATGGCGCTGCAACAGCGACAACTAGTGGCTCTTGTTCCAGCGCTATACAAATTGACGTTACGCTAACACAATCGAGTAGGTTCAAAAAACTCACACTTCCACATATAGTTCATCAGTTGCGATGTAACAGGCGCATTACGGTAAATTGCACAAAATAGAAGCATTTCAGTAGAAAAACAACCACAGACCCAAGACAAAGCCAAACTGATGAAGTTTATTTCACGTATGTACGTATAGGATAAGTTTTAATTGAGTTTTTGCAACACCCTTCCAAGACCGCTGGTACGCGAATATTGGGAGGCATGTACGAGTATTTGAGGTTCAGTATAGACTTTTGTATTTAACTTTGTTTAAAAAAAGTTCGAAATTAATTTAAAGTAAACTTATCCTTCAGTCCCTTATCCCACTCTAAGTGGGGTCGGCACAACATGTTATAAACATGCTGTCACATGATTTGGCTGCGTTTTTACGACCGGCCGCCTGCCTGACGTCAACTTACCTCTGTCGTATTTTCTGACACCTCGGTAAGAAAGAGGGTGGTCTATTCTACTCAACCGGATACCACACGGTAGGTCAACTTACCTTAGTCGCCTTTTACGACACCTCGGCAAGAAATGAGGTTGGTCTATTCTACTAAGCCGTATACCACACGGCGGGTCGACTTACCTTAGTCGCCTTTTGCGACACCTCGGTAAGAAATGAGTTTGGTACTATTCTATTCAGCCGGATACCACACGGCTATTTAAAACTATCCTTCAGTATACGTATAGAAAAAGAAAAACAGTTTTTCTGAAAAAATTAATCATCATTCTCCTGCTTTTATCCTATACTCCACGAGTAAGCTAGGTACTTTACGACCGGCCGTTTACCTGAAATCAACTTGCCTTAGTCCCCTTTTACGGCACTTCGGTAAGAAATGAGGATGATCTGTTCTACTCAGCCTCATACCTCATACCTGAAAAACTTAAAAAGGAGGATACAAAATATCCCCACCATTTCAACTGGTGCACTATGAGCCTATTAGATCGTACGCTATAAGATTTTTTTGCTACAATTTTTTATTATTGTGCTATACCTAACCTGAACATAAATTAAAAGTTCCTATAATTAATTCTGCAAGTATCGCACCCAGAGTGCAAAGCAAGAATTCAATTTAATAAAAAAAGTTCGAAATGAATTTAAAGTTAACTTTACCAGTATTTAGCTTTAAAAGTCGTCGCGGAGAGACGTTTTTCTCGTTACGAGGGATTTCTCTGTATATACGTGAAATGGTACTATTTGCTCGAAATCGTTATCAAAATGTTATAACATTATTATTTTTTTAAATAAAAAATAAAGGTTTATTACTTACACGGTTTAGACTTGGAATCTTAAAGAACAATAATATAATAATATAACTTATATTTTGATATTACTATTGTTAATCAAAGAACCATAGTTTTCATTTTTATTATTTTAAATTTTTAGTTTACGGGTTATTTCTTTCTACAACATAATTAGAATTTTTATAGCAGAGTTTAATAAAAGCGAATATAAAGGTTTTCCGGGCACATACTTTTTCATAATATTCGAAAAGGAGTATAATTGTCTATCTTGAAAATGACTATATACTCGTAAAATTCAATAATAGTTAATGAAACTATTTTTTCATTTAGTTATACTATTTTCATCTCTAAGGGTGACAGATTTATAATATCTTGTATCATTTTTACTCTTGAGTCATATAAAATTTAAACGACATTCGTTAAGTATGACGGGGAAGCGCCATTTTATGAGACCTCCCCCGAGCGTACATCAAGTTTGAAGTAAATCTACGACATTCCCGTAATGTCTCCCCTGACATTCCCGCCGAACTTACTGACCGGAAAATTGTTGGAGAATAAATACGATAAATCTCCCTTGACTTTACTTTTGACCCAAATATAGGTAGTTTTTTTTTACATAATTACAGTCCGTATCAATTATTAATTCTATCGCCGTGTGGCATCCGGCTGAGAAATTACCACCCTCATTTCTACAAAAGTAATAATAAGATTTTATTATTACTTTTGTATTATGAATCTCCGCAAAGTAACGCCTAATTCTATAAACCCTCATTTCTAACCGAGGTGTCGTAAAATGCTACTAAGTTTAAACGCCGTGTTGTATCCGGCTGAGTAGAATAGACCATCCTCATTTGTTACCGAAGTTTCATAAAAGGCGACTAAAGTAAGTTAATGCGCTGTATGGTATCCGGCTAAGTAGAATTGACCACCCTCATTTCTAACCGAGGTGTCGTAAAATGCGACTAAGGTAAGTTGACGCGCTATCCGGCTGAGTAGAATATACCACTCATTTCTTACCGAGGTGACAAAAGAGGTGATAAAAGACGACTAAGGTAAGTTAACGTTCTAATGTATCGCGTATCATGATATAAAACCTACTTCTTTAATTTACAGAATTGACTTGACTTGGACACCTCGTAAATAAAAAAACCTCAAAACTTATACTGACATCTATCGAAATATTGAACATAGAGGATAAAAAACTTCATATTCTCAGTGAATAATTTATCTTAGTAAGATTATTAATCGAAATAAATATCCTTTAAGTTGGACAAAAATGAAACTACCTAGAAAATTACATTGAAATCGGTTTAGTAGCTTTAAACATTAGTATAAACGCATATCGTGACACGAGATTTTTATAATAAAAGATTACCTTTCTATGTATGTTATCGTTGTTAGCTTGATGAATATTTTCTTTGCCTAAACCAGAACTCCAAGAATAAGTTTAAGTTTGTTCGCATTGCAGTGGTGCAGTACAATAAAAGTATAAAATAAGCAAAACTATTTACCAAGTTATATAAGCAGCCAAGAATCATAAAGGAAAACCTCGCATTGTATATAGAAACACTTTTTTATCTGTGGGAAAATAATGGCAGCTATTAAAGCTTCGGGAAGTAAAAGTTTAAGCCAAGTTCTTTTATAGAACGATTGCCGGTTTTAGATGTCTTTGAAAAAACTTGGGAGCTTAGTTCGATAAAATCTTACGTTCCCCTGTAATCCTGAAAGGCTCTTTGATTTGTTTTTGTGGTGATAAAGAAAAAATCTAATATTTTGATATGATATGTAACCATATTTTATAATCCTAATGCAAGTGTTTTACTGTAAAATGTTAACACATAAAGCACACTATGAAATTCTTTTTCTATATTGTATAACACCACTATACTGTTATGTGATTATATTTAGATAATATCTACCCTAAAGAACCGTCCGACCGTTTCACAAAGAAAATGCCACAAAATAATGTTTTGACAAACAAGTGAAAGAAAATTGATAATAACATTGATTTCCCGTAACTGAAAATGAATATTGGTGCTCGCTTTGCAAATCTGTCTGTTTAGTAAATTTATATGTTTAGCAAAATATCGATAAGGTCTGTGAAGCCATTCAGTAGCTCAATTTTCTTGAAATCTCCAATTATCGACGAAACCTATTTAAAACATTCAACATCGCAAACATTTATGTCTTTACGGTTTTGCTAAGTTACATCTAAAATACATTTATATTAATGTAAATCACAGTGAATTAAGCAAGTACGGGAGCTTTTAAACATTGTACGCAATGAATTAAATAAAAAAGTTTTGCAAATTAGTATTTTTATTTAGTAATATCTAACTATATATTTCATGAGTTTGAGGACTTTATAAGTAATTGACACACTAAGGTCTTTTTTAACTACAATTATTCTGAGTAGCTGTTATAATGCACTGTTTCAAAAAGTCTGTTTTTACAATCTTTTTCGTTTGCACGGAAACAAAAGGTACTTCTAGGTTGTTTCTAAATTGATGTAACTGCCTTGTGTTGGCAACACGCGTTATTTCTCCACAGGACTTGTTGCCTTGAGAGGTCTAAATTGGCTCGTAATGTAAGAGCAGTGCCTTGTACATGAAGTTGAGAAATGCGTCAGGCCGCTAGGTGTTTGTCGACACTCGAGATAAGTACGTGAGAGGACTCGAAAGCCTGTACTAAGAGATGTAATTTCTTGTAGTAATAGTTGTTAAGATTTGAAGTACACGGTATTTGGCTTAGAACTTGAACGCTTCTAATCAAGACCAAACTCATCAAAAACAACAAAAACTGAACAGAACTTAGTATCTATCCCTATCTTTTCTCTATTTATTTCCTAAGCTGAGGTTCGATTAAAATGAAAAGGTTAAATAAGACTACTTAAGAAACAGCAAAGTGCTATTTTATCAGCACAACCATACTGTCTCCTGCGTTAAGCGTTCAAATAATTTTCTATTGTAAATATAACTTGGCTTGAGTATTATTAAAATATAATCTAACAATTTACATAAAAATGACACACACGTATGCATGCAGTTATATGTTACAGCGTAAATATACATACAGCTAATAACTAAAATGAACGTCAAAACCAAAGATCACGTGACAGAAAAATATTTACGTGGCTAGAAATTTCAGACAAGTTCCAACTTTAACATTAGCCTGTGAATTATCGCAGTCTCTCCGGTGTCATTTGTGAACTTTGAGCCTGACCTCGGGTTTTCGCGGCGGATTCTTTGCGGTGGAAGTTTGCCCTGGGCGGTCGCCAAAAGCGTGCCTCGTCACAACTTGTTCAGAATGTTCAGTTTATATACATTATGCACATGCCAAAGTTTGTAACTATGTAGTAATTATAAAGTTTTCGACCTCTTTGACGTATTCAAGTTTTTAAAGTATGTAATAACTTTGATATAACCATCGGGAGGGTGTCGTTAACACTTTTTAAAGCTACGTCACCCTCACATCATGTTTTCTTACAACTTTATGAACATAATGTAATCTGAATTGTATATCAAAAGAACCAACTTTGACTATCAAATTTGTTCAATTCAATAATATAAATAATCAAGTTTGTAATATAATTTATTTAATTTTACGACATTTGTTTTTTAATTTTTCACAATTATCAATATTTATAATCATACATAATATCAATTTATTTAAAAAAAATATACTGGCTATTTTTTAAATTTTTTAATATTTGTATAAATTAGAACAAGCTTTGCATGCCGGAATATTAGCGGAGCATGAAAACATTTTTCGCAAGTCACACTCATAACCATGTTCCAAGCAAATGAGTTAAATAAATAAACCTTAAATTTTCTATTCCATATAATCACGAAATTTTGCGTGCAGATCGTTTCGACCTGGAATAACAAGTTATTCTTTTACTCCGATTAATTTAATTGAAACCAGAGCAAACCAAAATCGATTTTTCGACAAAGTTCACTTCACTTTCAGTTTTATATTATTTTATTTTTGCTTTTCATGGAGGCTTAAACAGTCTAGCAGCTAGTAAATTATTGATAAGAAAGAAATGTATTGCCCGCACTTAAATTCTCTCATGACCACAGTACATCTCAGATACATACAGTCATCATCATCTTCCTGCTCTTATCCCACTCTAAGTGGGGTGGGCACAACATGCTGTCACATGATTTGGCTGCTTATTTACGACCGGCCGCCTGCCTGATGTCAACTTACCTCATTCGTATTTTTCGACACCTCGGACAGAAAGAGGGTGTTCTATTCTATTCAGCCGGATACCACACGGCGGGTTGACTTACCTTAGTCGCCTTTTACGACACCTCGGTAAGAAATGAGGGTGGTACTATTGAGCCGGCTACCACATGGCTAGTCGTACATACAGTCCAGAAAAAATTTAACACTAAATAAAATCCGTTATTTTAAGCAATTCAGGGAGCTTACCATAAATAAAGTTTAGTGTACGTAGGAGGAGTGCTCAAATTATAAAATGTCATTAAATTATCATAAAATGTTATTTAAAGTGGATAGATATCAACACTTTTAAAAATCCATAAACTCATTTAGATTAGAACTCTATGAAATGAATTACATTACACATATTTACCATCATAATGTTGTTGACATTTATATATATATATATATATATATATACTAGCGGCCTGCCCCTGCTTCGCACGGGTATAAAATATGTAGCCCATGTCACTCAGTGCAAAAAAAAATTAGTAGTTTTGATTTATTAGTTTTCATTTATTCATTACAGCCCGTGGCCCGCATGCGTAAAATTTGGAGAAAAACAATCACCCTTTCCCTATACCAAGAAGATTTCCTGCTATCTTTGGAATATCTAAATTCATATAGTACATATTTGCTTATTTATTTTCACATTTTTCCCTATGTATTTTATTTTTACAATTAATTGCAGAATGTCTTTATATACAACATTCACAGCTTTCTTGTCATTACACAAACTCTTGATATTATTGATGGTAGTATAGGTAATTCTAATTCATAATGTTTGATATTTGCGTACTTTTTCTTAAATATTAATTGTCTCACTTCGCATGTTAGCTGGCAGAGATCTCTGTCAAAGGGATAAGTTGACCTTTGTACACTTTTTTTACCAATAATGTTTTTCCTAACTTTTTATGGTACATAAAATAAATTAATAAATAAATAAAAAAGAAATTATTTTGAATAAGATATTTTCACTACATATCGCACGCTTAGTATTAACGTGACCTAATTCAAAATTAGGCTTTATCTATGACATACGCTACAAATTATTAAAAAACTAGTGTAGGTAAGTGAAAGAAAACACACGTGAAGGGTCTCTTTAACACTAACGAGTATTGTAGGCGCTACGATAAGCTTTATTACAGTACTAGCGGCCTACCCTGCTTCGCACGGGTATAAAATATATAGCCTATGTCACTCAGTGAAAAAAAATATTAAAATCGATCCAGTAGTTTTAATTTATTCATTACTGCCCGTGGCCCGCACGCATTAAATTTGAAGAAAAACAATTCCACTCTCCCTATACCAAGAAGATTTCCTGCTATATCTAACATCAAAGTAATTATTAATTATAAAGAAAAAAAAGTAATTATTTACGACATCACATTAGAAACATTACAGTATTTCTCTACTCCATATTGAATGTTATTATACATTCCTCTTGAATCACTCTATCTATTAAAAAAAACCGCATCAAAATCTGTTGCGTAGTTTTAAAGATTTAAGCAGTCATAGGGATATAGGGACAAACAAAGAATGTGACTTTGTTTTATACTATGTAGTGATAATCCCTATAGCATGATTCAGTATTCACGCGCGATGGCTTATTATTAGCGTATTTCATGTATAACTTTGGTGTTTCTATACCGATTTCAATTATTCTTTTTTTATACAATGGTTAATACTATTCACTTTTTTATTTAGGGATGATTGAGAGTGATATAAACGTAGGAGTAGACAAATATAACCAGAAAGCTTCGAACTGCTAAGCTATCGGGAGTTACACGTCTTATTGTGAGTCAACCATAAAAGATAGACATATGCTGTAGTGGGATATTTTTTATATAATTTTAAGGAAAACATTTCCGTCATACATGATTTCTGCGTAGCTTTAACCATCAAGGTTGCACACGCGACGAAAGCTTAAAAAATGGAGTAACTTCTCCCGTTTTCCCGACATTTCCCTTCACTGCTCTGCTTCTATTGATTGTAGCGTGATGAAAAGTATACTATAACCAGCCCAGGAGTATGAAAAAAAATTGTACCGAGTTTCGTTAAAATCCGTCGAGTAGTTTTTGTTTCTATAACGGTTATACAGACAGACAGACAGACAGACAGACAGACAGACAGACAGACAGACAGACAGACAGACAGACTTTTTACTGATTGCATTTTTGGCATCAGTATCGATCCCTAATCACCCCCTGATAGTTATTTTGGAAATATATTCCAGTTACAGAATTGACCTCTCTACAGATTTATTATAAGTATAGATGACACAAAACAACCGTTTTCGACTTAGGTCACTTTAATACTAAGCGTGCGATATGATCATACTAGGGTATAAAAATACAATCATATTTAACTTAAAGCAATAAGTAGTTTAAAAAATGCATAGCAAAATTTAATAGAGTAGAGCCAAACCGTAAAAGTTTTTTACGGAGTTTGAACTATAATTCGGAACTGTGCACGTCAAAATGAAAATTTTAAAGGGCATATAAAAGCCGATTCTTTTCTATCTCATTTTTTTAAGGTATACATATATATAAATTACATTCTATATAAATTACATTCTATATACAAAAATTCTGACAAAATAATGATAATTTTAATATTTTTTTTACTTTATTGTTGCGATTGGTAATAAAAAATTTAATCGTACATTTATACGGACAAATATACTTTACAACATATTTTAATACTTTAATGTTTACTTACATCTTTACTTAAATCTATGCTGCGGCCCTCTTTTAAGTAAGAAATTCCTGTATAAGAGGACCCCGCTCTTTCTATCCTAAGTTAAACATATTTTATTTATTTATATAAAGCCTAATCAATTAATTTATTTCATATATCTGTTCCTATTTAATATATATTTATGTATTGATGTATGAGACTGTGTGTGGATAAATTTTATTTACTTATTTAATTAAACTGCATACACTTTCATGCACACACTGTAACGGTTTCCTTCTCACCCACAACTATTCATCTCCAAATTTATAATATCAATATAAATTATACAAGTAAAATGAAGCTAGAGCGCTCGCGCTCTACCACCAAACTGCATAAAACTAGCGCAAGAGCGCTTTGAAATATAATTGGCTCGTGATTCGTCTAGTTGGTTAGGACCCATGTAACGTTGTGTATGTAATAACTCAAATCCTTTTAGAACGTCAGAGACCACAGACTCATCAGATTGGAGGCGTAAAGCAAGCTTAAATTAATATAATTTATTTGTTTTAAAATAAGTGCACGATACATGAACAGGTTATTTATTCAATACATATGTTAATTACACGAACAGGTTCCAATTATAGCTAATACACGAACGGGTTACTATAAAATTTAGTAAAAAAATGCGAGACATTCAGAAGGTTGAATGTCTCTTATGTTATTACTTCATAGATATATCCATCAGAAAGGGTTTTAGTTTATATATATTATATTTACTATAATATTTGTTTGCCATTAATATGGGACGTAAAACTATATCAATATAAACGGAATAAGACTTTTCAAAGCCAACAGAAGGATCGCTCGATCGTCAGATTGTTCTTTAAACCATCCCGAATGGGAAGTTCTAAGATGTTAATATCTAAATTAGAAATATTGTAGCCAACAGAAAGATCACTCGCTCGATCTTAATACCTAGCCCTTAAACAACTCCGTAGAGAAGTTTAGCGATGTGGTATACCTCTCCCATCTATTACATTCTTCCGATTTGGAAAAATATAAAGGGAGCGGTATAGTCAGTAGCTCCGCACCCGCTACCAACGGTGAGCTCCGTCCATAGGATATGAGCCCCCCCCCGTAGGGTTAGGGTTTGCAATTTATAGTGTGCCTGCGCCCTCGAGCCAGGTTATTTATATTATGTTGTATAAACACCCGTCAATGCCCTTAAAGAGATTTAGGGTAATTAAATAAGGACCGTAGTCCCAGGTAAGGACCTCAGTCCAAGATAAGGCACAAGTGCCCGGATGTAGTGCTAGGACCTAAGTCCAAATATCATTTCAGCCGTAGCTGTGAGTTGGCGTTAGCCATAATTGTGTCGATGAGGCATAAAGCCTAGTTTGTTGATACAAATATCCAATTCTTATAATAAGACAGCGCATCTTGCCAATAGCAAGCATTTCAAGCGGTGCGTGCCGCATTCGTCGTCGTAACCACATATAGTGGAAAATATAATAGCATAAAGCTAATACTGTACATGACTCCTCGGATATCACATAACAGTAAAGTTGTAGTCGTTGCTACCACACGTAGTGGCAGATATCGTAGGTTTGCATATGACTCCGCAGAGATCACATAATAGCAGGTTTTGTGTTTCTTCTTTCCACGCGTAGTGGCAAATGTTTACTCCGAAGAGTCAAGAACGCAAAGCGCTCGCATTATGTGTTGATAATTCAATAATATATGTTTGTTGTGCTAGCACTATTGTGCTAAATATGTAAGTTTATAACGTGATGTGTCCATCACTAACGCACGCCTTCAATGCGTCCTTTTGGCTGATTCCACGATCGG
Organism: Morpho helenor; assembly: GCA_029227775.1. NCBI lineage: Eukaryota > Metazoa > Arthropoda > Insecta > Lepidoptera > Nymphalidae > Morpho > Morpho helenor. The sequence continues at coordinate 7,055,952 of JARGCU010000044.1, forward strand.
CATATAAGAATTAGTTATTTATATAGTTGTTACGCGTAGCAAGCTACGTAAGATAGAGTTTTGGGCAGGCAACACTTTCTAACGCTAGTCCGCAATCTTGTTAATAAAGACCCGACCAGCGGCCCTACGACATGCTATAATGTCGTTTGTGTATAGCTATGGGGAAGCCCTGAGAAGGACTGTAACACGGCTAGTGCAGGTTTACCCCGCAAGACTCCGTGAGGTGAACAGTTTACTTTTAGAGTCCTAGGCGTCCAAAGATCAAACAAGGCTACACAGTAAAGATCGAAGATCAATACCGGCCTAAAATCCAATCCGTATCACCCAAAACTCACCAAGTAGCTCTGGCTGCTCTGTACCAAGACGGAAACCCATCCTGATATTCACAGCCTGGAGCAGATCGAGGTGAGGCTACACTACAACAACCGAAATCATTGCAGGCCTGAAACCATCGATCTGACACCAGTACTCACCAGACTGTTCGGTATAGCGCCCAGCACCACTCAGCGAAGTCACCCTCACCAAGTTATACTCAGGCACTATATCGTTCGAGAATAATAATAAACAATTTGTCACATGTAATGAAATTACATTTTATTTGTTTAGTGAGCTAGGAGACCGAAGTCCCTCAAGACCGAAGTCTCTCACCACACCGTTATGCCAAGCCGAAGCTTTAACCATTTCACACTATAAAGTGTTCGAGAATAATATATAATTTGTCACATGTAATGAAATTACATTTTATTAGTGAGCTAATAGACCGAAGTCTCTCACTGCACAGTTAAGACAAGCCGAAGCTTTGAAAAATGGTTCAGGAATCATAGCGCTACCATGTATCGCCCCAAGTACATGTAAACGTAAGCCTTCGGCTTGCGGTACTAGGCCGCGACCGCTCCCGGCATCGTCCGCCAGACTCCCGCCACCTATGCCAGACTGCCGGCGTGACGTTCGGCGCTAAGCGTGAAAAATTCAAAATGTATGGGAAAATTTTGATAAAAATATTTTAATGAAAAATCTACATATATGTAATGAGTATCAAATACTCATTACGAAAAACCATATTAAATGACAAACAAATATTTTTATTTATATACCTTCCTTAACATACTACCAATCCAGTACATAACTCTACCAATGTATGCATGTAAGGTCGAGATCGTCACAACACGCACACACATTAAGACATGCACACACACACACACACACACACACACACAAAATACACAATGCACAAAATACACATGCGTACTCACTAATAAACAACTTTACTCACTACACATTGTCTTGCATTCAACAGACACGAACGGAAATGCATTGTTATAATGGAAGGAACTACCTTCTGTGATACAGGGTTTGCCTAGTACAGAAGGTAGTGTAAATCTGTGAACTGTTCTTAAATTAAGGTGTCTAATAAAGGATTATTATTATTATTATTATACGAGTATGTGATTATGTTTGCGTGATGCGAGTGGGAGAGAGAAATTACAAATTACCTACATATGCTAGATATACATACACAAAACGTAGTGTTAAGACGATAATCATTCTCCTGCCCTTATCCCACTCTAAGTGGGGCTTGCACAACATGTTGTCACATGATATGGCTAGTCAACTTACCTTAGGCTTCTTTTACGACACCTCGGTAAGAAAGAGGGTGGTCTATCTTACTTAGCCCGATACCACACGGCGGTTCAACTTACCTTAGTCACCTTTTACGACACCGAGGTAAGAAATGAGGGTGGTCTATTCCACTCCGATTCTACCCGGATACCACACGGCGGGTAGTAGGTACTAAGATAATCAAATTGAAAAGTCGTGGATAGTATATTTTTGAGAGTTCATAGTAATATTTCAAAGTAACCCTTCAATATTATTTCAAGCGGAAGCAGGATCGTGAAAATCATGACGTGTAAAATTCCATGAAAAATGAAGCCACGAGCATAATTTTAATATTTCCGAAAGCTTTAAACAAATAATTCTCATTATCCTAGGTCGTACAAAATTGAAAAACCTTGTCACAGCTGGTATCCTAAATATTTCAGCCTTAATTTCCTGCTAAAATATTATGCCATAAATAAAGGAAGGTTGTGAACTACGGACTCGGAGAAACAAGAGCAACAACTTTATTAATTTGAAAAAAGTATTATTAATTTATATTAGATAATTTACGCAGAAATCAGTTATTAATATTTGAAACATACGCTATGAACAACAATTAATACTTATGTATTTCATTCTTTAGTTGATATCTATACTTATTAGAAAAAAAAATCACAAAGGTATTTGTATGTAACCGAATTTCTCAAAATCTACTGAACGGATTGTTGTACGGTTTTTACTAAAAATTGTGCAATTTTTTCGGAAACTTTAGATTAATAGTAAGAACATAACTGTTTTATGAAATTTGTCTTAAAGAGATCGTGCGATGAAAAAATTACCTACTGGGAGCTTAATTCACGTGCACCGCGTAAACCAGCAAAGATCCACTAAAATATTGTACGAGAGAATTGTAGATCTACAAAAATACTACATAAAAGTCTATCTCTTATGGTTAACTTACAATAACTACTTTATGTAGAAAATTTTCGATTCGGGAAAAAAATTGTGACACTGATTTTCACATGGGTAAAGTCGCTGGCACAGCTAGTTGACAATAATTTTATATTTTAATTATAGTAAAAACTTTTTATATACTAGATACTAAAAAACTAGATACCTACTAAAGTTATGGACAGAATCTAGTTTTTTTTATGTATCTAGGAAAGTCTAGTAGATCTATTGCCTATTATCGAAAACAGCGTCCAAATCAGATCAGCGGTTTCAGAGATTAGCGGGAACAAACACACAGAGATATGACATCTAAACGATTTTATTATATGTATTAAAAATTAGTATAAGAAACCATCTCCTTTCATTATGACACTAACATTAAAACAATTTATTTAGCATATAAAAACTAAATGTAAGATAAAAAATCGTGACACGCATTAATTTCTTAAAAAATGAACATCCACGAGTTTAATATTCCCGAGGGCTTTTAGTTTCAAAACAAAGATTTTTCATCATCCTAGGTCGTATAACTGAAATCCCTTTCACAGCTGGCAACGTAGATATTGGCAGTGTCATTTTGTTTAAAATAAATAAGTTTTGTTCATGAGCCGATCTATATATCTATCTATACATATAATCAATCTATCTATTCTATACTTATAATAAAATCGTTGAGATATGAACTCTCTGTGCATTTCTACCCGCTAATCTCAAAAACCGCTGATCCGATTTGAAAGCTGTTTTTATTAATATGAAGTAAAAAGCTTCACTTAACAGGATATTTTTTATTTTAGGGTATTTAAAATTTCAATCGGTCAACAAATAAAAAAGATATGACAATTTTAATTTGAATGAAACTTCGTCTTAATATATAAAGAAGAATTTTTGATGTTCTCTATTTACTACTTTATTACTTCGAAGCGGCTGGACCGAATTCCATGAAATTTTCAGACAATCTTTAGAATGACCCAGCGGATGATTCTGTAATTTAGTGGCAATCGGAGCAATTTCTATAACTGTAATTAGTATATCTAGAAGTTAAGCACGACAAAGCGGGCTGGAGATACTAGTCATTGATAAAGATACGCTACAAGCGTAGGTATATGTTATATTTACTCGTATAGGAGCAAAACAAATGGTCCAACCGTATAACTCTTTTACAAATATGTGAGCAATCTGTTTATCTCAATCTTGAAAATGGGTCCACAGTGTACTCGTATTGTAATTCATAGTACTGGAAACGTTCGTACGAACGGATTTTCGTATTCAGTCAAGTGATGTATTTTTGTGAAAGATGTGGACCGTAGGTAAGATGTTTATGTTAATAACTTTCAAAAATAAGTTTTAATATTAGTATTATAAATTATTAATAATATCCGATAGAATAAATACACCACCCACATGGCTTACTAAGGTATCGTAAAAGGTGAGTGGACGGTAAGTGGACCCGCCGCCGTGTGGTATCCGGCTGCGTAGAAAAGACTACCCTCATTTCTTACCGAAGTGTCGTAAAATGCGACTAAGGCAAGTTGACTCCCCGTGTGGTATACGGCCGAGTAGAATAGACCATCCTCTCTTTTACTGAGGTGTTGCAATAGGCAACTAATGTAAGTTGACGTCAGGCAGGCGCCCGATCGATATCTAGCCAAATCACGTGACAACATATCTATAACATGATGTGCCGACCCCACTTAAAATGGGATAAGGGCAGGAGAATGATGATCGTATCAGTAAAAAATGGGCATTAGCAGTTTTATAATAATTTTACTAACTTCAATCCTTAATGCGACACGTCACTAATATCAAATACTGATTTAAAGTTTTATAGAATGTTATCCTTTAGAATTCTAAAATAAAAGATATCATTATTTTATAATGGAAATATTTTCATTCAAAATATTAAGAATAAAATTTATCTCTAAATGGAAACATTGAGAATATATTTGAGGTTCATTATAAAATTTCATTATCTCAATCAGCTTTTTTACGAGTATCGTATTATAATGATGGCTTTAAGTTAACGACCGCGGTACAGACATAACCATAACATTAAAAGCAAAATAATGTTTCGTAATAAGCTAAACAAGGCTTGAATAAATTACTTATAATATACATTTTGGTGTTCGGAGGATTACAGTATTAGCCATAATATAGAATTCTCATTCGATCAGATACTAATATGTAGCATGCAAGCTGAAACTTATCCATACAAATACTATAAATGTGATACTATGTCCGTTACGTTTGGCGACACATACGCTGAACCAATATCGATGAAATTAGGCGCATTTAATGCTAAGTACCTGGTTGACTGAGCCTTGCTCGGTAATTTTTTACAAAATAAAGAAGAAACTTAAAAAAAAAATTTAATAATTATGTGGTTGGGATCGATCCTAGGTATTTACATTTATCGAGAATGCCCGTTTCCCAAATAAGCTACGCAGACTTGCCGGTTTATGGCAAAAATTCAATTCAATATAAAGTTTAGGATTTTTTAATGCCCAAAAACAGGAATAAAACGTATTTTTTTTCAAATTCAAATTTCAGGAAAATCGTTGTAGCCGTTTCCGAGATTCCGAAATATATATATATATATACACAAGATTAAGTCATTTTAATATTAAAGATGTTAAAGTTTCAAGGAACGGAATCATTGCGATAGAAATTAGATATAAAAGAATTTAACACCACTGATCGATCTGATTTTTATAATGGAGATATTTGCAAGGCTGGAAAGTGACAGAAGCTACTGTTAATTCTGAGACTTTGACCGTCCAAGCGGATGAAGTTGCGATTTACTCGCGACTTCATCCGCAGCCAGTTGATATAAGAGTATGGAGATGATATTTATTGATGATGATGATATGAATTATGATATTTATGTACCAAACCATGCTTTTCACATCAAGGAGACAAGTCATCAATTTTGATGACTAAATACCCGACCACTAAAGAAACTTGTTGATTAGTCTTACCAAAGACCATAGTTGTCTGATGGCGAATGATAAAAACGAAAATAATAAATACGCCAGTTCCATAGATAACATAGAATTTGCAGCGTATCGAGGGAGACTATAGGCTATATAACATCACGCTAAGACGAATAGGAGAGGAGCAGCAATAAAAAATATTTTTATTGCGAAAAAGGCAAATTTTAAAGCTTTCCTTTTATTCAACAATTTATAATAATTAAGTCACGATAAGTATTATTATGTTCAATCAGTATCTTTTACGTTCAAAATTTCAATTCACACTGATTTCCACGCGGGCGAAGCTGCCGGCAGAGCCTTTAATATAAATATTAATAAGTAAACCGTTATTAAAAACAGAAATTATAGTTAAGTTATTAAATTGAAGCAGAATTATATTTTTTACAAAAATAACTTTTTAAAATAGAGAATTCTCAAAACATCCCAAATGAAACTCAAGAACCGTTAGTGTTTTTAACTAGCAAAAACGTTAGCATTGCGCCAAAGTATTCAGTGACAGGTATAATTTAATTTCATTTAAGAGGAGGCAAGTTAATTATAAATTTAATTTATGTGAGAGCTGACGTCGGGAGGGTCCGTGTTTGTTATTCGTGAAGCTGGTAATTTATTGACTAGACCTTGACAAACCGTGATGTTTTGTACTTATTTTTGGTTAGGACGTTTCACGTCAGAAGACCAAGTAAAAAACTAAAGTCGACTCAAGAATTGTATATTAACTGTTTTGTTATGACCTTCTTTCTCTTCTAAAGAACGAAATTAAGTAAAGCTACCACGTTGCTTTATTACTGAATGAAAGTTTACGAGTAAATCTTACAGTTTAAATTTTACAAAAGTACTATTTATTAAACGTGATAAAAATTTTTAAACATGAGTGTGATATATAAATAAATGTAGTGCACAAGTCTACAGTGGCGCCACTCCGTCAGTCACGATTCTGTCATCGAGGCGGGAGGACGTTTCGGTAGTATTGTGTGCCTACTCACTGTATATAAGTGTTTTAATTATAACCCGAATCTAAAGATAGTGGACATCACATTGGCGACGAGTAAAAGCGCAGTGAGTAAAATTGTTAGGATTTAAAATGTGTACCTGCTTGCAGAATTGGCCAACAATCAAATAAAAAAAAAAATTAAATTAAAAAAAAAGAAGAAAAGTAATTACGATTAATTCTACTTATTGTTGACCAAATCTGTTTGCAAATAAGATACCTGTCGGAAATGATTTTCGATAAAATTAGAATGTTCCAACGATTACATCGTTAAGTACCCGTTTTAACATTGTGTCACATTGATAACCTAAAAGTTACGCAATTATGTAATTGTTAAAACAAAATTATGATATGTTGAAAATAAATAAATCGCTTTTAAGGCTAGTAATTTCTAATAATTAAATAAAATTTGAAGTATTATTCTAGTTAAACGTACCTTGCACTGTCTATCGTTATTGTTATTAACCAAGGAATTCATCCCTGTGTTTGCTAATTGTGTTACTTATTTGATAAGAATTTAGTATTATGTATGTAGAAAAAAAAAATTTTAAATAAATCAACAAATCATTCCTCTTATACATGATATTTAAATTAAAATTTGGTCAATTTTAAAGTTTTATTTAAATTAACTATTGCATAATAATAATTAAGAGAAAGTTTGATTGACCAAATTACCGAAAAGTGAAATTCGACCAAATTAAGAAAGAATATATTATAATTAGGGGACACAGCAACAATTGAAAATATTATAGTAGAAGCAAATTCTTTAGAAACTGTAGAACGGCAACTTAGCGAGTTTCACGATAGACAGAGCACAAACACAGCATCTACTAGCCTTAATAAAATTGAAACTACTATTAAAAAGCGATATACTCAAAAAGAAGTTAACTTCTGTAGCCGATGCGGCAGTAAAAATCATAAAAGTGACAATAGTTCCTGCCCTGCAATTAATGCTAATTGCATCAAATGTGGTTTCAAAGGACATTTCCAAAAGCACTGCAGAACAAGGGCCAATAAAAGAAAATACACTAACTTCTCATCTAACGAAAGTAATAAAGTAAAACAGCCTAGGGTAAAAAGCCCTAAAAATAAAGAGTCTACAGATGTGGACTATATATTCCACTTAGATGACGATGCAACAATAGACTGTCAGGTAGGTGGTATTAATATTAAAATGCTCATTGACTCCGGAAGTAGATCTAATATTATCAATGATAAAACATGGGAAGAGATGAAGCAATCTAAAGTTAGAGTTTCAAATCAAGAAAAGACCTCTGACAAAACTTTTCTGGCTTATGGCGCCAAACATCCATTAAAAGTGTTGGGGTCATTTGAAGCACAAATAACAGTTGGGTTAAAATCACTAATAACAAAATTTTACGTTATTAAAAATGGCTCAAAGAACCTTTTAGGTAAGGAAACTGTCACCCTACTGAATGTGCTGAAAATAGGCATCGATGTGTGTTTCATCGAACAAAACCAATTTCCAAAGTTCAAAGGCGTCCAATTACAAATAACTATCGATAAAACAATTCCTCCAGTTTGTCAACCTTATAGACGCGTTCCAATTCTTTTAGAATCCAAAATAAATAATAAAATAGATGACCTTGTAAAAATGGACGTCATTGAACCTGTCAATAAAGTATCTCCTTGGGTTTCTCCAATGGTGCCGGTTCTAAAGCCTGATGATGATGTTCGTATTTGTTTGGATATGCGTGCTGCCAATAAAGCTATTATTAGAGAAAACCACCCATTACCCACTATGGAGCAACTGATTCCCAAATTTGGTAAAGCAAAACTCTTTTCAAAATTGGATATTAGGAATGCTTTTCATCAAGTCGAACTTGAGGAAAACAGTAGGGAAATTACAACTTTCATAACTAGCAAGGGGTGGTACCGATACAAAAGATTAAGTGTAGATTAAGTGTACTAGTGTACGAAGAGAAGAACGAAAAATATTAATTACCATATTATTTATTGCATCCTCCAGTTGAGGGGTCCATTGTGACGGGAAACAAACTTCAAAAATAAAGGGAAAGTTGGCACGATGAGGTCAAGCTGTGAAACAAAGTTGGTAGTTTATAACCGGAACAAACTTCACAGTCAGTTACCGTTGTTGAGATTTTGCTATTATTAAGGTTTCAAAAAGTATTTGTGAAATTCGTATAATTTTGACAAAACCAGAATGATTTTTTTAGGAGAAGTAACATGGTAATTTTAAATAAGTTTAGACGAACAAATTAAAACTTGAATGAAGAATGAATAAAAAAAAATTTTCACGGTTCAATAGATCTTATTCTCAATTTGAATTATTGAAAAAATTAAAATTAAAATCCTACTAATGTTATAAATGCGAAAGTTTGTGAGTATTGATGTGTTTGTTACTCATTCACGGCGAATCTGCTGAACCAACATCAAGGAAATTTCGTACAATTATTCCTTATACACAGGAATAACATATAGGCTATAGAAATCCTGTAAATTCTACAGGAATAGGATAACATTGAAGAGCGCCATCTATTATCGACCTATCATACAACAACAGTCCACGCGAACTTAGTCACGGGTAAAAGCTAGTACCCTAATAACACAGAAACGTAGTTTTATCTTATTTAAAACTATGTCTCTCAAACAAGAGCCCAAAGTAACCATTTCTAAAGATCTATCGACCCGCAAAATCTAGTTAAAAGACATGGTGTAACAAAAGTTATCACATACTAGTAATATCCCGCGGTTTCGCCCGCGTAATTTTATTTTTTTTACATCTTATTAAATTTTTATAACGGATCGCTATTTTTTTTTGAAAATGTAATATAGCCTATGTTGCTCACTAAAGATGTCGCTTTCCAATGGTGAAAGAATTTTTGAAATCGGTCCAGTAGTTTTGTGTGAAAACATTACAAACGTACATACAAATTTTTCCTCTTTATAATATTAGTATAGATTTATGACCGACATAATCCATACTAAATAATAATAATAATATTTTTGTTAAGAAAAAGCTAAAATTAAAATCAAAAAAGATTACAAATTGACTTGGATTTGAACCTATGTCTTTGATGTGCCATATGTAGCATAAATTTGTCATTTACTTCGACCGGGAGCGTGGCGTCTCCTGTAATCCGGCTACCCGGAGGTCGGGTTCGGCGGATAGTTTGAGATCGGGATTCATGTTCTGAGTAGCTCATGTTGACTGGACGTCCGCATTAAGCTTGGTATTAACATGGAGACCTCAAAGGAGTTTGGGGTATGCAGGTTAACTGAGGAGAGGCGAACCGGGTCAGGGGGGAAACCCAGCAACCAAAAGTCTCCGTATCAAGCAGTAATGGGATAGCGAACGGGAGTGAGTGACTCAGTAACAACCCAATCAATATAATTAGACCCGATCCTTTTGTTGCTAAAAATAAATTTAATTATTTTTAATTTTTACTATTTTTACGACTAATGTTGCTTTTTAATAATTTTTAGTGCCTTTTTAGGTTTATATTTCGATTCATGATACGGTTTTTACCGCAAAGGAGACATTATGAAAAAAGTTAAATAACTTCTGAGAATTCCTGGCATACACAATACATGATTTCAACGTTATGAACTAAGATTAATAAATTGATTTTTAATCCTACATTTATGTATTTTTGAAGTGAAAAATTCGTTAGTTGTGTACTTTATGTAATGGGTAGAAAAAGTTAAACTCGCCTCAGGACATGTAACTTGTTCGAAAATTCGTACGACGGAGAGAAAGTATCCCCCCTTTTTCTACCGCTCGGCGAAAGTATACCTGCGTCTGCTGAAGAAGATAATTTTTCTAACATGTTAAAATATTGAAAATCCAACATTAATATTCAATACATACAAATTATACTTGTACATTTATGTAACCAATGGTTATCATTTGTTTGAAACGTAACACGCGTTCCTTATATATACACGTTCGGTCCATTTTTAACAAAGTTTATGAATAAATAATTTAGCACATTTGTATGCAGAATGAAGCCTAAAATACTAAACATACGTCCCTATATGTGGTTTAAAAATTTAGCCTTTTTCTGTATCAAACATTATTCCAGTCTCGTATTCTCGTTTTGCTTCACTGTTCTTTTTGTTGTATGTTTTTCATTCGCCCCTTTAATTTAATCCGAACGGTTGACTTATTCTATATAATTAAATAATTAAGTCTGCAATACGCTAATGCTATAAGTATGTTGTACAGCTACCCCTTTAATTCTTGTTGTTAAATTATAATGAAATACAATTGGAAAAATAAACAAAATATATGAAATACCACTTATCATGCAAGTTATTCATTATCGTCATATTATTTGATCATAATATTACATTTACATTAGAAGTAGAATCGTAAAGCCATCACAGTCATTAAAGAGGAGGAAGCCTTGCTCGGTAATTTTTTCAAAATAAAAAAAGAAACTTTAAAGAATAAAAATAATTAAGTAGTTGGGGATCGCTCCTAGGTATTTACGTTTCTCGAGACTGCCCGTTCCCCGAATAAGCTACTCTGACTTAACAGCTTATGGCATAAATAGTGTTTTATATTCAATATAAATTTCAGTATTTTTTAATGCCCAAAAACATGGATAAAACGATTTTTTTTTACATAAAACCTAGCTAGTTCGATTTTTCTCCCACAAAACCAAAACCAAACATGCTGAATTTCAGGAAAATCGTTGGAGTCGTTTCCATACTTTTTGATTTGTAAGTGTCTGATAAAATAATATAAATACACACGTTATACTGAACAATGTTCCTTTCAATTTATAAAATAGCGGTACTCCTTAGCAAATGCGTTTTCCTGTAAGGGTGATCAAAGATAGGAAGAACACCCCTCATTATTTTGTAGACGCGTCGACAGTAACGTCTTTTAAAGCTGTACGCCTATTAAATTCACGTTCAGTGTTTTCTTTGTAGCAAAATATTTATAAAAATAAAAATAAATACTACGCTTTGAGTAATATTTAAACAGTGATATAAAATATATAAAATGCCGCAATTTAGAGTCGTCTTAGTCTATTATTTAATTTTATCTTCTTTGTACGGTTTTCTGTTTCAAAAAACAATGAAGAGCTATATGTGGTTTGTAAAGTCTCTCTTACAGATGATTATTATCTATTTTATCGACAGAATTACAAACCTTTAAGTACTGCTTACTACGTCAAAAAGTTTTTCCCGCTTAAATTCTGACCCTGGGAATTCTAGGGTAAAAAGTAGTCTCTATGTTGCTCTATATGTTCCTCTATCTTCCAGTGATAGTCCCATCGCCATCGGTTTAGCCGGTCCGTAAAATATGCCGTTAACTCACTGCAATCATTCACATACAGACTGACAGCTTTTGAAGACTTTATTTTATAGTATCCTACTTATTATTATAAATGCGAAAGTTTGTGAGTATGGATGTATGTTTGTTACTCTTTCACGACGAATCCACTGAACCAATATCGATGAAATATGACACAATTATTACACTGAAATAACATATTGGCTATAGAAATCCTGTTAATTCTAACGCAATAACGATGATATTGAAAAGCGCCATCTATTACCCACCTATCAAGCGAAACCAGTCCTGCAAACGAAGCTGCGCCTGCGAGGAAATGCCCGGGCAAAGAGGTACGCCTCGAGGCCCGTACCCCGCCTACCCCTCAACTGGGGAGTAAGCGAGATGACCCTGCTGCTACGAAGCTGCGGGTAAAAGCTAGTGTATAGATAAAGCAAAAGCGAGCAATTGAAGGTGAAGTCACGCTACCAACAGAAATACTTTTCTGTGTCGAAATTACTATAATTCGATGGTAAAAAAATAACGCATAAATAAAAAGGTCATTACTTTCAATTTATAAAGTAACGTCGTCCCTCAAAGCAAATAACTTATTTTATTGAAGGGTGATCGAAGTAGGGTGAGCATGGTTATTTCGAGAACGTTCGATCCCAAGCGTCTTTCATTAAATGTTTTAAACGAATGTTCAATATTTTCTGAAATGGAAAATGTGTGTACAGATAAAATCTAATAAAACGTAACGTGGGGGTCGAAAATCAATAACTTTTCAATCTTTTTCGGGTTTGATTGAATGGTTGGTCTTTTAGAATAAATGTTTTACCTTTAACTTCGATGTTAAATTAAATTCTACGATTTTAATATAATTATATTTGAGGCTTTTTTCATGAAAAAACAAAAAATATTTGTACATAAAGCGAAAAGTAGCAATATTAAGAGGTTTCTGTAGCAGAAAACATTAAGTTATTGTTTCTTATCTATATATAAGGAAAATAAGTTTTAAATGTTGGTTTAATACCGTGTGGTATCCGGCTGAGTAGAATAGACCGCTGTCATTTCTTACCGAGGTAACGTAAAAGGTAACTCAGGTAACTTGACCCGCCGTGTGGTATGAGGCTAGGTAGAAAAGACCACCCTCATTTCTTATCGAGGTGTCGTAACAACCAACTTAGGTCAGTTGACCTGCCCTGTAGTATCCGGCTGAGTAGAATAGAGCACCCTCATTTCTTACCGAGGTGTAGTAAAAGGTGACTAAAGTAAGTTGACGTCAGGCAGGCGGCTGGTCGTAAAATACCTATCAAAAACATGTCACAACATGTTTAAAAAAATTATTCAGCTGACTCCACTTAGACTCCACGTAGTATGTTCTGTTATATCTTACATTATTATTATCAATTTTCAAAAGTCTACTTGATTAAAATAATACTAGAAATCCAGCTTATGTTGTCTCCATTTCTAGGTCGCAGTTAATCTTCCGAAACAAGTAGGTTAACCGGCAGTAGTCCGCCTGCCTAGGCCTTTTATCTTTGTTAATCTACGAACAGTGAGGTGCCGTGATATATACTGCGCATTAACTGAATCACGGAGTTGAGCAATATGAACTACTTGTTGTTAACTGTTAAAGACAGACATTTATAACAAGAGCGAACTTAAGGTATAACGTATTATTTGAGATCTTATTATCACGTTAAAACTATATAATAAAAAAAAACAAAGTCCCTTATCAAATCTCAGGAACTGTGAATAAAATGACTGAATTTAATATTTGACATATCTTAATCTTTTAAAAATTTAATCTTTAAATGAGTTAATCTTGTATATATTTACTTTTTTTGATAAAAAAAGATTCCAACGATTTTTATGAAATTCAGCATGTAGAGGGTTTTAGGCGGGAAAAATCGATCTAGTTAGGTTTCTATTCAAAAAAATGTCGTTTACTCCCTGTTTTCAGGAATCGGAAAAATGCTAAAATGTAGAATATAAATTAAATTTTAGCTTTCTTTTGTAAAGTTGTGATAGCTGAATGGTGAACGAGCGGACTAAAGAAGTCAATATATCCGGGATGAGGCCCCCGTTATTACAAACTTTCTTATTTTTTACATTTTTCTATTATTAAAAAAATACATGGCTCGGTACTAATATATACGTGTTCTATTATCCAATAGAATAGAATAGACATAATAAGAAGATAAATAAATCAAGCCTTATAATGGCCAAGGCAAAATCTCATTACAGTTTTATCGTGGAGCCTATCCGCCTGATAATGCTTTGGTTACGGAGTTAAACTATCGTAGAGATGTGTTGTAGTGAATGTGTGTAGTGCTTGTGTGTTGTTGGTGGCGACGTTTCGTGATACCTGTTGTAACTAGTGCTCTATGTATAAGGTATGTGAACGTTGTCTGCTTCCTACACTTAGCATTATATTGATTTCCTTACGAACGCGGGCGGCATATAATTACAAAATTGCAAATAATTCTATCATAGCTTCTGAAATTTAGAATGATAGTACCACCACCCTTATTTCTTACCGAGGTGTCGTAAAAACCGACTAAGGTAAGTCGACCCGCCGTGTGGTATCCAGTTGAGTAGAATAGACCAACCTCATTTCTTACCGAGGTGTCGTAAAAGGCGTCTAAGGTAAGTTGACCCACCGCGTGGTATCCGGTTTAGTAGAATAGACCACCCTCTTTCTTACTGAGGTGTCGTAAAATACGACTGAGGTAAGTTGACGTCAGGCAGGCGGCCGGTCGTAAAAATGCAGCCAAATCATGTGACATCAGGTTTATAACATGTTGTTCCGACCCCACTTAGAGTGGAATAAGGGCAGGAAGATGATGATGTTTATATGAAAATTCCGAATCACGCGTTTTATCAAGTTAAATATAAGAACCTACATATTTATTAATTTTACTTTTCTTATTTCGTATAGTAACTTATTTTAGAATATACAATCTATAATGTTAACCCAGTACAAACTTTATCTGAATAAAACCAATATGATTTTTGGATACTCGAATACGAATCCCCTTAAAAATGAGAGTAGATTTAATCCCAAACGATATGCGCTTTCAACGGACTTCGAATACAGGATTAGCAAAACAAAATGCTGCGAGCTTAGCGACATTTTATTTCACGTAACGTTTCAGGCAAGATACACCCTTAAATCAATAAGTTACAATTCAGTTTCAAGAATATTAGCGAATATAGTATTAAACTCTTGAAATATGAGAAATGTTACTATCTATACTATTGTATAAAGCTGAAGTTTGTTTGTTTGGTTGAACGTGCTAATCTCAGGTACTACTAGACTGATTTGAAAAATTCTTAGAATGTAAGATAGTCTATTTATCGAGGAAGCTATATCACGCTAAGATGAATAAGAGAGGAGCAGCAATATAAAGTAGAACGAAAACGGCAAAATTTCAAGCATTCCTTGCGCTAAGTAAACGGTAAAAGTTATTAAAAATCTCATATAATTAACTCACAATAACTACTTTTATGTTCAAAATTTCAATTCGGGACAAATTTGTGTCACACTGATTTCCATGCGGGCGAAGCTGTTGGCTAGCTAGTTTTTAATATAATATAATATAATAATATAATATAATATAACTGAAGGCTAGTTATAACTGTACAGTTAGGAAATGTTTCCTGTCTCCTTTGATAGAAGGTTTGGAGCATAGACTCATCAGGTTACTGCAATGCGAATCGGCACACATCACATATGCTATTCTCACAGATATGTAAGTTTTCTGGTGGTGTTTTTGTCGCCATAAAGTGCTGAAGCAATTAAGCACACAAGTCTTTATAATTAGTAAATTTAAAGACATCTTCCCCGGATATCAACTCGCGAAATATTAGTAAAGGTCACCCGCCTAGCGCATCAGTCATCTTAGACATCTCGTTCTCTTCTTTATATAAGGAGCCTTTTTTGTAGGATAAATGTTAAACAAAGTTGTCATTAGTATGTTTATAATACCTCTTTCAACACACCGTTTTTCAGTCTTAAAGATGTACATGTACCCAGCCTTATGACATTGAGCTATATCGGAAATATTGGTTAGTATCCGGATTTCATTAATTAGAGATTCTCAAAATAGCTATCTCTGAAGACACTTCTCAAGCAGTCTGCTCCATTAAACACATAGCATATTACCTTCTAGGAACTTGCTCTTTTTTAACACAACTAGAATTTTTGTCTACGTTTTTTATACGTAGACACTACGGGAAATCAGAGGAAGAGGAAGGAAGATAAACGCTCTCGAGACATGGTGCTGGAGATGAATGCTTGGAGTTTTATGGACTAAATTTAGAACTAACGTGTCCATCTTTCATGAACAAACAGCATCAAACACTGTAGCTGCCTGGCGCAGTTACAGTTACCTTACCACTTATTATGCACATATTATGCATTCATAAGGATTACAACTGCTCGTTTTATTATACTCAACGAAACATAGTTATAGTCTGCGCTGAATCTCTAAAAGTGGCGTCTGTCCATCGTTCTAGGTCATATTCTCACTGTTTTCGGACACATATCTCGTCGGGGAGATGCCTCTGTAGAACGCTTAGTAGAGCAGGGGAATGTCGAAGGCACAAGACCACGCGGCAGATAACCGATGCGATGGATGGACCAAGTGAATATTACCTTTGACGACCCTGTTTATAAATGTATCAGGGAGGCAAACGTCCGAATAATAATGGCAGAATTGTCACACGCGCTACCAACCCTCTACCATCGAGCACAACCACTCTGCCAAGAGTGTAACGACCAAGAAAAGAAAAGTTTTTATTTAGGTAATTAATTTTTGTTGTACAAGTGAGATAACCACTTTCGTACACATAGCAATAGCACTTCGGGATTAATTTCAAGCGAAACTAATGCGATATGTAGGGCGTCATATTCACAAACACGTGTTACAAGAGGTTCACATGACTTAAAGTTTAACTAAACAAGCACGTAGCGAGCTACTACGATATGCAAAACGGATAACACTATGCCTTGTACGGGAAAATATTTACGTTACGGCATATACGATCCGCTTTCCAGGTATTGAGGCTACAGTCATATTTTCTTTAAATATTTACAATTACGGTTATAGGTGATAGCCCAGCGGTGAGACCGTTTAACTCTTTCGAGTTGTCACAGGTTCAAACTCCCGATCGGGCACCCATAAGTTTTTCTGTTAAAACTTATTGATAATTGCAATTTTTTTATGACAGGCTTTTCGGTGAAGGAAAACGTCGTGAAGAAATCTGCATGCCTCTAGAGAATTCTAAAGATATTATGTGTAACCTCTCAATCCGCATCGTAGCACCGTGGACGGTTTTAGCTTCAATCCTTCTCCCCAAATAAGAGTAGGCCTAGCACCCAATAGTAACAGGCCGCTACTTCACTTTTTATGTTAATAAATACCACACTTGCCATCCTAGTTATACATACTAAAGATCGAAACACTCATATAATATATTTTAACCGATCCAAATTCAAGTATGGCACAGAATTAAAACCATGTAACTTATTTTTCTTTACGACCCACTTCTTTTTTTACTAGGTTAAAGGAGTCCAAATTTAACTATTTTGTGTTAATAATAAGCTCAATCGGTTTTCACCGTTTATTCTATTAGGACGACCACGGAAGCATCGCCAAATTTGCATAATCCATATAATATGCTAATAATAGGACGCAGAAACTGAGAGCGTTTTTATATCGCGAGATTTATTCATTAGTTAGTTACCAACAGTAAATTACATTTGTCTCAAAGGAACGAATTTAACGAGTTGCTATAGATTAAATATATAGGATTACGTTATTTCAGTAAATGTTCGTCGAAATGACGCAGCTCTAAAATACGAGTATATCGTTTACACTATTAATTAAATAACGCTCCGCTGATGCCTCTGCTATTAGCGCGAGAAATATGAATACAGAATATATCTCTGAATATTGTGAATTCCGTAGCGAGAACACTGAATTTATCTCTCTATCTTTTCTGTTTATATGTTTGTATCAAATATAGATGCGTCTTAATATCATTGTTATATTTTTACTAAAAAGTAAAAATATTAACAATATCATGTTATTATTTTTCCTATTGGCAAAAATAGCATTTTGCTAATTATGCGAACTACCTGAACATATTATAGACTTGAGGTCACTGAATTCTCAGTAACGAGCTGTAAACTTAACTTCATGCACATAACTTAAGTCTTAAAATACCCTCAATTATGTGTTATTTTTATGTTCCAAAAATAACTTATGCTTTAGCGGCATATCAGTATTAATAAAATTTGGCACAATTACGGTGTAACGTAAAAAACGTATATTTGTGTATTTTTATATTTATTTAAACGTATTTATGTATATTTTATTATTTAAACAATAATTTAACGCGCGGAATCGTGTGACTCATTCCTAGTCACACGACGCAGGCCCTCCTCCCGCTCCCCGCCTCTTGTCTCGCCATAGGTGGGCGCGGGCGCATTAGCCCGTCAGCCCGGCCTGTTCGTTTCCTGAGTCGACGGGGTGCGCACGTTCACTGGCATAATGACCTGTGACTTTAATCGTGCGTGCCCCTTTCTTCGAAGAGGACGAACAGCCTAGATATCTTTTATCTATGTATATCTAGTTTATTTTGTGTATTTATTCCCCCCACTTATTGGGTAAGTGCTGAAGAATTTCTTACATTGCATTTGCTAAGCGACGTCATTGTCAAACGTCCTTAACTTAACCTCAGTACTTTTCCATTGTCATTCATTGTAGTTTCATTTGTAGTTTTTTATCTTAACTTTCTTTAAATTTAACATGTTTTTAAATCATTTTAATTGTATTTTTAATTGTATCTTTAAATTTCATTTTTTACATTTTTCTTTACTTTGTTCTTCGCTTTATTCTCCGTTCTGATTGCGACATGCACTACATCACTTCACTAGCGCATTAGCCCTGCTTTGCCTACGCTGCCGTGCACGCAATCAGAGGAGACGAAGGCATTCATAAAGTAACACGCTGGACGTCATTTTCAGGGTGTCATATCGGGGTTAGACCTTTTACCCCCATCTCAGCCAGAGCCGGACTTCAGTGACCTTGAGCCCGGGCCCGACGTTCTTCAGGTCGGCTCTTCGTTCTCCGGGCGCGCGCGGCACGGCTTACTCCGCAGATAGACAAAGCCAGGGCAGTACCTAGCGCACACCTACCTACTTACGAAGCATAGCATTGACGGGCAGTAGACTTACGACCCAATAAATCTGTTGTTACCGTCTGGTGAGTCTTTTCTTTCACTCCCGGCGGGACAACGGGTTAAGCATAAATTCTCGTTTTTCTTTCGGGAATTCTTTATTGCATTAAAGAGGTTATTGTTGTTGTTTATTTTGCTTACTTCCATGGCATTATGTTCTATGGAATATTGTTATGGGGTAACTGCGCGGATAATAAAAAAAATGTTTTACAAAAAAGAGTCATACGTGGCATTTACAATTCAAGTCCACGTGATTCCCTGCGAGAGAAGTTTAAGGAAATAGGTAGTCTTACATTTGCTTCACAGTATATTTTAAGCAATTTAATTTATATACATAAAAATATAAAGAATTATAAAACGTTAGGTGATGTATATAATAGACAATGTAGGAACCGACATAAGTTTGCGGGTCCTGCTTTTCGCCTTGCAAAAGTAAGTAAGTCGTTTGTGCTTTTGGGTATAAGATTCTATAATAAAATTCCGCAATCAATTTTAGCTTTGCCATTACAGCAGTTTAAAAACACTGTTAAAAAGAGGCTGCTACAGAAAGCCTACTATACTGTTGAGGATTATTTGTATGATAAGAATGTGTGCATATAGCTCTCTTCGACCATGTACAAGACAAGAACAACGAAAGTAACTAGTATTAAGAATTATATTTTTAAAAGAGTTTCTTGCTGGCTCTTCTCGGTAGGAACAGCTTTCCGAATCAGCAGCAGAGTTGGCGTATAAGATTCTATAATAAAATTCCGCAATCAATTTTAGCTTTGCCATTACAGCAGTTTAAAAACACTGTTAAAAAGAGGCTGCTACAGAAAGCCTACTATACTGTTGAGGATTATTTGTATGATAAGAATGTGTGCATATAGCTCTCTTCGACCATGTACAAGACAAGAACAACGAAAGTAACTAGTATTAAGAATTATATTTTTAAAAGAGTTTCTTGCTGGCTCTTCTCGGTAGGAACAGCTTTCCGAATCAGCAGCAGAGTTGGCGATTCAAAAGCACAGATTTACTTAAAATGAAAGTGTGTCCTTTAATAATAGAACTTGACAGCCTTTTACTTCTGGACGCTATTTTAATCTAGTTTGAAGTACATTTACTTATTTAATTTTTAGACAAGTTGGTACAAACATCAATCCTTTAACACATTGGTATGCGGGGTACGCAGCACGAAATGCAAAACACTTACCCACGCTAAGGTTCAAAGCGTAAACTTTTTCACTTCAACATTATTCCAGTCTCGTAGTTTCGCTGTGGCTTTAGAGAATTTTTTTCGGTTGAGCCCCCTTCATTAAAAAGTTCGAAACTAATATATAAAGTAATTGGGGTTATTTTTAGCGCAGGAATATTTTTAATTTATATAACTAATTATTTCCTTGAGAAGTTCGTAAAATCTTAGACTAAATCCTTCCAGGAATTTATTGCCCATAGTGATCGTTGAGACTTCGAAAGGAACGTTTTTGTTTAAGGAATTCAGCATCGCTTTGAAATATTAGTATTAAAAAACTTCAATTTAATCGATACATGTTATCTTAGTCGTTAGAGCTTGCGATAGCTATTCTATTATTATCTGTGATTCTGTTCTATTATCTGCTATTTGTCTGTAATTTAACAATAATTATGTAATCCGTTCCGCGTAATAAGTATGAAGCATATTAATTAATGTAGCGTTTTGTAAATATATGTTCTTATAGAATTTACATTCGCATTTTTTTTATTATTATACAGTACAACCAAAAAAAATACACTATTGAGTTACGATCTAGACTAAAAGGCTGAACGCTAACCTAAACTACACTACACTATTACTATATTACACTAACTCGAAAGGTTAGTCCTTTTCAGTCTTCTCCCTAGTCCCGTGTTATCGGGAAGTCGGATAATTGGCAATTATATATAAAATATAATTTAAATAAATAAAACATTTTCGAAATATCTGGCTTGTGGTAACCAGCTGAGCAGAATAGACCACCCTCATTTATTACCAAGGTGTGACGTCAGGTAGGTGGCCGGTCGTAAAATAACTAGCCAAAAAATGTAACAACATGTTTAAAACATGTTATGCCGACCCCAAGTCAAATACGACTTTATAGACATAGCGACTAGTCTATAAATAAAATCAAATCCGTATTGTATGAAAATTTTAACAATTAAAAAATAGATAAATTCCCTCATATTTTTTAGTACCATTCGAGAGTTTAAAAATTTAATTAACCCTTAAAAATAAGACAATGTTGGTAGAAAACTAAAAGTTAATATGGCGTCTTATATTATCTACACTAGCAAGAGTATAAAGAAACTAAGCGGTAGAAGCTAAAACTTGGATACTAAAATACTTTGTGGTTATATTATCCAGTAAAGTAAGATTATCATGTTTTGTACTTAACAGTATTTGCTTGTTGTATACAGTATTAGGGGTTGTGATTGACCGGTGACTATTTCGAAGGGGGTCACGGGTTCAAATCAATGAGTTTTCAATTCAAACTTATGTATCTGATGTATCTAAATTTACAAGTATGTCACGCTTTTCCTTGGTACCAATTCGCATTAAAGAAGCTTATGGAATCTAAGCTCCAAACATTCTCTCCAAAAACGAAAGAGGAGACCTATGTCCAGGAGTGAGATAGTAGCAGACCGTTACTTTATATTCAGTATCATAAATTTAGGGGAATTGGAAAAATATTTTGTTTAATATATTTATATCGTTGTTTTCATGGATTTGAGCAGAAACATGTGTCAATATGTTAAATATTGACACATGTTTCTCAAATCCATGAAAACCTCACCCTTAGATTTTAGAGATTTACTTTCCAAATTTAACGCTTTCCACTACGTTTATGCGCTCTACATTCTGCTTTCTCGTCGCTTTGTTAGCTGTGGTAACTCTGAGCAGGTAAAGGAGAAAATAGTTTGAAACGAATTATGATTTTACCGTCACCACTATATCGAAACATGTTATTCATTTCATAGTACCGTATCGTCTAAGTTATTCATAAATTGACATACTTCCCTAAGAAATTTGACTACGACATCACTTACCATTATATTGTACTAGTTTTTACCTGCAACTTCGTTCGTGTGAACTGTTGTCGCGTGATAGCTTGATAATAGATGGCGGTTTTCAATAACATCCTATTCCTGTTGAATTAACAGAATTCTAGAAATCCTCATATAGAATGAGGAATAATTGTGCCAAATGTCATCAATATTGATTCAGCTGATTCGCCGTGAAAGAACAAAAAACATAAATCAATACTCACAAACTTTCGCATTTATGATATTAGTAGGATGCCTTATCTTTTAACCACTATAATAGTTTACCACAGTGAGTGATCGCATTATTCTAAAAGCTTTAATGTCAATAAATTTACTAAGCAAATCCTTGTGCAAACCTATCCTATATCTATCTTTAAATCTCCGAGCAGGGATCTGTGACAAATAGTGGCATTAAACGAATCACACAGCGCACGAGGTGATACGTACTACTTGCTGTTAACGTTTAAAGACAGGCATTTGTTTTGTGAAAGCTCCGGATATAAAGCTTCAAGCTTTCGAAAATAAATACTATAAAATTGTTACATAATTTTACTTACTGCTTAAAATATACTATATTGTTACAACATGTTTCTAATACAACCTCCTTCATAGAGTTGGTCATTAATATGAAAAAGCATTGTGGCTGTCATATAATATATGTCATTGGTTTGTTGAAAGAGAGTAAATGGGTTGACTTTAGGAAAATTGCTTTTTATTTGTTGAATTAGTACAAAGAAGAAATATCATCGTCTGTTATAATATACTATACTTATTATAAGACAAAGTCCCCAAAAGCTATCTGTCTGTATGTTATCGATTTTTTCAAAATCTACTGGACGGATTTCCGTACGGTTTTTACTAAAAGGTAGAGCAAGTTTCTTCCGGAAGGTTTAAATTAATAGTGCATTACGGTTTTATAACAATTGTTTTGAAGAGGTCGCACCATTGTAAAAAAAACTCGCCTGCTGGGCCTGCCTCATTTGGCGTGTAAAGCAACATAGATACACTAAAGCGATGTACTAGAGAATAATAGATCTTCAAAAATACTATAAAAGTTCATAACGGCATGTATGGTTAACACACAATAACTACTTTTATGTTCAAAACTTTAATTAAATACACCACGCCGCTGAGGCCGCAAGCACAGCTGTATAAATATAAAAATTATGACATGGAATCTGGTATACACATAAACACTTACAAGTCCTTAGATATAACAAACTAGATAGTTATTTTACAAATAGGTAAAGTATCTTTGAATATAGAACCATATTCAATCTTATTTAAGGATGTTCATTTTGAACGTGCTTTAAACCCGGCAATAGCGTAACGAAAAATAAAATGCTTAACGACGTTTTATTTAACGCTTCGAGCTTAGCCCGCCTATGACAGCTACCTGAAATTGCTTCCTCCGTATTCGTTACGTATATACGTGAATTCCTGATAAACATTTTTTTTGTTGTTTTAGTGAGTTTTAATTTAAAACCTAAAACAGATGGTTTAAAGATTAAATCTCCAGATCTCTTCTTCTTCTTCAACCGATGGACGTCCACTGCTGGACATAGGTCTCTTCATGGGATCTCCAGAACACACGATTTTGTGCCGCTTGTATCCAGCGGCTACCCGCGACCCTTTTGAGGTCGTCTGTCCATCTAGTAAATCTCCAGATGGTTGGAACTAAAATTAGCCATTTCGAGCAATATTAATAGATTCTGCTGCGAGATTGAAATTGGATGACTTGAGAAGCGCCAAACTGGCTCACTGATTTATTATCTCTCATTCATTTATTTACAAATTTCGTTACATTTTTAAATATGTTCTAAAACAAACAAAAAAATCATTTAAAAATATTCATCTATGGAGAGCGGAGCAGGACCATACAACTGCTATGCGAAAGCTTCTGAAGATGTTTGTCGATGCTCTTCGCAATACCACAGACCACTCGCCGAAACAACAATAGGAACAATTACTGTTGCGTCAACATTCCACATGGTGGTCATCTCATAAGTCACTGATTTATTTTTATAAAGATCGTTCTCTAAATATCTTTAACTGAATGTTATAAGTAAGGTTTTAATACAATAATAAATTCTAATTCTTTTGCCTTAAAAAATCTTATCACGTCCTGCTAATTCAATATTTTTAGTACAGACCTAAGAAAAAAAAGGAATTTGGCCGAACAATCGAGAGAGCTTGTGAAGTAACGACATTTAAATACGTGCGTGCTTTGTTGTTCTAGGAATAAAAAGGTTCATAACTTTTATAATAACGTTGAAGAATACGTCTAATGTATGCTTAATCGCTTATATCAGTGATTGGCTTGGCATGTAAATGCCTGCGTTTTTGCATCTGAATAGAAAGAATTGTTTAAGTATGTAAGTACTATTAATATCATGACAGCTTCCTTTGTTAGTTAACACTCCATTTTCCTTCTATATGAGTTTTAGTCGCGTACTTGACTTTATAAATCTATAGTATAATACTGTTTGTACCCCATACAGCAAAACATAGCTAAATCATTCCACTAATGATGGACTTTAGCATTTCATTTCACTAAGCTGAACATCTAGTAAAAATCGATATGTTGTAAGAATAGCGCTTGATTTTTTAGATTTTAAAAACTTTTGTGTAAAACATGGCTGTCAACAAAACAATGCCTCCAATTCTTGTTCTTGTAATTTACAAAATATTATATAACCAAAGAGCACAATTTTAAATTCTTTTTAATATATTTCGATTTCCTTTTGTATTGAAATTAATTTCTGTAATACGAACAGCGATAAATCTTTACGGGGATTTTTACGGGCGCTTAAACGATTTAATGTAGGCGCCATATTGAATGTAATGGATTAACCGATAAATAATATGTTTTAAACGAGTAAACGGAAATTTAAAAAATATATACGTTAAATATAACTTATATAATTACTAATATTCCTAATTACAAATACATTCTAAATTAACTATCAAATAACACTATTTGAAGTGAATCCCGCAACCCAAAAGTAGCTAAAAAACTGCAGTATCTAACACAAGCATTAATATTATTATCTCGCGATTAATATATTTAATTATACTTTGCAAATAAAAATATATTTCTTAAGTTTATGTTCATATGTTTTGATGCAATGTTAATGTTATGATTTTTTTAAATAGCTACAATAAGATTCTTATTAATATCTTTTAAGTTAGAGGCCTCTCTCTCTCTCTCCGCACCTTTCCTCGCTACGCCGCACCGCACTTCTTCGCCCGTCACCACAGCTCGCCATAGCTATCTTTACATCTTTATGCTACAACTTCCGCTCTCCTTCTTTTCCTTCCGTTACAATATATTGAGACGTTAAGTCGGATTAAGATTAAATTCGATCGAATACTTTATTTCTCGTAAGTTCATCAAATTTTTAATAATAAACATAGCTTATGTGACCATTTCTTATAAAACTGTATCAATAACTCTACACACCGAGAAAATTCTTAAGATAAACTGTCAAACCTGGACGGCTACCAGATAAGTTCGTGATTTATTGATGTTATTGAGCTAGCTTTTATTGAAGGTTCGCTAACTTTATCTAATCGGCTTTCCGAGTAAAATCTATTTTTAGATGTTTTATTTGTATAGAAAACCGTTGATTTTGGAAGTTGAAAAAAGTTGACTTTTTAGAAATTTTTCGAATCGGCGTATTTTCAGGAAAATTTGATCATCATCCTCCTGCCCTTATCCCACACTAAGTGGGGTCGGCACAACATGTTATTAACATGTTGTTTCATGATTTGGCTACGTTTTTACGACCGGCCGCCTGCCTGACGCCAACTTACCTTAGTCGTATTTTACGACACCTCTGTAAGAAAGAGGGTGGTCTATTCTACTAAACCGGATTCCACACGGTGGGTCAACTTACCTTAGTCGCCTTTTACGACACCTCGGTAAGAAATGAGGTTGGTCTATTCTACTCAGCCGGACACCACACGGCGGGTCGACTTACCTTAGTCGCCTTTTACGACACCTCGGTAAGAAATGAGGGTGGTACTATTCTATTCAGCCGGATACTTATAACTAGTTACACGGCGTGTAACTAGTTATAAGTATTCAGGAAAATTTGATATCGATTATCAAAAAAAATCGCAATCTTTCGCTAATGTATAGGATTGAACATTACTCTGTGGACATTATAAATTGCGATAGCCC
The DNA here is from genome assembly GCA_029227775.1 of Morpho helenor. NCBI lineage: Eukaryota > Metazoa > Arthropoda > Insecta > Lepidoptera > Nymphalidae > Morpho > Morpho helenor. The sequence goes on from JARGCU010000044.1 coordinate 7,082,225, forward strand.
AGCGGTCAGTCCGTTCGACTCTCTCGTGAGTCTCCTACTAGCGACACGTATTGTATTCTTCTTTTCAACGGATATACGTACTTAGATGTAGGTCTTTTTTTAAATATCTGAGGTCGTTGAAAATCGTGGTAAAGAACGTGTAGCGGATTTTACTAATACTATGTATTCCAGTGCCAGATAGGCATTGCAATATCTTGAGATCACAACATACCTATACATGGATGCCATTAATCCAATCGTCATTTTAATTTCATTCAACGAACTACGAGTGTATAATATGTTGTTGGTTGTCTGAAAACAAATAAACAAATGTTGTGACAAAGAAATCGCCGTGTGATATCCGGCTGAATAGATTAGACCACCCTCATTTTTCACCGAGGTGTCGTAAAAGGCGACTAAGATTAGTCAACCAGCCGTGTGGTATCCGGTTGATTAAAATCAACCCCCCCTTATTTTTACAGAAATTTAGTAAAAGCGACGGAGTTAAGTTGACGTCAGAGAGGCGGCCGATCTTAAAATAGTTAACCAAATCATCATACAACATGTTTAAACATGGATAAGGGCAGAAGAATGATTTTTTGTGGTTTTAATGTTTATATTATAACTTTGTGACTAACACATAAAGTATTAACTAAAGTATTATATAAACAAATATAGCCATATCAATGGTACTTAATCGCTTTAACTCATTTTCATCTTGTCAATGAAGCCTACTCAAAGCTTTATTCATACTTCGCAATATATTTTTTGTTCATTGTACGATAGATTTTATCTGCGAGTATTAAAATATAAAATTGCCGTACAATTTTACAGTCAGTGAGTCGCGAATTTTGTAATTATCCCGAAGGAGACATTACGCAGATAACACAGATTTATTTTAAAGTAGATGATGCCTCTGTGGGATATCCACGGATTGCGCAACATTGTCGAACTCATCAAGTCGGGAATAAAATTTGATTTAATATTCTGTAACATATAAAATGTTTTTGGTTTGTTTTTGTAAAACGATTAGCGGGGATTTTGTCAGAGATAAAGATAGGTACTAATATATATAGCTGAAGAGTTTATTTGTTTGAACGCGCTAATTTCAAGTACTAGTGGACTGATTTGACAAGATAGTCCATTTACCAAAGAAGGCTTTAGGCTATATAACATCACGCTAAGATGAATAGAAGAGGAGCATCAATAAAAAATGTCGCGAAAACGGCAAAATTTAAAGCTTTCCTTCCGCGCGCTAAGTAAATGGTTATCAAAATACTGATAATAATAACAAAATACGGCTTTAATCTTTCAAATGTTACTACTTAATAATACTTTAGTTACTAAAGTTATTTACTACTTTCACAGTTAAGTATATACACCAGTACTTACGAAAAACGTCTGTATCTGTTTCAGAATTTCTTCTTGAAATAATAAATTCACGGAAACGACTTTCCGTGAATTTATTATTTCAAGAACGCTTTTGAAGACTTTTCTACTTTACTCATATTTACCAAATACAGACCAAATAAAATCTGAAAATCCCGATTTTCAGATTTTTTATAGTAATAAAACTCATGCTTAATTCATATTTACTTCATCAGAGAGGAGGCCTTTTTCCAGCGGTGGGATAGTAGCAGACTAATACTTTATTACTTTTTAAGATAAAGAAAAGGCTACATTATGTTCAATCGATTACAGAGAATAATAAGCTTGCAAACACTGACGTCAGAATGTAAATAAGACGTAAATAAGGTTTAAAAGATGAAAATCTGGCTCGCTAGATTTGACTAGCGGGAATTTAAGTGAATTCATATACAACAATAGTACTTGAAGTTAGGACGTACTTCTCATTATATTATTATATAATAGCCCAATACTAGTACCGAATAGAATTGTACATTGTTACTGTTGTACATTTTTACTTCTAGGAATGAACCTATTTCGAATGCTTCCTCCTTAGAAGATAATATTCAACCACCACGAAGATATGAATGACCGTGATTGATACCTCAACTTTAGTTAAAATCACGTACTATAACTGTCATACATACACGACAATATCATGTATATTGTCATGCCTTTGCAATTGAATCTATTGCTTCCAAAATATATTGTTACAACATGTTTTTAATACAACCTCCTTCATAGAGTTGGCGATTAATATGAAAAAGCATTGTGGCTGTCATATTTTTATGTGTCATTCTTTGAGTTGTAGCGAAAAGAGTGGGTTGACTCTGGGAAAACTGCTATTTATTTATTGAATAAGAATAAAGGAGAAATATCGTCGTTAATTATAATATAGTACATAATTATAATTAAGAAAATAACGATAGTTGAACAATAAATAAATACTCAAATATAAATAACTAATATTACTTGGCGTTCACAGCCAACTCTACCCGCATTAGACTACGAGACCGGAGCTACTTAGTAACTTGTAACATGTTATTGTTCCTTTTAGAAATGGTAATTACTATATTTACGAAATTACTTAAGAGACGTATTGTATACTGCAATAAACAATAAGAAATAAACCTAAGGATGGTTACTCTATCACATCAATAGTAAAATAGACATCATTTATTTAAAATGCTGTTTCTTTTACACCATATTCACTTTTTACCATCACCAGTACAGTAAGATTCAAGCCGACATAATTCTGAAGTACTTATGACACAAGGCTATTACATATTTTTTATACTTTATCTTTAACTTATACCTTTCTACGCTCGATATAAATATATGCGAATATGAAACTTTTAATATTCTGGCAACAGACGAAATTCGTTTCAGAGGTGTTCGAATATTTTATGAACACTTATTATGTTATATTTTAATATATCGCATAATAGAGGAAATGTTGAGGATGAATTACAAATCATGTCATGTATATGCTACGAAAAAAATTCTCGAGTCTTTTTTAAATTAAATTTACTTATTATCACACGAATTTATAATAGTATATTCCTGCATTCTTATTTATTTTTATTAATTATCTTAAAACGAATCAATGCATAAAACACCAAGTATTTTAAATACAATTATTATTAATCAAGCAAATAAATTTATTTGTATTATATTTATACTAAAACTAAGTTAATGCAAAATCAGTTATATGTTTTTCTCCTGAAAGGCATTCTCCTTAAAGTTTAACGCCAATTTCTATGGCGCTGCAACAGCGACAACTAGTGGCTCTTGTTCCAGCGCTATACAAATTGACGTTACGCTAACACAATCGAGTAGGTTCAAAAAACTCACACTTCCACATATAGTTCATCAGTTGCGATGTAACAGGCGCATTACGGTAAATTGCACAAAATAGAAGCATTTCAGTAGAAAAACAACCACAGACCCAAGACAAAGCCAAACTGATGAAGTTTATTTCACGTATGTACGTATAGGATAAGTTTTAATTGAGTTTTTGCAACACCCTTCCAAGACCGCTGGTACGCGAATATTGGGAGGCATGTACGAGTATTTGAGGTTCAGTATAGACTTTTGTATTTAACTTTGTTTAAAAAAAGTTCGAAATTAATTTAAAGTAAACTTATCCTTCAGTCCCTTATCCCACTCTAAGTGGGGTCGGCACAACATGTTATAAACATGCTGTCACATGATTTGGCTGCGTTTTTACGACCGGCCGCCTGCCTGACGTCAACTTACCTCTGTCGTATTTTCTGACACCTCGGTAAGAAAGAGGGTGGTCTATTCTACTCAACCGGATACCACACGGTAGGTCAACTTACCTTAGTCGCCTTTTACGACACCTCGGCAAGAAATGAGGTTGGTCTATTCTACTAAGCCGTATACCACACGGCGGGTCGACTTACCTTAGTCGCCTTTTGCGACACCTCGGTAAGAAATGAGTTTGGTACTATTCTATTCAGCCGGATACCACACGGCTATTTAAAACTATCCTTCAGTATACGTATAGAAAAAGAAAAACAGTTTTTCTGAAAAAATTAATCATCATTCTCCTGCTTTTATCCTATACTCCACGAGTAAGCTAGGTACTTTACGACCGGCCGTTTACCTGAAATCAACTTGCCTTAGTCCCCTTTTACGGCACTTCGGTAAGAAATGAGGATGATCTGTTCTACTCAGCCTCATACCTCATACCTGAAAAACTTAAAAAGGAGGATACAAAATATCCCCACCATTTCAACTGGTGCACTATGAGCCTATTAGATCGTACGCTATAAGATTTTTTTGCTACAATTTTTTATTATTGTGCTATACCTAACCTGAACATAAATTAAAAGTTCCTATAATTAATTCTGCAAGTATCGCACCCAGAGTGCAAAGCAAGAATTCAATTTAATAAAAAAAGTTCGAAATGAATTTAAAGTTAACTTTACCAGTATTTAGCTTTAAAAGTCGTCGCGGAGAGACGTTTTTCTCGTTACGAGGGATTTCTCTGTATATACGTGAAATGGTACTATTTGCTCGAAATCGTTATCAAAATGTTATAACATTATTATTTTTTTAAATAAAAAATAAAGGTTTATTACTTACACGGTTTAGACTTGGAATCTTAAAGAACAATAATATAATAATATAACTTATATTTTGATATTACTATTGTTAATCAAAGAACCATAGTTTTCATTTTTATTATTTTAAATTTTTAGTTTACGGGTTATTTCTTTCTACAACATAATTAGAATTTTTATAGCAGAGTTTAATAAAAGCGAATATAAAGGTTTTCCGGGCACATACTTTTTCATAATATTCGAAAAGGAGTATAATTGTCTATCTTGAAAATGACTATATACTCGTAAAATTCAATAATAGTTAATGAAACTATTTTTTCATTTAGTTATACTATTTTCATCTCTAAGGGTGACAGATTTATAATATCTTGTATCATTTTTACTCTTGAGTCATATAAAATTTAAACGACATTCGTTAAGTATGACGGGGAAGCGCCATTTTATGAGACCTCCCCCGAGCGTACATCAAGTTTGAAGTAAATCTACGACATTCCCGTAATGTCTCCCCTGACATTCCCGCCGAACTTACTGACCGGAAAATTGTTGGAGAATAAATACGATAAATCTCCCTTGACTTTACTTTTGACCCAAATATAGGTAGTTTTTTTTTACATAATTACAGTCCGTATCAATTATTAATTCTATCGCCGTGTGGCATCCGGCTGAGAAATTACCACCCTCATTTCTACAAAAGTAATAATAAGATTTTATTATTACTTTTGTATTATGAATCTCCGCAAAGTAACGCCTAATTCTATAAACCCTCATTTCTAACCGAGGTGTCGTAAAATGCTACTAAGTTTAAACGCCGTGTTGTATCCGGCTGAGTAGAATAGACCATCCTCATTTGTTACCGAAGTTTCATAAAAGGCGACTAAAGTAAGTTAATGCGCTGTATGGTATCCGGCTAAGTAGAATTGACCACCCTCATTTCTAACCGAGGTGTCGTAAAATGCGACTAAGGTAAGTTGACGCGCTATCCGGCTGAGTAGAATATACCACTCATTTCTTACCGAGGTGACAAAAGAGGTGATAAAAGACGACTAAGGTAAGTTAACGTTCTAATGTATCGCGTATCATGATATAAAACCTACTTCTTTAATTTACAGAATTGACTTGACTTGGACACCTCGTAAATAAAAAAACCTCAAAACTTATACTGACATCTATCGAAATATTGAACATAGAGGATAAAAAACTTCATATTCTCAGTGAATAATTTATCTTAGTAAGATTATTAATCGAAATAAATATCCTTTAAGTTGGACAAAAATGAAACTACCTAGAAAATTACATTGAAATCGGTTTAGTAGCTTTAAACATTAGTATAAACGCATATCGTGACACGAGATTTTTATAATAAAAGATTACCTTTCTATGTATGTTATCGTTGTTAGCTTGATGAATATTTTCTTTGCCTAAACCAGAACTCCAAGAATAAGTTTAAGTTTGTTCGCATTGCAGTGGTGCAGTACAATAAAAGTATAAAATAAGCAAAACTATTTACCAAGTTATATAAGCAGCCAAGAATCATAAAGGAAAACCTCGCATTGTATATAGAAACACTTTTTTATCTGTGGGAAAATAATGGCAGCTATTAAAGCTTCGGGAAGTAAAAGTTTAAGCCAAGTTCTTTTATAGAACGATTGCCGGTTTTAGATGTCTTTGAAAAAACTTGGGAGCTTAGTTCGATAAAATCTTACGTTCCCCTGTAATCCTGAAAGGCTCTTTGATTTGTTTTTGTGGTGATAAAGAAAAAATCTAATATTTTGATATGATATGTAACCATATTTTATAATCCTAATGCAAGTGTTTTACTGTAAAATGTTAACACATAAAGCACACTATGAAATTCTTTTTCTATATTGTATAACACCACTATACTGTTATGTGATTATATTTAGATAATATCTACCCTAAAGAACCGTCCGACCGTTTCACAAAGAAAATGCCACAAAATAATGTTTTGACAAACAAGTGAAAGAAAATTGATAATAACATTGATTTCCCGTAACTGAAAATGAATATTGGTGCTCGCTTTGCAAATCTGTCTGTTTAGTAAATTTATATGTTTAGCAAAATATCGATAAGGTCTGTGAAGCCATTCAGTAGCTCAATTTTCTTGAAATCTCCAATTATCGACGAAACCTATTTAAAACATTCAACATCGCAAACATTTATGTCTTTACGGTTTTGCTAAGTTACATCTAAAATACATTTATATTAATGTAAATCACAGTGAATTAAGCAAGTACGGGAGCTTTTAAACATTGTACGCAATGAATTAAATAAAAAAGTTTTGCAAATTAGTATTTTTATTTAGTAATATCTAACTATATATTTCATGAGTTTGAGGACTTTATAAGTAATTGACACACTAAGGTCTTTTTTAACTACAATTATTCTGAGTAGCTGTTATAATGCACTGTTTCAAAAAGTCTGTTTTTACAATCTTTTTCGTTTGCACGGAAACAAAAGGTACTTCTAGGTTGTTTCTAAATTGATGTAACTGCCTTGTGTTGGCAACACGCGTTATTTCTCCACAGGACTTGTTGCCTTGAGAGGTCTAAATTGGCTCGTAATGTAAGAGCAGTGCCTTGTACATGAAGTTGAGAAATGCGTCAGGCCGCTAGGTGTTTGTCGACACTCGAGATAAGTACGTGAGAGGACTCGAAAGCCTGTACTAAGAGATGTAATTTCTTGTAGTAATAGTTGTTAAGATTTGAAGTACACGGTATTTGGCTTAGAACTTGAACGCTTCTAATCAAGACCAAACTCATCAAAAACAACAAAAACTGAACAGAACTTAGTATCTATCCCTATCTTTTCTCTATTTATTTCCTAAGCTGAGGTTCGATTAAAATGAAAAGGTTAAATAAGACTACTTAAGAAACAGCAAAGTGCTATTTTATCAGCACAACCATACTGTCTCCTGCGTTAAGCGTTCAAATAATTTTCTATTGTAAATATAACTTGGCTTGAGTATTATTAAAATATAATCTAACAATTTACATAAAAATGACACACACGTATGCATGCAGTTATATGTTACAGCGTAAATATACATACAGCTAATAACTAAAATGAACGTCAAAACCAAAGATCACGTGACAGAAAAATATTTACGTGGCTAGAAATTTCAGACAAGTTCCAACTTTAACATTAGCCTGTGAATTATCGCAGTCTCTCCGGTGTCATTTGTGAACTTTGAGCCTGACCTCGGGTTTTCGCGGCGGATTCTTTGCGGTGGAAGTTTGCCCTGGGCGGTCGCCAAAAGCGTGCCTCGTCACAACTTGTTCAGAATGTTCAGTTTATATACATTATGCACATGCCAAAGTTTGTAACTATGTAGTAATTATAAAGTTTTCGACCTCTTTGACGTATTCAAGTTTTTAAAGTATGTAATAACTTTGATATAACCATCGGGAGGGTGTCGTTAACACTTTTTAAAGCTACGTCACCCTCACATCATGTTTTCTTACAACTTTATGAACATAATGTAATCTGAATTGTATATCAAAAGAACCAACTTTGACTATCAAATTTGTTCAATTCAATAATATAAATAATCAAGTTTGTAATATAATTTATTTAATTTTACGACATTTGTTTTTTAATTTTTCACAATTATCAATATTTATAATCATACATAATATCAATTTATTTAAAAAAAATATACTGGCTATTTTTTAAATTTTTTAATATTTGTATAAATTAGAACAAGCTTTGCATGCCGGAATATTAGCGGAGCATGAAAACATTTTTCGCAAGTCACACTCATAACCATGTTCCAAGCAAATGAGTTAAATAAATAAACCTTAAATTTTCTATTCCATATAATCACGAAATTTTGCGTGCAGATCGTTTCGACCTGGAATAACAAGTTATTCTTTTACTCCGATTAATTTAATTGAAACCAGAGCAAACCAAAATCGATTTTTCGACAAAGTTCACTTCACTTTCAGTTTTATATTATTTTATTTTTGCTTTTCATGGAGGCTTAAACAGTCTAGCAGCTAGTAAATTATTGATAAGAAAGAAATGTATTGCCCGCACTTAAATTCTCTCATGACCACAGTACATCTCAGATACATACAGTCATCATCATCTTCCTGCTCTTATCCCACTCTAAGTGGGGTGGGCACAACATGCTGTCACATGATTTGGCTGCTTATTTACGACCGGCCGCCTGCCTGATGTCAACTTACCTCATTCGTATTTTTCGACACCTCGGACAGAAAGAGGGTGTTCTATTCTATTCAGCCGGATACCACACGGCGGGTTGACTTACCTTAGTCGCCTTTTACGACACCTCGGTAAGAAATGAGGGTGGTACTATTGAGCCGGCTACCACATGGCTAGTCGTACATACAGTCCAGAAAAAATTTAACACTAAATAAAATCCGTTATTTTAAGCAATTCAGGGAGCTTACCATAAATAAAGTTTAGTGTACGTAGGAGGAGTGCTCAAATTATAAAATGTCATTAAATTATCATAAAATGTTATTTAAAGTGGATAGATATCAACACTTTTAAAAATCCATAAACTCATTTAGATTAGAACTCTATGAAATGAATTACATTACACATATTTACCATCATAATGTTGTTGACATTTATATATATATATATATATATATATACTAGCGGCCTGCCCCTGCTTCGCACGGGTATAAAATATGTAGCCCATGTCACTCAGTGCAAAAAAAAATTAGTAGTTTTGATTTATTAGTTTTCATTTATTCATTACAGCCCGTGGCCCGCATGCGTAAAATTTGGAGAAAAACAATCACCCTTTCCCTATACCAAGAAGATTTCCTGCTATCTTTGGAATATCTAAATTCATATAGTACATATTTGCTTATTTATTTTCACATTTTTCCCTATGTATTTTATTTTTACAATTAATTGCAGAATGTCTTTATATACAACATTCACAGCTTTCTTGTCATTACACAAACTCTTGATATTATTGATGGTAGTATAGGTAATTCTAATTCATAATGTTTGATATTTGCGTACTTTTTCTTAAATATTAATTGTCTCACTTCGCATGTTAGCTGGCAGAGATCTCTGTCAAAGGGATAAGTTGACCTTTGTACACTTTTTTTACCAATAATGTTTTTCCTAACTTTTTATGGTACATAAAATAAATTAATAAATAAATAAAAAAGAAATTATTTTGAATAAGATATTTTCACTACATATCGCACGCTTAGTATTAACGTGACCTAATTCAAAATTAGGCTTTATCTATGACATACGCTACAAATTATTAAAAAACTAGTGTAGGTAAGTGAAAGAAAACACACGTGAAGGGTCTCTTTAACACTAACGAGTATTGTAGGCGCTACGATAAGCTTTATTACAGTACTAGCGGCCTACCCTGCTTCGCACGGGTATAAAATATATAGCCTATGTCACTCAGTGAAAAAAAATATTAAAATCGATCCAGTAGTTTTAATTTATTCATTACTGCCCGTGGCCCGCACGCATTAAATTTGAAGAAAAACAATTCCACTCTCCCTATACCAAGAAGATTTCCTGCTATATCTAACATCAAAGTAATTATTAATTATAAAGAAAAAAAAGTAATTATTTACGACATCACATTAGAAACATTACAGTATTTCTCTACTCCATATTGAATGTTATTATACATTCCTCTTGAATCACTCTATCTATTAAAAAAAACCGCATCAAAATCTGTTGCGTAGTTTTAAAGATTTAAGCAGTCATAGGGATATAGGGACAAACAAAGAATGTGACTTTGTTTTATACTATGTAGTGATAATCCCTATAGCATGATTCAGTATTCACGCGCGATGGCTTATTATTAGCGTATTTCATGTATAACTTTGGTGTTTCTATACCGATTTCAATTATTCTTTTTTTATACAATGGTTAATACTATTCACTTTTTTATTTAGGGATGATTGAGAGTGATATAAACGTAGGAGTAGACAAATATAACCAGAAAGCTTCGAACTGCTAAGCTATCGGGAGTTACACGTCTTATTGTGAGTCAACCATAAAAGATAGACATATGCTGTAGTGGGATATTTTTTATATAATTTTAAGGAAAACATTTCCGTCATACATGATTTCTGCGTAGCTTTAACCATCAAGGTTGCACACGCGACGAAAGCTTAAAAAATGGAGTAACTTCTCCCGTTTTCCCGACATTTCCCTTCACTGCTCTGCTTCTATTGATTGTAGCGTGATGAAAAGTATACTATAACCAGCCCAGGAGTATGAAAAAAAATTGTACCGAGTTTCGTTAAAATCCGTCGAGTAGTTTTTGTTTCTATAACGGTTATACAGACAGACAGACAGACAGACAGACAGACAGACAGACAGACAGACAGACAGACAGACAGACAATTTTTACTGATTGCATTTTTGGCATCAGTATCGATCCCTAATCACCCCCTGATAGTTATTTTGGAAATATATTCCAGTTACAGAATTGACCTCTCTACAGATTTATTATAAGTATAGATGACACAAAACAACCGTTTTCGACTTAGGTCACTTTAATACTAAGCGTGCGATATGATCATACTAGGGTATAAAAATACAATCATATTTAACTTAAAGCAATAAGTAGTTTAAAAAATGCATAGCAAAATTTAATAGAGTAGAGCCAAACCGTAAAAGTTTTTTACGGAGTTTGAACTATAATTCGGAACTGTGCACGTCAAAATGAAAATTTTAAAGGGCATATAAAAGCCGATTCTTTTCTATCTCATTTTTTTAAGGTATACATATATATAAATTACATTCTATATAAATTACATTCTATATACAAAAATTCTGACAAAATAATGATAATTTTAATATTTTTTTTACTTTATTGTTGCGATTGGTAATAAAAAATTTAATCGTACATTTATACGGACAAATATACTTTACAACATATTTTAATACTTTAATGTTTACTTACATCTTTACTTAAATCTATGCTGCGGCCCTCTTTTAAGTAAGAAATTCCTGTATAAGAGGACCCCGCTCTTTCTATCCTAAGTTAAACATATTTTATTTATTTATATAAAGCCTAATCAATTAATTTATTTCATATATCTGTTCCTATTTAATATATATTTATGTATTGATGTATGAGACTGTGTGTGGATAAATTTTATTTACTTATTTAATTAAACTGCATACACTTTCATGCACACACTGTAACGGTTTCCTTCTCACCCACAACTATTCATCTCCAAATTTATAATATCAATATAAATTATACAAGTAAAATGAAGCTAGAGCGCTCGCGCTCTACCACCAAACTGCATAAAACTAGCGCAAGAGCGCTTTGAAATATAATTGGCTCGTGATTCGTCTAGTTGGTTAGGACCCATGTAACGTTGTGTATGTAATAACTCAAATCCTTTTAGAACGTCAGAGACCACAGACTCATCAGATTGGAGGCGTAAAGCAAGCTTAAATTAATATAATTTATTTGTTTTAAAATAAGTGCACGATACATGAACAGGTTATTTATTCAATACATATGTTAATTACACGAACAGGTTCCAATTATAGCTAATACACGAACGGGTTACTATAAAATTTAGTAAAAAAATGCGAGACATTCAGAAGGTTGAATGTCTCTTATGTTATTACTTCATAGATATATCCATCAGAAAGGGTTTTAGTTTATATATATTATATTTACTATAATATTTGTTTGCCATTAATATGGGACGTAAAACTATATCAATATAAACGGAATAAGACTTTTCAAAGCCAACAGAAGGATCGCTCGATCGTCAGATTGTTCTTTAAACCATCCCGAATGGGAAGTTCTAAGATGTTAATATCTAAATTAGAAATATTGTAGCCAACAGAAAGATCACTCGCTCGATCTTAATACCTAGCCCTTAAACAACTCCGTAGAGAAGTTTAGCGATGTGGTATACCTCTCCCATCTATTACATTCTTCCGATTTGGAAAAATATAAAGGGAGCGGTATAGTCAGTAGCTCCGCACCCGCTACCAACGGTGAGCTCCGTCCATAGGATATGAGCCCCCCCCCGTAGGGTTAGGGTTTGCAATTTATAGTGTGCCTGCGCCCTCGAGCCAGGTTATTTATATTATGTTGTATAAACACCCGTCAATGCCCTTAAAGAGATTTAGGGTAATTAAATAAGGACCGTAGTCCCAGGTAAGGACCTCAGTCCAAGATAAGGCACAAGTGCCCGGATGTAGTGCTAGGACCTAAGTCCAAATATCATTTCAGCCGTAGCTGTGAGTTGGCGTTAGCCATAATTGTGTCGATGAGGCATAAAGCCTAGTTTGTTGATACAAATATCCAATTCTTATAATAAGACAGCGCATCTTGCCAATAGCAAGCATTTCAAGCGGTGCGTGCCGCATTCGTCGTCGTAACCACATATAGTGGAAAATATAATAGCATAAAGCTAATACTGTACATGACTCCTCGGATATCACATAACAGTAAAGTTGTAGTCGTTGCTACCACACGTAGTGGCAGATATCGTAGGTTTGCATATGACTCCGCAGAGATCACATAATAGCAGGTTTTGTGTTTCTTCTTTCCACGCGTAGTGGCAAATGTTTACTCCGAAGAGTCAAGAACGCAAAGCGCTCGCATTATGTGTTGATAATTCAATAATATATGTTTGTTGTGCTAGCACTATTGTGCTAAATATGTAAGTTTATAACGTGATGTGTCCATCACTAACGCACGCCTTCAATGCGTCCTTTTGGCTGATTCCACGATCGGCATATAAGAATTAGTTATTTATATAGTTGTTACGCGTAGCAAGCTACGTAAGATAGAGTTTTGGGCAGGCAACACTTTCTAACGCTAGTCCGCAATCTTGTTAATAAAGACCCGACCAGCGGCCCTACGACATGCTATAATGTCGTTTGTGTATAGCTATGGGGAAGCCCTGAGAAGGACTGTAACACGGCTAGTGCAGGTTTACCCCGCAAGACTCCGTGAGGTGAACAGTTTACTTTTAGAGTCCTAGGCGTCCAAAGATCAAACAAGGCTACACAGTAAAGATCGAAGATCAATACCGGCCTAAAATCCAATCCGTATCACCCAAAACTCACCAAGTAGCTCTGGCTGCTCTGTACCAAGACGGAAACCCATCCTGATATTCACAGCCTGGAGCAGATCGAGGTGAGGCTACACTACAACAACCGAAATCATTGCAGGCCTGAAACCATCGATCTGACACCAGTACTCACCAGACTGTTCGGTATAGCGCCCAGCACCACTCAGCGAAGTCACCCTCACCAAGTTATACTCAGGCACTATATCGTTCGAGAATAATAATAAACAATTTGTCACATGTAATGAAATTACATTTTATTTGTTTAGTGAGCTAGGAGACCGAAGTCCCTCAAGACCGAAGTCTCTCACCACACCGTTATGCCAAGCCGAAGCTTTAACCATTTCACACTATAAAGTGTTCGAGAATAATATATAATTTGTCACATGTAATGAAATTACATTTTATTAGTGAGCTAATAGACCGAAGTCTCTCACTGCACAGTTAAGACAAGCCGAAGCTTTGAAAAATGGTTCAGGAATCATAGCGCTACCATGTATCGCCCCAAGTACATGTAAACGTAAGCCTTCGGCTTGCGGTACTAGGCCGCGACCGCTCCCGGCATCGTCCGCCAGACTCCCGCCACCTATGCCAGACTGCCGGCGTGACGTTCGGCGCTAAGCGTGAAAAATTCAAAATGTATGGGAAAATTTTGATAAAAATATTTTAATGAAAAATCTACATATATGTAATGAGTATCAAATACTCATTACGAAAAACCATATTAAATGACAAACAAATATTTTTATTTATATACCTTCCTTAACATACTACCAATCCAGTACATAACTCTACCAATGTATGCATGTAAGGTCGAGATCGTCACAACACGCACACACATTAAGACATGCACACACACACACACACACACACACACACAAAATACACAATGCACAAAATACACATGCGTACTCACTAATAAACAACTTTACTCACTACACATTGTCTTGCATTCAACAGACACGAACGGAAATGCATTGTTATAATGGAAGGAACTACCTTCTGTGATACAGGGTTTGCCTAGTACAGAAGGTAGTGTAAATCTGTGAACTGTTCTTAAATTAAGGTGTCTAATAAAGGATTATTATTATTATTATTATACGAGTATGTGATTATGTTTGCGTGATGCGAGTGGGAGAGAGAAATTACAAATTACCTACATATGCTAGATATACATACACAAAACGTAGTGTTAAGACGATAATCATTCTCCTGCCCTTATCCCACTCTAAGTGGGGCTTGCACAACATGTTGTCACATGATATGGCTAGTCAACTTACCTTAGGCTTCTTTTACGACACCTCGGTAAGAAAGAGGGTGGTCTATCTTACTTAGCCCGATACCACACGGCGGTTCAACTTACCTTAGTCACCTTTTACGACACCGAGGTAAGAAATGAGGGTGGTCTATTCCACTCCGATTCTACCCGGATACCACACGGCGGGTAGTAGGTACTAAGATAATCAAATTGAAAAGTCGTGGATAGTATATTTTTGAGAGTTCATAGTAATATTTCAAAGTAACCCTTCAATATTATTTCAAGCGGAAGCAGGATCGTGAAAATCATGACGTGTAAAATTCCATGAAAAATGAAGCCACGAGCATAATTTTAATATTTCCGAAAGCTTTAAACAAATAATTCTCATTATCCTAGGTCGTACAAAATTGAAAAACCTTGTCACAGCTGGTATCCTAAATATTTCAGCCTTAATTTCCTGCTAAAATATTATGCCATAAATAAAGGAAGGTTGTGAACTACGGACTCGGAGAAACAAGAGCAACAACTTTATTAATTTGAAAAAAGTATTATTAATTTATATTAGATAATTTACGCAGAAATCAGTTATTAATATTTGAAACATACGCTATGAACAACAATTAATACTTATGTATTTCATTCTTTAGTTGATATCTATACTTATTAGAAAAAAAAATCACAAAGGTATTTGTATGTAACCGAATTTCTCAAAATCTACTGAACGGATTGTTGTACGGTTTTTACTAAAAATTGTGCAATTTTTTCGGAAACTTTAGATTAATAGTAAGAACATAACTGTTTTATGAAATTTGTCTTAAAGAGATCGTGCGATGAAAAAATTACCTACTGGGAGCTTAATTCACGTGCACCGCGTAAACCAGCAAAGATCCACTAAAATATTGTACGAGAGAATTGTAGATCTACAAAAATACTACATAAAAGTCTATCTCTTATGGTTAACTTACAATAACTACTTTATGTAGAAAATTTTCGATTCGGGAAAAAAATTGTGACACTGATTTTCACATGGGTAAAGTCGCTGGCACAGCTAGTTGACAATAATTTTATATTTTAATTATAGTAAAAACTTTTTATATACTAGATACTAAAAAACTAGATACCTACTAAAGTTATGGACAGAATCTAGTTTTTTTTATGTATCTAGGAAAGTCTAGTAGATCTATTGCCTATTATCGAAAACAGCGTCCAAATCAGATCAGCGGTTTCAGAGATTAGCGGGAACAAACACACAGAGATATGACATCTAAACGATTTTATTATATGTATTAAAAATTAGTATAAGAAACCATCTCCTTTCATTATGACACTAACATTAAAACAATTTATTTAGCATATAAAAACTAAATGTAAGATAAAAAATCGTGACACGCATTAATTTCTTAAAAAATGAACATCCACGAGTTTAATATTCCCGAGGGCTTTTAGTTTCAAAACAAAGATTTTTCATCATCCTAGGTCGTATAACTGAAATCCCTTTCACAGCTGGCAACGTAGATATTGGCAGTGTCATTTTGTTTAAAATAAATAAGTTTTGTTCATGAGCCGATCTATATATCTATCTATACATATAATCAATCTATCTATTCTATACTTATAATAAAATCGTTGAGATATGAACTCTCTGTGCATTTCTACCCGCTAATCTCAAAAACCGCTGATCCGATTTGAAAGCTGTTTTTATTAATATGAAGTAAAAAGCTTCACTTAACAGGATATTTTTTATTTTAGGGTATTTAAAATTTCAATCGGTCAACAAATAAAAAAGATATGACAATTTTAATTTGAATGAAACTTCGTCTTAATATATAAAGAAGAATTTTTGATGTTCTCTATTTACTACTTTATTACTTCGAAGCGGCTGGACCGAATTCCATGAAATTTTCAGACAATCTTTAGAATGACCCAGCGGATGATTCTGTAATTTAGTGGCAATCGGAGCAATTTCTATAACTGTAATTAGTATATCTAGAAGTTAAGCACGACAAAGCGGGCTGGAGATACTAGTCATTGATAAAGATACGCTACAAGCGTAGGTATATGTTATATTTACTCGTATAGGAGCAAAACAAATGGTCCAACCGTATAACTCTTTTACAAATATGTGAGCAATCTGTTTATCTCAATCTTGAAAATGGGTCCACAGTGTACTCGTATTGTAATTCATAGTACTGGAAACGTTCGTACGAACGGATTTTCGTATTCAGTCAAGTGATGTATTTTTGTGAAAGATGTGGACCGTAGGTAAGATGTTTATGTTAATAACTTTCAAAAATAAGTTTTAATATTAGTATTATAAATTATTAATAATATCCGATAGAATAAATACACCACCCACATGGCTTACTAAGGTATCGTAAAAGGTGAGTGGACGGTAAGTGGACCCGCCGCCGTGTGGTATCCGGCTGCGTAGAAAAGACTACCCTCATTTCTTACCGAAGTGTCGTAAAATGCGACTAAGGCAAGTTGACTCCCCGTGTGGTATACGGCCGAGTAGAATAGACCATCCTCTCTTTTACTGAGGTGTTGCAATAGGCAACTAATGTAAGTTGACGTCAGGCAGGCGCCCGATCGATATCTAGCCAAATCACGTGACAACATATCTATAACATGATGTGCCGACCCCACTTAAAATGGGATAAGGGCAGGAGAATGATGATCGTATCAGTAAAAAATGGGCATTAGCAGTTTTATAATAATTTTACTAACTTCAATCCTTAATGCGACACGTCACTAATATCAAATACTGATTTAAAGTTTTATAGAATGTTATCCTTTAGAATTCTAAAATAAAAGATATCATTATTTTATAATGGAAATATTTTCATTCAAAATATTAAGAATAAAATTTATCTCTAAATGGAAACATTGAGAATATATTTGAGGTTCATTATAAAATTTCATTATCTCAATCAGCTTTTTTACGAGTATCGTATTATAATGATGGCTTTAAGTTAACGACCGCGGTACAGACATAACCATAACATTAAAAGCAAAATAATGTTTCGTAATAAGCTAAACAAGGCTTGAATAAATTACTTATAATATACATTTTGGTGTTCGGAGGATTACAGTATTAGCCATAATATAGAATTCTCATTCGATCAGATACTAATATGTAGCATGCAAGCTGAAACTTATCCATACAAATACTATAAATGTGATACTATGTCCGTTACGTTTGGCGACACATACGCTGAACCAATATCGATGAAATTAGGCGCATTTAATGCTAAGTACCTGGTTGACTGAGCCTTGCTCGGTAATTTTTTACAAAATAAAGAAGAAACTTAAAAAAAAAATTTAATAATTATGTGGTTGGGATCGATCCTAGGTATTTACATTTATCGAGAATGCCCGTTTCCCAAATAAGCTACGCAGACTTGCCGGTTTATGGCAAAAATTCAATTCAATATAAAGTTTAGGATTTTTTAATGCCCAAAAACAGGAATAAAACGTATTTTTTTTCAAATTCAAATTTCAGGAAAATCGTTGTAGCCGTTTCCGAGATTCCGAAATATATATATATATATACACAAGATTAAGTCATTTTAATATTAAAGATGTTAAAGTTTCAAGGAACGGAATCATTGCGATAGAAATTAGATATAAAAGAATTTAACACCACTGATCGATCTGATTTTTATAATGGAGATATTTGCAAGGCTGGAAAGTGACAGAAGCTACTGTTAATTCTGAGACTTTGACCGTCCAAGCGGATGAAGTTGCGATTTACTCGCGACTTCATCCGCAGCCAGTTGATATAAGAGTATGGAGATGATATTTATTGATGATGATGATATGAATTATGATATTTATGTACCAAACCATGCTTTTCACATCAAGGAGACAAGTCATCAATTTTGATGACTAAATACCCGACCACTAAAGAAACTTGTTGATTAGTCTTACCAAAGACCATAGTTGTCTGATGGCGAATGATAAAAACGAAAATAATAAATACGCCAGTTCCATAGATAACATAGAATTTGCAGCGTATCGAGGGAGACTATAGGCTATATAACATCACGCTAAGACGAATAGGAGAGGAGCAGCAATAAAAAATATTTTTATTGCGAAAAAGGCAAATTTTAAAGCTTTCCTTTTATTCAACAATTTATAATAATTAAGTCACGATAAGTATTATTATGTTCAATCAGTATCTTTTACGTTCAAAATTTCAATTCACACTGATTTCCACGCGGGCGAAGCTGCCGGCAGAGCCTTTAATATAAATATTAATAAGTAAACCGTTATTAAAAACAGAAATTATAGTTAAGTTATTAAATTGAAGCAGAATTATATTTTTTACAAAAATAACTTTTTAAAATAGAGAATTCTCAAAACATCCCAAATGAAACTCAAGAACCGTTAGTGTTTTTAACTAGCAAAAACGTTAGCATTGCGCCAAAGTATTCAGTGACAGGTATAATTTAATTTCATTTAAGAGGAGGCAAGTTAATTATAAATTTAATTTATGTGAGAGCTGACGTCGGGAGGGTCCGTGTTTGTTATTCGTGAAGCTGGTAATTTATTGACTAGACCTTGACAAACCGTGATGTTTTGTACTTATTTTTGGTTAGGACGTTTCACGTCAGAAGACCAAGTAAAAAACTAAAGTCGACTCAAGAATTGTATATTAACTGTTTTGTTATGACCTTCTTTCTCTTCTAAAGAACGAAATTAAGTAAAGCTACCACGTTGCTTTATTACTGAATGAAAGTTTACGAGTAAATCTTACAGTTTAAATTTTACAAAAGTACTATTTATTAAACGTGATAAAAATTTTTAAACATGAGTGTGATATATAAATAAATGTAGTGCACAAGTCTACAGTGGCGCCACTCCGTCAGTCACGATTCTGTCATCGAGGCGGGAGGACGTTTCGGTAGTATTGTGTGCCTACTCACTGTATATAAGTGTTTTAATTATAACCCGAATCTAAAGATAGTGGACATCACATTGGCGACGAGTAAAAGCGCAGTGAGTAAAATTGTTAGGATTTAAAATGTGTACCTGCTTGCAGAATTGGCCAACAATCAAATAAAAAAAAAAATTAAATTAAAAAAAAAGAAGAAAAGTAATTACGATTAATTCTACTTATTGTTGACCAAATCTGTTTGCAAATAAGATACCTGTCGGAAATGATTTTCGATAAAATTAGAATGTTCCAACGATTACATCGTTAAGTACCCGTTTTAACATTGTGTCACATTGATAACCTAAAAGTTACGCAATTATGTAATTGTTAAAACAAAATTATGATATGTTGAAAATAAATAAATCGCTTTTAAGGCTAGTAATTTCTAATAATTAAATAAAATTTGAAGTATTATTCTAGTTAAACGTACCTTGCACTGTCTATCGTTATTGTTATTAACCAAGGAATTCATCCCTGTGTTTGCTAATTGTGTTACTTATTTGATAAGAATTTAGTATTATGTATGTAGAAAAAAAAAATTTTAAATAAATCAACAAATCATTCCTCTTATACATGATATTTAAATTAAAATTTGGTCAATTTTAAAGTTTTATTTAAATTAACTATTGCATAATAATAATTAAGAGAAAGTTTGATTGACCAAATTACCGAAAAGTGAAATTCGACCAAATTAAGAAAGAATATATTATAATTAGGGGACACAGCAACAATTGAAAATATTATAGTAGAAGCAAATTCTTTAGAAACTGTAGAACGGCAACTTAGCGAGTTTCACGATAGACAGAGCACAAACACAGCATCTACTAGCCTTAATAAAATTGAAACTACTATTAAAAAGCGATATACTCAAAAAGAAGTTAACTTCTGTAGCCGATGCGGCAGTAAAAATCATAAAAGTGACAATAGTTCCTGCCCTGCAATTAATGCTAATTGCATCAAATGTGGTTTCAAAGGACATTTCCAAAAGCACTGCAGAACAAGGGCCAATAAAAGAAAATACACTAACTTCTCATCTAACGAAAGTAATAAAGTAAAACAGCCTAGGGTAAAAAGCCCTAAAAATAAAGAGTCTACAGATGTGGACTATATATTCCACTTAGATGACGATGCAACAATAGACTGTCAGGTAGGTGGTATTAATATTAAAATGCTCATTGACTCCGGAAGTAGATCTAATATTATCAATGATAAAACATGGGAAGAGATGAAGCAATCTAAAGTTAGAGTTTCAAATCAAGAAAAGACCTCTGACAAAACTTTTCTGGCTTATGGCGCCAAACATCCATTAAAAGTGTTGGGGTCATTTGAAGCACAAATAACAGTTGGGTTAAAATCACTAATAACAAAATTTTACGTTATTAAAAATGGCTCAAAGAACCTTTTAGGTAAGGAAACTGTCACCCTACTGAATGTGCTGAAAATAGGCATCGATGTGTGTTTCATCGAACAAAACCAATTTCCAAAGTTCAAAGGCGTCCAATTACAAATAACTATCGATAAAACAATTCCTCCAGTTTGTCAACCTTATAGACGCGTTCCAATTCTTTTAGAATCCAAAATAAATAATAAAATAGATGACCTTGTAAAAATGGACGTCATTGAACCTGTCAATAAAGTATCTCCTTGGGTTTCTCCAATGGTGCCGGTTCTAAAGCCTGATGATGATGTTCGTATTTGTTTGGATATGCGTGCTGCCAATAAAGCTATTATTAGAGAAAACCACCCATTACCCACTATGGAGCAACTGATTCCCAAATTTGGTAAAGCAAAACTCTTTTCAAAATTGGATATTAGGAATGCTTTTCATCAAGTCGAACTTGAGGAAAACAGTAGGGAAATTACAACTTTCATAACTAGCAAGGGGTGGTACCGATACAAAAGATTAATGTTTGGAATATCGTGTGCACCTGAACATTTTCAAAAAATTATGGAGAGAATTCTATTGCCATGCGAAGGAGTAGTAAATTTTATAGATGACATTGTTGTTTTTGGACGTGATCAAAAAGAACATGATACTAGGCTCCAGAAAGTATTAACAGTTCTTAAAGAGAACAATGTTTTATTAAACAATAATAAGTGTGTTTTCAATGCGGATACTATTCAATTCCTCGGTCATCAGCTATCATCATCAGGCATTAGACCACTAGACAAATATATTAAAACGATTGAGACGTTTAGATCACCGGAAACCATAGAAGAAATCCAGTTTTCTGGGTTTAATAAATTTTGTAGGAAAATGGATTCCAAATTTATCAACTTTAACAGAGCCTATTCGTCAATTGCTTCGAAAGAAAGTGCACAAAAATGCTAAGATCACAGAGATGTGGCAAACAGGCCACAGCCTTTTGCAAATTGAAAAAGTGCCTCTCTGACATTCCCACACTTGGTTATTTTGATCCAAAAGATCGTACCCAAGTAATCGCTGATAGCGGTTTAGGTGCAGTATTGATTCAATACGACGACAGAGGACCTCGAATTATTGCCTTCGGAAACAAGAGTCTGACAGATGTTGAAAAACGGTACTGTCAGACCGAAACGGAAGCCTTAGCTTTAGTGTGGGCGATAGAACATTTTGACATGTATTACTTTTACACCTATACGGGAAAAAATTTGAGCTTATTACGGACCATAAGCCTTTGGAGGTTATATTTGGTACGCGTTCAAAACCTTGCGCTCAAATAGAGCGTTGGGTTCTTCGACTAAAAGCTTATGACTATAAAGTCATATATAAACCGGGAAAATTAAATATAGCCGATCCATTATCCCGTTTATGTACAACCGATACTGAAGGAAACTTTCCTTATGAAACTGAACATCATGTTGACCAGATTGTTCAATATGCGCGACCTGTGGCATTATCTCTTAAATCGATTATTGAAGCATCAAATGATGATAATGAGTTAAAATTAGTAAAAAATGCTTTGATAAATGATGCTTGGGATGTGTCGATAAATAATTATAAGTTATTTGAACATGAACTCTGGTTACATGATGGAATCTTGTTAAGAGACAACCCACTAAGTTAAGGAAACAAGTCCTAGCAGCGGCGCATGAAGGCCACCCTGGTATTGTCAATATGAAAGCTAGGCTCCGAACAAAAGTTTGGTGGCCAAAACTAGACAAAGACGCCGAAAGTACTGTTAAAAACTGCAAAGAAAATCCCCATCCGAGCTGTTCTATGGAAGACAATTTAGAGACAAATTTACTTTTTTAACGGATCTAGGAAATAATTATGATGATTTGGAAATCAGAGACAGAGACAAAGAAAAGAAAGAAAAAAACAAATTGATTGAAGACAGGAAAAGAAAGGCTAATGATAGAGAATTAGAGGTTGGTCAAAAAGTGTATGTAAAAAACATGATGAAAGAAAATAAATTAGCTTCCGAATACAACCCAAAACCCATACCGTTATTAGTGCTGCAAGTAGTGATGTGAACGTAAGAAATGACGAAACAGGCCTAGAGTATAGAAGAAACATCGTACACTTAAAGAAAGTTGAAGGTCAATGGAAAGTTGTCAACAACGAAGAGGAAAAAGAAGTCTAGTTTTCTTTATGTATGAATTAATAATTATTATAATAATTTGGATGAAAATTGTATAGCGCAAAATCAATAAATCTAAAATAAATTATTCTTATGTTGTTTTGAAATATGTTTAAATTAATAATTAATATATAAAAAGGAAGAGATGTGATATATAAATAAATGTAGTGCACAAGTCTACAGTGGCGCCACTCCGTCAGTCACGATTCTGTCATCGAGGCGGGAGGACGTTTCGGTAGTATTGTGTGCCTACTCACTGTATATAAGTGTTTTAATTATAACCCGAATCTAAAGATAGTGGACATCACAATGAGTTTATGTAATTTTTTTTTTGCTCACGGTAACCTTACTAAACAATCAAGTAAAAGTTTGAACAACAAAACAATTAATAACTTAATCTTAATAATGAAATAATCTTGTCTATCTATCTTCTATAAAGTTATATTAACTGATTAAGATGTCGATGTTGACATCTATCTACTCATCCGTTATTTCAACCACTGCACTATCAATAAGTCTTTTCAAGGGAGGAAACCTACGTAAGAAACCTACGTATGCATGTAGTATACCCATATGTTTAACAGCCAGCCCACATTGGAGCAGTAAAATGGCTCTAACACCTTGCCCACTTATGAGAAGTTCAAAGACTACTAATATCCAATCTTCTACTGTTTAAGATTTCCTTGTGTAGCTTTTCTTAAATAAACAGATCAATGTAGAGAAAAAAACGAATTCCAAGCGCTATTTGTTTATTAGATTCGTGTTTGAGAACTATATCGGCTACGATATATAGATATAGCTGTCTATCTTAAATTTATGTTGCAAATGCAACACTTTCAAAAATCCTCTGCAACTTAACGTGAGCAATCCGGTGAATGTAGAGAGCTTACCATAAATAACGTTTAATGCTTGGAGGAGAGGTGCTCAAATTGCTTTCACGTGATATACCCGCCACGGCTCAGGTATGTTTAGCAATATTGAATTTTTAAGCAAAATTTCTTTAAATATTTATAAATAACATAACCTGCAAAATAATTTATTACGTGTATTCATAAATGTTGAGAAACGATGTACTAATTAATATCAAAGGCACTTAACAATTCTTAGTCGTAGAAGCATAATTCCAAAAAGGCGATGTCCTCGGAATTAAGATCAAGATTAAGATGGCATGAACATATAATGTTCTTCACAGTGGGCTTCATAAGAAACCTCAGAGTCACTTAGCGGCGGTGGAGCGAGCTATGCTCGGTGTAGCTCTATGTGATCAAATTAGGAATAAGGAGATCAGTAAAAGAACCAAAGTCACAGACATAGCTCAGCAGTGGACGTCCATCGGTTGACAAACAAGAAGAATAACATATAATGAGGAGATATGAAATCATGTGACCAAGTTGAAGAACGATAGGAGAGAATGTAAATTGTGAAATTTCGAGGCTTAAACATGGAAAAACATGTAAGCTACTTTTTTTTTTATCTCTGTATTCTTGAAAATCCATGATCCCAGTGAGGGCTTAAAAAAACTCAATTTTTGTCTATAACTACGTATTGAAGTAAGAAAGTTACTTTTTCAATGTTTTTGTCAGTCTTTCTTTGGGTGTTTTTCTGTAATTACCTTAGTTCTTTTTTTTGTTTCCTCATAAATATCTTCTTGTTTAAAATTATTCCAACAGACTTAAATGTATAGAGTGTTTTTAATGTATAGAAGAAGATCTTGCCTTTTTATTCACACAAATCTCAAATTTCGGATACAAACTAAATTTCGATCGAAACCCTGTTATAGGATACTGGCTTAATACTCTAGTATTATGCATCGAAACGGAGCTTAGTTATGCGGCATTGCAAATTTACTTCTATTCGAACCTCGGATGACGGAGATCATTTACCACAGGAATAATACTGACGTAAATCCAATTCAGTCTATCCGTTATGTGTAATGTAGGAGGAAAACTAAATACCGGCATTTCGCTGTCTCTAATAAATTACTAGTACTATGTGCATAAACATAACAGCCTCTATACTGATTTAAAGATCAAAACGTTCGATCAAGGCAGTGTTTCACAACGAAAGGCCCACGGGCATTTTCATTGTGGGGGTGGGGGGTATTTGGAAATGAACTCGACCGGAGCTAAGCGCTATCGCTTCGTGCCATTTAAATGCAATGCTAGATTTCGGTGCCAAATTTAATGAGAAAAACAAATACATCATCCTAAAACTATCATCTGTTTCTGAATTTGACAATTTAATTTAAATTAAAAGTTATGGCATGGCTCAAAAAAGGTTGAGAAACATTGCATTAAAGCATGTAAGGCTTAGTTTTGTATTATTTTATATTATGGTAGTTACGTCACCACCCAGTATCCATTCGATACAAGTAAACGCAGCATCAGCTTATTGATGGATGGTCTGATGTTGCGCAACCTAAAGAACATCGTATGATGTTGCACAGGTGTTATAATTAATTAAATTAAGACTCATTTCGGCAAGAACATCTATTTCTGCTCAGTCGTGAACTTTAATTATATAATTAGATTTAATTTGATTGTATTTAGTACATAGAAAGTAGATAGTAAAATAATAAAATTTTGTTTTTTTTAAAAAAGCTTTTCTCGTTCGCGAATAATAAACTTGGTAGTCTTTATAGAAGGAATATATGAATACGAATAGGAAATTATAAATGAAATAATAAAATCCTTAATATAATGAAATAATATAAAGAATGTAATTAAATTGAAGGGTGCAAGACTTAAATGAAACTTATTAAAGTGTAATGCAGTGGAAGTCATTCTAAAAGATCTTACGTCAGTTCAATATAAAATAATTGACATTAATGTTTTATATTCACTAACCTTAGCTTGAAACACTTTTTTTATTTTATTTTTTTATTTACAGAAAAAATGTTTAAGTTATATCTATCATAAATTACTTACACGCTAGGACTATACAAATAATGGCCACATGAAATGGTCCCGAGAATTCTGGCAGTGTTTCCGCGGTGAATCGCTAAGCTGATTCTTTGTGCAAAAAAGGAGCTAGCCCTCCTGTCACCCGAAGAGGCAATTAACCGAGGTTAAAAACCACATTGATTTAATTAAAATATACCAACCAATTTAAATAAATCTAAATTACTTACATTATTTAAGCTTTATACATTTTGACATAAAGGCCCATTTACACCAAGACCCTTGCTCAGTATACAGTAGGATTGCTTGCTCAATGTTAACAATTACCATATTTTTAAGTTGAAATCTGCTGGTTGGCCCTCCAGAGATTTTAATTATGATTTCAGCGTACATAATTTTCCTGCAGACATGTTCTCCTTTATAATTTACACAACACAACTTTTTAATTTACAATAACGATATGTTTGCTGAAAATTACATTTTAACTTAGGGTTGAAGCCAGACGCTGTTTTAAGTATAATGTTAATGATAAAGTTTCATATTTCATGTTTAATAATACGCCAACATAGCATATTAAGCGAAAATACTAGTATTTGTTGCTTAGACGGGTTCTAATATACCTTGTCTACAAAAGACGTTCAATGAACCGTTTATTCTATAAAAGCTGTTAAATGGTATAGGTTAAATTATGTACTATTTCATCACTCACTATATTTTCCTTCACCGAAAAGCGTGTGATAAATTGCAATTATCAATTAGACACATAAGTTTTAACAGAAAAACTCATTGGTGTCTGTCTGGGATTGAACTCATGACCTCCTCCAAAAGGGTCGCACATTGTTACTGCTGGGCTATCACAGCTTCTTATATCCTGTCTCAAAGGAAAAATAGGATTTTTTCATACTTTTCTTGTACTTTCGGTTCAGAGGCATTTACTACAGCTAGCTAGCTAGCGTGGAAAATCATTGTCACCTATACCCAAAGTAACTTAATACTTGTGTTATGGGTGACAGATAACTGGTAAATACTGGTAATATATAATTTTTAATACATACTTAAAGATAAAAATAGACCAAGAAACAAAAGAGCTAACAAATTTTATTTTATAAATATGTTTTCTCCCTGAACTTACTGTGAAAACTTAATCAGTTATTATGTTAATTATTATCACATAAATAAGTTTATCCATGTTAATATATGGCCAACTTATCTTGTGTCATTTCTAATTAGCTCAAAACATAAAAACTTTACTATAATATTTTATAGCCAACTTTAAATGGAATTAGTTGATTGAAAATATATTTCATTTAGAAATTTTAACGAGGTTAGCGGACGCTTGTGGACGTGCGAGCTGTCAACGCTGTATACAAGTTAACATGCAATCGTAAGCTTTGTTAAAATTGAGCTTAATTGTGTTATGATATTGTACAGTCCTGTATGGATGCGCTCATTTATTTCTCATTTGCCTTTCTTATAACTAAACAATTTCTACTGACATATATTATTTGAAAAAAAAAAATTGTGTGTAAAAACGAATATATCACAATGCAAGTTATTGGTCCAATACATTGGTACAATAGTTATTGGTCCGGAGATAGTGTGTATCTCATTCTATGGCGGTTAGCGGGACTCTCCCGAGTAATGCATCGACCCTTTGTAGGCGGCGGAAGAAGGCCTGGGCGGCGAGCATAAAGGCAAACGGTGACGATAGTTTTCGCAGCAGGGCAGACTATAAACTGAAAGTCTGGAATCTTCCCAGTCCTACAAATGCATTTCACGACAGCATGTCTCTATCTCTTATGGTTAAATCACAATAACTTTTATGTACAAAATTTCAATTAAAAAATATTTTCATTGTGACACACTCATTTCCACGCGGGCAAAGCCGCAGGCACAGCTAGTAGTTAATAAAACTAGAAATAACTAAGAATAGAATAGAATAAAGAAGAAATAGAATTACTAAGTTTACAACTAAAAAAAGTTAATTTCTTTTTTTTATTTGATCGTTGTTGGCATCCTTTCTTTGTTTATAGCACAATTATTTAGCAGGAAAGTAAGACTGAAATATTTGGGATACCAGCTGCGACAAGGTTTTTCAATTTTGCGCAACCTAGTATAATGAGAAATCTTTGTTTAAAGCTCTCGGTAATATTAAAATCATGCTCGTAGCTCATTTTTCATAAAATTTTACGCGTCATGATTTTCATAATTTTTCTTTCGCTTAAAATAATATTGACGGATTAAGGGCATATTTCAATACAACTAAAACCTAAAAGCATAGTTCAAACTAAAGGGTATATATTTAATATATTTTTTAATATAATTTAATTTTGAGATGATTTAAGGTATAATATGTATATTATATATCTATATTACAAATTTTTTACAAAATAACAAAAAGAAACGTAAAAAAAAAAGAAAAAACAATGGGGTAGGTAGGGCGCGATCCTAGGTATTTTCATTTTTCGCGACCACCCGTATCCGAATAACCTACGCTGACTTGATAGTTAACGGCAACAATTTAATTTAATATAAATTTTAGTATTTTTTAATGTCCAAAAACAATAACAAAACTTTTTTTTTATAAAGAGCTAACTAGATCGATTTTTCTCCCCCAAAACCCCCTACATGCTGAATTTCATGAAATCGGTGGAGCCGTTTCCGAGATTCCGAAAATATATATATACATACAAGATTAACTCATTTAAATATTAAAGAAAGATGAGAAATTTGTTATATGAATTCTTATTATTATGTACTATTATTATATTAATTATTCTTATAATAAATTCAAATTATATATAAGGAATGAGGAATACCTCAAAGGATAGATTTATATTTTTTATTTGAAACTGGATAGCTCGAATTTCAAGCATAAAATCCGAGACGACTTAAAACAAATGGTGTACAAGATAATAATCATCAGTACGAAAAATTTCCGAATGAGCGGACAGCCTTTTTCTTTGATTTGTCCTTCTGCTCGTGCAAATGAAGCGCCATTTGTAGATTACTATCTCGCCTCGAGATAATAACGTCTCGTCCTTGGAACCAGCTCATTTTCATTTTCTATAGATAAATTAAAATATTCCTTTACTCTTTTGACCTTTGTTCTTCCTTCTGTTGTTTACAATTTTATGCCTGAATGTTACATGGTTTAAACCTTTACACTTATGACTGATAAGTTTAACAAACATTAAATAAAGTGAAATAGATGCAATATTTACATTAATTTAGTTTATTTATAAGTTATATTCATACTTTTATAATATAAACGGGTATATGTAATTGCGATAAAATCAAGTTATCCTTCTATAACGTTCTAAGTGTCACAGAGTGGACCTATGTCTAAGAATGACCAATGGGTGAATGGGTGTCCAAGAATGACTAACCAATTCAATGGGTGGAATAGTCCAGAATAGTAGGTGACCACCCATCCGGTAACGACAGGCGTCCCCGAAAATAGACAGAGAAATTTAATGCATACAAAGTCGTGGACAGCAGTATGCGTTGATAGAATAAATTAAGAAAATTGGTAAGAACAAAACGCTTTATTGTATTTCATAGTCATATATTACGAAAAAAATATATTCCAGCTTTTTTAATATTATGATAAAAACTTTGTACAAATGGGTCAAAGCGAAATAAAGAGGGAGATCTATCTTATTTATACTTCAACAATTTTCCGGTCAGTAAGTTCGGCGGGAATGTCAGGGGAGACATTACGGGAATGTCGTAGATTTACTTCAAACTTGATGTACGCTCGGGGGAGATCTCACAAAATGGCGCTTCCCCGTCATACTCAAAGATTGTCGTTTAAAATTTATATTAATTCACGTCAATGAGACTTCATAATATAGACTAGAAAAAAAAACTAGACTAAAAAATATAAAACATGACAACGTGAGACAAATGTGGCCACGCTCTTAATTAGTGAAATTTTTATGGATAGTTTTTTTTCATATGCGGGTTCAAATCTCAGAAAGAAATCTGTGGATTTTCTGCAACAACTTATGTGCTAATTTATATTAACGATTTATTATGTGAAGGAAAAATCATGATTAAACCGGACGTACTTTCTAGGTAGGAAAACTTTTCTTCCAATAGAATATAACGGTGTTCTTTCAAGCAAATAACGCCGCTGCACGTAGAACTGATCGAAAATAGGGTGAACATCCCTCGTTACATAGAAAACGTGCCCTGCAACGTCATTTGAAGCTAAATACGTATATTTCTTTTAAATCTTTGTTACAAAAGTATGATATTCAGAGAGTCTCAGATTATCATAAAGATGAAATTTTATGTGTGTATCTGTGTGTTTGTACCGCATTAGCACTCCAACGATTTTCAAAATTCTGAAAGTTATCGTACAAGAAGGTTTTGACCTAAAAGTTAAAAGTTTTCTTTTACAGCTAGTATTATATAAGTTTATTTAAACCTCGCAGCTATTCACATTTTTATATTTTTAAAACATGTCCTATGATGACACATATATTTTCCTGGTAAATACATGTTTTATCTAAATTACTGTCGCTGTAAAATTCCCGTGATAAAATATAAATATCCATTAAGCGCAAGTTTTAATACAAAAATCAACGGTGGTGTCTGAACGGAGATTGAACCTGCGACTCCGCCCGGTAAAGGTTATATTACCACATCGCCCATGGGCTCAAAAAATCTATTACTAAATAATCGACTTTGCTCCCTCCACAAGAAATCGACTAACTTCAATCGAAGAAATCGATTAATAAACAATTTAGATTGACTATTTGAAAGTTGAAAAAAATATCCTTAATTACAAATCGATTATGAAAATAAAATAATTGGTGCATACATTTTTTGCACATACTGTTATAATAATTTGTTTCTAGATTTTGTACCCTCATTAAAATAGTTGAATTAGTAATAATTACTTTAGATTATAATAAACGGCTATCGTTTTTGTGGTTTACATGAAGTAAAGAACAAGGTCCTAAAACAGTCAATAATGAACCTCAAATACGTTCCTCAAATTGTTCGCATAGAACCAGAAGTCTCGGCAGGGCGTAGCAAAAACTCAATTAAAAGTTATCCAATACATACATACGTGAATCAAACTTTGTATCGGGAACTTTGGATTCACCTGAATTGCGTCCATTTCGTGTAATTTATGGTTAAATGGCAATAGAACTATGATCAAGAATTTTTTACGCCTTCTAGTGCCAATTAATTATTAAATTGTGTCACGATATAAAAATTTTAATAACCCTCCAAAGAACGTGCAAACCCGATTGTGATCATGTTGTAACACAGACCATAAAACAAATTAATTCGCATTGGAGCAATAAATTCATAATGCCATTTCATGCAATATAATTCTTGTTATTTGGTCCAAAATTTATGAACATTAAAGTAAAATTTGTGGCATACTACTGACTACACACACAAGTTAACATGAAAATATTGAAAATAAACAATAAATATTTTTGAAACGACTATTTCATTACTTACCAGTCACCGAAATTACGGGACTTTTAAACTTACTTTATTTAAAAAATGAAACGAAGGGTTATTCAATAAAATCTTTATCTTAACTTCGAGAAAATTTTAATGTGTAAATTTTTGTAAATAATGCGCTAATTGCAAGAATAAGTAGTAGTAATTATGACGAAATAATTGTTGTAACTATGTCGCACGTAGATCACAAGAGATGGCGCTGGCCGGTTATTGCAAACACGACATTAAAATAATTATAAACCTTTAAATTGCGAATTTCAACAAAGTCGTTTTGAAGTTTGCAAGAGGCTTAGAGAAAAAGCGCGCTTTGGATACATTACTTACCCGATATTATCGATTGCTTAGACTTCGACTCGCCACTCTTGCTACTGGCGTTTCGCCAAAGCAATGTTTTCAAACTTTTTCAACTATGCAGCCGCTAGTAATACTTGCAAGTAAAAACTTTCAACAGATACTAACTAAGGAGATCATTTCAATTTGCTTATTTAAACTATAATTTTAACTTGCTTATATAACATAGTTAATATATAGAAACCGGCATTACTCACTTATTCTATCGGGTTTGCAAAGAGAGTGTGTAAAGAGCTCATGAATAAGCCCCGGTTGGGTTCAAAACTAATCGAATTACCCAATAGAATAAGACGTGACTAAAGCCGGTGTATATATATGTACTATGAATATTACTCCCGATAGTTTAAATTTAAAAATTGCTTATATAACGTGTTAACCGAAAAACCTTTTTCACAACTGATAATTATTACCAAAATTTTCACACAAAAAATTGCTGAATATATAAATATTATTGTAACATCAAAGAAAACGTTTAAATGACATATTGTTTTAGAAATTAATTACTGTTAAAGAAATTAATTCCACTATTTTACTTTTATGTTTTTTATCAAACAGCGCGTTTGTAATTTATTCTTAAAACATAGTTTGCTGTTGCATTTAACTAAAATTAACTTTTTTTTAATTTATCGCAATTGAACTGAAGTGCTTATGCTTATACTCGTAATATAATAGATGGAAAAGTATTTTAACAAATGAGCCATGCCCTCGCCGTATACAGGTTTTAACTTGAAGACAACGCTTTACCATGAGGTTATGGATTTCCCATCTTCGACTGTTTCCCTTTTCATTAAGATAATAAGTACGTCTTTGGTGCACTCTAATTTTATATATTTACTTTTTAGTCAGCAATGAATAATTATAAACATTGTAGATTTTAGCCAATTAATTAATATTATTCGATTTATAGTTTAACATTGAAAAGCTTTGTGTTTATTTACGCAAATGCACTACGCAGTATCGAACTGGATTTGCCTCAAAATTAGTGCACTGTCAAACCATCTCCAAATCAAGTTTCACGAATAGAAGTAAATTTGTGAAGCCACAGAGCTAAGCTCCGCTTCGATGCATAATGGGTCTGATTTAACCTACTACCCTATTAAAGGCTTTGAACATCGTATTTTAGATTTAAGCAGGAATTCAGCTTACTTGTTTGTTTCAATACGTTCATGTCGTGTTTAATAACACATTCAAGTCAAGTACATTCAAGTAAAATCAATTCATTAAAATACGAATTTCGATTTACAGGTTTATTTAATTGAATACATAACTATTTAAATATCTAACGAATCCGAAATCAATGGTATTTTATTATTAGCTCTAACGGCTTTCACAGCGTCATCGGGCGGGAAAAGCAATGGTAGCTTCATTAATCTAATTGATTAAAAACCTTCGTAGAAGCATAAAACTCATGTTAATCATATGAAATATAGGTCAATTGCATTTTTTTGTACAATAGCGAAGAGTGAATTTATTTATGAAATCGGTACGGATTTCTTTTCACGCAAATTGTTTTCTTAATCAATTACACAAATAAGAAACATATTTATACATTTTTTACTATAATCCACGATAATTACCGCGACATCTATCGAGGATTATAGGTAAAATGGATAAAATGTATATTATCATTTTTCAGCACAAACAGCACTCAGCAAAGTAACCTTATTCTATAAATTACGAAACATTATTTAGCACGTTTATATGTTTAAAGTTCTATGGGCGTTTTTAATAATAACAATATTAAACTATTTCAATAGCCGTTATCCAGAATTTATGATAACGAGATCATTTTGGTTATTTTATAACAAATTTCATTAAATCCTGCTCGGCTCTGTTAATTATGCAAAGCAAATTATGCTCTCATACTGGAGCGACACGATTTGCCAACTCAACACTATTCAATATTCATTGCAATAAAATTATTGCACGATTTAATGGGGCTCATTTAGTTGAACATTTTGCGAGGGTTTCGCGTTTTGTTCTTTGTTATAGCTGATTTTAATGACACCATTTATACTGGATGTAATAGATAAAGATATAAAACATATAGCTCATGGACTGCACAACCCATATATAATCATGTTTTCAATTAAAAGTTTTCAATGTTAAAAATGCTTTAGTTTGCCTAAACGAACGGCCTAATATTGAATTATGAGTA
The DNA here is from genome assembly GCA_029227775.1 of Morpho helenor. Classification (NCBI taxonomy): domain Eukaryota; kingdom Metazoa; phylum Arthropoda; class Insecta; order Lepidoptera; family Nymphalidae; genus Morpho; species Morpho helenor. The sequence continues at coordinate 7,116,451 of JARGCU010000044.1, forward strand.
CTGCCGGTATTGCTGCCTATACATAGTCCAAAACACGTGTTTTTCTGGGTTGTGCATCTATTGTACGTCATGAGCAATATCTATATACTGATTATAAAAATCCCTATAAGCTGTCTGTCTGTATGTGATCGATTTCTCAAAATCTACTGAACGGATTTTTGTACGGTTTTCACTAAAAGATAGTGCAATTATTCCGAAAGCTTTAAATTAATAGTACATTACCGTTTTACGTAAATTGTGTTTAGGTCGCGCGATTGAAAAAAAAACTCTGCTGGGAGGCTGCGCGATAAACAGCAGAGATATACAAAAATAATGTACTAGAGAATTGTACATCTACAAAAATACTACAAAAAAGTCCGCGACAGCATTTCTCTATCTCTTATGGTTAACTCACAAAAACTACTTTTATGTTCAAAATTTCAATTTGGGTCAATTTTGTGATACACTGATGACGCGGGTGAAGCCGCTGGCACACCTAGTTATATCTAAGAGTATATACAAAAATAATGAGTGCGCGACGGACGGGTATATTGTTAATTTTAGTGATTTTTTTAGTGTTTGCTTTCGATATCAAGTCTAGTAAAAAAATAACGAAGATATTTTTTTAGCTTTGATGATGGCTAAATGGTTCCAGCACATGACTAAACAGGTTGGGGATTCTAGAGTGAGGTAGGGCATTAGAGCAAGCATCTTTGAGTTTCTTATAAAAACTTATGTGCAGTTTTAAACACATGGTGGTAAAAGAAAACATACTGAGAAAACCTACATATATTTCGGGCATTCCTCAGATATGTGTAACCTTCTAATCAACTTTGGAGCAACAATTTATTTAATAATTTTCAGGAAATGCTGATCTTTCAATTATATTACAAGAACAATGGATGGTAAATTAATTACACGTATTTTCTGGCTTTTGTAGTAACTGTGGTCCACAATGTATTTAATCAGCGTGCTGGTTTATTTTAAGTAGAAATTGGACTTGTATAACAAAATAGAAAATTCCCACTGAAAATACTAATTGATCTTACATCAAAGACTTTAATATTGAAGATCCAACGGCAGGTGAAAACAACAAAACAAAGGAATCCCAATGATTGGATGACGCAAAGAACAATGTAATAGTTGTCTCGTACAGACGCTTTTGAGTAGTGCTCAATGAACAAATCGAAAGAAGTACTAAATAAAGTCTATATTAATTACTGAACTAAAACGTTTTTTGACGTTTATTTATATTTTTGTCTGAAAATAATAATGGTGGGTTAAAGTATATTAATTAATATTAGTGTTCTTAAACGTGGTTTAAAAGTTGTTAAAGAGCCTTAAGAGTCTGACTTAACATTGAGCTCATTCATGCAACTCTTAAAATAATATAAATATACCTAGTACCTAAGTCTAATTATTTTTGTTTATTTATTTATACAATTTTGTGTGGAGTCTATCTTCTGGCGATGCTTCGGTTACGGGGATAAACAATTGTTAAGATTGTGTTGGTGAATGTGTGCAGTGTGTGCAGTGCTTGTGTATTGTTGTGTTATTGGGGGCGGGTAGTGCATGAGTTTTTACAAATTCTGCATGTATCAGGTATGAAAACGAATAGTACACTCTACACTTAGCTTTACATATATTTTCCTTTATCGCGGATTATAGAAAAATAATATTTTCATTAATTTTGTATTATGGACCTCCGCAAAGTTACGCCTAATTCTATATATTGTTTATTTATACTTATTTATTGTTTTAAAATAACCATAAAATCTAGTCAGTATTTCACATTTTTTGTTTAGGAGTGTCAATTTATCGCTCGTTTTTAATTTTATTTTGAAGGAGGCTAGTTCTAATGACATTCAACAAGGTTATAATGTAGTTATTTCTACCTGTGCCGAAAGCCATTAAAGATCCGAGATAAATCCAAGAACAACAATTATTATCAGATAAAAACCACGATAACTGATATGTTTAAGCCAAGTTATCGTTATCAATTGCTGCGAAACGTAGAAAAAATGTAAATAGATATTATTTTTTATAGTATTTAATAAAAAAAATATCATCACTGGAGTAATCTTTTATAATGTACATACATAACATAATTTCACTACCATGAAATTGTGCATTTTTCTGCGATATAAGATTTCGTTCTCATGCCAGGATTCGTACTATTGTTATCAGCATAAAGTTTCCTCCTACGCCAAAATTCACCGGTCTGTTACAGAACCATTATTCACTCCGATGTAACTGTAACAATACTGTAAAAACGAGTTAGCCCGTCTAGTTTCAAGTCCATCCGGGCCCCTTATTCATGAGCTCTTTACACAGCGTTATCGCGGCAGGAATTGATAGAATAAGATGTGAGTATAGACGTTTTCTATAAATAAACAATAAATACTACTTACCATAGTTTAAATTCAAAAATTACATACACCATACAACTTGGTCCTTTTTGGTTACTTTATATGACTTTTACATATTTTGTACCTGGGTGACCGAGCCTTGCTTGGTAATTTATTTTAAAGATATAGAAAAATTCAATTAAAAAAGGAAGGGCTGCTAATATTTAGAAATAGATCCCGGGTATTTTTACTTACTTAGTCCGTCCATTCCCAACTGAGCTATAACAACTTTACTAATAACAGAAAAACTAACCTTTGTATTCTATTCATATATAAGCACGTTTTCAATGTCTGCAAACAGGGAGAAAACGAAATTTTTGTAATTAAATCTAGCTAGATCGATTGATCGCTCCCAAAACTGCCGTCATACTGAATTTCGTTAGAGTCGTTTTCGAAATTCATATTAAATATAACCACAAGATTAGCTCATTTAAATTTTAAAGATAATCTGAGAGGCATTTTGTTGAAGCAATGTTAAAATGTCTTTTTGTCATTAACAACGCTCAATTTTTTATTTTATTTTAATAACCACCCATATTAGCTTGAAGCTAATATGAATAACAAATCGTAAACCTCGAAAAATCTCCTAGAATTCGATGCGAGCAATCCACAGAGTACGCCGGGTTTCCCATAAATAACGTTTAGTGCTTGGAGGTGAGGTGCTCAAATTGCTTTCACGTGATATATCCCGGAGTGCAAGTACGTTTAGCCGTATTGAATTTTTAAGAAAAAGATGCCTTGGTAACATTCGGTACACGGGTTTTTTCAGTACTGTCGTAAAATCCCACTTTTATGTTAAGATAGGTCGAAAGAATATTTTCAACCGCGTTTTATGTAAAATTTTCTCAATAATTGATAAAGTAAGTATTGATTTATAAAAATATACAAACTTTTATCTCTCTGTTATTTTTTTTTAAAATAATTTATACGTAAGGAAATACTACCGGTTAGGATGGGAATCATTTAACTAATGTAATATAGCATATATTACACTAACAACAGTGTATTCAAGCGTAGGCTGCCGAAAATGTTAAATGGGCAAACATGTCACCGCTCGTCTGGGAGTAGTCGATAAATTGCACGCTCTGCGAATAACAAGCAGGGTCCCGTCAGCCCTCACATAAATTAAATTTATAATCAAGTCGCCACCCTTCAAATAAAATTAAATTATACAAATCGCGAGACTTGAGCCGCTCTTGTCATCTCTCTAAAAACATATTTCTTTAAGAAGTGTTGCTTATTAAATAAGCAATACGTTGCTATAATCGGTATTAAAACCAATATTATTAATAGTTCTACTCTTACTAGTTGTATTTTAAAGAAGTTCAATGCAATTTGCCTCCTAAATTGGAAATCAGATATATGACTGTTTTCTGTGTTGAGTATCACCATAAACCAACTTACCCAATCACCATAATGTCCTAAAGGTAGTAGTAGTGCGTGAACTTTACAAAAGGTTGTCGAAATAAAACCTCCAACGAAAACCTTATGTCTTAATTATATACCTACTAATGTAACATGGATTTTCCATAGCCTTTTTTAAGGAGACCTGTGCACTATAATGTTCACTGTGTTAACAGGCTATGAGTTTAATTTACTATATAAAAATGATCCATGCTCAGTTGTAAAAATCTGAGAATACGACCTCTTATAAATTGACCCCACAGCATAGACTAAGTGCGCTGAACAATGATTTTTTCCGCAATTTTGTGCCACCTAAATTTTCCTACTTCAATTACAAAAGTGGAACATTTCAGTTTGAAGTCATTTGCATCTCTCACAAAATGTGAATTACAATGAACCAGGGAAAGCAATTAATACTTAAAGAGACCCAATTTCAACCTGAAGATGGCTGCTCTTTTGAATTTTGACTATCCACGTGAATGGAACTTTAAATGCTTTTAGGTGATTGAGTCATCCCAATCAACTAGAAATGAATGTTGGATCTCAATTCAAATGTCTTCTATATACGAAGTTATGGGCAATCTTCCTTGGAGCACTTGAATACTGATTCAACATACATTTCTATCTGATTGGATGGACTTAATGTTTGTATTAACATCAAAACCATGTTTGTACCTCAGATATAGGGCTGTTACGACTTCTAACTGATCTCACATATTCTTCTAAGTATTCTTTTATATACTATTTCTTTTATCAACTTTTTCATGTCTTAGCTTCCTGACGGTATACATAGCTACACAAAATCATATATACTAGTCTTTTAACCGCATGCTTTTTGTTGTATTATCTCGGTGTATATTAAAATATTTGTTTTTATTTTTATATATATTAACAGAATTATTTCGAAAAGAAATACCCACCTGTTTAAATTTCACGATCGTTCCAAGGTTTTCTCGCAAAAAAGATCTTCTCGTATATGAAATACAGATGAGATATCGGAATTTTGGAACATTGATATACTCGTTTATTAGAAAAATATTTTTTTGAGTTGTGTCTTGTTTATTACAATTATTAAAAAATAAATGATCTCGAACATATCACTACATATTATAAAACAAAGTCCATATTTCCCTATGTACGCATAAAACTTTAAAACTACGCAACAGATTTTGATGCGGTTTTTTATAATAGATAGAGTGATTCCAGAGGAAGGTTTGTACGTATAATAATATTCAATACGGAGTAGAGAAATACTGTAATTTTTGAGGTTTCTGTAAATTATTACATTTTTTTCCGCTTACATTGCAAACGCAGGCTAAACCCTACGAGATTTATCAAAATGATGTACTAAGTATTTGTACACATTGAAAAGGTCTACAGAAAAGTCCGCAATGGTATATGTCTATCTCTTATGGATAACCCACAAAAGCATTTTTTGTCATTTACTTTTACGAAAAATAATGCCTTATGTTCAAAGCAATTTTTATACAATACAGCATTAATCCTTATCCAATTAAGTGCCTTAAATAAATTGTTCATTTAATATAGATCAATATGGCCCTTTACAGCATGTAATTTAAGTGAACATTTTCGGAGATATTACAGATTTAAAATGCCGTGAGGACGCCGCGCTTCACCCTATAGCACTTCGAATCTTTTAAGAGTTTGTTTAAAGACATTCTGTAATTAATTGTAAAAATAAAATACATAGGTAAAATGTAAAAGTAAATAAGTAAAAATGTACTATATGAGTTTAGATATTCCAAAGATAGCAGGAAATCTTCTTGGTATAGGGAAAGGAAATTGTTTTTCTCCAAACTTAACGCTTGCGGGCCACGGGCAGTAATTAATAAATCAAAACTACTGGATCGATTTTAATCATTTTTTTACACTGACTGACATGGGATATATATTTTATACCCGTGCGAAGCAGGGGCAGGCCGCTCGTATTCAATATTTAAATATCACAGAACAGAACTTAACTCTTACTATGTTCAAGTTATAAAATAACGGAGTAACCGTAACGGTAATATCAAAATTTACCTTTTATGGGACAAACATAATATGGGATGAATAAACAAAAAGGCAAGTACTTTTACTTCACCAAAATTTTAATGTGTATTATATATATTTTATCTTTAAAATAAATTTATCGCATTTACAATAAAAAAGATATACAAAAACCTCTATAGAATAATCTTTAATATGTATGGATAGTCAATTTTTAATGAAGAGATTGTTAGCTCTCTAGTAAAGGAGTCCAATTAAAACTATCTCTTCAACCGTTAAAGGGAGTCTGAGATAAAAGAGTTGAGTGGCCGAGGTAAAAAGGCAGCGGATAATTGCTCGTTTAGCTCTGCAAATTACACTGTCTTGTCGATTTTAATATAACTTTAAATTCATTAAGGCGAGGAAATTTTCATTCACGTTACAACGGAGATAACAGTGAACTGACTTAAATTGCAGTACGAGCATTTCAAGTATCCTACGACGCGACGAATTTTTTACTTGAACTTTTTGAACACTGACTATTACTTTTAACTTTTCAAATATAATCATTAGTTATGGAACCTTTAATAGAGTGTGATGGACGACCTTCAAAGCAACGTTTTGAGTCTAAAATCTCAAGTTCAGAAGTTCTATAGGCGTCACAAATGCGTCTACTTTGAGTTGGAACCGATCCGAGTTTAGGAGAATGGGTAGTAGAGGCCTAGTTTTATGTCTGAAAATAGGCACCCTGGTATCGGGCGTGGCAGGAATCATAGCTGACCTATAACTAGATCATCATCTTCGCTGGCGAAGACGTTATTTGGCCATATAGTGACTTTTTTTGGCTATCTACTGGTGATTAAAGCGCTATTAGATGTTTTTGGGGGCTTCTTTTTTATAGGTTCATCTAATCTTCATCATCAATAAAGTTGTAAATAAATATTTGAAGTACATCGTAAAGAATATCTAGTAGGCACGTAAGCTTTTCTTTCGAAACTTTCGTACTCCATTTATATTTTAACAGTAAAGAAAAATATTTTGGAGAAAAAACTAGGACAGCAAAAGTATCATGGGCAATTGAGATACCTATATTTAGGTTGAGGATTCATTCTAATTTTAAAATTTGCATAGCCATATAATAAATTCCGAAGCATTATAATTGATAATGGAATTGAATTGTAACTAAATACTATTTAAATTTAATAAGGACTTATCTCTGTTAATAAACACAATTTCGTAGACGAATTTGCTTTTATCAAACCAATTTTTTCCCCGCACGTTGTTTTAAACCTGCACTCATTACGCTTGCAAGCGCTTGTGTCTGGCAGCTATTACACCACTCTACGAGTTTTATCCAATCATTGCAGCGCCTTTGTTCTGTATTGCCATTATTAGTTTTTGAACATAAAGCCTTTGATATAGCATTGACTGTATTTTACAACGCGTTTCAAAACATTGACATAACACGTTTATTGGTTATATATATAAAAATGTTTGTCTGTATATCTGTAGTAGTCACCGAAACGCCGGGACCGATTTTAATGAAATTTTCAGATAACCTTTAGATCAATCCAGCGGATAATCCTGTTAGTTTGGTGTCGATTAGATCATTTTTTGAACTGATAATGAAAGTTTTGTTTCGAGCGTAAGTTGAAACTAGACTGAGCCACAGAAACAGTGCTGACCGCAAGTATTTATCGGTGTTTTTTAAAGTAATCGGGAAAAACTGAAGTTAGTTTTATCATTAGAAACTCATTTTATGATTTATTAAAACATGCAATTATACAATGTATTTGCTTTGAAATACCTAAGACAGTGGTTTATAAAAATCTACATTAATTTATTTAAAAGTGCAATGTCAATGTCAATAGTCTTTAATAGACATAAAGTAACAGCCCTTAGCCGTATAGCTACAGGCTACAGGCTCTCTTTGGAAAAAAACATGATGCTTTATGATGATATTTTCCTTTAGTGTAAAGCGCATTTTAGGTTATAAATAGCAATTGAGATTTTTATAGAAAACTTCCCCGGAATATGAAGTCGCTATCCTTTGGTAATGTAAGGGTTGGGTGCTCATACTGTTAACCATCACAGCTTTTAAATAGTTTTAATAATACTTTTAACTATTTACGTCATAAAACATTTTTAGGAAGATTAAACGTAAAAGCTGTGATAGCCCAGCGGTGTACAACCCTTTCGAGGGGGCCACGGGTTCAAACCCCGGGCAGGCGCCAATGAGTTTTCCTGTTTAAACTTTTGTGTTTAATTGACAATTGCAATTGATCACACGCTTTTCGGTGAAGGAAAACATCGTGAGGAAGGCTGCATATCCTACCAATCCAATCCGTGTGGTACAAGCGTAGTAAGTCTTAACTCCAACCCTTATATGCCCAGCAGTGGTATTGTAACAGGCCGTTACATTACATTATAGATATCATACAAGAATAAACATTGCTTTATTTTTGTCTACACAAAGCAAAATACCTTCGTACCTATTTCGTATTCTCTCACCGTTTCATTAAAATAAATATTCTGAGTTACTGAGATATCACAGCGCATCTCTAGATCCCGCTGTGGAAAAATTCAGTTATCAACCAAAATTGTGCTCCGAGAGAAAAACGATTCCCCCCTTATTATCTTCAAAATACTCATTCTTGTCTCCAAAGAATTATGCTCCAAGAAAACGTTATTACATAAGTATTTTATGATGGCGTTTAAGGGGAACACGTTTTGTATTAAGGGAATGTTTTGCTTATTTAAGGCCTTCGTATATAATACACGTAAGGTTCGCATTAGAAATACAATTACTTCTCAAATACGGGTTCGGTAAAGGTCGCGATCGCGATTCGCATAGCAATTTGTAAGGGATCACATGTATTTGATGTTCTGGGGTTTTATAACTCGTAATTTCAAACAATGTTTATGCTACAAATTTATACACTTGGATACGTGGTCGCTGACTATGAGCGTCATAAAGAAGCTCAGAGTCATGTTGTGTCGACCCCACTTAGAGTGAGATAAGGGGAGGAGAATGATGAGATATAATGAATGACGTTGTTAAAAGTTTACCTCTTTTTACTAAGAATGCTCTTTCATTGATACTGTTTTGTATCAGTAAAGACGATTGATATTTAGGAATATTATAAATTCTTTGTACATACGAACTATTTCAACAATTGTTACTAACGGGGGCGTAGCTCAGATGGTAGAGCGCTCGCTTAGCATGCGAGAGGTACCGGGATCGATACCCGGCGCCTCCATTTTTGTTTAATAAATTTTTATTTTCATTCACTAAGAAATTTTAGTAATAAAAAGTATTTTAATTTGGCTTATAAACTTTTATTTAAAGTGTGATAAAATAGTAAAAAAAAAAGAATTCAGTATTTATTTGATATAAACATAAGGTATTATTTACATTGAAATATTTTATAACATACGAAATGCGTTATATATAAAAGTATATATGTTTATTTAGAAAAATGCTTGTATTCCAGTAATGGCTCTCCCTAATATCAGGGCGTGAACATCGTGAGTACCTTCATAAGTATTAACTGCCTCTAAATTCATGGCGTGTCTTATAACATGATATTCGTCAGAAACACCATTACCACCGAGCATGTCTCGTGCCACTCTGGCAATTTCTAAAGCTTTGCCACAATTATTTCTTTTTAACAAAGAAATCATTTCAGGAGTGATCAAACCCTCATCTTTAAGGCGTCCTACGTGTAAGCAAGCTTGAAAACCGAGGCTTATTTCTGTAATCATGTCAGCCATTTTCTTTTGTATCAGCTGGTTCGAAGCGAGCGGTCTCCCGAATTGTTTCCTATCTAATGTGTACTCACGAGCGATCCGCAAACATGTTTCAGCCGAGCCGAGAGCGCCCCAAGCGATCCCGTATCGAGCATTATTGAGACATCCGAATGGTCCTTTCATACCTACTGCGTTAGGCAATAAATTTTCCTCCGGTATAGTTACTTCGTCGAGCAATATCATGCCCGTTGCCGAAGCTCTCAAAGAGAATTTACCATCGATACGGGGCGTGTCCAGTCCCTTTTTTACTTGAGCCCGTTCCACTATAAAACCTCTGACTTTATCGTCCTCAGTTTTAGCCCAAATTATAAGTACATCTGCAATTGGGGAATTGGTAATCCACGTTTTCGAACCATTAAGAATATAGGTTTTTGATTTGGAATCATATTTCGCTCTTGTTACTAACGCCCCAGCATCGCTTCCATAGTCTGGTTCGGTCAGTCCAAAGCAACCAATTAATTCTCCTTTAGCCATTTTTGGCAAATATTTTTGTTTCTGTTCCTCTGAGCCATGCATATAAATTGTTCCCATAGCTAAGCTGCTCTGTACGCTCATTGCCGATCTGTACGCTGAGTCTACGCTATCCAATTCTCTCGTAATGAGTCCGTAAGTAATAGAAGATACACCCGCACAGCCATAACCTTTAATCGTACACCCAAGGATCCCTAACTCGCCCATTTCGCTGTAAATCGCCCGATCGAACACTTCGTTTCTATTTGCTTCTATTATTCTTGGCATAAGTTTCTCTTTACAATAAGCTCTCAATGAGTCCCGAACTGCCTTTTCGTCGTCTTGTAATTGGCGATCTAAATTCAAAGGGTCTTCCCAGTTAAAACTTATTTTTGCGCTATTTGAGCATGTTGTTGACAAAGATCTTATTTTAGTGGTAATGCACGCGCCCGGCCACAATTTAAGGAACTTGTAGAAATTCAATGCCATCTTCACTATATAATTCACACGTTAACTTATATCAGTTGTTTACAACTCTACACTCAGGAAAATAAAGGACGGTCGAATTTAAGGCCACTTTTGGAACCACTTTGTAAGATACATATAATTACTTCACAATCAACGAAGTCTTATTTTTATAATTGTCAGTAGAATGTCTCGTATCACAATTGTTTTTGATAACAAATGATCTGAATTCTGAGTATACAGATCATAACCTCTATATGACATAATAATTAATGACAACATAACATGTCGTAGCTCTATTATACGCTCTTGCAGCTATGTTCACGCAACAAACTGTTGCTAATATAACGGCTTACGCACGTATTTATATTTATTATCACACTCTCCTCACGAAAATAGAACACCAATCCTATAACAAGTTTGCTAACCTTAAACTAAAAGGCGCCAGAAAGTAAGTCGTGTAAAGCTGTTATCATCATAGTCTTTGTTATCACCACACTAGTACGTATTTAAACTATCGTTATCATTGATAATTTTGAAAAGGTAGTGTCGTAAGTTGATAACAAATAGTAAATATAATTATAAAATAATAGAACTCATTGTTACAGAGTCATTATACATGTTTTGTAAACAGTCGTTCGAATATTGTTTTCCTTGGTAACATTAAAAATAAAATAAAAAATTGCCTTGTACAAGGGTACAAAAATCACTTTTTAGAATAACATTTCATCGCGTATTTTAGTAAAATAATAATATTATTACTTTTGTACCAATCTATACGTATTATAAAACAAAGTCCCCAAAAGCTGTGTATCTGTATGTTATCGATTTACTCAAAATCTTCTGAAAGGATTTTTGTACGGTCTTTACAAAAATATAGTGCAATTCTTGAGGAAGGTTTAGATTAATAAAACATTATGATTAAATTCCTGCGAGGTCGGGATTTGCGCGCGAAAACTGTGATTTCAATACTGATTACCACGCGGGCGATCCGCGGGCACAGCTAGTATTTTTATAAATTTAAATTTTAAATTAACTGTTAATCATAAGCCTAATTTTTTCATATATGATTAAGTGCTGCTTAATCACATACGTTTTATACTAAAGGTAAAATACAAAATTTGGATACACATTCAATTTTATAGATCCACCGTAAAGGTCTTATAAGTCTTATATGTAAAATGGACAGCTATATCAACAAGTGATCAACTGCGTTGTAAATAGATTATATAAAACGAAAAAAAATTATGGTATATCAAGATATTACAGCTTGAGCGATAACAGGAGTCGGCAAGTATATATTGATAGTAACTGATAAGATTGCGTGAATTTAATATGAACGTTGATAAAACAAAATGATTTGAAGTTGAAGTGGATATTTCCACTAAATTATTTAGTGGAAGATTCACAGAGATATTTTGTTGAAGGTATTATATAATTTAGTTTATATCACTACATAGTATAAAACAAAAGTCGCATTCCCTATCTGTCCCTATGTCCCTATATCCCTATGTATGCTTAAAACTTTAAAACTACGCAACAGATTTTTTTAATAGATAGAGTGATTCAGGAGGGAGGTTTATATATACAATAACATTCAATACGGAGTAGAAAAATAGTGTAATTTTTGAGATTTCTAATGTGATGTCGTAAATAATAACATTTTTTCTGCTTACATTGCAAACGCAGGCTAAACCCTACGGGATTTATCAAAATGATGTACTAAGTATTTGTACACCTTGAAAAGGTCTACAGAAAAGTCCGCGATAGTATATGTCTATCTCTTATGGATAACCCACAATAGCATTTTTTGTCATTTACTTTTACCAAAAATAATGCCTTATGTTCAAAACAATTTTTATGCAATACAGCATTAATCCTTATCCAATTAAGTACCTTAAATACATTGTTGATTTAATATAGATCAATATAGCCGTTTACAGCATGTTATTTAAGTGAACTTCCATGACATAATATTAAGTAATATTGGATACTTATACTATATATACTAATATTGCAAGCTCCTAAGAGTCCACGATCTTCCAGTCTGAAAAAATGTAGTGATATAAAATATATATACTATTTTTACAGACAGACATCGTAAAATTATGCTTTCAAAAACGGTAAAAACAGATTTCAACAACAAACACTCATAGCATAATTTAAATAGCAATTCCCCAGCTAAAAACTTGTGCTATGCTGCGAGTGGTTTTAAATACCTGCGACATTCGTACGCTTTTAATTAACAAGTACAAAAAGCAATGTAAATATTTTCAGTAAACACAGTAATATTTTGCTAGTAGATAAAATAGCAGAATATGCTCCACATTTTCTTCCTTCTGTTTTCAGATTTTGTATGTTTCGTAGCCTTTGTTTTAATATGTATATTTAAGAGAGGAAAAGCAGGGCATGTATTGTTGTAAATATTTGGATAGCAAAAATATGAATCAAATCATATTTTTCAAAATCCCCCAATTATTTTATTTTTTTTAAATATCTCTATATTTTACAAATTATCTTCTGTAGTTTGGTCTCATACGGTTTTCTTTCAAAAAAGATGTACCAAAAATAATTTTATTTTCCACAACGATGCTATGCGAAAACCATAAAAATCCATTTCAGATGTAAGCGCTTTTATATAAGAATATATTTTCACTTACCAAAAGTCAACCTATTATGTGTATAAAATATTTTACATAAAAAGTAGAGTTGCAATGAAATATCAAAAGCCCAAAATCTGAGAATATGTAAACAAAATTTCATGTCCTTATTGGTTACTGTTTAGGAGCTCCCTCGTCTGGAGCTAACCCTGGCAGCAGCATCAATATGCTTATACTATACATGCGTTGTCATCGAGACTGGATCAGTATGTAAAATTTCGGCTCAATCGAACACCGGGAAGCGGGTCAAATTTAACTTACAAGATTCCAGCTTCACAAACATACAAGGAAAGTTAAAAGCTAGGAAAGTAATAAATAATCATTTACAGACAAGAAAAATTTTGAGAAAAATAGTTTATTATACTTATTATTATATGTCTTATATATAGTTAAATAATGTGGGCACATCTTACTATCTTTAAATCAAAATATAATGTAACAAAAATAATAAAATCCGTACATGCAAAAAGTAGTAACTGAGCCTAGCAGGGAGGGAAATATGCTTTTATGTCAGTGAGCAACAACCACGCCAGTATAAAAGCAAACAATACCGTTATATTCCTTTGTTCACATTTACATTTTCCAAACAAACAGTAAAATATACCAAAATAGGGCATAATATGCTCCTATATGTATAATTTTTGTTATTATTTAACTTTCATGAATAAAAAGGGACGCACTAAAGTCATTTATTATTCGACTGGGGATAGGCCGTGTCTATCCTTGAAGAGAAGGATATGGGGCGTATCCCCTACCAATAAAGTGAATCTATACTCTTAATTCTCAGTAGATATAAAATCATAAATTGGGAACTAATATTACAAACATAACATACAAATACCTATTTTCGGATTCATCATCTTAAACAAGCCTAAATTAATCTACCACTTTTCAACTTGTTGTGCAAAGAATTATATATTCTAAGAAGTGTAAGTCTTTGTTGCATGTATCTATGTAATAATAGTAATAATTTGATAATAGTTTGAACTTTAATGTAAATTTATATAATTATGGTTTACAAAACTTTCTTATCTGGAAACTTCTAAACTTGATTAAGATTAGAAGAATATAAACTTAATAAAACCTCGTACCGCAAAATTACCCAAAATTTTACGTAAAAATCACGGCATAAAATAAAACCAGAGAAAATTGAGCAAAGCATCGTACAGCCTGCGGACAGTGTCCTCTTATTTATGGCGAAAGCAAAAACCGCGGCGTTATTAAAGCGAACAAGGCGCGACATTTTCTCATTGTAAGCACATGTTCGCGTTTTTTATAAAACCCAGTGTAATCCATGACTAACGTCTCTCAGTTGTGCACATACTAAGCTCCATTTTTACGGATGCATGCCCCTTTATTCTGAAAGATTTATGCTCCGTTTTTGCAACTGAAATATTTATTTTAGTTTCAAATTTATATTTTTACTAGAGTAGTAGTCATTAGTTAAGACAACATGATTTTGTGCTTCTACTTCTACTTGAGTAACTTAATGCGCTAATTATCAAGAATATTTAAAATGTAAATGTCTTAAACTTTTACGAAGTCACTGAACAATTTAAAAGTTTTAACTACTAGAATATTAAAGCACGTATTATACAGTACATTATTTTAAAAGAAAATTTTCGGACTTAATAAGTTATAATTACAAAGCCTTTGAAAAAGAATAAATTGTATTTTATAATGTATCGAAATATTTATATATTTAGGTTTTACTAGTCCCCAGTAAAAAAACTGGTCATCCATCTGCCCTTCTCCCATGTAAGAAACGAGGGTGGTCTATTCTACTCAGCCGGATACCACACGGCAAAGTAAAAAAAGCTTGAACTATGATGTATTAAGAAATATGTGAAATAATTTGACTGTATTTTAGTTATAAGCGTGTTAAATTAGTTAAGTACCTCTTAATAATCATAATAATGTTATTATTTGATCGAAGCAAGTCTATTTGGATGTAATAATAATGAAGAACGTCAGTTTCTACGAATACAAAAAAAACTGGGTTGTATAATAGTCAAAACTTACCAAAGGATATTCAGTAAAGAGTATTATAATACTGAAGGCTGAATGTTCTATAAATTATTCAATATCTATTTGCATGACAAACGACGCTTGAGAACGGTGCGGTCTTATACTTTAATGGCTTCTTAGCTACTTGTAAGACGGCCCTTATCACCTTCAGCCTTGTCACTTCCCAGGTACGACACATTATAAAGAATCAATGATGTCTTTACTCGTATCCAACATTAGCAAGTATTTTCCTTGATAAAGACCAGAAATTTTTATTTCGTGGAGTACCTCCTGAGTTTACTACGATATGTGGGCTTTGTTTGCTTTAGAGACTTTCTGCTGATATAGTGTTGTGGTAAAAAGGTAATTTAAAAATCGCAATCTGTTACTATCCCGCTGATGAACTGATGTTCCTTTCTGCTATTGGCGGGTTAGGTCTGAGCTCTGTTCTAATGCGGATTTTGATCTCTCTGTTGTAATGTAATGGATTTTGTCGTCTCTGTTATAATGGGATTCTCCAGAGATATGCAGATTTCCTCACGCTGTTTTCTATCACCGAATTCAAATTGATAAATTGATAATAAATATTAAAAGTAACACTAAGACCCTAAAACTTTTCTTGTTATTGTGCAAGGACTCTATAAAAATCGTTCAGTAAATTTTAA
Organism: Morpho helenor; assembly: GCA_029227775.1. Taxonomy (NCBI): domain Eukaryota; kingdom Metazoa; phylum Arthropoda; class Insecta; order Lepidoptera; family Nymphalidae; genus Morpho; species Morpho helenor. Next base: position 7,132,288 of record JARGCU010000044.1, read on the forward strand.
GTTTATCCTGAAGAAACAGATAGACGGACTGACGAACGAAGTTTTTTATGTAACAATAAGGGATATAATAAAATCAAATATTAATATGTCTGATATAAAATATATTTTCAATTATCCTATATATTCATAATATGATCTATGATCGTTTTTTCTTGTCTGTAACTTTTATTTTGGGACGAGACATGAAATTTAAGACAATTTTTATAACCTTTACAAGAATGTATAGTGCAAGTACAAATAATGCTAATATAAAAGCACAAACATCTATCATCGTGTACTGAAACCAACTCAAATTTCGCGCTGGATTTTTCATGTATCCTGCACCTTTATTCCTAATAACATATTCTAACCAAAACATTGCAGTATCTATTGGACTCATTGGGCGATCGTTCCATCTTTTTTGCTGCTGTCTTGCATTAAATATGTATGATTCGTTCTGAAGTACTTCATTAAGAACTTTCTCTAGGCTGTTTTCGTTAATATCATGATATTGCAATATTTTCCCAAAGCCTGCTTGTTGAGCTAGTAACAAATTGTTGTATTGATCACAATATATGGGGACTCCAATAACGGGTACTCCATTAAATATTGCTTCTTCCATGCCTATTAAGCCTCCGTGAGCTATAAATACTTTGATATTAGGATGAGCTGAAAAACCATTATTTAGTTAATTTATATCGTAAACAATCATAGTTCGGAAAATCGATGGACGTTGGAGTCTTAAAGTGATAGAATAGCGATCCCAAATGAGAAACGCAACGTCGTTAGACGTGTCATGGGCTAACGACCTCAAAAAGTTCGGAAGAAGTTAGTGGATCCAAGCAGCGCAAGATCATGTAGTATGGAGATCCCGCGAAGAGACATTTGTCTAGCAGTGGCCATCCATTATTTGAGGAAAAGAACAAACTATGTAAATTTATTAATTACTAGCTGTGCCAGCAGCTTCGCCCTCATTGAAAATCAGTGTGACACATATTTTTCGCCGTATTGAAATTTTGAACATAAAAGTAGCTATGGTGAGTTAATTATAATAACTTTCACCGTTTACTTAGCGCACGCAAGGAAAGCTTTAAATTTTGCCGTTGTCGTAATATTTTTTATTGCTGCTCCTCTCCTATTTACCTTAGCGTGATGTTATATAATCTATAGCCTTTCTCGATAAATGGACTATCTTACACTTAAATAATTTTTCTAATCGGCCTAGTAGTTCCTGAGATTAGCGCGTTCAAACAAACAAACTCTTCAGCTCTATATATTAGTATAGATAACGTTGCTTAAATATCTTATAGTTATATTACTTACCCAAAATTTCTTTCTGAGGTAACCATTTGCGTATTACCAAATTTTTTGGTTTCTCCTCTAATTTATCGTCTTCCCATTTCCATAAAACAGTGTGTTTAAGTTTTTTGAATACATTTAAAAACGCCTGCTTCTTTTCTTCCGGTAATTCTGAGCTCTTTACGTTGGAACCAAAGTTCATGTATACTACTCCATGTTTTGCCTCATCTAAAAGCTTTTGAAGATCCTAAAAATTAAAATACGTATATGTCATCTTACGGAAATGTTTTTTGTGTTGTGGAGCTACAACTAGGATCATATGCCATAATCATTTTGTATATATCAGTTATTCCTTAACCTTACTGAGTTATAAATGTAATTTTTTTTGAAGTACTGAAGTTCTTTTTACTTGTTTTATTCCAACTTCGCTAACTGAGGATGATATTATGTTACTAGTGACGAATAAAAAAAATTGCGCTAAAGCAAACATACTATATATTACTATCTCTCCGTGCTCTATTTTGATTTTTTAATATAATGATTTGTGTAGGAGACTGTGAATAATTTCCAAACTCAACACTATTTTATTCTAGAAAAAAAATGTTTTGTTTTCTTACATTTGGAAGACTTTTATTACTTCTTGAAAGGTGTGCCCCGCCAATTTCAACTATGTTAGGTATTAAAGCAAACGGAGTATCGTAGCTGAAGTGATTGTTGATCAACATCAAAGAGGCATCCTTTTGCAGATCATATAAACTTGGCGTCTTGCCAATTAATTCTGGAAAATATTTTGTAACAAGTGCTTCCTGTTTGTTAAGATACCAATACCTCCACCAAAAATATTCATATGTAACAAAATATAGATTTCTCAGTCTGCCCCAGAAATTGTCTAGATCAACATTCAAATGTTCTGCCGGAACTGTAGCTAGTTGTAGTGGGTTACGTGTAATAAAATTCTGTCTCATACAGTTTCCAAACGATGATACGATTGCTAAAGGCGCATTGTACTTGACTGATAATGTATACAATGCTTCTTGAAAATATTGTTCACATATAACTAAATCAAATGTGTTGTCCTTTTTTAATAATTCTTGGACTTCAGGTGAGCTTAGTGCTACCTCAGTAATGGCAACACCACCAGGCCATTGTATTTGTTTGTGAAACTCTTCAGCAGACAAATCAACCGTAGTGAAAATGTTTGGTGCCTTTTCACCTACAAAAATATATAGTTTCAATAGTTTATTGCACATAAGCTATGACGATCAATGATAGTACCTGGATGAACGAACTTTGCTCGTTGCATAAACATAACATAAACATATCCAAATTAACGTATTATTAAAAGTATCAGGTAAAGCCAGAAGATATAATTGCGACATTCTGCTTTTACCTCAATTTAATTCAATTATGAAACTCATTTTAAAACAAAACGTCACATATGTGAGAGAAATGTTTATTTTGGACTTCGTCCTTTACAATAATGAAATGCTTAAATAACTTACCTATTAAATCCCAAATTATTCTGTTAACTACTTTAACTTGGTGATAATTAGGTAGTGGGTCCTTTTCTATGTGGGTTGTTATAACAGTAACATTATGACCCCTACGTGCTAACTCCAGACCAATAGAACTTAAAAATATGTAATGAGACGTTGCTGAGAACGGTATTACGTGCAAAATATTGGCTGTCTTTATGTGCTTTGCTAATACCAACATCATGATTAACGTAACCCAAATCTGTAACCGAAACATCATGTTTATGTTTATAGAGAAGTTACTAAAAGTTTGGTCTGATAAATTGAACGCAATGATTTAAAAAAATCACAACTGTTTTATCGTGATCGATGCATCGGTATATTTTACGATGTCATATTAAAAAAGTTATGGAAATCTGCTTGAAACTTTAATGAATTCTGATATTATACACACTTTTACGTAGGTAAAGAAGCTAGGTTTAAATTTCACATGCAATGGAAAATAGAATAATATCTTGAAATGAAATCCGCCGAGTTAGACTTTTTTAACATAATCTATATCAAATTCTAAATCTTACATCATCATTATCATCTTTATAAATCTACTTATTTAATAAAAATAATTTGTTAATTATATAGTTAAATTTATATAAATTTAAATAATTACTATTATCTATATTGCATATTTTTTTATCTTTTGTGTATGAAGTGCAAATATTAATCTATGTATATACAAAAGTAATAATAAAATTATTTTGCTATAATCCGCGATAAAGTAAAATAGAAAATATATATTACGGAAGAGGGGCTCGCCGCGATGATTATTAAAAAGTGTGACGTCAGTATTGCTGACGTCACGGGCAGGGTTATCCCCCATAATTGGTGATCAATATAAACAGCGAAGATAATTTTGACAAACTTTTATTTCCAATAGTTCCGTACGCTACGGCGGTCCGAGACAGAATAACTTCACGAGCTTTTTTTTTTTTTTTTTTTTTTTTCGAATATGACTAATGCTGTTAGCCCTAATGGCTTTGACAGCGTCACCGATAAGACGGGCGAGCGCTGAAGCATCGCCGAGAAATGGATGATACATGCGGGTGCATTACAAGCACCCGCGCTACAGGGGGCGTCGCCTTAAGGGTGTCTCCTGCGAGACCGAACCTCGGCTTAAGGCGGCGCGTTTTTGGAGGGCTGCATCTAATAAATGACTTGGAAGAAGTCTGCGTCACGGCGGCCGCGGCAGAGGGCTGCGGCCGCTTGACACAAGCAAGCGGGGACCTCGTCTTCGCCGGCGAAGACGCTGTTTGTGTAAATGTAGTGTGTGTATCTTGTTGGATGCTGTGATAGCATCGTCGGGGTCGTTAAGGACGCTCTTCGGGCGCCTGTGAATCTTATTGGGGTGCCTGAACACCTTATAGTTGGACGCGGCCACTATAAGGGGGTTTGAGTGGATGGACGCTTTCTCGAAGTAAGTCGTCGAGAATCGTCTGAAAAGATCGGCTATCGTGGGTAGGTCGAGATCTCTATGGAGGTTCACGTTGCGCACGAACCACGGACAGCCAGTGGCTGTACGCATGAATCGATTTTGAAGTGTCTGCAACGGACACAGTCGTGATTTCGGAACGTGCGCGAACGCGACGCTCGCATAGGTCATAATGGGTCTGATGCAAGTTTTGTAAAGTGTCACTTTGTTGCGAAGTGACAGTTTACTTGTCTTACACAGTATCGGATTGAGGCGTCCCATGGCGAACGCTGCCCGGTTACGGACAACGCGGATGTGTCGGATGAAGGATAGGGTAGGTTCGAGGATGACACCTAAGTATTTGACTTCCTTTTGCCAATCTATGTATTTATTGTAAATAGAGACTCTAGGAGGCGTCCGGATGAAGTCCATGGCTCTCCTAGATCTCGCAAAGAACATTGCTGCGCTTTTATCGGGATTTATTTCGATTCTCCACCGGCGGAACCAGCTTCCGAGCTGGTTGGTTGCTCTTTGGAGTCTATCATTTATAGTAATGGGATCTCTACAGGTGGTATAGATTGCGGTATCGTCCGCGAACATGGCTAAGTGGGTGACTGCACTAGTTTTAGTGGAGAATCGTGGGATGTCACTCGTATAGAGCGAGTAGAGGAACGGTGCGAGTACCGAACCTTGGGGGACTCCGGCGCGTAAGGTACGTCTTGAGGAGAGCGCACCATCAATACGATATCTAAATGAGCGATTAGTAAGATAATCGCGAATGATAAGAATGAGTCTATCGGGGATTCCTAGGTTTGCGAGTTTGTATATTAAACCCGCATGCCATACCTTATCGAAGGCTTTGGCGACATCGAAGAAGACAGTACCGGTGTACCGTTTTTTGGCGAAGCCATTTAGGATGGCTTCGGTAAGTCGGTGTACTTGTTGTACCGCGGTGTGTTTGGCGCGGAAGCCGAATTGCTCATCCGGTATGAGCTTCATCGACTCCATGAACGTTTTGAGTCTAGCGAGGATTACTCGCTCGTAGACTTTCCCTAAGCTGTTGAGCAGACTGATGGGTCGATAGCTGCTCGGGAGATTACTGGGTTTTCCCGGTTTACGAATACCTATTACTATTGCTTCCTTCCATTCGTCGGGGAAGGAGCAACCTAACAGGAGGGCATTGAAGATCAATACTAATAGGTTTATGAGTTGGTCGGGGAGGCACTTGAGTGCTTTGTTGGATATGGAGTCGGGGCCTGGGGACTTGCGGGTCTTCAGGTTTTGGATAATGGAACGGACTTCCTCTCCGGTGGTGGGAGTGAGCGGCTCGCTTTCGGGAGCCTTCGCGGATATCCTAGCCGCCGCCATTTCCACTTCCGAGTGGAATTCGGCGTGTTCGGGATGACTGGGGTTATTTGAACATTGTCCCTCAAGACTGTCAGCCAAGCATTCGGCCTTATCGATGTCGTCAAAAGCGACCGGACGGTTTAAACGTATCAATGGAGGTGTAGCTGCACACTGGTCTCCTCTCAGGGATTTCGCCAGTTTCCAGAAAGCCAGGTGACTTGGCGAGATCTCTGAGAGTTTGTTGTCCCAGGCGGACTGGCGGTTGAGGCTGAGTTTTTCTCTAACCTCTCTTTGAAGTCGCCGGAGAGTTCTCCGGTTATCGTCTGTCGGGTATGCGTCATGGGCCCTAGTGGCGGCACGTTTACGTCTAAGTAGGTCGCGCAGGTCGTCCGGCAGTCTCCCACGACCGCGGTCGTCGGGGACTTCCTTGGAGCAACGCTCGAGTGAGTCTGTTATATGTTTAGTAAGGTGGGTAACAGCGAACTTGGCACTATCCACGGAGTCTATCTTGTCAGGAATTTGAACTAGGTGGTCTGAGTCTAGGGACTGGAGTTTCCCGCCTAATTTACTCCAGTCGATTATCGTTTTCGTGGGAGGGGTCGTGGAAGTAGACTGACCTAACTCAATTAGAACCGGACGGTGGTCCGAGTCTAATTCATGCAGGACTTCTATAGAATGTAACTGGAGAGCTACATTTTTGAAAATGTATATATCTAACACATCTGCTCTGTTTGGATCCCCGTTAGGCGGGTATCTGGTGGGCTCGTTAGGGGCTATCACCTCAAAAGCGAGGTTTGGAAGGCCGTTGAGGCCTTGGAGTATTGTGCCGTTCCGGTTGGTTCGGCGAGAGTTCCATTGGCCGTGTTTGGAGTTGAAGTCTCCGGCCAGTATTACAGAGTCGCCTAGTGCGAGAAGGGTGCGGACGTCTCTTTCGAGTACCCGTTTGGTCGGACTGAGGTATACTGATGCTAGTATGATCGACTGATGGCCGGTCATACCCACCTGACAGACTGAAGCCTCCATGTTAGTGAGCTTTGGGGAATCAAGGGGGGAGCATAGGAGGGCTCTTTTGTAGTAAATGAGCGTGCCGCCTTTTTTGGATGACAGACGGTCATTTCTAATCAAACTGTAATTCGCAATATTGGGATTGCGAATTTGGGGTTTTAAGAAGGATTCTTGTATTAGTAGAATATCTATATCGTGTGCAACTACGAAATCGCGGACTTCGTCCATGTGTCTGATAAGCCCGTCTGCGTTGTACGTGACGAGCTTGAGGGAGTGGGGCTTGGCCCTACCCAGTGAGGGTTTAAGCTTAAAGCCTAGAGATGGCCTGCACCAAACTAGAGTGTTCGAGCAAGGCCATTAATCTGTTTTGAGGATTACTCCTCAGCTTGTTTGCCAAAATTGACAGCTCCGTAGTGTCAATTTTGGTCACTATATCGCAAACGAGTTTCATGTCGTCAATGAAACTCGTTGCTGGAGGGGCGGCTGTCGCTTTAGGAGCGGCAGTTCTTATAGTGGAGCTCACGATGGCGGCAGCGGGTTTCGCTACCGTCTCTTGAGCCGGTTTTGCTGGCACCGCCGGCTCGGACGCCGGTTTCCTGTGCCAGGGGTTTGAAGTGGGGAGAGGCGCGGGGACGAACCTCTCAGCTGGTTTGGGGGCGGTACGGTCCGCCTTTTTACGGGTGGCCCTTCTGCCCCCTCGTTTTGCCCTAAGCGGGACTTTCGGGCAGCCGCGATAGCTCGCGGGGTGCCCTTGGGTCCTGCAGAGGACACAGCTGGGAGGTTCCTCGGACGGAACCGTTCTGGGGCAATCGGCAGTGCCATGGTCGCCCAGGCACTTGACGCACCTTGGTCGTGCGGTGCAGTTGCGCTGCGAGTGGCCGTAAAGTTGGCAGCGATGGCACTGCCCCATTACCCCACGCGTACGCGGCGTTTCTATACGCAGACCCGACAGTCTGCATATCGTTGTTACGTTGAAGACACGTTTGCCTTCAGGACTGAGGTCGAGGACCGCGAGACAAAGTTCATAAGGAACTTTGGTTCTATGATGGTACATACGGTGTACCTGTCTGATCGGGAGACCCTGGCTGAGGAGGTCGTTTTTGATATGCTCAATATCGAGCTCTACAGGGAGCCCGCGGATGACGACGCGAAGTTCGCGCTCGTCTTCTAGGGCGTATGTGTGATAGCCGATCTTTTCGGCATCCAAGAGCGTCGTGAGGCGACGGTGGTCCGTTGAAGACGGACATTGCACCATTATGCCCTGGCTTGTGGACCGGGCAGAGGTGAATGGGATGGACGAACTGTCCATGCGCGGGATTAGCCGGTTCCACGCGTCTTTTTCCCTAACAAATAGGGGTGGCACCTTCTCCTTCCTCTCCGTCATAGGCGAGTCCTGTGTGGAGTCGGTCTGTTTCGTCGGTTTAGTAGTGGCCTGTGAGGCAGGCTGGGGTTTGGGGATGGGGCGCGGGGCAGGTGCACCTGCGTCGTTGGTGGCCCTTTTGGGCGGGACGGTCTTGGGAGCCTTCAGCTTACGCTTCTGGCTCTTGGATAGGACGGCGGTGAAGCCGTCGTCCTCGTCTGAGGCGGATGACGCCGAGGGGGACGGGGACTTCGAAGCATCGGATGCTTCGGTTTCGTCACCGGACTCTGAGGGAGTCTCGGATTCCGAGTCGGAAGGTTCCTCTACTTCCATGCCGGGAGACACGGAGCGGGAACGTGCTTTAGCCTTTTCCGCAGAGGGGGGAGAAGGTGCTGCCGGGCTGCCACTCTGGCCCTGAGGGGGCGGGAGGGCCTTGGTGAGCTCCACCAAAATGGCGGGGTGGTGCGCCTGAAGGAACGCGAAAATCGCGTCCAGTATCGGTTGCCCCGTGGGGCGCAGGGTGGGGGCCATATTGGCCCGCTAGTGTGGGGGTGGCCTCCCTGCCGGAGGGCAGGGAGGTGTGTACCTAAGAAAAAATCTAGTTCTTAGTCTCTCTCCCTTCGGGGGAAAGAGGTGAGTACCTAAATTAAAAATTAGTGTACTTACGCACGGACGGAACCACCTACGGCAAGTGTTATGCGTGAAGCACCACACTACCTAGTCGAATCACAATATCACTATCACAACCACTTGCACGGGAACGAACGAGACACTAACAGTCCAATGTCTTTATTCACTCGGGCACAAGCTAACGCGGCAGGGGCGTGAGTCAGGCGGGGGGAGCGGCAACCGGATTGCGCTCGACCCAGACATCCGCACGCTACGGCGGCGATCGATGGAATGCTTCACGAGCTGGCGCGCGCTCGGCTTTTATAGAAAAACTGGGTGTGTCATTCGATTGAACAAACTACCCACCTTTTCAACTAAAACTATTCTTTACATACAAAGAAATGTTCTTAATTTTAAAATGAAATGTTTAAATTTATTACAATGTAACTTGTAAATATTAATTCTGAAGTCTGAACACGTGGTAAAAATATTAACCACGTGTTTTTATTTTAGTAATGAAGGTATCTATCGACAAATTAAACATCATAGTAACAATCTAAATCAAATGGCGTGATGTTGATATTCAAAGTACGGCTACCCGCCGACACGGCCATTCTGACAGGCGGCGCGTGCTCTGCGCCTGCCTGCATTGTGATGTGTGATGTCTGAAACAGGTAACAATTTCTTCTAAGATTGGTATCTGTAAGCAACTCATGTTGCTTATTTTAAAAGGATTATTGTTGTATGGACAGTACACAAAGACATCTCCAATGTACTGACTTATTTATTTAAGAATCTGTGGTGTATACGTGTCCAAATCATGGGCTCCACAAGGCGTCCCTACGGTATCTCATGGTTCACTTGTGGATGCATCAAGGATCCGAGGTTAGCTCAAGGGTAACTCATGATTTGGCTCAGAGGTAACACTCCAGATATTTTATTCTCACAGGTAATTATCAAAGAGATGTATTTGTGAACTTTGGGAAAATAATAAAGAAATAAATAAAGAGGTTATTATTGTATGGACAGTACACAAAGACATCTCCAATGTACTGACTTATTTATTTAAGAATCTGTGGTGTATACGTGTCCAAATCATGGGCTCCACAAGGCGTCCCTACGGTATCTCATGGTTCACTTGTGGATGCATCAAGGATCCGAGGTTAGCTCAAGGGTAACTCATGATTTGGCTCAGAGGTAACACTCTCCAGATATTTTATTCTTACAGGTAATTATCAAAGAGATGTATTTGTGAACTTTGGGAAAATAATAAAGAAATAAATAAATGTTAACTTGCCGGATTTTGTTGGTACGTCCGGCAGCACGGGTGATGATGAAGCGTCCACCATCATAGCGCTGCTCTGGGCTATACCAGGTGTCGTAGGTGGCACCAAAGCTGTAGAGGTCTTGGTCAGGATCGGAGCTTGTCCCGATCCCACTTCTGATTACGGAAGAGGGGCTCGCCGCGATGATTATTAAAAAGTGTGACGTCAGTATTGCTGACGTCACGGGCAGGGTTATCCCCCATAATTGGTGATCAATATAAACAGCGAAGATAATTTTGACAAACTTTTATTTCCAATAGTTCCGTACGCTACGGCGGTCCGAGACAGAATAACTTCACGAGCTGGCGCGCGCTCGGCTTTTATAGAAAAACTGGGTGTGTCATTCGATTGAACAAACTACCCACCTTTTCAACTAAAACTATTCTTTACATACAAAGAAATGTTCTTAATTTTAAAATGAAATGTTTAAATTTATTACAATGTAACTTGTAAATATTAATTCTGAAGTCTGAACACGTGGTAAAAATATTAACCACGTGTTTTTATTTTAGTAATGAAGGTATCTATCGACAAATTAAACATCATAGTAACAATCTAAATCAAATGGCGTGATGTTGATATTCAAAGTACGGCTACCCGCCGACATATATAATGCTAAACGACGAAAATCGCAAAACAAGTCGTGGAGTCTATCTCCTGATGATGCTTCGGTTGCGGGGCGAAACGATTATTGAGTTTGTGATAGTGAACGTATGTAGTGCTTGTGTATTGTGGTGGCGGTGGTGGAGGTTTGTGCACCTGTTTTTACTAATAATTATTACTAATAATACTAATAATAATTTTATTATTACTTTTTATTATGGATCTCCGCAAAGCAACGCCTAATTCTATAAACTTTGTATATAGTTATTCGTTATTTTTCTTTTTTCTATATTACCCGTATTTTACTTCTTGACCTTTTTCTTCTGTTACTTAAAGGTTGACTTGAACAGATCCCTTTTAGTGGTAAGTCCGCCTTAGTACATGTGATATTTTATTTTTTACTTTTTTTTTCCTAACAATATTTATGTACAATAAATAAATAAATACAATTTCATAACATTGAGAAAAAAAATGCATGTGATAAAAATGCCGGTCAATGCAAATGGTCAATACGTTGATGCGTTACGTCACTGCAATAAACTCACTATGTCCAATACATACTTCAAAGATTACTTATTGCAAGTTTATAAGAACTTAAATTCATTGTACTAGATTCAATAACGTTAAAATGTTTCTTTATATAACAATGCATGTAATTTTATTGCAGAATATTACATTAAATTAATACCTATCGGAATGTTTCATTTAAACAAACTATAAAATTTGTAATGTAACGGACTCACCATTTTGATAGCGCGTACTGAAATATTATCCTCAGTTTAATAGCTTGTATTATATTTCGTCATAATATGCAATTCTTTAAAATACAAATATGTATTTACACTCGCACTGCGCCATGCACAAATAGCTAATCTACTCTGCGTTACCTAGTACTAGTCGGAAGTGTTTTGTATAAATAACTCGGTGAAATATTATGGTGGGTTGATACTAGCTGAACAATTGCAATCATCTTTTATAGTCATATGCGAATATTGCTCACTCACGCTATTTGAATAAAACTGTAATCTATAAATGTTATCATTCTACTTGTATTTACGTTACTAAACGTCTAGACTAGATAGGTTATATAATAACTTCTGAAACATAATGTAACTGTGAATATGATATAAATAGAACTATGAACATTTTTTAGAAATTTTTATATACATTGCTCAATCCACTGATTCTGAAGGCTTGGCTTATCGTCGAGTAATCCATTTTATAACAAAACTTTGCAAAATTAGAACTTAATATGTGTGGAAAATCTCGACACTTTATGATGTGGAATGTCTTTTTTATAAAATAAAAATTAGGACATGTTCCCTGGAAGACAAATAAGAGGCCAAAGATAAACCAGCAAGATTACCTTTATTGAAAAAATTAATAACCGAAAGATATTATAAGAAATTTAAGTTTGGATATTAATAACAGTAATTGTGTTGGATGGACGTAAAGACGTTTCGTTTGTACAACTGCATTAATTACATAATTGAAATTTTGCATGTCATGCGTCTAATATGTAATAGTGACTTACAATTAGTTAATAGTTCTTGTCTGCGACGTTAGAAAGCCCTCTTAATATAACAATCGTTGAGTTATTCCTCAATACTTGTGTACAAGTGTTTTTCGAGTGGCTCTCGGACTAGCGAAGGTTGGCAGTCAACGTCATAAATTCATCCCTAACCCTTGCTCACCGGATCAGTTCAGCAGCGCTCGCGATCCCCGTCTATTCCCTTACGTTGCAAAGCCACGATTTAAGTCCGACTGGCCCGTTGGCGCAGTGGGTAGTGGCCCTGCCTTCAGTTCCGCGGGTCGCGGGTTCGATTCCCGCCGAAGGCCAACATTTTCTACAAATAATTTATTGGTTCTTCGAGCCTGGGTGTATATTTGTATTTAAAAATTAAATACCTATGCATATATTCACCAGTTGTCTGTCACCCATAACACAAGTATTACGTTACTTTAAGGATGGACGACCGTCCGACCGTGTGTGTAAGTGTCCCACAACAATATTTGTATATTATATTTTTCATTTATTTTACCTTTGAAACTTCTTACTTTAGCTTCAAATACAGGGACATCTGAGACTTTAATATTAAAGAGATTTAAACGTCGGACAGAGCTAAAAGCATATTACAAAATCAAAAGCTAAAGTGAGATTCCTAAATTAGAGCATCACAGTAAATTCCTTCGCAACATAAATGGAATACTCGTGTTGTTTTAGAGCTTTGAATAACTGGATAATCTAGGCACCTTCCTCTAAAGTTAGTAAACCTAATGTCAGAATTGGACATACGATTGCGACTATCATTTGTTTTGCATTCATTGCATAATATTATGGTGTGAAAAATGATAAAAAATATGTTGAACTAATATTTAAACTACATGTATTTCACTTGTTAGAAGTTTATCAGATCTTTCTGAAAGAGGATTCTTTCATATTATATTTATGCATTAGCTGTGCTTTAAGCTTCATCCGCGTTGAAATCGGTATTTAATTAAAATTTTGAACATAAAAATAGTTATTTTGAATCATGAGGGATAAAGACATGCTGTCGCAGATTTTATGTAGTATTTTTGTAGATCTACAATTCTATAGTACATTACTTAAGTTTACTTCTGTTTCTTTACGATGCGTACGATGCGCGACTAAAGCGGCAGGTAAGTTTTTTATGTGCAACCTCTTAAACAAAACAAAATTTACATAAAACCTTAATAATTTATATCCTCCTGTCCTTATCCCACTCTAAGTGGGGTCGGCACAACATGTTTTAAACATGTTATAACATTGTTTGGCTGCGTTTTTACGACCGGCCGCCTCCATGACGTCAACTTACCTTAGTCGTATTTTACGACACCTCGGTAAGAAGGAGGGTGGTCTATTCTACTTAGCCGGTTACCACACGGATAAAACCTTAATGATTTATTAACCTAAATATTTCCGATGACTTGCACTACTTTTTAGTAAAAACCGTACTAAAATAGGTTCTCTAGATTTAAAAAAAATTGATCACATACAAACAGACAGCTTTTGAGGATTTAATTTTGTAATAAGTATAGATAGACATTTAGATGACCTATGTAAACGAAGTCACCAAAAAACGAAAAAAAAATAGTCATGCTCCTGCTATTATCCCACTCTACGTGGGGTCGACACAACATGTTATAAACATGCTGTCACATAATTTGGCTGCGTTTTTACGACCGGCCGCCTGCCTGACGTCAACTTACCTCTGTCGTATTTTACGACACCTCGGTAAGAAAGAGGGTGGTCTATTCTACTAAACCGGATACCATACGGTGGGTCAACTTACCCTAGTCGCCTTTACGACACCTCGGTAAGAAATGAGGTTGGTCAATTCTACACAGCCGGATACCACACGGCGGAAAACAAAGAAAAAAGTACCTAATGAAATATATTGTTTTTTAAATGTTAAATAGGTATAACAAGAAATCACTATAGTATAATGTTAATCATTCGAGTTGTTTTAAATACTTCAATTGGATTTTGTTCGTTACACGCCTCGACACTTATTTCGTCTGGCGAAGAACTTTGAGCTCCCGATGAAATTAATGTTAAAACAAATTTCAATCGAACCCATTACACCCAACTTTATAATTTAATGTCAAATTTTGTTCGAACGAAACTCAAACAATGAGGAGAGTTGCGTGAAATTTAGAAAACAATCGCATCGATTTGTATAACGATGGAGTGAATTATGGGAAGGACGCTTACCTCGTCCTAACACCAATTTAAAATTACTATGTTATATCTTTATAAAATGAAAGTGTTATTTTCTTTCATTGCAGTGCATTGTAACGCGATGCCGTGCGCCAGGTAAGGGTAAGCTAATTCACCTGGCTTAGCCAAGCCAGCCAGTCAAGCCAGTCACGATAGTTGGGCGCGATAACTGCCAGTTACTTTGGTTAGAAATATTCATATCTAAATATGATCTTGAAACATTAACAGTAAACCACACTACATGTAACTGTTTGTAAATATTTTTTTACTACACATTATTCACACCTATGGACGAAATATTGAATCACATTAATTCAGTATTGATTCTGTTAATTCTACTTGTTTATTAAGTTTTCAATATTAAGATTTAAATTCATAACAAAGAAGTAGAATTTAAGTTTCACATATTAAAAATATGTTTCATGTGTTATTTATCCTTTTCCCGTGGAAAAAATCAGTATTAAGTTAATATTTGGTCATCTGTTCTGATTTGATTATCGAGCGCATTATGAACGTATCAGTACTTATAAATCGTTTATATTCAATGATATAAACAACATTATCATATGAAATTATAATAAACATCAGATAAGTTATAGCTATTTTAAATGATTAGCATAAATAAAAGCAAAGATAAGCTTTATACCAACATACTGATGGGCAAATATAATCACCTATACTTATTATCAAAGTTTAAGGTTAATGAAATACATCTTTACGTTATAATATAAGGTTGTGTCTGAAATCATTAATTTCGTGAAAGAAAAACGTAACTTATCTGTTAATTTAAATTCGTTCCTAATAGACTTCAAATTTAGCACAAATAGGAGCGTCAAAGCAGAACAAGCAGACACAAAAACATTTGCCTTTGCAATTTAGACTAAAGCTTAATTAGCAGTCGATATATATCCCAGATCTTAAGATATGTAGATTTTGACGCACGTTTTTTATTCAGCAAAAAACGCGAGTTTTTTTAAGGTTCATCAAGTCCATTGATTTATGGACAGATTATTGGCTACCTATGGCTATTGTTAAGTTAAATAACAAATATTACCTATTTTATTTATGCACATATACCTAAGCCATCGCTTATCCGAAATGAATCATATTTTTTTATGCATATCAGAAATATAGACCATAGCATTAGTTTTATATAGATCGGTTAATAAATAAAAAATATTTGTCAATTCAAAGTCAAAGGGTTGTCGGATAAACAATAAAATAAACAAACGTAAAAACTTTTGTAATACTCGTATGGATTTAATGTAATTTTGTGCTATAGGCGCTGCGTTGAAACCAATTCAATAACGAAAATGCAGCGCATAAATGGATTACGCGACTGTCACCCGTTGTCAATACAGACTGGCTAATTAGAACGTAAATACAATATTGACTTTATATTGATCGAAATTAAGCTGAGCAGAATGTCAAACTATTTTCCATTTTCCTGCTATCTACGCTACCGATTAGGTTAGGGTTAGGTTAGGGTTATCCCAGGAGTTCTGCGGAGACATGCAGGTTTCCTTACATTGTTTTTCCTTTACCGAAAAGCGTGTGATATATTGCAAATACTGACTCGTGCGTTGACGTAGTTGACACTGCTTTCAGGACCATGGGTCGGGGTGTATATATATACACACGGGGGTCGGGGGTGTATATATTTACTTTCTTTTTCTTTATATATACTTAATATTGGCCATGTGTACAGCTGTCCCGTTCGGCTATCATGAAAAAACGCATGATTTATTTGGCAATTAACCACAAATTTGTATAGAAAAGTAGAAATTTCTAGTATATGTAACTAGAAATTTGAACCCGCGACATTATAGTGGAGATAAGAGGTAAGAAGTAAGGTCTTTAATGCCTTTAATGCGCTTTTGCCATTAATGGTCATATATGAAATCATGTTTGTTACTTGCCTATTTAGAATCTAGTACCTGGGTGACGGAGGCATGCACGGTAATTTTATTTAAATTATAATAAAATAAAAATTAAAAAAGCAAAAAAGTTGGTAGTAACAGGAACTTGATCCCGGGTATTTACCCATTACTACTAAGCTATCACAACTTTACAAACAATAGCTAAGTTACATTCTAGAAAATTGTTAAATTCTTTTTGTAAAACGATCTACAATCAAAACATTAAAAGGATTTCCTCTAACATTATATTGATATCGCTATAATAGTTGGTCACTTACTAAAAGATATTCAGTAACGAATTTCATAATACCAAAGGCTCTTCTATAAAATATTCAGTCTCTATTTGCATGACAAACGACGCTTGAGAACAGGGAGGTCTTACCTTAATGGTACCTTAGCTACCTGTTAGACCCTTATCTTCATCTTTTCACAGTTCCAATTACGATACGTTTTAAGAACCGGTTTTTTTTAATAGGTGTGTTTGTTCGTGATTCACTTATTCTTATGATGTTATTGAAGAAACAGTTTCAGATGTTTTCAACTTAATAGGTTGGACGAGCTAATATCTTTACTATTTATCATTGTACACACTTTGCTTAGCATAGCAGCATTATTAAATTCAAATTCAAAATATTCTGTATTCAAGTAAAATTGTAAACAAGTGCTTTTGAATCGGGACTGCTGCTGGTTCGAAAAGCTGTTCCTACCGAGAAGAGCTAGCAAAAAACTCGGTGGTTGCTCTTTTTAAATTATAATTGTTACCTATTACTAGTGGTTAAGAAGTTCCAGAAGGTCACTTGTAATATCCCTTTACACTAGTTACATTTAGTCATTACTGTCTTCGAAGAGTACGGGTCGGAGACTAGTTATATCCCCGCGTTCTTGTCATCTACGTAATCCTGAACAGTATATTAGGTTTTTTTGTATCAGCCTCTTTTTGTTTTTAAACTGCTGTAATGGCGAAGCCAAAATTGATTATGGAATTTTATTATAGAATCTTATTATTTTAATATTTTTGCAACCAACTTATATCTTAAGATCATTCCAGATATTTATTGTATGTTTATAAAATATTATCTTTTTTTAAACTAAAATATAAAATATCAGATGTGATATATGAACTGATGATCCCGGCGACTTCGATCGGGTTGAGAATATCCTACTAATATTATAAATGCGAAAGTTTGTGAGTAAATGTGTGTAAAAAAGTGAAAGTTTGTCAATATTGATGAAACTTAGCACAATTATTTCTCATACACCGGAATAACATATAGGCTACAGAAATCCTATTAATTCTACAGGAATAGCATGACATTGAAATGCGCCATCTGTTATCGACCTATCACACGACAACAGTACACGTGAACGAAGTCGCGGGTAGAAGCTAGTATAGTATATACTGTTCTAGATATATAAACTAAATCGTATCAAATTTCACCAACATTGCTATAGTGAATAAAATGTAAATGCGTAACAGATAGGCGAACGAACGGACAGAGAAACTTTCGCATTTATAACATTATAATGGATTTGACATTAGAATTGCATTAATTTGCCCAACTTATAAAAGCAATTAAATTAAATATGAAAATCATTATTATAGTGTTAATTAATACGTAGATACATAAGTAGCACCGCTAGAAACTCTAGTTTGAAATAAATAAAACAGTTGGTTTGTAGTTTATAAAGTCAAAAGCTTTAACAAGCAACAGTACGTTAGAACATCAAAGTGAATAACTCCGTAGCATAAATGAAATAGTTGTGAGAATTCCAAACTACCTACTGGATAATATAAGCACGTTCCATGCATGTTATCATAGTTAGGGAGTCCAATTTAAGATGTAGTGATATAGTTATTAAATATATATAACCTTATTAGCTATTTCATGCCTCCTGCAAACATAACTTAAATATAACTAGTCTCTGGTTACTAAGTGTTCCATTGCAAAACACATGCCAGACTCAACACACACATCTACAAACACGCACACACACCCATAGTTTGTTTATTACTCTTTCACGGCGAATTCGCTGAACAATATCGATGAAATTTGGCACAATAATTCCTTATACACCGGAATAACATATAGGCTTTTAAAATCCTGTTAATTCTACATGAATAGAATGACAGTGAAAAGCGCCATCTATTATCAACCTATCACGCGACAACATTCTACGCAAACGAAGTTACGGGTTAAAGCTAGTAAATTCTATAATAACTGTATTGATCTTTTAACAATTTACATTCAAACAACTAATATACATAAAAGCTTTAATTTATAAATAACAGCATGTGTAATTAAACACTTTTATAGCACTTGTAAACTTAAAAGCTATGTTTATAAAAACTCCTTCTAAATAAATCATGACCGTTTCTTTCTCTGCGTTACTTTAATTTGAGGCCCAAACATAAAATTTGTTACAGTCACTATTACCTTTATTAAAACTATAATTGATAATGCAAATACTCCTAATATGAAAGCGTAGACATCCATCATAGTGTATTCAAACCAGCTCATATCCCTTGCTGGATTTTTTATATATTCTACACCATCGTTTCTAATAACGTACTCCAACCAAAACATTGCAGTATCCATTGGACTCATTGGGCGATCTTTCCATCTCTTTTGAAGCTTCCTAGCATTGATCAAATATGAATCGTTATCAAGTAAGTCTTTAAGTGTTTTTTGTAACGTTATTTCATTGACATCCTGGTATTGCAACATCTTTCCGACTCCCGCTTCTTCGGCAAGCAGTATATTGTTGTATTGATCGGAATAAATAGGCATACCAATAATGGGAACTCCATTAAAAATTGCTTCTTGCATGCCTATTAAACCTCCATGCGCTATAAACACTTTGATATTGGGGTGTGCTGGAAAGTGGTTATTAATTCATTTTAAAATTTCTTTTATTAAAAAAACATAATATGTATTACTGAAAAAAAATATAATATGTATTTTAAGTATCAGAAGTTTCACAATCTCTTTGAATTAATATTAATGTTCGAATAATGTCTTTATTAGTTTGTGTAGCAAATTTTATCGAAATCCATACAACCGATTTTGCATTTCGCATAAACATCAAAACTTACATCTCATGATACTTACCAAGAATTTCCTTTTGAGGTAACCATTTGCGTATGATCAGATTTTGTGGTTTATCTTTTAACTCATCGTCCTCCCATTTCCATAAAACAGTCTGTTTAAGACTTTTAAAAACATTGAGAAACGCTTTTTTCTTATTTTCTGGTAAATCACAACTTTTTATATTAGAGCCGAAGCTAACGTATACTACTCCATACTTTGCCTCATCTAATACCTTTTTTATGTCCTGAAAATGGAATTGAATAAATAAATAATAATGAAAGTAAACAAGAATAATTAAATCTTGTGTAGTAGTTGATGTTACTGCTGTGTTCGACAAAGTTATAGGTAGATAGAAACTGTCCATGATATACTCTTCTACGATTCATTGTTATGTTAATTTGGGATCAAATATTAAGTAATGAATGATTACACTTAATTGATTATACTTGGTGAAGTGATTGGCAGACCCCCAGGAGATGGATTGACGATCTCAAAAAGGTCGCGGGGAGCCGCTGGGTCAAGCGGCACAAGGTCGTGTATGGTGGAGATCCCATGAAAAGACCTATGTCCAGCAGTGGACGTCCATCGGTTGAAGAAGAAGAAGGTGAAGTGATTACACTTAATTGATTGTCCTAAAAGGTACAGGCGAATAAGGTAAGTCGGCCCGCCGCGGGGTACCAAAATGGTCGGCCTCCTCATGGTGCACCCTATGCGGGTCTTTGGAATACTCTCATATGTATTCCTTAGTCTTGGCAAACGGACCACTATGGGGTGGCCAATCCTGTTGTCCATGTGACTAGCAGAGGGCAAACTAGATGGGCCGGGGACTCCGGGGGGGGGGGGGGGGGTTGGTGTTGGAGTCTCTAATGAGCGACGGGTTCAATCGGGCTTGCTTAAGTCTGGCTGGAAATGGTTTTTGGCCACCGCCGGCGAAGCTCGGAAGTCTAACAGTGGGAACGGGGACCTTTGGCTTACGAGGAAGAAAACCTCTATAAAAAATTACCCGGTGGGGGCGGAAACGTCCACCAGACGCTGGGCCCCTACTTGGGGTGCGGTCTCTCCTTGTCGACCGTGACGTAACAAACACGGAGGGCAGACAGAGATCGTGGGCAGCGATGGCCTCCAGAGTACTACTCTGCAGAGGGAGTTGACGGAGCGGTGCCGGGAACTCTTGTTCTGGATCCAATCTGCTGCTGGTGAGTCCAGGTGATAGCGACTTGTCCAAGCCCATCGTCTGGCGCCCTAACTGAGGATCCTCGGGCTTTCCAAACGTGGTATATTGAACGCCTGGCTTACAGGTCCCCGAGACAGTCGGTGCATCTGGTGCTCCCGATGCATTGGTTAGCGGAGGGAGGCTTCTTTTTTGAGAGGTTCCAAGATCAGAGTGGCTGCTGGCGAAAATGATGACAATTTGTACAACGGTACCCTATCCCCGCCACTAGCAGCGTGGTGGAGTACACAGGTTTTAAGTCGGTGCGAGTAAGACATAACCTCGCCTGTCCCTGCCGGCCGGCGACATCCATAAGGGGTATTTCTCTGAATAAAAAAAAGAGGATACGCCGTGTGGTATACGGCTGAGTAGAATTGACCACCCTCATTTCTTAGCGAGGTGTCATAAGAGGTGACTAAGGTAAGTTAACGTCAGGCAGGCGGCCGGTCGTAAAATACGTAACCAAATCATGTAACAACATGTTTTTAGCATGTTGTGCCGACTCTACTTAGAGTGTGATAAGGGCAGGAGAATGATAGGGTTAAGTGATTACAATAAAAAAAACACCTTGTAATTTCATTAATTAATAAAAAAATTTAAATAAATACTCGATCACTCCTAATTGATAAAGAATAAGATGAAATAATATTATATATACACGACAATAAAAAGACCAATAACCTCGTTCGTCGTTTAATTAATCAATGATTCCCCGTTTTCGCGAAGCAAATTAAAGTATATTGAACCAAAATTTTATCATGGTGTAACGTACTTTTACTTTAATGTGAATTGCTACAAAAACACGGTTTAACTGAATAAGGCATCGGGACAAGCCAACTATACACGCACAGACCAAACTCACATATACCACAAAATACATATGCGCCCACTCACACACACTCTTTTTTTTAGTATGATTTTTTTATATTATTTAATTTAGTTATTCTTGTTTTTTATGATTGTGGGGATGGCACAGTACAGTTTATATTAATTCAATGACGTCATCCTCCTGCCTTTATCCCACTTTAACTCTGTAAGACAGAGGATGGTTTACCTTACTCATCTGGATACCACACGGCGGGTCAACTTACTTTAGTCGCCTCTTACGACACCTCTGAAGAAATAAGGGTGATCTTAGTTGAGAGTTCGAATATTTTTTGACTGGCCGTTAGCATAGTTGCCAGTGACCCTTCCTCCAGGTCCAGGGGTTGCGGGTTCGATTCCCGCCGATAGCCAGCAATTTCTATTTACAATTTCATGGATCTTTGAATCTGGGTGTATATACCTATATATTTAAGAATATATTATATTTATAATTATACATGTTTACCAGATGTCTGCCATAACAGAAGTATTAAGTTACCGTAAAGATGAAAGACCGTGTGTGTAAGTGTCCACTATATTTATTTATTTTTATTATATTTTTGGTATTATACAAAAATGTTGAAATAAAAATGCATTTGTTTAAATTTTTTTGGAATAAAACCTCATTCATTATAGTCTTACCTTCGGAAGCGTGGTGTTACTACGCGAAAGATGGGCTCCGCCAATTTCAATGATATTAGGCAACAACGCAGCAGGAGTATCATAAGTGAAATGGCTATTAATTAACATTATAGATGCCTCCTTCTGTAAATCATAAAGAGTTGGAGTTTTACCGACCAACTCAGGTAAATATTTTTTAACAAGCTCCTCTTGGCTATCAAGGTACAAATATCTCCAATGCAAATAATCATAAACTGTAAAATATAAGTTTCTCAATCTTCCTAAAAAGCTTTTGGGATTGTTCACATTCAAATATTCCTGAACTACAGTAGCCAGCTGAAGAGGGTTGCGTGTGATAAAATTGTGTTTCATACAGTTCCCGAATGTTGATATTATTGCTAGAGGCGCATTGTACTTGACTGACAGTGTGTACAAGGCTTCTTGATAAAACTGTTCACATATAACTAAATCGAATGTGTTGTCCTTCTTCAAAAATTCTTTGACTTCGGGTGAATTTAGTGTTAATTCTGTGAAAGCAACGCCACCTGGCCAATTTATTTTTTTATGAAACTCTTCTGCAGACAATTCAACCAAGTCAAAAATATTTGGAGCCTCACCACCTATAAAAAGCAAACAAATGACGCATTTAATAAATGAAATAAGTATCAACTTAAAATTTACGGTACTCATACAGACTTGTGGCTCCCAAACTTTTTTGTGCCATGCCCCATTACCTTTCTACAATTCTTATGCCCCCCTATCTAACATAATTACCTACGCTTAATTTGTTAAATTTGGAGTGAAAGGGTAAACTCGTGTCAAGTTCTTTTTCAAAATGACCCCCCCCCCCCCTCCTCAATCATATCCCTGAACAATCAAACTGCCCCTATTTAGGACGTGGCCCCCACGTAGGGAGCCACTAATATAGACCTACATATTCATATTCTTGGACATATTTGCTTACCAATTAATTCCCAATAATTTTTGCTAACCACTTTAACTTGGTGGTAGTTAGGCGGAGGGTCTTTTTCTAAGTGTGTTGTTATAACAGTAACATTATGACCTCTAAGCGCCAGCTCCAATCCTATAGATCTTAGAAAAATATAATGTGACATCGCTGAGAACGGTATAACGTGTAAAATATTTGCAGACTCAGCCAAATTTAGTAACAATAACACCGTGACTGCTACTCGAATCTGCAATTAGCATAACATAAAGTAACATAGTTACTATTTTAATGATTAAAAAGCATTACCAAATATTTTTCGTTTATACGCAATTTTAAAATTTAATTGGTTGACCGAGCCATGCTCGGTAATTTTTTTTATAGATCTCTCGCTCGTTCTTTAATAATAGCTTTTGGCAACAATATTATTTTTAGTTAAATTGTTACTAGAAATAAAAGAATAGTGCGAAGAAGTAATAACGCTTATTTTGTCAATAGGAAATTTTAATAACGCTTTAGCTCAAAGATTTTTATGTACAAGTGCAGTACAAGTAACATCAAGTCATGCTTAAGACAAGCCAAAACTCTTTTATATAATTAGGGATTACTTTACGGAGGTCCATAATACTAAAACTAATGAAAATATTATTTTGCTACAATCCTATTATTTTTTTAAGCGGATTATAGCAAAATAATATTTCATTAGTTTTGTAGCCAAAAATCTCTGGAGAAAAAACGTAAGCTTAAATTTTAGATTCCTTAACAATAAAACCCGTTTAGTGTTTTACACACTACAACATCACCAACGCACACCCATACAAATAGAAAGACATAATAGAGAAGAACAGTGACATCGATAAATGATAAATGATATAGGCAGAAGAACAAAATACAAACAATATTTTTAGATATTATGCGAAAACGTTTAATAAAATTTTTATATTTTATTATACCTAACTATTTTTTTTTATTTAATTTATTATTATATAAAACGAAGACTAGGTAGTGTCTTGATGTATATTTACATTAGGATATTGCTAAAATTATCATATTGCTGTTATCTTTGTACAAACAAAGTTTATGACGTCTCACAAATTTTTCATTAAACAAAATGAATAGACTATATTAACCTCTGATAGTATTTTTTTATCATATGCTAATGAGCCACAAAGGTCAAATGGCAAGTGATCTAATAAACTGATAATCTTATATCTAACCACGTGTAACCATCGTGTGTTTGACGACTTTGTTCCTATGTAGGCGTGTCGTGTACCATTATTTCCCTCACAATAGAACGACATCCTGTTATTTCGTTGACAATGATATTCTAAATTTGTCAAAGTTATTATTAAGAAGTATACAGAGTTCGGTACAATATTATTATGACACCAATATAATATATGTGTAATGTAATTAAATATCATCGCTAACTGTCTACCCATTAAGAAAAGTTATAAAATAAACTTGTCTTTAAAAAATTCTAATTTCTTATATCGTAAGCGATTATTTAGATATAGAAATTGACTAGCCACGTCATTAATATTAGATAATTGTAAGGACAACCAGATCCAAATAAAAGACAAATTAGGATCGCTCATAATAATAATTTTTCCCAAAATTAGTTATTCAAAACCGATTCAGGATTTTGTATATTTACATCTAGTTAAAAACAATCACGTAATAATAACACGTTATTTTTTTCATAAATATTCTGTTAAAACTTTTATTTAATAATTTAAATGTGATAAATAGGACACTAAACAAGTATATCAACTCAAAAAAATATATAATTGAGTATCCTTTTAATTAGTTAATTGAAATTCAAAGCTTTAACATAAACATACCATTTTGGCAATAAATCCAATATCCACCGCCTATATTTACATGTTATAATAATATGTTAAGAACTCCTGATTATTCTCCAGATAAATTGACAAAATATCGAATATATATCACTATATATTTTTACTCAAATACAGATAATACTGTGGCATTCGACTCGTGTTTCGTGTCGACACTGACGCAGATGTAACCTCTATTAATGATCGTGGCAGTAAAAGTTAATGTGAGTTCACACCAGAAGTAAAATGACGATCCAGAGTATACACAAATATTTGTGATAATTTTGGAGTAGTAAAATTTTCATCTAATAATCATGTTAACTTGTCACGCCGTGTGGTATCCGGCTGAATAGAATAGGACCCCCCTTATTTCTTACCGAAGTGTCGTAATATACGACAGAGGTAAGTTGACGTCAGGCTGGCGGCCGGTCTTAAAAACGCAGCCAAATCATGTGACAGCATGTTTATAACATGTTGTGCCGACCCCACTTGGATTGGGATAAGGGCAGGAAGATGATGAATCATGTTAACTTGTCAGTTCTAGTGACTTACATGATATTTGCACCTCAGTTAAATTCTTTAATTTATACTATCTTTGAACATTTCGCCTTATCCGAATAACAAAGTTACATCTCCCATGTATAAGCATTGGAAATATGGATTCTCGGATAGGGTGATCCATTATCTCTAACCGGATTCGTGATCTGTTACTCATAGGTATTTGTCGAATTTTTAGTTATCGTAGTATGTAACAGTTTTTGGAAGGTTATATTAATTTTTTGTTTTAATTGTTTATTAAGACTTCCTTACAAACCAGGATAAAAAATGTTGAATACAATAAAAGTATATAGTTAAATCTATAACTCAAATAACAATTTATTTACTAAATAATTATTGAGTTGCAATATTTCGGATGATCGATCTATGTGGTCTCGACATACTCTAATAGTGGAATAAACCTGAGAAACCGCTTTGACTGCCGCGATTGATCGCGCTCAAGGTTATTATTTTAACTGAAAAAATAAATGATTGACTGGCCCGTTGGCGCAGTGGGTAGTGACCCTACCTTCAGCTCCGCGAGTCGCTTCGAATGCGGGTTCGATTTCCACCGAGGGCCAACATTTTCAATAAATTAATTTGTTGGTCTTTTGAGCCTGGGTGTATATTTGTATTTAAAAATATATAAGTATATATTCACCAGTTGTCTGCCCACCATAACACAAGTATTAAGTTACTCACTTTGGGGACGGACGACCGTGTGTGCAGGTGTCCCATTTATTTATTTAAAAAAAAACAATCTTTTGGTAGTTAACTGTGAAATATTAATAAAAATAATAAATAGACTATAAATAATGAAGGTTAATTATAAACTTTACTTTTGTTCTATATTTTTGTTGTCCTTTGTTTTTTATTTTTTCCTCCTCATCAAAAAGATAATGTGGTATCAGCAGGAAAATTATTTTTAGATGATAATTAAAATTATTGCATATTTAAAAACAAAAATGCTTACTTGACGAGAACAAGATAGCTTGCGTATAAATAAATGATGTCATACGTCACAGGTTTTTTTATCTCGATTTTTGAAACAGATCCTGATAATATATTTGTTACATAGAATCAGTTTATAAAAAAATGGTTAGACTTTTTATGTAACCGAGAATTGTAAGAAGGAAAATTTTTAACCAAAAGTATTTAAAGCGACGTCGGAGCGATATTATCACCAAAACAAAACTCACATTGCAATCTTTTGAGGAATATGTCTAAATGCGATCACAACGCTGCTTAAAACTTAAAAAAATATTTTTTTAAAGTGCATTATAGAAATTGGGACTGGACTAAATTGCGATAATAATATGTAATACGTAAAGAATGTAGCTTTTGTTTTATTTATGCATCAAAAGAAATATTCGGTTAGATTTATTATCTATACATACTCATATTCTAAAATAAAGTCCCCTAAATTGTCTGTGATCGATTTCCTCTCGAATCTACTGAACAGATTTTTGTACGATTTTTACTTAAATATTTCCGAAAGGTTTACGTTAATAGTTACATTACGGTTTTATGTAAATCGTGTTGTATCCCTCAATAAATACTTTTATGTTCAAAATTTCAATTAAATACACTAATTATCACGTGGTAATCAGAGCCAGCCACAAGCACAGCTAGTTATAAAATATTAAAGGAATATACTCACCCAACTGTTTATCGTAGTTCAAGTAAGAAACAAAAAAAAATTCTATATTGTATTATTAAATATATTCCTAATTGTTCTTTTTTTACTTTAATCGTTAACATTCTTTCCACAATATTAATAGGTTAATATATAATTCACGACACAAACTAAAAATTTACAATCTTCTGTACCTCAATTATCTTATTAAGAAATAATAATTGCATAATATAATAATAAATAATAATATATACTATGTTGTTGCATAAACCACCTCTCATGTTATGTACAATACTTAATTTTATTTTTTTTTAACTACTTTTTATTTTTATTTATTTTAACAAATTTTTACTTACATTAGAAACTTAAACTATTGAAAATGTATTATATGTGTCATTGTTCCTTACAACGTTACATTTATTGAAACTAATATTATGTATTGTGTAACTGCAATAATAATAATATTTATTTATTTTGTATTTATTAATGCAAACAAATATATGGATGATGTACATTGTATGTTACATGTTGGAATGTATGTTACATTCTAATTAATACATACTATTTAATTCTTAATTATTTAAATATAACAGATATCTTTAATATTTAAATGAGTTAATCTTGTATGTATATAAATTTTCGGAATATCGGAAACGGCTGCAACGATTTTTCTGAAATTCAGCATGTAGGGGATTTTCGGGGAGAAAAATCCTTTAAATAAAACCTAGCTGGATAGCTAGGTTTAATTTAAAAAGAAATTATTTTATCCCTGTTTTTAGGCATTATTATAAAAAAATATTAACATTTAAAATTAATGTAAAACATTATTTTTGCCGTAAATTGTCAAGTCAGCGTAGCTTATTCGAGGAACGGGTGGTCGCGAGAAATAAAAATACCTAAAACCGAGCCCCACCTACCCAATATTTTTTTTATTTTGTAAAAAATTACCGAGCAAAGCTTGGTCAACCAGGTTCTAAACCTATTTTAAGTAAAATAGGTAAAGTTTAAGCAATAGTACCTGAGGCGCTCTAAAAACCAACGTTTATCTCAAATAGTACAATTGGCTTCGTTGTCAAAAACTAATTATACTCCAATTACTACAACTTACAGTACTATTAATTACTGGACGAACTTTATTATAAGAAAGTGAATCCCTGTCCGTACCGATCTAACTCTTTCTACATAAATAAGTAAATTTTATGCTTAAATCTTTCTAACATACCTTTTAAAAAAAAGTTTTTTTCCGAATGAATCTGTTTGTTCTTTAGTAGAAGTAAATTGACCATATGCTAATTCATGAATAACAAACTTACTTAGCTTATTTTTTTTTGTTTTATAATTTTAATTGATTGACCTTGAAATATAGAGAGCAAATTGGATATAATATCTATTGCTTTCATACTAACAAATATAACAGCTAATAATACTAAAAATATGAAAGCATATACGTCAATCATACTGTATGCGATCCAACTGAGTTTTCTAGCAGGGTTCTTTATATGCTCTGCTCCTTTATGTCTTATCACATACTCCAACCAGTACACTGCGGTATCTAATGCTGTCATGGGTCTATCTTTAAATCTAATTGATATCTCTTTAGCGTTATTAATGTATTTTTGGTTGTTAAGCACTTCAGTCAGAGTTTCTTCGAAAACTTTCTCATTGATGTCATGATACCGTAAAATTTTTCCAAAGCCTGCTTCCTCTACAAGCAGTAAGTTGTTGTACTGGTCGGCGTATATTGGAACACCGATGAGAGGTACCCCATTGAACGCGGCTTCTTGCGTTCCTATTAAACCTCCATGAGATATAAATACCTTAACGTTTGGATGCGCTGAAAATAAATAACATTCTTTTAAGTTGTCAATGTCGTTAATAAATTTATATGAATATTTATTAGAATACTTCGCATGCGACTTCTTCCCATACTCTTAAGCGTTTAAGTACCCTCAAAATGCAATATATGTTTTTCGCTTGAAAGAAAAATGGTAATTTTTTTATCCTTTATCCCCGCTATATTAACTTTAAACGTGCCAAATTCCATCGGTCCAGCGAATTATCCATGTAAACGTAACATATAGACTTTGGCATTAAAATATTAGCACTCGTATGGATATATGAAATAAAATTTGCAAGAAAAAAAAGAAGACGCCTGCAAGAATGTCATCAGTGATTATGTTGCTTTGGGTTTTGAAACCATACAATGATATTCCTACTAGGCGTTGAATTAATGTTAAGCATTATTCAAAATCACTTTTAAATATCCTTATCCTGATGTCCTTTGATAGCGCAGTGGTGACGCCGTGCGACTCACTAGAGAAAATTGCAATTTATCACACAATTTTGGTGAAGAAAAACATCGTGAGGAAACCTGCATATCTTTAGATTATTCTAGCGATATCGACCTACAAATCCGCTTGGAGCAGCGTGGTAGATCTTAGATCCAATCCTTCTCACCAAAAAACGGAAAGAGGAAGCCTGTGCCCAGCAGTGCGATAGTAAACGTTACTTTACTTTTTGACTTTAATCCTAAGGAAATTCTTTTTCTATCGTGAATGGTATTAATAGTTAAAGTAGTTCCCGCCTTGAAAACGTCCTATAAAAAGAATGAAAAGAACCCCTATATGCTCAAAAGTCAGGTTCACCCGATAGAATAAAAAGTGATATAGCCGGTTTCTATACTAACTAAGAAAAATATTAGTATCGGGATTAAGAATTACGGATTACAGAAATATAAGTCATTACGTAAAATCAATTTAATATAATTTTGTTGGTTTTTGAATTATTTGTTATGTTTGTATTATTTTGAAATGAATTATTTCCATTGTGGAAGTAGTTAGTGTTGATTTTACTATTTTTTTTAAACATGAAATTATAAGGAAAAAAACCGACTTATATTTAATTAACGCTGCAAAAAAGGCTTTGTAAGTTTAATTTAAAAAAATCGGTTCTCTTAAAGAAAAAATATATTTATTTCAAGGTTTTCCTTATAACTATAGGTTATGGTAAATTGTGGCAGTCCACTGTTTCATATTTGTTAAAATAATTTCTATTTATACTTATTTTTTATTTGTATTATAAATTAAATACGTATAAAACTATGTCATGTAAATAGTTATTTAATATATATATGTCTAATTATTCATAGACTTAAGCGTTACTTTGTGGAGATATACATATAATAAAAATTAATAATTATTATTTTGATATAATCCGTGATAAAATATATATATTATAATCAGTGTGTCATAAAGTTTTCCCGCGTACGTCCCGATCACTCGGGGACTCAAGGATAAAAAGCCGATATATTCTACAATCTCCTCTATCTTTCAGTTTAAGTCCCATATAAATCGATTTATCTGTTCTACAGAATGTTTTATTAACCTAAACCTTTCTCAAGAATTGCAATTTTAAGTAAAAACCGCACAAAAATCCGTTAATTCGATTTATAGAAAATCGATCTCAGTCTTTCGATAGTATTACACTACAGCTTTTGCGGACTGTGTGTTGTAATAGGTATATATGCACATACTCACTACCATAATCTCAACCATTGTTTCGTCCCGTAACCCTGTGTAGTATCGTTGTGGTTTGTGTTAATAAAAGTACTAATCGTAATTCAAAATAAATATAATATAAAAAGTTAAGGAATGTTTGTAGCAAATATTTATAGGTAAACAAACTCGAGTAAGTGATACACTGTGTTTAAGGTCAAGGTTATCGAATTTATTCGTCGCTAATGGATTGTTGTTTTGTCGAAAAGATTCGCTGCTGGCAGGTAAGGTTAAAAAATTAGGCAAAACTTTCCCTATTTTAGCCATAACAACATCATTTTCAAAAACAGAAATTTTAAAATAGTGTTTGAAACAAAGAAAAAATCCTCGCTTCAGTTAATTCCAATAACAAATTATTAACTAATTTAATTGTCAGTAACTTCTCTTTTTAGTATACAAAATAACGCCAGCATTTTATTGTCATATAATAACAAATATTTAAGTTTATACATGTAAGTTAAAAGGGGCTTTTTAATACTAAAACTATGGACTTACCCAGAATTTCCTTTTGTGGCATCCATTTCTTTACTACTAAATTCTTAGGTTTGTCTTCTAATTTATCATCCTCCCATTTCCAGATAACTGTCTGTTTTAGTCTTCTAAAAACGTTTAGAATTGCTTGCTTCTTTTCTAGTGGTAATTCTGAGCTTCTCACGTTGGACCCGAAATTCATGTACACAACTCCATTTATTGATTCATCCAAAACTTTTTGAAGTTCCTAACAAATGAAAAAGTACAGTGAATCAATCGAGCATCATTTATAGCCCATTAGAGAAGAGTTAAATGTTCATTATATCAATGCAAGTGTAATTCTTCAAAATAGCCAGAGTTTAATTTGCTGAAATGTCAGTCGACCCATCGGACCTTACATTACAAATTTCCCGACTAGGTGGATATGATAAATGTGGTAGGTTTTCTCGGCAACGCAATGAAATATTTAATAGGTTAGGTTAAAGAGATTTAAAAAAGACCACGTCAAGCAAAGCACAAACAATAGAAATGAAAAGTACAAACGATTTTTGTGGCACTTATTTGTAGTTGCATGAAACGATTTGACCAAAAAACATTCTAGTAATGTAATGCAGCAGATAATTTAATGATTAAGGAAATATAAATATTTGTGATAAGTACATTACTTATTAAATCAATTAATAGATCACTCTCATTATATCGCCGTTATCAAGTTTTCAAAGCGTAATAACGATGTAATTAACTGAATTACGTATTTATAATGATATTAATGTTAATATCATTTATTAATAACGATTATCTAATCGAAGAATTAAATCTTGACGATATTTGTTTTCTTACCTCAGGTAAACTCAAATTACTACGCGTAAGATGACATCCTCCTATTTCAACAATGTTTGGTAGAATTGCAACTGGTACGTCGAAACTGAAATGACTGTTAGACAACAACAAAGAGGAGTTCTGTTGTAAAGCATATAAACTTGGTCTGTTAGCAGATAATTCTGGCACATATTTTTCTGCAAGCTGTTCCTGTTTTCTGAGATACACAAACCTCCAATATATATACTCATATGCAGTAAAATAAAAGTTTCTCAGTCGTCCCATAAAGCTGGTAGGATCTTTTACGTCAAGAAACTCGGGAACATTTGTTGCAAATTGTAATGGATTACGCACAGCTATATTATGTCTCATACACATTCCAAAAGTTGTAACCAATACAAGAGGTGCATTATATTTAAAAGCCAAGGAGTTTAAAGCCTCTTGGAAGAATTGTTCGTTAATAATCAAATCGAATGTATTATCTTTTTCCAGAAACTCCCGGACCTCTTTAGATTTTAGTGTTACTTCTGTAAAAGCTAAACCTCCCGCCCAAAAAATTTTGTGGTGAAATTCCTCTGCTGATATATCGACCATAGTAAAGACGTTAGGTCTTCCGCTACCTGAAATAAATAAAATAAATTGTGGTAATATTAAAAATCAAACATGGTATGGTGAACAGGTTCTTTTTTTCTAATGTATACGTTGGAAATAAAAAAATATAAAGTTTATCTAAAAAAATTGACACTTAATAAACATCAACAAAAGCTGTCTATTACAGGAGACAATTATTATACTTTACCAAATTATAACGACATTACCAGAAGTCGATGAAATTATTTTAATTAATTATATAAAATTACGGATAAAATATAATTTCAGACATTACTATACATATAAATGAAAGCAAATAATTTTTACACGCTTTTATAAATTACTGACAATGTTATTAAATTTTTCTCGGACTTATTGCGCTATTGCGTATTAAACCAATTTATTTTCAAAAACTGTTCTAATTATAATCATTGACTTTTATTACGATTAAGAAACAATTATTAATATAGCCTGACGATTTCACTTAAAATAATATTAATATTTTAAAACTCAAAATTTGTAAGATTTCTAAATAAAATTTCATATTTTTAATGAATTTCTTTTATTTAAAGATAAATTAATTTTGATTCCATGTTAATCGGACGTTATACCATGCCATTATCAGTGTCAATGACTTTAACATTACATATTTTATTGTATTCTGTAACTGAATGCGGACCGAAGTATATAATTCAGTAAATAAAAATTTTGGACGGCTATAACTATGTTAAAAAGAGTTAAAAACTAGTTAAACTTTTAACTCTATTAAAAAGAGGCTGATACAGAAAGCCTATTACTATACTGTTGAGGATAATTTAGAAGATGTGGATGTGGAACAACATGTAGATATAGCTACTTTCGACCTTGTAGAAGACAGTAATAACTAAATGTAACTTGTAATACGATTTATATTTTTTAAAAGAGCAACCGCCGAGTTTCTTGCTGGCTCTTCTCGGTAGGAACAGCTTTTCGAACCAGCAGTAGAGTTGGCGATACAAAAGCACTTGTTTACAAGTTTATTTGAATAAAGAATATTTTGAATTTGGATTTTTTTTGAATTATGATTTGTAACTGAATGCCCACTCAGTATTCCAGTGAATAGATCATAAATTTACACTCACCAATAACGTCCCAAATTTTAACATCATCTACCATAACTTGATGATAATTCGGCGGTGGATTCTTTTCTCTGTGAGATGTTATAACAGTTACATTGTGCCCTCTCCGAGCCAGTTCCAGACCGATTGGGCCCAATAACATGTAATGAGATGTTGAAGTAAATGGTATCGTAAAAAGTATGTTAGCCGTATCACCATATTGATTTAGTAGTGTCAATAGCAGAAGTACTTTTGACCCGTACTGTAACAAAAATCACAAAATAGTAGTGAATCCTTGTCTTCAAAGAGGATGCTTTTACCACGCGCTGTGCTAGTAATAGGTCAATAAAAATGACTAAATGAATATCTATCTTATCTTATATAATTTATAGATTTACGCATGCTTTGCGGAGATTGATAATACAAAAGTAACAATAAAATTATTTTGCTACAATCAGCGACAATCGAAATCGAATTCGAAATCACGATTTATCTCGGATTATAGCAAAATAATTTTATAATTACTTTTATACCTTATCTTTAGAAAAATATTTATCTAATGACGAAAACAGTTATTAGATAACTATTGTATTAGTAGTTAAGTACTTTGCTTGCTTACATAAAACTTGGAGTTAATAATAAGAGATTGACGCCATTATCTGGTATCTGATGATTAAAAAGAATATCCGTTAGGAAGTTAAGTACTTTGCTTGCTTACATGAAACTTGGAGTTAATAATAAGAGATTGGCGCCATTATCTGGTATCTGATGATTAAAAGGAATATCCGCCTAAAGTAATTGGATATAGATGACCCGCTAACAATCAGAGATCATTCACTAACTCATGAGGACCTCAACTTTACGGATTGTCATATTACAAAAGTAGTTAATTATTTAGCTAAAAGCCACGTTTTTTAAGAAATTTATGTATTGAAAGAGTCCGTTCTCATACCTTATACATGCAAGATTAGTAACCGAACGTACCACAAACCACCTTCACACATACAGACTTTCGCATTCAAAATCGAAATCAAAATATTAGTAACATATGCCATAGATAATATATTATATGTTATACTCGTAGATACAGTAAATAACGTAGATGAGTATTGATTCGAAAATTAAATAAGCAAGGGAAGTAGTGTACCTTAAGTTTATTTATACCAGTTATTTCTAATATTTAGTAACTTTCACAGCCAAAGTTTTGAATCTGGGTAAAGTGGAAATAAATATATTTAATGACTTTGTTATCCCAAATTAAATAATATTGACTTCTTTTTTATTTACAACAAAATGTATAAGTTATATCTACCTTATATTGACTTAAATCTTAAAAAATTAGCAATGAACTGCTGTTGGCTCTTAGAAATAATCAGCACAGCTTGAAGTTAACGAAGTTTAAATCAGGTTTTACCAATCACGTCTTTTTTTTAAAAAACCTCGACTTATATTTATTTTAATATATAAAATTTATGGCAAACAAAATATTATATAAAAATTTATGGTAAAAAAATAACAATTTCATCAAACGTAACATCATTGCCGATGAGAAAAAAAATGTTATGTAAAAGCTCCTTACCATTCTAGTCGAAAAGCAAAAAATGTTTTTGTTAATATATAATTGCAATAAAATTTACATAACTAATGAGACAACCAATTGCTTAAGCGTTCGTAAGATACTGTGACGAGCGTCTCTTTGGAGCTTATGATGCAATTTAGCGCTCGCAAGACAAACTACTAACTATTGTTTAATAAATACTCAATCAAATGCGATAATGGAATAGGTTCGCGATATTTTTTTTGCTATATCTTTTCTTCATATTTTTAATATACTAATTAGTACGAATCGGTGAGTATGTAGTCGGTGGACCAAACGACTTCTAGAATAGAGACTACGTGTTAACAGCAGATCACGTGGCCGCCCTCCCACGAGATGTGTAGACAACATAAGTCGACGAGCAGGTCGAGACTGGACACTGACAGCACAAGACCGCCTAGCGTGGAGGAACATGGAAGAAGCCTACGTCCAAAATTGGACCCGAAATGACTTAAGATATATCTGTGATGACGTAGAAGACGTTATCCATATTTTAATGGAATCTGACCGAAACCGCGTATTGAGATGTAAACTATTAAGTAATCATAAAATGCTACTCTTAGCTGGTGGTATAAATATTACTTTAGCTGATCCACTATCAACCACTGCAAATATTCTAGTTAAATTATATATTGAAGCATTAGGTATAAGGTATATAATATATAATAGTGGATAAAATTACTATACTATAAAGATTAAAAAAAAATGACTTAAGATGATGATGACCAATAAGTCCAATAAGCAATTCAATTGTACTATTTTTAATAATTTACTTTAGTAATTTGCAAATTTATTTGCAGTTATGAAGAAAATTACTGTCAAACGAAAACCTCTTGCTTTGTGCTGACCACACTTTGCCACAAGAAGGAGAGCGGTGCTGGCAAACTTCTTTTGCTTGAAATAACGTTTAAGCTACTAAAGGGAAACTACTCAGTACGAAACTTGAGTCAGATGTTTTTTTAATGCCTCAAAAATGTAATGTATGGCGTTTTGTGTTAGTGTACTGATAAATCAAAAAGCTATGATAGCCCAGCGGTAAGACTGAGCGAGTCTTTTTAGGGGGTTACGATTTCAAACCCCGGGCAGACACCAATGAAATGTTCTAGTCAAACTTATGTTTCTTATTGATATTTGCAATTTATCGCACACTTTTCGGTGAAAGAAAACATCGTGAGTCAACCTGCATATCTCTAGAGAATTCTAGGGATATGTGTAACCTACCAATAAGCATTGGAATAGCCTGTTAGATCTTAACTCCAACTTATATAAAATATATAAATTAATACATTTTATTAATTAATTTTTTATTTATAAAATTTAATGTATAATCTATTAGGCATAAAATAACGTATTACGTTTATGGAACTACTACTCTTCAATTTAAAAGTTTTTTGCCACCATTGTTTTTTGTACTCTACAAATCCGAGGAATCCTTTTAAAGAACTCGTAATATTATTATATAATTTTAGCTTGTCATCTATCTCTATGTATGTATTACGTTGAAGTAAGGTTTATCTATTACGTTGCGGTCTAATAGATAATATGTTATTATGTTTTACTACAGTATGTATGTACGATTTCAAAAAAATTAAATTAGCGATCATTTTAATTATAGGAATATAATAAAAATAATTATTTCATATTTCTAATAATTATTAGTTAAACTAGCAACAAATGGGTTCTGACACTAGTTGTTAAGTTTGAATTTACTTATTACCGAAAGAAAATTACGATATACATATCTATATAGATTTATATATAGAAAACGTGTGAATGTTGTAATTGAAACAAACTTTTTTCACGCTAAAATACAAATACTAATAATAATACAACAACCACAAGCAAAATTTAAAAAATATTAACATAAATATGTCATTTTAAGTCTACTGTCCATAATCTCTTATGAGAGATATGTACTCTATGAACATGACGATATATTTGCATTATTTATTATTATCCTAGATTAGGAGAGCCAAAGGCAAAAATGTGTCCACCAAAACAAAGAGAAAGTAAATAAATCTATCTATGCCATTCTCCTCCCCTTTTCCCACTCTTAGCGGGATCGGCACAACGCGTTATAAATGTGTTGTCACATGATTTGACTACGTATTTTCCGACCGGCCGCCTGCCGGACGTCAGCTTACCTTAGTCTCATTTTACGACACCTCGGTAAGAAAGTGGGTGGTCTATTCTACTCAGCCGAATACCACACGGTGGACTGACTTACCTTTGTCGCCTTTACGACATCTCGGTAAGAAATGAGGGCGGTCTATTCTACTCAGCCGGATACCACAAGGCGGATCGACTTACCTTTGTCGCTTTTTACGCTACCTAGGTAAGAATCGAGGGTGGTTTTTATCTACTCCGCCGGACACGACCGATATGAAGGTCAATGGTATTACTAATTATTAATATTTGTAAAACTTTTTTTATTGTTTTACTCTCGTAGATTTTTTAAATTATTATTATGTACTACACATTTAAGATCCATGTGTGACTATATTGTCTTGTTCATTACAGTTGTGCTGTGGTGCGAACCAGTGTTGAGTTATCAACCATAGTGATACATATATTCGTGGTAGCTTGCCTCTCTTCTGTGTAATCAATACCAAAAAGCATATACCTAAATAAAAAGGCTACCTACCTGACTCTCTTGTTTATGTGTGATTAGACAAAGATGAGTATGGGTCTCTTATCTTCCATCTAATATTAATTGTTATACATTCACACTCCCAGGCCTTCTTAAGCCTTACCTAATCTATGCATAGTTTTATCTACAAACACACTCACACATGTACAA
This sequence comes from Morpho helenor, assembly GCA_029227775.1. Lineage (NCBI taxonomy): Eukaryota > Metazoa > Arthropoda > Insecta > Lepidoptera > Nymphalidae > Morpho > Morpho helenor. Next base: position 7,170,089 of record JARGCU010000044.1, read on the forward strand.
AACAAATAATAAAAGCTACCAACTGGACATATGTAATAACAGTGCATTAGGTTAATAACACATCAACTAACATGACGATATACTAAGAAAATTACCGTTTATTAAAGTCATTATCACAATTGTTACTTACTGTGATGTATTGCTTATTTGTAAAGTAATTTTTGCCACAATTATTTTACGAACAGTAGAAGTAAACAGTAGATTTTTACTGTACCAATAAAACTTATTGTATCTAGATAATAAACTATTGCAGTAAGTGGACTGTGTTTAGTATTTGAGTCGCCAAATGTTTTTAATTAAGAAGCTACCACTGATTCAGAAGTTTGCTCCTACCGAGAAGAACCAGGAAGAAACTCGGCGGATAATCTTTTCATATCTCCTATCCTAAGAATTCTTCAGAGATATGCAGTTTTCCTCACGATGTTTTCATTCTCGAAAGAGTCTCATGGTCTCACCGCTGGGCCATACATATATGCTGGCTACATATATAATTTAAAGCAAAATAATTATATCATAACTTTAGTCTATTGCTGTCATTTTATTATTCCTCTATCCAATTTCTGGGATTTTTCTTATACTTACTATAAATTTGCAAAAGCAGTTTTTCATTGCTGTTTCACTTTCTCGAAGGACTACTCTATTGGTATTGTATGTATAATATTTTCTATATTTATATACTAAAAGGATTAATGGATGGTACCACAATTAGTCCTTAAACACAAATAATACGCGAAATACAAAATTTAATATGAAAATATTTTTTTTAATAAAAATGCATTAAGATATCTGTACAATATTTTGGCTTAGGATTATCAAAATTCCACTCGAATACAAAACTACCTACACAAAGAAACTGAAAACAACTTGATTAGCAGTTTATTTTTATCGTGGATTATATTACATTACCACTATTCAAAACAAAATTTAAGATCCTAAAAAACTCGCTAGACTTCATGCAAAATATGCATTGAAAAAGAATTTGCGGTGTTAGCTAGTCGGGATTTTAAATCCTTTCTAGTTGATACCAACATAGGAAGGACTAAAGATAAGCAACATTATAAAAAAAAAATAATGTAATTATAACTGAATCGGTAAAATTTGTAATTTGTATCTTTTAAAGTAATAATTTATTCATAGAGCAGTTGTTAACCTATTTATTAGATGCTGCTACACAAAAGGTTCCTAAATATATGAATACATATTATAAGATTTATTATATTATTATCATCATTTATTAAATGATTTATTAGTGGACTTAGCTAATTATTTCTTTGTAACGCTTAAAATTGTTATTTTTATTTATTCTAAAAATTGTAAATTGTGATTTTTAAAAATCATGCAATGAGTATTAAACATTTTTATTTAGTACTAGCTTTTACCCGCAACTTCGTTCGTGTGGACTGTTGTCGCATGATGGTTGATAATAGATGGCGCTTTTCAATGTCATTCTATTCCTGTAGAATTAACAGGATTTCTATAGCATATATGTTACCCCGATATATAAGGAATAATTGTGCCAAATTTCATCGATATTATTAATTTCGTTGATGGTGATAATTACAACAATATATAAAATACAAAAAGTATAAACGCCAAGAACCTTTTAATTTTTTACGGGCAATAACATGATCTGTCGTTGCAGCGAGAGAGCTTAGACACACCACGCTTTTCCAATTTGTGCACACATATCGGATAATATTAAGACATATGCATGTTCACATATGCCGTCTTATTTGCAGTAAAACCAAAGTCTTCTGCCTACTTAGGGTTAAAAACCAAAAACGCTTGAGTTCATTACTTCATCTGTAACAGCATGATCATAAAATAGTCGTAAAATTAGAAAAAAGGCTATTAAAATTTAAGAATACTAGTAATAACTAGTATTCAAATAAGCTTGTAAACAAGTGTTTTTGAATCGTCAACTCTACTGCTGGTTCGGAAAGCTGTTCCTACCGAGAAGAGCCAGTAAGAAACTCGGCGGTTGCTCTTTTAAAAATATAATTCTTCTTCTAAACTATATCCACTTATTCTTATCTTCTAAGAAATCCTAAACAGCATAGAGGCTTTCTGGATCAGCCTCTTATTAACAGTGTTTTTAAACTGATGTAATGGCAAAGCTAAAATTGATTATATATTAGGGATTATATATTAATACTAGGGATTATAGCAAAATAATATTCTTATTATTTTTGTGTTATGGACCTCCGCAAAGTAACGCCTAATTCTATAAATTAACTACAGAGAAATAAAACTTCAAGGCATTGCGTATTAAGATTTTTATTTTACGGGTACAATTATTAAAATTCTTATTTCAACGTTCGTAACGTTTTTAATACTTTAAACGTTATCAAAATTTAAAAATTCATATGTCAATATTTTTATCAATTACATACACTATATGATCGGTTTAAGTCTTTATTGGACGGAATTAGATAGACCACTTATTAGGTAGATATAAAAATAAAATTAGTAAAGCTATATGACTTTTTACATAAAGCAACTAACATTAAATTAACAATGAAATGTTAACAAATGCAGTTAATGATCAAACTAACTTAAAATGTGATAAAACATCAACTTTTCAGTCTGTGTGACACTATATGTTATATGAAAATATGGCAATAATAATCAAGTCGCTCTAAGTACTTAATAATCTCTAACTTTTTCGGATACTTTGTAATTACTTCTCCTACGTTCTGAGTAAAATGGCGCCGTTCCATTCTTAGGTTCATAATCATTACGGATGCCATTTTCATAATACTTCGTACCTGATACAGGCTCTTTATAACCCCTGCTCTTTGTAACTGAATTCAATTCTCTTGACTGAATTACTTCCTTAGACCGTCCATCCCTGGACGGGATCACTTTTTTACTAACAGTTTCCACAGTATCCGTGACGCTGGGGCGCTCTGGGTCACCTGAACGAGTCGTGTATCGATACGTCTCAGAATAATTGTCACTACTATTACTTTCCCGGCGATTTATTGGCGATTTAATTCTCGTTTCCAAACGTGACACAAACGGGCTACTCTCCCTGTTCAGCGATTCAGTTTTATACAATGGTACTTTACGTTCCTCCGATATCCGTTCTTTATAATGCGGCGATGGGGTGTTATATCGCGAAGATAATCTGCTACCGTCCGACTCGTCGTCCGCGTGCAAGGTCTGATATAGTTCTGGCGCCCTCTCGCGAAGGCCTTTAAGAAAAATCTTTTTCTTATCTGTTTCATCGTACGATTTATTATATCCATTCGTGTGACCATTGGTTATCGGAGTCGTTTTTCCGTACCGCGCACCAAATAATCCATCACGTCGACGCTCGGTTTCACGGGAAACAGCGTCCGCTAAATCTCGCTGACTTCGGTTGATGATTGACACGATTCCTGGGCTCTTCAATTGTTCTGGGGTCTCGTCGAGTCTACTTAAGTGAGGATTTGATTTATACATGGTGGAATAATTTCTGCTCATGCCAGTTACGTATCGTGGATGTGTCTCTTGTTCAGGAGCTCCCATAGCAAAACTTTTGCTCCTATTTAGACCTTTGTAGGTCCGCACCGGCTTTGCAGGGCCGGGCGGATAGCCGTTAATCTTTCCTTCTGGAGATGTTGATACGTTATTCGGTATATTAATGGCACTAGTTGACCGTTTATTTGCTGTAAGCCGTTGCCAGTATTTATTGGTACTAGGCTTTTCGGTGGTTTTCTCCTTACGTTCGTGTAGTTTTCGTGGCAGTGTCTGCACACTTCTAGTATAATCTTCGTCAGCTTCACCGGGGTTTAATCTGCTTGCAGAGTGACTAAACCGACCAAGAGTGCTCGAGAACTGGCCCCTGTAATTTGAAAAAAACAATCTTCCATTAGAATTTTATCACCACATCGTGATTACAAGACAGCCCACGTTTATCCATTGTGTCTCCTTGTATCATAAAAACCTGTAATCTCGCGTTTTAGAACGTAATTGGATTCAATGGGGAATCTCAACCCACTCATCTAACGACCGCGCTTTGTTTACGCTGACGAAAATACTAGCAAATAATATTTCTTGATCAAAGTTTAGTTACATGAAATGAATTAGCAACCGTCAAGATTTCGCACATGATTTCGTATGCGATGATACAATGTCGTACATATATGACAAGCAATAGATATGTCAACGTTGGAATAATGTATTCTTTTTTGCTAGTCAATCACACAAAAGCAACGTTGGAGAAAAAACAAGCAGGAAACCATATGAATTACGAGTACAATGCGCATTATTACTTTGGTTAAACTAATTTACATCATGTAACACCTAAACCTACACCTGTTGAAGAATTCTCTTTCAATGAGTCACACATTGACATTACCGACAAATAGCTCATATTAAAGACAAACATAAGTGGTTCACCTAACAAACATAAGTGACTCAACGTTTGTACGCTAAATAAGGGCTGTTTTGCCGCGTAGCCTCTTATTTATCCATACTAGGCAAAGCCCATGGACAACGACAGAATTAAATGGCAAGATATGCCGGAAAGGATTGCATCGGTACGACTGAGGCGTAGTTTTGATTGATATAAGAGCCAATTGTTTTAATATTAGTTACTTAATTGACATCGAAAGCAACGCAATAATTAATTTAATAGCACTGCATATTAAATGTGTAAATAAAAATGACCCTCAATAAATGGCGGATCGCGGATTGTAGCAAAATAATATCTTCATTCATTCAAAGTAATACTTAATTAACTAAGCCTTAAAAATAATTAATTCTCTTTATATTCGGTTGGGAAGTTTTAGCTAGTATTAATAAATTGCTATATTTTAGAGTAAGTAATCATATATTTAAGCCATTGTGTTTAAATTAGAATTATTAGAAACTAGCGTTTAGCCGCAACTTCGTTTGCATGGACTGGTGATGGCACTTTTCAATGTTATCGTATTCCTGTAGAATTAACACGATTTCTATAGCCTAAATGTTATTCTGGTCTATGAGGAATAATTGTTCCAAATTTCACCGATGTTGGTTTAGCGGATTCACCGTGAAAGAGTAACAAACATACATCCATACTCACAAACTTTCGCTTTTATAATATGAGTAGGATTTTTTTTTGTTGGATTTAGTTTTGAAGGATTCCTTGTTGTCCAAACATTAAAACAGTTTATGAGAAACCTTCCAAAATTGACGAAAAAAATTGAGATACATTTAAATTAAATTTTGAATTATCACTACTACATTACTGCGGTATACCGGAATAAAGTCGGATGCACTACCATCTATAAAATACAAATTTGCCTGAATATGTTTATAAAGCAGTAACTTTCCGATAAAGCTCAAAGTCCAATAAATTTGAGGATTTATTATTAAAAACCACTTAATATATCTAAGTTCCAAACGTCTCAGAGAAAGTTGGATCTCTAGAAAAGTTTGATTTTGAATAATAACAAGGCTCAAAGTCGGTTTCTAAATACCTTAAACGATTTTAGAATAGGAATAAAACAAATTAATTAGTATGTATGTTGGTCAATAGGTTCAAAATAAGCAACATGTTTTGAAAGTGTGCAAATTCTGTATTTGTCTTTCAATAGAACAGAATGGGCATTTTACATAACAAAAAGGAACGGCTTGACTCTAATTCTACGCGCGTAGCGATTTGGTATGCATTATCGGTGCTTTGTGTAATGCATTTTCAGGAATTTCGTTTGTTTGTTTGTTCGCATTAGCTTCATACCTTCAATAAAAATAATTTCAAACTTGCGTGTGTTTTATCAACATTTTATGTCAAACAGTAATTTAAAATATGAGCTGAAGCTTGCTCTAGAAAATTTATGGTAACTTCTGAGTGCACTGATATTTTAAAGATAAAATTTTGTATTTTGGATATACATATATGCTGTTAAAAGAGATATTCAGCCGCAATTTAACGACATAGAATATTTAATACAATACAATAAAAAAATAGACACTGGGACAAATTATTGAATGGATTAATACTGTAACGAACAAGCATTTGATCTTTGACATTATTAAGTACTAGCGGCCTACCCTGCTTCGCACGGGTATAAAATATATAGCCTATGTCACTCAGTGAAACAAAATATTAAAATCGATCCAGTAGTTTTAATTTATTCATTACTGCCCGTGGCCCGCACGCATTAAATTTGAAGAAAAACAATTCCACTCTCCCTATACCAAGAAGATTTCCTGCTATATCTAACATCAAAGTAATTATTAATTATAAAGAAAAAAAAGTAATTATTTACGACATCACATTAGAAACATTACAGTATTTCTCTACTCCATATTGAATGTTATTATACATTCCTCTTGAATCACTCTATCTATTAAAAAAAACCGCATCAAAATCTGTTGCGTAGTTTTAAAGATTTAAGCAGTCATAGGGATATAGGGACAAACAAAGAATGTGACTTTGTTTTATACTATGTAGTGATAATCCCTATAGCATGATTCAGTATTCACGCGCGATGGCTTATTATTAGCGTATTTCATGTATAACTTTGGTGTTTCTATACCGATTTCAATTATTCTTTTTTTATACAATGGTTAATACTATTCACTTTTTTATTTAGGGATGATTGAGAGTGATATAAACGTAGGAGTAGACAAATATAACCAGAAAGCTTCGAACTGCTAAGCTATCGGGAGTTACACGTCTTATTGTGAGTCAACCATAAAAGATAGACATATGCTGTCGTGGGATATTTTTTATATAATTTTAAGGAAAACATTTCCGTCATACATGATTTCTGCGTAGCTTTAACCATCAAGGTTGCACACGCGACGGAAGCTTAAAAAATGGAGTAACTTCTCCCGTTTTCCCGACATTTCCCTTCACTGCTCTGCTCCTATTGATTGTAGCGTGATGAAAAGTATACTATAACCAGCCCAGGAGTATGAAAAAAAATTGTACCGAGTTTCGTTAAAATCCGTCGAGTAGTTTTTGTTTCTATAACGGTTATACAGACAGACAGACAGACAGACAGACAGACAGACAGACAGACAGACAGACAAAATTTTTACTGATTGCATTTTTGGCATCAGTATCGATCCCTAATCACCCCCTGATAGTTATTTTGGAAATATATTCCAGTTACAGAATTGACCTCTCTACAGATTTATTATAAGTATAGATATTCTGCAATTTTTTGTAACGATTAATTTATAATGATTATTGATATATATAGAAATTGGATTAATGAAGGTTATGATAGGTTAAATGTCCGGTTTGAACTACATCGACTATCCGACGGTAAGTCCGCTTTATTAGTACATGTGCATTTTTTTTGTGTAACAAAGAAAATAAATAAATATAATAATGGTCACAATAATTTAAATTAGGCTTAATTGAGTTAGATACATTGTAATCCTTATTTCAACACCATCTATGACAGTACGCTACTAACTATTAAAAAAAGTAAGTATTTTTTACCTCTTTCAAGTAATGGGTCTCTTTAACAATCACGAGTTTTTTAGGCGCTTACCTTATTGCAATTACTAATTTAATTTAGCAATTAATAATGTTTTTTGAATTAGGTAACTCTAATATTAAGCATACGATATATGCATACTGTGTATAATTGCAAATGATATATATATTTCAATCCACGTCTTAATCTTAATTATAAATTGTAATAGATACTAGCCTACAATAGCAGGTATTCGACCGCAGTGTACATTCTTGCGGCATTATTTATAGAATTCATCTTCCGTCTTTACAAACATTATGTTACCGTTAAGAATACAATAAATATGCTCATAATCTGTGTAAAAATGTGAAATAGTTGTTGAAAGATAAAGTATCGGCCTATTTCTATCCCAAGGCTGGCCAAAGCCTCCTTTCTTATAATGTACTCGTAGTACGATTAGAGCTTAAGATAAAAGTTAAAGTTAAAGATCACTCATCGTACACAGATTCTAATAAATTTAACTTTACGAATACACATTGGTATTTCAACTATTAAAATTTATCTGCTTATTAATTTACATTACAAGGAGCACATTACAATGTATGAGGTTCTTTTTTTAAATGTCTGTCTTCGACAAAACTTTTAAACACCTCAGAACCTAAATACCGATAAAATAAAAGCGTAGATTTTATAAAAAAATAAACACAGCATTTATACCGTAATTAGATTCAATTAAATAGTCCAACTTTTTGCCAACTACACTTGCATATTTATGCGCATACAGTTCCTAGTAGAATAACAAAGAATAATTAACGTTAATTAACAAAGCATTTGAATGCGTATAACTCTTAAAACAATTTAATTAAATAAGCGCATTTGTGTATTTATTAAATGTACAGATACGTCATTCTCGAGTTACGGTAATTTTGTTTTTTGATAAAATTTTGATTGTATTTAAATTAATTCTTTTGTCGATCATACGTATGACATAAAACGAAGAAAAAAGTGTCAAAAAACAAGGCAAGTTTTTAATCGTCTACAACTTTTACTTTGTACCAAGTTATAATAAATTAACAAATTTATTTTATTTTAATGCTAATAAGGTAATCGTACATCTTAATCCGTGGTTATTTCTGTGATTACCATAAAATCTATCAAAACCATTTGCGTAAATGTTCAATATTACACGTAAAATAGTATTATGTCGTCTACAAAACTAAGACACAACTATATAAAATAGCGATAAATCCATGGCCTATAATTTTATGATAATATCAAAACAAGCATTAATTAAATTTTATGCATGGTATCTCAAAGTGTAGGAGGTGGCATGGATCTTTGTAGGACAACCTTCTATTTAAGGTTTAAGGATAATAAACAGGTAGGTATGATAAAAGTTGAATGCTTGTTAACACAAAGTAATGATTTATGGTTTCGTTTAACAATGTGTTTGTAGGCTATTATGTCCTTGTTAGAATTTATGACCGTCAACTTCATTGCGATTTTATAAAGGGTTATAATAAATTCTCACCTTTCGCGCTGGTCACGGCTGTCAACAGCAGCGGCTCGTCTCGGACTGCCCTCGTACTTGTGCTCACGGCCATAGATGCTGGGCGCGAAAGGGTCCTCACCAAGGTAGTAGCGGTGCGGGGGAGCGACGGGGGGCGCTAGTTCACCGCCGTACTGTTTGTATGTACGCGATGAATGTTCGGGTGATGGCGAGCGAGAATTTCGCCTACGACTCTTTCGCTCAGCTGATGCAGAACGTATCTTTCCAACTAGCTTGCGAATAGAATTACCGATCGCCGAGCCCACGGATTTCCGAACAGGCGAGGGACGCCTTCCATTGTCCGCAAAACGGGTCTTCTGATTTTGCTTTCGCTCATCCCTTTCACGCCGTCGTGGCGGAGTTCTCTCTCTATCTGAGCTACCTCTACGGTCTCTTGGAGGTGAATAGTCTGGCGGTGGTTCTACGGCACCCTCATCGCGACTGTCTCTCGAACGTCCTGAATTATCGTTCCTTGATGAGCTTCTGTAGCCGCTGTCGTAGCGGTGGTCGTCGGATATTATTTTCTTTGAAAGACGTTTTCGTTCGGGTGCAATTGGAGGCCGATAGTCATCCTCAATCGAGGGTTCACGGAAAGATCTATCAGTTTCTAGCGGCCTAAATGGAGATCCCCGTGGTGGACTGTGCATAGTTGATGATGAAACGTAGGCAGAGTCATCGCGCGATGGCGGGTGTCGGCGACTGATCGGCGATGATCTTCCTTGGGGTGACTCGCGTTTATATACATGCCTAGGCGAAGAATCATTAAGCCGATCATTACTCGCGTACGGCGATCGTACGACTGGTGGCGATGGAGATGAACTTCGCGGTTCAGGCATTCTTGGCTTGACAGCCCGTCTCTGCGACCAATCCGCTACGCCCTTGAAATAACCGCCTGTCCTATTTCCCGAGACAACTTGTCGTTCGTCGGATGGTGTTGATGATTTTGTTTTACGAAGTACTCTATCTCCGTAAACAGGCGGTGGTGGAACTGAAGAAGATGTTTTTCCGTAGTATCCTTCGTCATCGGCCTTCTTTGCGCTATATCTTGGGTCAGAACGTTGTCCTATTTCTTCAGCAATGGAATCATGGGACGATCGAGATTCGCTGCCGAAATGATTTTCTAGCCACTTAGATGTTTCCTTCTTGCGAGTTTCTTCTTCGATATCAAAATTGATGGGTCGTTTTGCGTATTCTTTTTCGTGATCTGAAAAAAGGCAACGTTTTATTAGCTATCGACAGTGACGTGCGCGCGCGCGGTGTTCCACAGTAGAGTGATGCCGCGCCTCGCATCCTCACACACATGGTATGGCGTAATCATAAGTCAATAAGTTTGGCAAACCAGCTGAAGGTCAATGCGAGGTGCAAACAACCGAGACACTTTACTTAACCTACCTGAGACAGTGCGGTAATTCATATTATGCTGCCATACGAATTAATTTCTAGGTCACCCGGCGTGTATGACGAATCATGTGTTTTACTTTGAGAAAAGAACAATGTTCATGGACAATTAATGGTGATTATCGATATCTTTTAAAATTTTATACGACATTTGTCCCTTAATAATATTTTTATTATGTTATATAGATACATAAATAACTATATTATCAAAATATATGTCGTTTAAGTCTATTTTGATTAAATATGTATAAGAAATATAAGTTTAGAACTATGTAGAACTGATAGTCCTAATACAATTCTATACTATCTCCTCATGAAACCTCTGTAACTAATGATGTGATATTATAATTAGCAAATCGGACATAGGACAAATATAAATATTGATTTATTTTGCTTTTTTTGCATTAATAAAGCTTGGAGTGAAACGTGTTTGTAAAATTTTCCAAATTATTTCTACGAATTTAATATATATGACGTTATAAGCGGGTTACGTACGTTTTAAATATGAGTCAATAAACTATATTATTCACATTAGTATAAGCACTGTTAAATCGTCTACGAGAAAATAATAGCTCTAATGCCCAATCAGTTATACTAGTCATACCACAATAAAAAAATAACCTTATTAAGGCCATTCACACGACGAATAATCCTGAGCGTTGTTTTAAATGTATGTAAATGAAACTTTCCTGATACAGTAGAAAGCTATAATAGTTAGGTTGTCGTTATTTTTCAAGCATTGTGCCTTTACTCAACATACCATTTTATTTTACTCATTATATTTTAAAGAAAAAATGCGGTTTATATTGAACTTATTTCGAAATCAATGAATCCACCCGCCACAACTCATCCACGGTAAAAGTACCTTAATCTATTCAAACTCTGAAAACATATTGTTAACGCCCAACATACTAACGAATAATTCACCCTATCCGAAAAATAAAGTCGCATGTACCATTTATAAGCATAGGAAATATGACTTAATTCTTCGGATAGGGCGAAATGTACTATAGGACATAAATTATGAAATCTATAACATATGATACATTTACGTAATTGGAAATTAGATCTGTTTGTATCCCAAAATTACATTCATGCACATATGTATAGACAACCATATGCACACATACACAACTTGTTATATTATTTAATATAAAAACTTAAATACTATGTTCCTAGTTTAATGTTCCTATCAGACCTTTTCTTTATCCTAACTTGCCAAGGCCATACTCTTTCAAAGCCAATATACCGATTAAGTTATTGATATCTTGATGGCATTTATTGATAGCTGAAAATAAGATCTCGGTACAAGACCCCTTACCCCGAAAAATACCTATATTTGAGTACACAAAAGTTAAAAATACCCTACTCATTATCCGCAGCGATACGCATATACATCTGAATAGACCTTTATTGTCGCTAAATGGAAATTTAATTTTATGTAAATATTTTAATACGCCATTACGTATTCATCAAATGCTTATCAAGATAAACAAATAAGACGCATTTGGGCATACGTTTGACCCAAAACATACATACAAAGATTACTCAGATTTCTTAATATTGGATTGCAACACTTTTTTTATAGTTATTTAATCTAATTGGTTTTCTAAGACGTTATGTGTAAATATCTCTATGTAACAGTTATTCCGTAATACGATCCACAACCACGACCCAGAGGCTTTAGAGGATTGAATTCAAGTAATTAGTATTTTTTCCAAGAAGATATATATTACAAAATTAAAACCTCTTAAGCAAAGTAACCGTAACTAATAAAAATTAGAAAAAAAATCAATTTTTAATTTATTTCAACAAATAATAGTTCAATAGTTAGACAATAATTGAAATTCAAATTCAAAATATTCTTAATTTAAGGAAACTTGTAAACAAGTGCTTTTGAATATTTAACTCTATTGATGGTTCGGAAACCGCCCTGCCGAGACGAGCCAGTAAGAAACTCATCGGAGCCCTTTAAAAAAAATACTTTTATAACTAGTTACATTATGTCATTGCTATCTCGTATAAGGTCGAAGAATAGCTATAGCCACGCATTTTTTTAATCAATTTAGTCTTCAACAGTATAGTAAGTAGGCTTTCTATATTAGTCTCTTTTTTTACACTGTTATTATACTGCTGTTATGGCAAAGTTTAATGTGGAATTTTCTTACAGAATCTTATGCCAAACCCTAAAAACAACTTACGTACTTCAAACAAGAGCCGCAAGCTTTTATTTGTACTTACTTTGTCATTCATCATCATGTCAATCATTCATACTACTCGTAATGTTATAAATGAAAAGTGATTTTGTTTATTTGTTCATCCTCTTTGTCGTCCTATTGGATAATAGGATAGTTGCGATTTCTGGCATGGAGATTATTTATTGCGATTTTAAGAGTAACAAGGACAACATTTAAGTCCACGCAGACCGAGTCACAGACAAAAATCTATATTATATACTAGCAATCGCCAGCGGCTCCACCCGTGTGGATAGATTAAAACCGTGATATAGTATTTTTGATAACCATAAAAATGGTTAAAGTGGGTTAACTTTAAAAACTAGACATATGCTGTCGCGGACTTTTATTTAAAACTTTTAGAGGGGAACAATTTTGTAATACATGATTTTTGAATAACTTTCACCGTTTACTTAGCGCACGAAAGGAAAGTTTAAAATTTTGCCGTTTTTGTAAAAAAAAATATAGCTGCTCCTCTCCTATTCATCTTAGCGTGATGTTTTATAGCCTATAGCCTTCCTCGATAAATGGACTATATATATATATATATATATATATATATATATATATATATATATATATATATATATATATATATGTAATCAGGTTTCTATTCGAAAGCTTAGTAACTATTATACCTATATGAGCAATTTTTTTTTGCTTAAATACTTCAATATCCTATATTATGCAACAAACGTTTAACGTGACTAACGAGTTAGATTACAAAATCTATTTGACCCAAAACATGTATCGTTGAAGTATTCTTAAGAATTAATTACTCACAGTGTAATTTAGGTTAATGTATTATCATTTATTCTAATTTTATTTCTCCTATTTCCGTTACTAATAATATTTAAAGGTCTATTGGATTTCTAAATATATGACAACAATTTCATCAGCGTCAGTTACTCTAAGAGTTAAGTAACTGGTTGTAAAAATTTTGTTAAATTCTTTTAAGGCATCCGTGTCTATAACAAAAAAAAATTACATTTCGTCCTTAAAATAATCGATTGCAGGGTAATGAGTAAAGTAAAGTAACGCCCTATCCACTGCAATGCATAGGCCTCTCTACTTATTTGGAGAGAAGGTTTAGAGCAAAGACACACCACGCTTCTCCACCAATGCGAATTGTTAGGTTACACCTCCAGATCTTAAGCAGGTTTTCTCACGATGTTTTCTTTCATCCTTCATCCAAAAGCGTGTGATAAATTGCAAATATCAATTAAACACAAGATTAAACGGAAAAACTCATTGGCCTGCCTAGGGTTTAAACCAATGACTCTCTCGAAAGAGGCACACGGCACACTTAATTAACTTTGTTTTTTATAATATAGTTATTTTGCTAGTTGTTATCTATATGTCTTAGGTGTTTCCAAGTGCATAAGAAAATGAACGGAAAAGACCGATTAGATACTATAAAAAGTTCAACCTCCAATCTTAACATGACTTAGGTCATCAAATAAGAAACTAAATTAACTTTTTTGCAATAGAACGTAGCGCATTCCGGAAAAATAAATTGTACTATAGATAACTTATGAAAATGTAATTTTGTTGTTTTAATTAAATTGGTAACAAGATATTATTACATAAAAAATATTGAGAGGTTATAAAATTATATATAAAGACGTATCGTATCCTAAAATGACGAGTTACGAAAAGAAAGGATATATAGCTAAAAATATAATAGAATAGCGTCTAATCCATACTAATAAATGCGAAAGTCCAACTGTCTGTTACGTTTCTGTGGCTTTAACTTTTGTAATATTATTGAGATCCGGTAATTGTAGCTTATATATCGAGCTAAACAATTGAATAAAACATACAGTTTTTCTTGTGCCATACTTGACACTTTAAGATGACGTTTAAAGAATAAAATTACATCTTCGATGAAAATTCAAACTTTATAAATAATAAAAAGTATTAAAACATCTTATTTCATTGCTTTATAAAACAGCGTTCATGTAACATTAGTATTATATTTACTAGTTCACTGGTATTAATGGAAAAAAGCTATTTATTAATATAGTTACAGACCTTTCTGTGTACTTGAGTTCGAAGTTGTGGCTTATTTTATATTTATCGTAAAATTTGTAAGAAATTATGCCAAAAATCTTGATATATCTTTCTGATAACAAGAACACTTTAAAAACCAGTAATACTTTACTTTATTACTACATCATCCAAGCATTGAAGACTAAAACATATAGAATTTAATGTAGCTACTTAAATAAGATAATAATATATTTTAAAATTCAAACTATAACCACTTAAAGTAGAAAATGTTTTTTTTGTTGACAACTCTTAGATAACATAGTTAATTGAATAATATCAAGGCCCAACGGCAGCTTCATTACCAAATGACAGAAATTTGAATAAATTAATTATGTATTAATACAAAAAACACATGCATATTCACTATTCTATTCATATGGATAATTGTTAAGATAAAAGTTTCTTAGAATTTATTTAAGGGAATTACTTACAGTCTACAGAGCGAAAACTAAACACTAGCGCACAGACCAAGATGTATGTTGCCACAAAGTTGTCTAATTGGGCATGTAAAGTGACCTCAGACCTCCGCGTAGGCTTAACGAAACCTTATATGGCGGTTGACGGACACAGTTTAGACATTTGAAACTTTTAAGACCATTATCAAACTTAAATTACGTCAATTAATAATGATTTTGAAACTGTCTTTTTTCAAAAGTAATGAGAATATTATTTTGCTATAATCCGCGATAATTCGCGGAATAAATAAAAATTTATCGCGGATTATAGCAAAATAATATTCTCATTACTTTTGTATTATGGAGCTCCGCAAAGTAACGCCTAATTCTATAAATTACTGTTTTTTTTGTAAAAGTGTCATTTTTTTGTACAGTTTTAACTTCACAGTTAAGAATCATCGGAAATCTGTTAGTCATCATTTTGACATTTATCCAATTTCCCACAACATAACTATTTTGTCTGAAACAATCACTTCTACTTTTTAATAACAAGATAAACGCTGCCTTGCCAAAAATATGAGTTAACTATCAACTAGCAATAAAAGCGAAACTTGTGTATTTTTTGTTTTGTATGACTATGAAGTCTTATGATTATCTTAAATCGTCTTATAATGTGAAAGAATCAATTTTGCAAATACTTTTAAAGGTCTTCACAACTTTACTGCGTGAATAATTTCGAGAAATTTAAAAAATAGATACGTCTTACTTTATCTTGGCATTAATTACAAAAAAAGTTGCATAAGCGGATTAAGAAATACCAACTATGAATATAGCATCTTTTAATTTACAATAAATTTTTAGTATGTAATCATATTTAAATTCAAACCAGTTATGCCCACGTCGTATATCGATACCATCCGGAGATTGATGATGTTTTTCTTCAAGTGGGTTCAAAATCTTTTATGAAGCAAAATATTGAAAAAAAACGGTGAAAAAACTTGGAAGAGCTCAAACATGATAACAGTGTTCGAAACGTTTTTATTCCTATAATTATGTCTATATAAAACTACGACAAATAATTTCTCGAGTCAATTAATATAACATTTAATTCCGGATATTAGTCCCATTCCCAGTTATTCTCAATAGTTAGGATAGTGCTCCAAGTATTTATGGGTCGGAAATTGATAAGTTAGATTTTTATTACATAATTATTTTGAGACATGTCTGCGATGCATTAATATGAATTTTAAATGCTTTTCTGACGTGTTCCACAGTTACTGGCCTAATAATAAAGTGGCAAAGTTCAGTGGGCAAAGACTGAAGCTACCTTCGGACTTTGCGTTATAATATAATGTTTCAGAACATTCGGATTCATATAGCAGTCGCCGCCGCCGTCGTATGGTTGTAAAAAGGTATTTTGAAACTATAATATGCTTGCGAATGGCATTTAAAGTGTCACCGAACTGGAGTGAATAAAGTATAGTACAGATAGTACTAACATCGGAAGAAAGGTAAAGATGATGCGTGTGATACTGGATCGTAGCTAAAAGTAAGGAAAACATGGGGTATGATACTCGTAGATACTTATTAAGATGCCGAAAGCGAGCCCTTAGTTTAAGCGAACGTCGTCTGACCTTTTCACCAGTGAAGTTGGTTTGAAAGTGGATACTGGAAAATTGGAATAGTCATTCCAACGTACATGGAATAATGCCGGACTTTGTAGGTGTGGTATTACTTCTACTTGTTTGATAGACGACCTCTTTCTGATCATGAAAAGCTGTAAAAGTCAAACGGCGCAAGGCTACTATTATATACAAACCCATAAAGGGATCAAAACAGTGGACGGCTGACAGTTATCACGATAACAATAGCAGTTAAATTTCAATAATGAACTTCTTAAATTAACCACTGAATTATCTGTTATAGTTAAAAATGTAGGACTTATCAATCATATTGACACTGTCAAGATCCTACCATTGTTTAACAAGGTCGTAATATGTTACGCAACATTACCACAACCATTACGGACAATGCATAATTACTTGCATGTGTGTTCCGTTAAGCATTTTTCAGTACAAGCCGTTTAGTTTGTTCGTTTTGAAAAGAAATGTGTCTATACCTAGAGGATATGCATTATGCTTGATAATACTAAAGAATATACTATTATACTAATTAATATAAAACGAATCCGCAATAAAGTAAATAGAATATATAATATAGAACATTAGTTTATATAGAATAGTAATGTCAAATGTAGAATGGACTATCCGTTTTCCTTACCTTTATTCATATTCTGCGTAATTTATAGAATTAGGCTTTACTTTACGGAGATCCATAATACAAAGTAATAATAATATAATTTTATATATTATTATTACTTTATAGTATCGCTATAGTTCGCGACAAAGACGAGTAAATAAAAAAAATATATAATATTAAATGTAGGTTTGTGCATGTGTTTAACGAATCCTCCATTTATCGGGTATGAAAACGGATAGTCCACTCTACATTTAGCATTATATACATTTTCTATTTACTTTATCGCGGATTATTGCAAAATAATTTGATTATTACTTTTATATTATGGATCTCCGCAAAGTAACGCCTAATTCTATAAATTACACATAATATGAATAAAGGTAAGGAAAATGAATAGTCCACTCTACATTTAACATTACATATATATTCTATTTACTTTATTGCGGATTCGTTTCATATTCTGTGTCTCACATCGCATTTAATCACGCCCGTTTATTGGATCTATATATAATAGTACACGTCGTCAAAGATATGCGTGTTAAAATAATTTATGCAGGTTTATTGGCTACGAGTTACTATAAATGGCTACACTATATAGGTCTAGTGGGCAGGTATCGGATTCCGCACTATATTTGTTACGATTTTAAATTTGAATACAGACAATAGATTGATTACTAATTACAGATTCAATTCGTTTAAGATAACGAGGTGGCCGCCTACTGTGCCAGTTTTTGTTTAGATATCAGCATACATTTCTTTAAGATAAAACTTTTTGTCTAGGTATGTAAAATACTATGGACTTCGCATTTATGTTAGTGTTAAAATACTCTCAATTGTATATTTTTTCAGGATTTTTTTATCGTTTATATTAGTCCGGTATACAATCTTTAATAGTACTAAATTTCTATAAATTAATCCAGCGGATTAACCATGAAAGAGTAAAAACAGACTTTCGCATTTATAATACAACAATACATGAATATATGTTTTTAATATGTTGGAAAAAAAATAAAAATTTAACACGGTTGTTAAAATAACGTGACGATTTAATCCGTTGTTTCATAAGCTTCCTAATTAAAAATTTACTTTCGACGTAATACCTATTGCGTAAGAAATATTTTCTTACTTTGTTACAAGTCAATTTTTGAAATTTCTTTTACCATTTATGGAAAATACGTCATTAATTAAGTTATAGTTAGTCCTAATAAAGCAGTATATAAAGGTAAACTAGAATGTTAAGACCAAGAACACAATCATCTAACATAAAAGGCCATATATTGCCATATGCGATTATACTATAGCCAAGGAACGCCTTTTCCTATTATAAACGTGTCAAGAAATGTTGGTTACAATGTTTTATATAGTAAAATATGTATGACATTTCTTTGAGACTACAGCTAATCTCTGGTAATATAACGTGAATAAAATCACCTCTCAATTTTTAGAACAAATGCGCATTCTAATAAAAATCAATTACGGAAAATTATTATTTTTCTGATAATAAAATACTTTCTAAACGCTATATATGAAATAACAATAAATTAAAAACGTATGCTGTTGACAATACACAAATGTTTCTTATCTCGCCGTTAGTGTAATTAAATTATATTAATGTAAAAACCGTTTTTAAAAAGAAAATTCAGTTATATTAATTTTATTTCAGCGCCATCTATCAAAAACTTAAAACACCTGATAGTCAATAATAATAACAGTTCGCTATGCCACCTAGCGTAGAGTAGATGTACTTCTTTTAGTTTTAATACTTACCACTTTGACGAAGGCGGCGCTGGCGACGCATTCTCACAGATAGACTCTCCCAATCGTCTTCCATATTTGGTTGACCTTCTTTTTCAACTGAAACAAAATATTTTTATAAACACTTAATCAATATAAGTTAAATCTTGATTTATGTATGTAAATGTTTTTTTAAGATTGTGATCGAGTATAGAACAAAACTTTATAATCAATGTTTTACAAAGTTGTTTAAATCTATAACCGTAAAGTAATTATACTAAAGTAGAGAGCCGGCTTAAAATGTTTCCATCGAAAATGAACGTAAGCGAACAAAGCTTCCTATCTGTCTCTATCTTATATATGTGGTTAGACAAAAATAAGTCTATAAGTTTTATCTTCTCTCTCATTATTTCTTGCGACTCTCTCACTTACAGGCCTGCCTATGACTCCCATGCTCTAGAATAAAAACTCTATGTCTATAACATTAGGTTTTTAAATAGACCCTATTGGGACGCCTAAACATTTTATTTTACTAAAAGTATTAAATAAGATCTACGAGAATTTGACTTTTGCTACATTACAATTTTAAAATATTTGAAATACCTTCTTCCGTACGAGTTCTAGAATGTACTTGAGTTGCAACCCGCAGTCCTCCCGCCATGTGATCGGTGCTTTGTTCTAGATCCACTCGCTTCCGCCGTTCTGTACCACCAGTCTCTTCAATTAGACTCTCGTTGCTTGGTATCGATCGAGCCTAGTGGAATAAAACAAATCTACATATAAAACTAGCTTTGTCAGAGGCTTCGACCGTATGGAAACCACCCCATTCGAAATTTTGAGCATAAAAGTTGAGTTAACCAAAATTTAAAACGTTAAGAGATAGAGTCATGTTGTCACGGACTTTTATATATATTTTTCTAGTACATGTAGTACCACCGAGGCTTGCTCGGTAATTTTTTGTAAAAAAAAATAAAATAAAAAAAAATTAAAAGAAAAAGGAAAAAATAACAGGGCAGGTGGGGCTCGATCCTAGGTATTTTCACCTTTCTAGATGCCCGTTCCCCAAATGAACCTTTTTTTTTTAATACAGAAAAAACCCCTTATGGGTACCGCCGCCCGACGGGGACAGGCGGCGGTTATGTCGGACTCGCACCGACTAAAACGACCTGTGTGCTCCACCATGCTGCCGATGGCAAGGACAGGGTATCGTTGTACATATTGCCCTCATCCCCTCCGACAGCTCTGATCCCAGAGAACAAACAACTTCTCCGGGTAGGAGCCCCTCGAAAGAGAAGCCCTCCGCTAACCGGTGCATCGGGAGCACCAGATGCACCGACCGCCTCGGGGACGTGTAAGCCAGACGTCCGATATACCCTATTCGGAACGTCCGAAGGTCCCCTGACAGGGCGGCAGACGATGGGCTTAGGCAAGTCGCTACCACCTGGACTCGCCAGCAGTAGATTGGATCCAGAACAAAAGTTCTCGGAACCGCTCCACCTCCCTCCCTCCGCAGAGCAGAAGGAGGCCACCGCTGCCCGCGATCGCTCCCTGCCCAACCGTGTTATCTGTTCACGGTCGACAGGGAGAGACCGCGCCCCAAGTAGGGACCCCTACGCCATGGTGGGCGTTTGAACCCTCCACCGGGTAATTTTTTATAGAGGTTTTCTTCCTCGCAACCCGTAGGTCCCCGTTCCCATTGCTGGGCTTCCGAGTTTGACCGACGGTGGTCGTAACCATGTCCAGTCAGACTTAGAGTAAGCCCAACTGAATCCGTCGCTCATTAGGGACTTCACCCCAACCCCCCCGGAGTCCCCGGCCCGTCCAGATTGCCCTCTGCTAATCAGAGGGACAACTGGATTAGCCACCCCACAGTGGTCCGTTCGCCAAGACTAAGCTTGCCCAGGGTGCGCCACGAGGAGGTTGGCCACTTTGTCACCCCCCCAAATGAACTACCACGACTTTACATTTGACAGCGAAAAATCGTGATTGTATTCAACGTTAATTTAAAAAAAAAAATTTTAGAGCCCGAAAACGACATTTTTGAAAATAAAACTTATCTAGATCGATTTCTCTCCCCCAAAACCTCCCACATGCTGAATTTTTGTTAAATCGTTGGAGCCGTTTCCGGGATTCCGAATATATATATAATAATAATATATAATTGTAAACTAAGTTAATCTTGTAAGTATATATATAAAATTTTAGAGCCCGAAAACGACATTTTTGAAAATAAAACTTATCTAGATCGATTTCTCTCCCCCAAAACCTCCCACATGCTGAATTTTTGTTAAATCGTTGGAGCCGTTTCCGGGATTCCGAATATATATATAATAATAATATATAATTGTAAACTAAGTTAATCTTGTAAGTATATATATATATATATATATATATATATATATATATATATATATATATATATATATATATATATATACTTACAAGATTAACTTAGTTTACAAGATTAAAAGAGTAATACAAACCTCGTCTTGAGGCAGTTCCTCGTCACCCAGCTGTTCTTGTTCTTTAGTGTGCCGAGTCTCAGTCACAATCGTACCATCGGGCCGTAACGCTCGCAACTCCTCCTATACACAATAAAACAATGAAATTATATTTTTGTGAGACCAGAAAAAAGGATCATTCATCAAAAGTGACTCTAAGTGATGTCGGCACAACATGACATTTAGACACGATGTTCCTTGATTTGGCTTGTTATTTTACTTGCCTGTCGTCAACATACCTTAGTCGCCTTTTACGACATCTCGATAAGAAATGAGGGTGGTCTATTCTCCTTAGCCAGATACCACATGGCAAAAACGAAAGTAACCTTTTTTATCCCACTTCCCGGCATAGGTTTTCTCTCTCCTTTTTTGAAGGATTAGAGCTTAAACCATCACGCTGTTGCAATGTGGATTGATAGATTAAACATCATTATATCCCGGGAATTACCCAGAGATATGCAGGTTTCTTCACGATGCTTTCCTTCATCGAAAAGCGTGCGATAAATCCTAAATATTAATCATATACTTTTTGTAACTCATTGGCGCTTGCACCTTGTTTAAACCCGTAAGCTGTTCGGCTATCAAAGCTCCTGGATAAAAAAACATCGTAATAATAATGGTTTGAATGAAAATTTACTTCTTTCTTTCTTTATTATATGTGACAATAAGAAAACTGATTAGAGATGTCTGATTTTTATACGTTTTAATAAAACGTATTCACGACACATTAAGATTAGTACCTGGGTGACCAAGCCTTGCTCGGTATTTTTTTACAAAATAAAAAAAATAGTTGGATAAAGCCATACCGTGTCATCAGTAGTGACAGTAGTTCTTAAGGCGACTGTATCTTTAACGAGGGTGGGCCCATGTGGCACCAGCGCCAGCTGCTGCTCTGTTTGAACTTTCAGAGCATCTCGGATGTCCTCTTCATTCGTCTCATGCACTGCTGCTATAAGAGCCTGAAACAAGGAAATAAAAAATAAAATAAATCAGATATAATATATGAAACGAATAAATTACCAACACAAAAGTAAAATCTTTACAAAAGTTAATTTTAATCAATTGAATACAACGAAAAAGAGCCTTATGAACTATATGTTATGAAATATATGTTAACTATATGTTATGTAGTAGTTTTATAGGTGGCTATGTTCCTCGCTATCTCTGCCTATTTATTTTCTCATAATATATTTTCAGCTTATATGAATTTTTATTATTTATCTTAAGTTCGGTTCCCAACTCATAGGGTAACTTAAATACAATTTAAGTGATTTAACGTAACTGCACTGTATAGGAAGCGTTAAGCAATGTTACTTACTAATCATACCCTTATTCTTTATAATACTGATATAATAATTTATCTTATCCAAATGCTAAACTAAAACCTGTTTCGCATATGCTTTATCTTATCCAAATGCTAAACTAAAACCTGTTTAGCTTATGCTTTATCTTATTTATGAAAATGTTACGGTGCGTCACTCAAATTTCAATGTTTAATGACATAAATACTTCAACCAACATAAACATGTAAAGTTAACCATGTCAGAGAATCATTTTTATAAGAAAGCCCAAAAATACTGGGCTAATGTACCAGCAACAATAGACGGAGTACTCGGCGGCTATGGCCACATCGCGGGCATTGACATTGATGGTTCAAGACTATTTTTAAATAACATATTATCGTTAGATAATCCACCGGATACGAAACTGGCCTTGGACTGCGGGGCCGGTATCGGAAGAGTGAGCAAAAACCTTTTAATGCCTCATTTCCAAATGGTCGATTTAGTGGAACAAGACGAAAAGTTCATTAACACTGCAAAACAATTGATCGGCGTTAACAACGCTAAGTTAGGAACAATGTACCAAATCGGCCTTCAAAATTTCAAACCGCAAAAGGAATATGATGTGATTTGGTGCCAGTGGGTTCTTGGACACTTAGATGATTATGATCTAATTGCCTTTTTGGAAAGATGCGGTAAAGCTTTATCAAAGAACGGAGTTGTTGTCATTAAAGAAAATATATCTTCCTCGGAAGAAATCGAATACGATGATGATGATTCGTCTGTAACTCGTCCTTATGAATTAATGCAAAAAGTTTTCCGAGAAGCGAATCTTCGTATAATTATGGATGATACACAAAATGGTTTGCCAGAAGGGATTTATACTGTTCACATGTTCGCGCTGAAACCCGATATTTAATATAATTTCATACAAGCTATAAAATTTGATGTTAAATATAATACTATCAAACAATGTAGGAATTAGAAAATTTGCTTTAATTTACCGAACAGAAGTTACAATAGAAATATTTTGCTGTAATTGTTTGTTAAAAGCAAATTGTTTGTTAAAAAAAAAATGTAATGCTATATGAAGCAGGCAACATTCACATACCATAATATTCACATGTATAAGGTATGTGAATGTTGCCTACTTCATACACTTAGCATTACATAGATTCTCCACAAAAAAAATATTCATACATAATAATTATATTGTAACTTCTGTACTATGGAATTCGCAAAGTAACGCCTGCTTCTAGAAATCGTTTTATTTATCGAACTTTACACATAAATGTATTACATAAATTTATTAATAAATTACTTTAAAGAGAATATAAGTTAAACATCTCTGTATTCTGATTATATCCAGCATATCAATCTTTTGATAAGGTCTAATTTAAAGGGTAACAGGAATGTTCAGTATACCATATAGTGAATGGAGCTTATCTATGATAAAGTGCTTCGTGGGTAGGACTCGTGATTGCGCTGTTAATGTTGGATCTGGGACGTGCAGTAGTTGTGATATTCGCCAAAGCATTCACCGTTTTAGTTACGAAATTCTTGCGTCAGGCGGCAGCCGCAGCGAGCTTTCTGGAATTGGATTTATGTTTTTGTCGACCGCCTGTCCCTATTTCTTGGAAATGCTTCAATCCATTTAGAGGCACTTCTAATATACGTTTGAATAAACATACCGTGTACTGGGTGCAACACGACATGCATTTATTTCTCTTACCAAAATGTGTCTTCGCGAATTGTACGTAAGTTAAAGCACAAATTTTCTGTTTTTTTCAAATGTTGCAGAAAGGAAAAATAATTAATAATCAGTACTGAGTATATTTATTGCACTGAGAATATTAATATATGTATAGTACAACATACAGATTTATTTTAACGGTAATTAAAAATGTTGCTCCGTTCGAAAAAGTATGTGACGTTTCCGTTAATTAGGTAACTCTTGAATGGTGTCAAATTTGATTTATATCTACAAATGTCTTAATTGATTTCGTATGCGTTATTAGCTATGAGTTAATATATAAAAAAAAAACTAGTTGATGACAAATTTGATAACCGCTAGGTGCTAAAATCTAACGGTGTTTTTTATAAATATGCTATTAGCGTAGAAGCTATAATGGCGATGAGAAACGTCTTAATTCAGTAAAGATAGACCAAAGCTCAGAGAAAGTTATTATTAAGTGCTATTGATATCACTACGATTAAGCGTTACGATGTCATACGTACTTATGGACGTAAATATGTGTACGCTTTAGAAGAACCAGTGTTAAATAATTTATATAATTAGGCGTTACTTTGCGGAGGTCCATAATACAAAAGTAATGAGAATATTATTTTGCTATAATCCGCGATAAAAGACAAGCAATCAATCGCAAGGCTTTGCGATTTTGTCGTGGAGTCTATCTCCTGACGATGCTTCGGTAACGTGGCGAAAAAATTGTTGGGATTGTGGTGGTGAATGTGTCCAGTGCTTGTGTATTGTTATGTCATCGGTATCGGGTAGTGCATGAGTTCTTACAAATTCTGCATGTATCAGGTATGAGAACGAATAGTACACTCTAAGTTTAGCATTAAATATATTGTCTTTTATCGCGGATTATAGCAAAATAAAATTCTCATTACTTTTGGATTCAGTGTTAGTAAACCCACGAATAACATTTACCGGACAGCCGTAAAGATGTCAGGAAACTACTGCATCAAATGGTCCAAGATGGAAGAAATTCCTTTAAAAATACCTTAATTTAAATTTAAAAATGTATCTATTCTTAATATGGACACTCATTGTAGAGACGATAATGATAAATCTAATCTCTTACGCTCAGATAAAATTTTAAAATGCACTATATAAGTCAATACACATCATTATTGGACAAATTAAAAGGATCAATACTTTTTAAAAGCTATATTACTGGATTTTACATACACATAAAGTACTTAAATGAAGGTAATGACCTCTGGATCAATTACATCGAATTTTCTGCCAGATGTAATGATGCAATAGTACAACTGTAATTACTTCTCAATAAAATCAATAATGTTTTAGAAAAAAAATATAGCAGCAATACTAGTTTCTGTAGTGGAAATAACTTTTGTCGTTATAATCTATCTATGTATCGTTTCTATTCTATATCTATCTACTCGTATATTACATATAATTAAATCGTTGACATGTCAAATCTCTGTGCATTTATTCCCGCTAATCTTAGAAACCGCTTATCTGATTTGGACGCTGTTTTCACTAAAATGTAGTAGAAAGCCTCACTTAACATATATGATATGTTTTATTTCAATCGGTCAGTAAATAAAAAAGTAATGTCAATTTAAAGTGTAAAGGTGTTATACTATGATACTGGTACATGTATTTTTCGTTTTTCGCCGTTCCTATCAGAGTTCGTCTAAACAAGTTAATATCGTTCGTAAAGTAACGGCCTGTTACTATCCCACTAGATAGAACCTGGGCAAAGACCTCGTATTTAATATACCTTGGAGATCCGATCCTTTCTGATCTGCTGTAGATTACTGAATAAACATAAATAAAGTTTATATATCTTAGCAAATTACGGTTCTCTACACTATAGAAAAACATAACAAGGAGTTGTTATACCTTTTGTTAAATCACGGAACAATTTGTTAATATTGTTAAACAATAATATTTTTAGTACCTACTCTGGGTGACAAAAAAGAGGTTCGGCTGATTGGCTATTTTTTTTTAATTGGCTATCCTTTCTATAAATAAACTCTTACTTCACTTGAACTAAAAGTCATTCTTAGTTAATGCATAAAAACCGGCTATACTCATGTCTAATTCTGTCGAGTTAGCTCGACTAGTTTTGAAAACATCCGGGGGAATCATGAGCTCTTTAAAAGACGTTATCGCGACGGGAACTGGGTTCCAAACTAGTCAGGCTAACCTGATAGAATAAGACGTGGGGACGGTTTCTATACATTAACTATAAATATAACGGAAGTTTAAATGTAAAAATCATACCTAGCCTTCACAATTAACTATAGCCCAGACAGTGTATTGCTGGAACTAATTTTGTATGCTCATTTTCCTTAGAATAGTCACCAATTCGGACATGATCCTTATATTAAACAAATCTAACGGGCCTAGTTTATTTACCGTACAAAGTCTATTCAAACAATAACAATTGCTAAAATTTATTGCTTCCTCAATAGCACAAGTCGTTTTAGATAACATCAACACTTCAACTTGGTGTTGATACTATCTAAGATCCATCGATCAGTCAACGTTCCTAAAGAAACTGTATAAACCGGCTATTAATAACAACTGTAATTTTTAGTATTTTCTAATCTATAGAAACTATCATATAAAGCTGAAGAGTTTGTTTGTTTGATAGTTTGAACGTGCTAATCTCAGAAACTACTGGACCGATTTGAAAATTTTTATGAGTGAGATAGTCCATTTATTGAGAAAGGCTATAAGCTATATAACATCACGCTAAAATGAATAGGAGAGAAAATATTTAAAGCTTTCGCGGTAAGAGAGAGGGTAGTCTATTCTACTCAACCAGATACCACACGGTGGATCAATTTACCTTAGTCGCCTTTTACGACACCTCGGTAAAGAAATAAGGGTGGTTTATTTTACTCAGCCGGATACACGGTATATATAGTATTCCGGTAAATGTGCTTTAAATTATTATTCTCTGGTTTAAATTTAAAAATCCCAATGTCTGTCCGGTAGACGACAAGTCGCGAAAAACGAATATGAACATAAGTCATGTTCTTTGGTTTGTTGGGATCGTGACTGAAATACATACAATGGTATTTAAAATTAAATCACCTAACTAGTGCGGCTACGAGATATTAAGATTTTTCAATTCAGATTACAATTCATTCCTTGCTGATTCTTTGCTGATGCATTCATTAACTGCTATGTTGTATAACATATAAATGAATTTAATACATTTTAGACATGTTTGAATGAAATACAATTTGTTTCCATAAGGTCTTAATTCGAACGTGTCGTGTCGTATCCGGCTGATTAGAATAAACCACCCTCATTTGTTACCGAGATTTCGTAAAAAGCGACTAAGGCAAGTTGACGCTAGGTTGGCTATCGGTCGCGAAAAAATAGCCAAATCTTCTAACAACATGTTTAAAACATGCGCTTAAACAAGGAGAATGATAAAAATAAAAAAATAAGCTCGCAATTTAAAGTTACATCTTATAGTCCCAAAGCTGGGCAAAGACCTCATTTGTCCTTTCAGAAAAGGTTATAGAATTTATCTGTTACTGGACTGTAGTCCAATATGGAACGACAGGTGGCACATATTCCAGAGGTTCTTGATCGCGGCTGTACTCAATTCACTTTTAGAACGTACTGTATAAGTAAGGGCGCCTACATCTACAATAAAGAGGTTTTAACATAGAGAAAAAAATTCGAGTTTTCATCACCAACATATCCTTCCCTAATAATGTCAATTAATCAGTATTGCTATGTGAAGTAAAAGAAATGAACAAACTACATATCTTGATAAAAGGTCTGACTTGAAACTTATCTAGCCGGCGGCAGTGAAAACTTCTCCCCTCATATGGAAATACCGGTTTTTTCTTCAATATTATATTTCATATTATTGTTATATTTCAGGTATAAATATAACTCCATAAACTAATTTGAATGACAAATTCTGAGCCCCAATTTGGATTTTGCGCAAAAATCATTTAAGTAATAACCTTTAGCACCACAACAGAAGAAAACAATATACCTACTGGATATTGTTTTCTTCTTTAGTAATTTGAATAATCTTGTAGTCGAAGGTACAGCTGTGATCATATAAGTTTGTTCTTTGTCAATATAAATATTTCTCTCTTCTACTCTAATGTTAAATGAATTAGTGAATTTCCTGACATTGTACGATTTAGAAAGCTCATGGTGCGTACCAGGTCAAGTGAAACTTTATGACAAATTGTTTAAATAAAACAATGGACGCAAAATAAGTTCACGGTATTGTTTGTTTTAATTACAGCTTAGAATTAGGATACTTGTCAATTATCACTAAATTTAATAAAAGCAAAAATATTGCTTAAAAGCAAATGCAACTTCACAAAGGTCATTAAAATTTTGCTACCTGATATTGCATAATATTTTATTTGTTTTATTTATAGTAAGTGTAGCAGCTGTTGAAAAATACTGCAATACATAAACATTAGAGAATATTGTGTTAATTGTACGAAATGTAGCAATCGCAGTGTCTATAGTTTACATATTAAATGAAACTTTTAGTTTTCCTATTCGATATGCTACAATTACAAGGATATTTGAACAAGTGAAAAACGGATATAGTCATGAAGCCTATACTGTAATTAAGATGTAGTTAATAAATATATAGTTTAATATATAACAAAATTCAATTATAATTTCAATAATTATTATAAGATATAATAGAAACATATTAGTATTAGGCGATTAAGCGATATTGATATCTCAATGTCATAACCGACAAAATTAAAATCAGTATTTTATGGACATAGTATGGAGGACATATAACAAAATGAAATGACTGAAATGTTCCATTGCATTAAAGGATCATATCCCGAGATAATAGTTAAGATATCCAGCCGTGAATATACTACCCCATTAAATCTAATTTGGTATACTTTTGCTTTAATGCAGAATAGCAATGGGACTTACAAAGGTAATTACCATAAAAATCTTGCATACAATCCCAAGGATCCCTGGAATTGTTATTGTACTATAAATTTGACTTTGCACCTTTAATTCTAAAAAAACACATCTATCGATAACAATAATTGCGAAAGTATGTATTTCTGTCTGTTAAACTATCACGACTAATCAATATTTAAAGGAAGCATTTTTAAAGGAAGAATATTATAAGGATGGGTATAAGTACCTATATGTATAAGAATTTTTTGAAAGAAACAACTAGTTTATCCCAGTATAAATAGTGTTTTCATCAAGCTTAAAAATTCTGTATGCCAAAGTCCATCTAGTATTCGTTCAGAGGTTTTGCTACATTAAGTAATAAATATGCAAACTTTTATATTATAGTTTAAGGTACAATTTTATGACAATTATTAGGTAAATTTTATTTAACGGAAAGCATCGAAAACTATTAAGGATCCGATGAACAGATGGATTAATAATCCCCAAGTATACACGATTCGTACATATATGAACCTGGTCATGCACTGAATATGCGAATCAACTTTCACTGAAACCACATTGCAGGTTAAGCTTCAACTGTAATTATTCAATCGGAGAGGTCATCGCTCAGCAAACACTTACAAAACTTCATTAAACTACATGATTACATATTTTCCCAGTAAGTCTGTCGCTGTTCTGGATAACCAATTACTTGTAGGCAAGATTGCAAACACAAGTCAATTAAACAAGTCCGCGTTACAAGTAACAAGACATTTAGCACGAGCGCGTTTTACTTCTATTAGCTTTGTGAAACAAGTAATGTGTTTGTCTAAGACACCTACTAAGTGGAGTTTCGTGTCCTTCCCAACTGAGCAAAATATTGGCTCGCGTACAGTCGTCAGCGGTTATAATCAGTTACTTGTAAATCGTTGTAAATTTCGATGAAGACTTTAACCATGTGATAATATCCAGTCCAGTCTAGAAAACAGTCTTTCTCTCTATAGAGAGAAGAACTAGGTGTACGTATTATCCCAGAAATTGGGTTTCTTTACAATGTTTTATTTCACAGCATTGTAAAATATTGACAATGCAATGAATTTTTAATGAATTTATGTACTTAATTAATATAATTAAGTACATAAATTCATTAAAAAGTCAAATGTCCATTCTGAAATGATAATTTTGCAGAAGTACCAACTATCTAACAGCAAAAAGTTTCAACTGTTTGCAAGCTTTCGCTTAGCTTGTGAATCATGGGTGGGATTCAGAAAGCAATAATACTGGAAACTCCACATACTAGTTATTAAAGCTTGAGCCCTTTCTCTGCTTTCGATCAGCGAGATCTTTTTATAGTTTTAAACATTAAATAAGGTTTTGATTTTAAGAGTGAGACAATACTATAAAATTAGTAATATTATAGTAGACAGAAATATTTAGCATTTAAGACTTAATTAAGGCATGGTCTTTGAAGGTATATGAATGTCTTTGAATGGTCTATCTTAATGAAGTCTAAGAGCCGCTTCATCAGAAACACTGTCTAAAGCAATTGAGATTTAACAAAATGTAATGTAAGGATATAATAAACAAAGAATTGGTATAAACAATAAACCAACAGTCGGAATATATCTCTTTTAATGACCAATGACTATTAAGGCTTGTAGTTTTGTAGATTCTGCCAAAATTTTAACTTTACCTGCTGAGCCAACTATAATATTACTTTAATAAACTATAACCTACGGCCAGACGGAAAACGAGACGCTGAACGTTTGTGGAATTCCCAGGAAAATTTATCTAGAAAATTCATCTTAGCAGATGTCACTAGAAAGCCCGTGAAGCTGTGACAGTGTGATCCATTAGATAGTAGGGGTCACGTTGATTGTGATTTGTTTTCTACCCACGCATACATTGTTATGTGAGCACTTGAATACATAATTCGTGAAAATGACAAACTCGTATGTTTAAGGCGTATGTTTAAATTATTTTTACATACGTACTACGTAATAATTAATCAATCATATACAGATTTCATTATTATTGTAACTCCTATGTGTGCTGTTGTGCCGATTTTGCTTTTGCTACTAAGCTTTGCTTTGGAACTCAAAAAAATTTCAAACTCAAACTCAGTATTATCATCCATTTTTGTTTTATCAGGATTGGTATTTTGTGGGATTGAAAGTTTGAGCATAGATTAATTACTTGCGTTGCATTACTCACCACAATTAAGTTGTATGTGATAATAGTGGTATCTGGCTGTGTAAAATAGACCACCCTCATTTCTTACCAAAGTGTCTTAAAAGTCGACTAAGGTAAGTCGACAAGCCGTGTGGTATCCGACTCATTAGAATAGACCACCCTAATTTTCTACTAAGGTGTCGTGAAAGGCGACTAAAGTAAGCTGACGTCAGGCAGGTGGCCAGTCGTAAAAAAGCCAAATCATTTAACAACATGCTTAAAACATGTTGTGCCGATGCCACTTAGAGTGAACTAAGAGCAGAAGGATGATATGATAATATGACGTCATCAATGCCATCAACATTTTCAAATTCGAATGTTATACTGATTACCAATGAAATAGTTGCAAAGATTATTAATCCTCAGTTCATTTTATTCAATCGCACACATTAATTTCTAGAATAGATTCATTTACTGGTATTCGCTAGTCATGAATGAAATGCCAAACGCTATCTCCCGCGTAGGCCGTAGACCAGCCGTTAGATAAACGAACCTCTCATTAATACCTTTCTTCCTTAATGGTGTACTGTGAAACGGGTAGCCATTTGTTAGGACTAATTTCGCAATATTCTATAGCATTATATATTATCTACCTTTAATAGTCTTCGTGTTAAATTTCCTATTACATACCCACACATGTGTTTTATTTTACTTGGGTATCAAGTATGCAGTTTAAAATTTGTAGTGAGTTTATCTCTACAAAATTATACACAATTTTATTGACTTTCTCAGTAACCTTTCTTTACAAAATACATATCTTGGTAATCTATGTTATAATTTGGGAACACAGAGTTTTTTGTCTAATTTGGTTAGAACTAAGGGTTTTTTTATGTCTCATTTTGTGCATTCGTTTTACTAAATTTCATCAAGTTCACTTAAGCTGAATAGTGAAAGCAGACAGATAGACAGAATTTCGCATTTATAATAATATAGATGTGTAAGTGATACTTTTAGAATTCAATGCCCACAACGATTCCCAGTATTGAGTACAGATTCAGTATTGAAAATGTTGAAAAGATTGACCGCCGAGTTTCTTGCTGGTTCTTCTCGGTAAGAGCAACATTCCGAACCAGTTGTAGCTTCATTAATCATATTGATCCTTGACGATTCAAAAGTGCTTGAAAGAGCATATTTGAATAAAGATTATTTTGATTTGATTTGAGTATTTAGTAAATCAGTAGCATAACTCGTTTGGTACCTTTTTTACCTAAGGTTTTATCATTTTTTTTTAATCATGAAGTTATCATTTATATCATTTATAATAATGAAAGAAAAAGAAAATGCTACATCCCGAATTCCAACAAACCAAACTCCACTTGGAAAGTTTGTTACTATCTGTGTATGTTTACATGTACTGCTTTGACGCCCCAACTGTTAACGAATTAGTAAGACATGTATACATACAAGTAATCTAACATAATCTTTGAAAACGAGGGAAATCGTTAGGTGTAGCCATTATAAAGTAGAAATGTATTACAATATAAATAAAAAGTGTTTTTTAAATCATAAGTCAATAAATCATGTATCCAGTGTATAAGAAATATACTATTTCCGACATCTTACGAAGATATATGATACAGTGTTATAGGCTATGCTGCTTATTGGAACAGAACCTTAACATTCTCTATACGACATGACGACCTTCGATGATTTACAATGCAACAGGTTTGTGTTTTATAAATAAATTATCGATTGTAATGCTGTCTTGTCTGAGTAGTCGACTGTCCGGTAGGATAAGTGTTCGTACCTGCTCCACCCAAATACCATCATCATCATATTCTTACCCTTTTACCATTCTAAATAGGGCCGCCACAATATGTCTCTATCTTCCATTCTCCTCTATCATTCGTCAACTCTGATGCTACTCTTTTTATATGCATTCTTCACATAATACATCCATCTTTTTTCGGCCTCCCTCTAATCATAGATCTATCCACATTCATAATTAAAACTATTTTGGTCACAAAGGCTGAGTCGCTTCACAATTTGACACCACCCAAATACCACTAACTGAAAACTGGTGGCATTAAAGAGTAATTAGGTTCCATAAGGTAACCACAAATCCATCTGCTGAGTGATATACATAAATCTATATTTGTATTGACGTAGATATAAGGAAATATATCACAACCATACTCGTTTATTGTAGATGTAACCTGCGTGGATGATAATAGCCTTAGAATATATCTTTGATAGAAACCTCATACTCTGCAGGTTTTCAACAATCATAAAGTTTGAACTGAATCAAAAGTTGGTTTTGACGTTTGTTTAAAGAGACACATCCCAGCTTAAAACCATTTTTTCCAACAAAAATCATTTTTTTATAATCGTTATTACAATAAATGTTCCTTCCTCATAAAAACCAATCAATATATTTTGATGTGATATAAATGTAGAGTCACTATAAGATAAAAAAAATACTAAAGGCAAAGTAAGTATCGGTACTTGCAGCTAATATTAATATTGTTGCCCAAGACTGCAAACACGAAATATCTAGGATTATTATTAGGCAATGTCCTATTGCAACTGTGGGACCACCGCCTTCAAACTTACCAACCTGCATTGCGGCCTTCACAAATTAATTTCGTATGCCCTTTCTCAACGAGTTTTCGAATGATAAATCATTAATATAACATAACCATCAACTAAATCTTTTTAGTGTAGTGTATTATTAAACCAATATAGAGTGATATAATAATATTAAATCTCACAATATATAATGCACTAATAAATCATTTAGCCAAAAATGAGCGAACGTGGTGTTAAGTACTTTATTTTAAATATTGCAAATACATATTATTTTCACGATTAAAGTTTTTATTTCAGAGTAAGTAAACATAAAGCAATATGAAATACATCCCTCCCACTCAAAGTGGTGTCGGCACAACATGTTATAACCACGTTCACATG
Organism: Morpho helenor; assembly: GCA_029227775.1. Classification (NCBI taxonomy): domain Eukaryota; kingdom Metazoa; phylum Arthropoda; class Insecta; order Lepidoptera; family Nymphalidae; genus Morpho; species Morpho helenor. The sequence goes on from JARGCU010000044.1 coordinate 7,204,682, forward strand.
ATTTAGCTACGTTTTTTACGATCGGCCGCCTGTCTGACGTCAACTTACCTTAGTCGTCTTTTACGACACCTCGATAAGAAATGAGGATGGTCTATTCTATTCAGCCGGATACCACAAGACGTGTTATATTATCGCTTTAATAGCGATATAATAATACTAAGCATCACAATATTTCACGAAGTAATGAATCATTTAGCCAACAATTCAAGTCAATGTTAAAAGTACTTTAAATATTGAAAACACATTATTTTCACGATTAAAGTTTTTATTTCGGAGTCGCAAACATAAATGTATTTAAATATCCAGTGCCTTAAAATCAACAAACTTCAACTATTTCCTAACATACGTTATAAGCTGTTGTAAAAATATGCATCGCCAAAAACAAATGGATATAAATACATTAAATAACATAGATAGTTGTGATCGGTAATAAATAACCGGTATAGCATGGTAGACAAAGTCGAAATTCGATAGCGGATCTTGAAAAGCGTACAACCTAAGCGGCACGATACCTTAAACTATATTCTCTAACATGTTTCTATCGTTGAAGACACTTCCGATGGCCGTAAATAAGCCTTATCTCGGTATGAGTCTCGTCTTATTAGGTAAGATGGCCTTTTGAACTTTAAAATAATTGTATAATATTGTTTAGTACTTAATATAATTGTCATTATTGTCATTGTACATCTCACTATCTAGAATCTTCACTAAACGAAGCCATGATATAGTAACGAACTAGCTTTTACCCGCGACTTTGTTCGCGTGAATTCTTGTCGTGTGATAAGTCGATAATAGATGGCGCTTTTCATGTCATCCTATTCCTGTAGAATTAACAGGTTTTCTATAGCCTATATGTTATTCCAATGTGTAAGATATAATTGTACCAAATTTCATCAATATTGGGTCATCGGATTCGCGGTGAAAGTGTAGCAAACATACAAACTATCCAACAGCTATCCTATGTACTATACAAAAGTCTCTCCTTTTGGAGCGAAAATTTGGAAGTGAGAACCACTAAGCTGCTCCAATGCGGATTGACAGGTAACACATATGCCCAGAATGCTGTAACACATATGCCCAGAATGCTTTAGAAATAAGCAGATTCTCTCACGATGTTTTCCTTCACCGACAAGCGTATGATACATTTCAAATATCAACATCAACATTCAATGCCAAATACACGACACCGTGGCCCCGTGCATGGCCGTGTGTCATGACTCAACTGTTTCCATGTAATATGCATCAGTATTACTCCAGCCATTGCGATAGCGGTACGTAACGTACACCAGTTATACACCTGACGTATCGTTCTATACAAAATTCGGGTTTGATTTGGATTCGCACGATTAGTCTTTTAAATTCTGTATTTAAAAGACTAATACGTCAGATGTATAACATTTGAAAAGTGTATATTTTTATGCATTTTAAGTGTTCGTCTTTTCTTACGTCACAGCATGTGAGATTAAGGTCATGGGGAATGGTGTCATGAATGTGTTAACAGAAAAACTCATTGACATGCCCGGGCTTTAAATCCATGACTCCATAGAAAGAATCACACAGTCTCACCGTTCGGCTACAACCCATAATATAACATTGTTACAAATAAAAAAGCTAGTGCAAATATCTTCTTATTGCATTATTTTGATCACTTTATCTGCATATAAAACTGTTGCAATAATACAAGTTGAAAATACCGCACTGCAATTCAAAGTTAACGATTACTCAAAACATATAATTTCATCAGGAGAAATCAAACTCGGTAACCTAGATAAGTTTCACGGGAAAGAAAATGCAGGGATATCATCCAAGCCCAATAAGTCAAATAGAAATTACTTGATCGAGCAAGGTGGACCAGTTGTCAGTAATGTCCGTGAAAGTTATTGTGGAATTGAGCAAATTAGTCATAAGATAAAACTTGTCTGTGTCGGACGGTTGATCGTTTTTATTATTTCTTATTAGATTACTGCAATAAACGTAGACTTTGCAATTGCTAGTGTCATTATCATCCTCCTGCCCTTATCCTACTCTAAGTCGGATCGGCAAATGTTATAAACATGTACATGATTTGACTACGTATTTTAGGACCGACCGACTTCGCACGTCAATTTTTTTTTATATAGGAAAAAACCCGCGGTACCGCCGCCCGACGGGGTCAGGCGGCGGTTATGTTGGACTCGCGCCGTCTAAAACGACCTGTGTGCTCCACCACGCTGCCGATGGCAAGGACAGGGTATCGTTGTACGCATTGCCCCCATCCCCGCCGACTGCAGCTCTGATCCCAGAGAACACCTCCTCCGGATAGGGACTCCTGAAAGGAGAAGTCCCCCTCCGCTAACATGTGCATCGAAAACACTAGATGCACCGACCGCCTCAGGGACCTATAAACCAGACGTCCGATATACCCCGTTCGGAACGCTTGAAGTCAACTTGTCTTAGTCGTATTTTACGACAACTCGGTAAGAGAGAGGGTGGTCTATTCAACTCAATCGGATACCACACGAAGGGTCACCTTACCTAAGTCGCCTTTTACGACAACTCGGTAAGAAATGAGAGTGGTCTATTCTGCTCAGCTGGATACCACACGGTGGATTTGCAATTGCTTAAAGTTTGATATATAAAAGAAAAAAAGAATATGTCAAACATAGACATGAGGTTGTAATAATGTGTAAAAGGAAATTAAAAAACAAACAAGAAATGATATCGCGAAAAAGCACTGCGAACAAGGGAATGCGATCCTTGGGTAAAGAGATATGGGTGGATAGAGTAGGAGCCGCAAGATGAAATGAATGAATGAAATGAGAATATTGAAATAATAATAAAAAACAATAAACATAACATTAATGCACTAATACCTTCTATCGTTGTAAGTAATCTGTTAAAATCACTTAATAATGAGATATTTCCGTAAAAGTTACATATTTATCTTCCTAACAATTTGCTTAAGCAGAATTCTAATGTTCCTAGAATGATTTCCAATATAACACAATAGACAAACTAATGAGATATCAAGTATTGCCTTATATGACTGGTAAAAAGTCGTGACACTCTTAACCTTTCTCGCTTGGAACTCTTATATAACATTGATAATAGTTAAATTTTCAGATGTAGTTATGTGCTGTTATGAGATTTCAATTCAAATAATAATAGCGGAAGATTCGAGTTCAAATTTGTGAGTCACATAAATAATTCTACGAATATATTGTCGTAAGGCCGCGTACAGACATCGCGAGGCGTCCGTCGCGAATAGTTCATATACGCAGACATCGCGAGCCGTGCGTCGCGAATAGTTCATATACGAAGACATCGCGAGCCGTGCGTCGCGAATAGTTCATATACGCAGACATCGCGAGCCGTGCGTCGCGAATAGTTCATATACGAAGACATCGCGAGCCGTGCGTCGCGAATAGTTCATATACGCAGACATCGCGAGCCGTGCGTCGCGAATAGTTCATATACGCAGACATCGCGAGCCGTGCGTCGCGAATAGTTCATATACGAAGACATCGCGAGCCGTGCGTCGCGAATAGTTCATATACACAGACATCGCGAGCCGTTCGTCGCGAATAGTTCATATACGCAGAAATCGCGAGCCGTGCGTCGCGAATAGTTCATATACGAAGACATCGCAAGCCGTGCGTCGCGAATAGTTCATATACGCAGACATCGCAAGCCGTGCGTCGCGAATAGTTCATATACGAAGACATCGCAAGCCGTGCGTCGCGAATAGTTCATATACGAAGACATCGCAAGCCGTGCGTCGCGAATAGTTCATATACGCAGACATCGCGAGCCGTGCGTCGCGAATAGTTCATATACGAAGACATCGCGAGCCGTTCGTCGCGAATAGTTCATATACGCAGAAATCGCGAGCCGTGCGTCGCGAATAGTTCATATACGAAGACATCGCAAGCCGTGCGTCGCGAATAGTTCATATACGCAGACATCGCGAGCCGTGCGTCGCGAATAGTTCATATACGCAGACATCGCGAGCCGTGCGTCGCGAATAGTTCATATACGCAGGTATCGCGAGCTAATTGTTCATATACGTCGCCGTCATAGTTTGTACGGGTTACGTACTCTACCACCGCAATTATTTTGTTTTTTTTTTTTAGTTTTATCTTTTTTATCTTGTAAAAAAATTACCGAGCAAGGCTAGGTCACTCAGGTACTATATAACTATGAATTCAAATGTAATTCGTACTTATTACATTTTAACCTTTCGCTAGAAATCATTTCATTAAAGGTTACACCTCGTAACGAGGCAGTTTATAAGTCACAATTTACTGCTACATTCGTGACCGTTTGACCAAATCACGTCGTGATCAAATTTGTACTGAATATGAAAACATTAGCCTGAATACCGACATGTACTAAATACTGTCACAAATATATTGTATGATTGTTACCTTAATGGGTGGCTGTAAATAATATATCCCAACATGTTGTCACATGATTTGGCTACGTTTCTTTCGACCGGCCACTTACCTGACGTCAACTTACCTTAGTCGAATTTTACGACACCTCAGTAACAAATGAGTGTGGTCTATTCTACTCAGCCAGATACCACACGGTGGGACAACTTACCTTAATCGCCTTTACGACATCTCGGTAAGAGATGAGGATGGTCTATTCTACTTAGCCGGATACCACATGATGGTAATATTATTATTAGTATTTATAAAGAATATACAGTAATAAAATAATGAAGATATAAACCAACAAACGGTTGTCCCAAATCAAATTTATTACAACCGTGTGGTGTAAAATGTTTCCTGTAAAGTGAGGTACTATACCTTCTATTTAGCACATAGTCTTGCTGTATTACGCATATTAATATTTAGTTTTGTCGTGAAAGAGTAACAAACAACCTTTCGCATTTATAATATTAGTAGGACTAGCTTAATTAATAAACGTCTTTATTGCTACAAATATTAAACAACAGATGTAATATTTTTAGTATTATTCATACTCGTACTTAAGCAGATATGTTATACAAATTCCTAAGGACTATTAATTCTGATGTATTAGGTGTGGTAGGATTCATATAATCTCTCAGATATTCAAGAAAATTAAAGTTAAATGTAAATAAAAACATTTCAAATGTATCTATATCAATTTTGTATTTAAGCGAGAAACTGTTCGATGATTTGATTTGCTTCATCCTCTTTGTGACTGACCACATTTATAAATTCAACTCACATCGTAGACATTCAACAATTCCAAGAACACAATCTGTTCATGTATAATAATCATTCCACGCGTGATGTGAAGCGATGACTGTGTGAAGAAGTATAGCGGAAAGTTTACTATCTGATTGAAGTACTAAGGTCGCTTTGTCGTTTCGGTAGTTGCTGTACGCCATACAACTAAATACAAGCACCTAAGCACAAAAATCAACATGAATTTGTTTAGAATACTTTAAATATAATACATTCGTCTATTTTTGTTTTGTAAAAGCAAATAAATTGCCAGGTTACAGGTATAAGTACTTTCAATTAAAATAATGTAATAAATATGATAAGAAAGTCCGCTCAGTAGTTTAGTTGTTGAAAAATAGAAGTACTATTGCAAGGCAGACCATAAAACATTACTTGATATAAAACTCTACGCAAAAATAATTACAGCTTATATGCCCGTATTTTTATTATGCTTATTCATAACGTCTTTAAATACAAGCTGTTAAACACGTATGAGACACTTCAACGACAATAGGTAATGCTCATAAACGGTTATGACTGGGCTAAAATAAAAGAAAGTTTTACATAATTCCTAACATGGCAACTTGAAATTTACACTTGCGTTTCTAAGTTTATCATAAAGATTGAGATTACTTCTAAAATATTAAAGAGAGCTTGTGATATTGAAAATTACAAAATATGTAAGAAACAACTTGTTTGGAATCAAACAATACGCAAACTTTGTTCTTTGGCAGAGTTCTTCGTTTCAGACCTTATCACCTACGTAATCTCGTGTATTGTAGTTAACTTTGGCTACAGTCTACCTTTAAAAAAATGGGTAAAACAACTGATCGATCTGCATTGGCTAGAGCACTCGTTGTTTTCAGCCAATCATTTATGGGCTGACTTTACTATCTTAAATAATCTGAATCAGCGATTCCGGTTTGAGTATATATAAGATGGTCACTCCCTTAACTTATTAAATGATCAGCGATAGTGAATTTGGTTTTCAGGGCTTTTTACTGTTTTAGTCAAAAAACTTGAAAACCATGTGTGCCTCTTATCTTAATCAGTTATTGTAGATATAGTATGCTTGATGATTGATTCGCGCTTGTCACGTAGAAATCGCATTGCAAAATGCAAACTGAAATAAGGGAATTGTACACGCTCTATAAGAGCGTGTTACAATTCCCTTAATTTAATTTTACACGCCTTTAAAGTCCTAAAAGAACAATTATACTCTTTTTCGCTCAAGTACTAGGCATATCGCAAGTGATTACGCTGTAACCTAAATTATAAATGAAATATGAATAGTGAAAGATACCACGTAGTACTTCGCAAATCCAATAGCACAGAGGCATAATTTAGTTATTGACTAGTCAACTTCTAGGCAATCTGATTTGTCGTCATAATATGTATGCCTGAATACTAGATAAACATCTCGTCACCTTTTACTCAACTCTATTGTCTACGGATAATACATTTTTTTTGGGAAAAAAAAAGGATTTTTACATTTTAGTGAAATCCATTGAAAGTGAAACTGAAATAGCACCGGCAGCTTTCCACGTACTTATCGGTTCGTTTAATTTAGTTTAAAAATAAACAATCTTATAGTTGTTGTTCGAGTAGTGTAAAAAAATCTTTAATTTAATGTTACCAGATTATAAATTACAAATTCTACCAATAAATATCAATTTACTGATATTTCTATAGAAATGCGCAATTTTTCACTCCACATGTAAAATTCTATAAAAATAATGTAGTTCTATTTTACAACAAAATTTTCTACCGCTCTATTAAACCTACAGTTAACACATTGTATTTGAACTTACACTAGTAAGAAATAGAAATCAATGAACAATAGATAGACTGAGAATTTCTGAATAGATAATGCGTATGCGGACAACTTAACTGTATTGAAGGAAGCACAATTGCGTTAAAGGTCCCGTTAACTGAACCGTGCGATATTGAACCCCGTTATTAAATGCAGTTTCGCATAATAACGTTTTATAATTAAATTTCAATGAGGGTGATATTCAGTATTCAATGGTTGGTGTCGAATAATTTTGGAGTCATAAAAATGTGTTATTATGTTATGTAGAATGGCACAGTTTTATCGTACAACGAATCAATTTAGCGATACAATGCAGAAACTCAGACAAGCATACTTCAATCTACGTGGGAATGATTTGTATAGTATACGTAAAAGTAATTAAGATTAGGTATATCTTATTTTCTTTAATAAAGAAACTGAACATTATTTTTTAGAAGTCGCAGTCCACAACGTAATCTGTTTTTTCTATAACTATAAAATATAACTTATAGTCGATGTATGTATAAATATTTTTGAACTACGAGTTTACGTTTCAATTCTCATCTGATAAGTGTGAAAACAATCTCTAAAAAGCCCACAGTTTAACGGAAACATTTTATATAGTACCGAATATTAGTAATTTTACTTTGATTGTAGCATAATATTGTCACCCTTATTGCATTATTACATTAAAAATCATATCAGGATAATTGGCAGGGGTTATAATTTTTTTTATTTATTTTAACATTAGTCAAAACATTGAAATATACGGAAAGCTCTGTTACCGCTTTTGGTTTGTCTCGTCCCTTAAAAATGTTTCTTCGTATAGTAAATTTATATTAACACAAAACTTTAGTGTAACGTAAGCCCTATTAGCATAAAGAAATTGTTGAGACTGAGAAAAGAGTTTGTTTCATATATCATATATATGATAGGTAAACAATATTAAGCTTCTAATATAACAATATAACTTCTGTGCCAATATGAAATAGTTAAACCATAAGGAAATCACAACAGAATGTAGAAATTTGGATATTCACACCGATGCGAAGAGGTGATCAAATTTTTTATGGCTTCTTTATTGCAACGAATAAATGGTTTTTCTACAATTTCTTAGACGGTTATGAGTACTTACATCACGCAAGGGGGTTACCTACTTAGTACGTACTTATTTAACACGGTAGTGAGAAATGTGGGCGTTTTTAGCGTAAGAAAAAAAAATTATGAACATTTCGAAACCGGTTATTATTTGTGCTACTATATCGCGAAATATTTAGAAAGTAGAACATATATTTTAATAATACCATTTATTTACATAGTAGATAATATATACGAAGAATGGTCAAAAATGCGAAAATGTATTGACCTGGTGAATTTTCTTTTACCGGTTGCAAGATTGCGCTTAACTGTTCCAGTCTCTGTCTGCAGATTTTAACACTGGACGGAGCAACGTTATTACACGTCTAATTTTATAAACGTTGATTGACACAACGTTTGTACACGTCGACAAAAAATGTCTTTCTTTAAACAACGTGCATAAACGTCTGAAGCTTGTATCAATTTCTTAAAACTACGTGTTTGCGCCGTATTAGTTTAAATTTTTGGATTAATAGCGATAGATTTGGACTTCTAAACATGTTGTCACATGATTTGGCTACGTATTTTACGATAGGCGCCTTCTTGACATCAACTTACTTTAGCTGTATTTTACGACACGTCGGTAAGAATTGGGGATGGTACTACTCTATTCAGCCGAATACCACACGGCGTCAAGAATTATTATAGAGGATCATCAATACATATTATAAAAAAATTGTCACAAAAGCTGTCTGTATGCGATCGATTTTCTCAAAATCTACTGAACAGATTTTTGTATGGTTTTTAGTAAGAGATAGTACAACCCTTGAGAAAAGTTTAGGTTAAAAGTACCTTACCGGAACAGTGTAACGTGGATTTTATATAATTGTTTGTTTATTTTGTTCTTATTTTATATTTTGTGGATTTTATATTAATATTTTACCTATTTGTAATATCTCACCACTAAATATCTAACCTTAACCTTAAACCTTTTTTTTTGTATTCTAGCTTCATCTAATTGCATCGATTGAAGAAATTACATCTTATTGAGACAAGAAGCCATCGGTTAATTAGAAATTTGCACACACGTAGAAAGTATATGCTAATAAGATGCTGTAATTAGTTAGGGAGTTCACAAGGAAATCGTGTTTATTATTCTTTCCTTCCGACTAGAACACTAAGGTACGTAAGTTATATGTAAAGTTGCTTTTCATGTTTTTGGGTACCAATTGTTACTTAATATCCGTTATGATATAAGAATTTCGACATTGACTACAAGTATATATAAATATATCTCAGAAATATATATAAAAATAAACACATAAATTAACTTAGTACTTCCTTCGAAGTTCCAAGTTGATTTAAGTCTTACTATAATTGTTTGTTTCCTCCAAATAAATAAATAAATGTTTTCAGTACTCAAAATGCAACTAAGATAGATAAATAAATTAAGCAAATACATTTCTAAAAAAACTCCACATGCTCTTTGTCTTTTTTTTAACTCTTATTATATGTAGACTAATAAATGTAATAAATAATAAATGTAGCAATGGATAGTGATGATTAAAAAAAAATAGAATACTTCGAAGATGCCCATTTATTGTAAAAATTAAAATTAATTTAAAGGTAAGTTATAAATCAAAACGTTTTCATATCTTAGCACTTATGACTGAAAAAGCCAAAAACTTTCGAGTTACTGTTATATAGTGATAGTGTAGTACAATGCTAGTACTACTTAAAAGAACACAAGAACAAAGTGTCTCACATAGTAAGAAAGATTAAGATAAGTCAATGGACCTATATAAGTTAAATTACGTTAAGGGTAGCTTTAAGTTGTTTATTAGCCTTTCGGCTAAATTGTACCTTCAGTAAAGTATGCAAAAAACAGCATGGCGTTTAAAAAAAAGCTGATAAAGATATAAAAGAAATCATTATGATTATCATTATAATAATTGTGGTTAAATTTAATCATCATAAGATTTGTTTCAAATAAATAAACGTGCTTGTTTAAGCACAGTTTTAAGCCTAGCCTTCAGTAAAACAAACATAGAACAATGTGTAGGATTGACAGCAGACAGTCATGCAAAAACTGATTAATGATTCAGAAATATAGACTGACAATGTTGCGATATTGCTAATTATGCGACATCACTTTAGATAGGTGCACAATAGAGGTTACCAACCTCCTGTGCACCTTCGCATAAATATGGGAATGCATGCGTGGGTTACACGTAAGGAATATCGATATGCCGATTCGTGAGAATGCTATTGACAAAACCTACTATTAAATGTGTACTACATACGGTTCTTTACTGATTTGATAGCTTCTGTTACTATAATCGAATATAATTTAAGTTTCCTCGATTAATGCTCAATTCGATTAGCCTGAGTTATCTGTCAATATATGAATTTGGATTCAATTCTTGAATGAAATAAGCTTTTTCAGGCGCTTTTAATTCGTCAAAGATCCATAAGATAAATAAAGTTGCCACCAGCAAGAAACTCGGTGGTCAACATTATTAAAAAAAGATATATTTCTTTAACATATCATTTCATCTCAAATGGCAACTACCTGAAAAGCGTCAATCTAGTAAAATTTATTAAGAGTAATAAAAAATTTAGATTAATTCTTCTTCCTACTCTACTGATAAAAATAGCTGGACATAGGTGTGTTTAAGGGGTCTCCACACCACACGATCTTAGGAATGGTTATACTGCAATTAGTCGGTCGCCAGAGCCTCGTTAGTTTATCATGCAGATTAGGTTGGATATTTGAGCAAACTGACTCATCGTAGTACATACGTAATTGTCGTATTAAATATCAAATCACAAAGTAAACAAAGCGAATAAATACAGCAGCGATATTATAAAGCACAGATATAAAGCACGCACAAAAAATAACACTTTAGAAATAACAATTTTGAGACCTATGGTTATATACGTTAGATTTATGAGAAGTAATAAAGCACTTTCCCCATAAAACTGCGTACGCTTATTAAGTTAAATATTTATTATGATTAAAATCAGTTTATACAGTAACTCAAGGGTATAAACATCGCGCCCACAAAAAAAAGCGTATCTTTTTGCACTTATTTTCTGCTACACTTATCGATTATTACGTTGTAGTCTTTAAACCTTGATAGACTAATAATTTATAGCATACATAAAATAAGAGCAATTAGATAGTTAACAATAAGCGCATAAACAAATAAAGAAATATTTTTTTAATCTATAATACTATTTGTGTTTCGCATTATTTATAATTAATTGAAAACATATCTCCCCATAGTTATATGATATAGTATAAATGTATCCAAATAATTTTGAAACCACTTAGGGTTTTCAAATTTATGGTCTAGATACCGTCACTTTTCGTCACCTTAGCTTATGATCGAGCATTCATTCATTAAAGCCTGTGAATTCTACAATTCTTAAATATTATTAGTATAATAATTATTTATCCTTCAAATAAGCTAAGACCAACTATTCAAAGTTAACGACATGAAATATAATTTTGGAAATAAATAGATCTGAGATGGATTGTTTTGCAAATATTATTTGAATGAATGAATAAATGAATGATTTCTTTATTTCAAACAACCAATGAAACATAAAATCAGGTTTTCACTTATTATGTAATATACGACTTATTTATATCACAAAGATTTAGTTACAGACTCAAAAGTTTTAATATAATTAAACTTAAATAATAACACCAATATATATTTTTAAAGATTTACAAGATCCTTAACTCTGAAACCGTTACAGCAATTAAGAATTACACATTTGGAATCCTTTCGGAAATAAAGTACGATCTCGTTATGTAAATCAGCATTTCAATGCATAATTTAACAGTATAAATGATATTTGGTATTGGAGTGTTAATTAAATTCTCTTATAATTAAGTGCACTCTAAAAATAAATGTTATACGTTATAATGGATAAGTGTAATGAAATAAAATAAAAAGGATACCGCTATACAGCTAGAAGCTCTATTAAAAAGTCTTCTTCATTTATAGACGTAGTATGGAGATCGCTTCAAAGTGCTTTCCTTGCAATTCGATTTTGTACTGCTTCGATTAACTTCTTGATATCTATTTGAGAGTCTAGAATACTGCGTTTTTGATGTAAGGTTCACACTTTCACATTTCCAACATTTTCCCAATGTCCTTATATTTCTGGTAAGTTACGAGCCATATCCATCATTCCCTCCCCAAATCTCCTACATGCTGAATTTCAATAAAATCGTTGGAGCCGTTTTCGAAATACGGAAAATATACATATATACTCACTCACTCGTACAAGATTAACTCATTAAAATATTAACGATTTCTTCGTTTCGTAGCTATTCATTTAAAGCATTTGAACAAAGAACTCTAAAGAACTGGTCTCGCGCGAACTTATTTCATTCTTTAGCGGACATTAATTAAAGGACAGTGACTAAAATATCAACTTGATTGTTATCGCTAAATGAATCGTATCAAGTACCTGAGTAATTGTCAACAAATGTTAATTTAATTTTCATTTAAGAGAATAAAAATAAGTTGCAGTGCAGTTGCAGAGTAATTAATTACTATGTATTGTAATTAATGTAAGTATAAGTATATAGAAACACGACTAAGGAGACAATTTTTGAATCAAAGTAGCCCATCATCGTTTCTGTAATATAGACTGCAAACAAAGGCTTACTTCTTTAAAGAAAACCCAATTGCCACAATTTTTGTTTCTGAGTAAGTTTATATGATGTAAGATCTTTAAAACTTTCCACACATAAAAAATTGCAGTTAATCTACTGAGACCCGTCCAGTAGTCGTTCTTGAAATATTGGAAGTTCCAAACATACGATTAATTTTTAGCGACGATCTTAGTTACCTTCTGCTTCTTTTTGATGTTATCAACTATGTCATATTATAAAAAATGCAGCTTAAAATGTTAATAAGATAATTAAGTCTAATATATGAATATTATTGCAGCATTGCAAATCTGGTCTTTCTGTGACCCCTTGTTACATATAAGAAATGCTAGATCAATGTATTATATAATAAATAAATTATTAAATTATACGATAAAAATATTTCCTACGAATAAATCGACGGTTTTCATAATTGCATTTCCTTGAAATGATGTAAATAATATCAAGCAATATCCGTTTAATTTAGTATAATTTCCACGAGCCAAATTAAAGCAATATCAGTATGAGGTATTAAAATTTAATTTAAATACGTAGACTTACGACATAACTTCCTAGTTGCATTATAGTCATAAATTGGTACGTGATAGGAAAGTCCTTGCAAATATTTTTGATATCATATTGTAATTTTATAATTTATGTAGCTGTGCCAGCTGCTTCGCCCGCGTAGAAGACCGGAGTGTTACTTAATTTTTAAGTTAACCATAAGAGATAGACACATACTGTCGCGAACTTTTTTGTAGATCTACAATTCTCTAGTACATTTCATAAGTGTATCTGTGCTGGTTTGCGCAGCGCACGCGAGTAAAACCCCCAGCAGTTTATTTACAACTGCGCGACGTTTTCAACACAATTTACGTTAAACGGTTATGCACATTAATTTTTTAGTAAAAATCGTACAAAAATCCGTAAAAACAGAGTGCTTTTAGGGACTTTCTTTTATAATAAGTATAAATATCTTTATGCCGCATACATTCTTTTTTTTTTAATTTTAATACGGTTAGTTGAGAATTTATCATTTTTTTTTCTAACATAACCCATAAACTATAAATAACTATGCTTATAAGAATATTTCCTATAATTACTAATTAGTCCAAGGCTACATACAACAAACCATGCGCTTATAGTCTGGTTGAGCTAATGATTAGAATCAAACGCCTAGGGTTGTACCTAATTTTCACAAAATCTCCATAACTTTATTAACAGCTTTTATTATTATTTGATAGTAGAAATATTTCTTAATTTGTAAAATATTTTTCTAAAAACCAATTTTGAAAACGTGTTTGATCCAAAAGATTGTTAAAGAATAATATAATTTGGAAGAAGTAAAGCAAATATATAAGTATATAACAATAACTAAGAATGATGTTCTACATAATTAATTAAAAAATATATAGGATATTCGTTGTATTATTTAATATCTAATGCTGGTGGAGATTTGAATAAATAAATTATCTCTTAAGCAAGCTTTTAGAGACTACAACAGGGCTTAAAATAATTATGCTATATGCCTTTAATCTATTTTCTTAACTTAGCAGGGTTTTCATCAGTATATTAATTCCTATTTAATAAATTAGCAGCTTGTTAAATTTACGAGGAAAGTTCGTTAAAAATGTTAATACATCATAGTATCAGAATTTTAGTTTTAATTAAAACAAGCTTGTTACGTCTATGTAGGAAATGATTATATAAATCCTTACCAGAAGATAGTGGTTAGCTTAACATTAAAAGATTAAATTAAAATAATTTAAAATATATTGGCTTAGTTTGAAGCTTGATTTATTAATTGGATATTAATACTAATTATGAGAGAGATTTTAGTGAGTGAATAATTTTTTTTTTCAGTTGACCCAGCTCTCGCTAGATATTATTACGTCGCGTATTGTCGACATAACGGTAACGTACAGGTATTGGGGTAGAAATTTTTGTATAGCAAATATTGAATAACGTGAATTAAACATATCGACAAATTTAGTTTATTTAAGTAAAGTGATACCAAACTTTTTTTACCAACGATATTTTGCGCTTTGTTTGAAATGTTAAATATATATATTTAATATATGTATATGTATTTATAGCGGAAATAATGAATTAAATTATCATAATGATTTTCCTACTAAAGATACACCTTCGTTCTCCTCGACTTCAGCGTTAAAATATCCTCAATTATGGACAATATTTTTTTTCGTATTTCCGAAAGAAAAACCGGAATTTTTTATCCTATATATAAGTCCATAATTTTAAGCCCAGAGTGCTTGCAAAGCTTACTGTAATAAAGATTATTTTGAGTTGGTTAAATTAAAATGAAAACTTGCAATGCCTATTATCACTTTTAAATTACACTTATCGTAGTACGAGTGTCTATGATATTTGTTAATGTGAATTTTGTATTTTGTATTTATTGTAATTTTTTGGCTAAATAAAGTTTATTCTTATTATTATTATTAAATTTGTTTCAACCCTGGAATAGCAGGCCTCGCGGGCTTGCTTCCCGGCGGGCGCGACATCTAGCCGCTTCCTCATTGCTTCACTAACCATAGCTGCTGATATTTAACATAACTTTTCATGGGACTGTAAAAACCTTTTAAATATTGTATAAGCTATTTATTTTATATAAACAGCTTAGGCGGAAAATATATTTGCAAAAAATAACTAACTACTAAAAATAACTACCATGTTACCATAGTCTATGGATATTAGCGAAAATGGAACTTTCTTGAATTCTATTTAATTACGGATTTGTCCGGCATAAAAAGTATTTAAGTAAAGCCTATTAGTTGTTACAGATAAAGAAATCCTTACGTAAATTTTTGAATGAATTTATTTAATCTTTGAATTGTTACAAATGTTGTTAAAAAACATATCAGTTAGTTCAACGTGCAATTAAATTTAACAACTAATCAAATACATATATCGCATATGTATTGCTTTCAGCACATATTAGTGATTAAAAAAATTAAAATTACCAAAACACCGTGTTCAAAATAACCCGACGTTTGAAATTAAGTTCAAACACACGCTTGGTTTTAAAAAAATGTAAGTTTCCCACCAAAATGCCGTTAGCTGTGATATTGGCCAATTAAATATGTCTATTCCTTAATATGATACGTGTGCGGAACACAAAGACGAACAAATTAAATGTTTGACTACAGTTAACTTTACAGTTGATTACGGGTCAATAACATAGCTGACGACTGTACGCAATGAATATACAGGTTTTTATTACTTTATCAAGTATAAAACTGGCTATAAAAATGTTTTATCCATTAATTTTGAAATACTCAAATTGGAATACTCGAAAAGAAATTTCTACTAATAGTTGTTTGAAAGCAAATTATTATATTGTATCTTTTATAGTTATAAAATACTTTAATTGCTAAAATTAAGCTAAATAAAATATGAACTTATATGATCATAGTTTTATTAATTGATGATTTTTTTAATTCAATAATCACCGAAAGTAGTGAAAAAAGGAAAGTTACAGAATCCAACAATTTTTTCAATATAGTAAAAAAAACTTATAAAATGTGTAAATTACACCTTTAATTAATGTGTGTAAGGTTTCACTAGAAATTCGCTTTTTCCTGAAATGAAGTCGACAACTGTGTGTCCCATGTGTAATTTTAAAATCATTCTATAAGGGACAGTGAACAGCCTAATATTAAAACCATAATCCATTTGCACTTAGCAAACCACCACCAGAGTCAAAAGTTCTCAGATTAGATTCCAGATAAAAAAAATTACGTACAAAATCATCTCCATGAAATTGACTACAAAAGTTTATATATCCTATATGACACAAGAATCTGTGAAAGCATAAATTCTAATCTCTAAACAGATTTCTAATCTAATGATAGTTATTTTCACTTTGCCATAGAAAAAAATTTATTACGAAACGTTATCTATTCATGATATTACATCCTAGTTTCATATACATAGTTCGAATTTCCAAACCCCGAAAACCAATCAATAATTCAAATTACACACAACCCACCATAATAAAAAACATATATTTTGATTAGAGGCACGAAACACCATTAACAAAACCCATCAATACACATTAAACATTCGTTTTCTAATGCAGTTCAATAAATAGATAATAACGTTTAATATAAATGACCGGATACTTTACGTGTGGTTAGTTCGAACTCAAAATCTGTTATGTAATTTACTTTCACTCAAGTCGTTCTTCAGTTTGTTCATATTTCAATTAGCAACGAAATGTTTGAAACAAGAAAACAGTGTTTCTATTGACGTAACACTTAATATTGGTAAACCTATAAAACCGTGTTCTCTAAACAAACAAAATTTGAATTGTTATAGAATTAAAGTTCCATTATGCATATTACAAAATACTTCCAAACTTTCGACCGAAATTCATTAAACCAATACAAGCCAATATCAGTTAATATTGGAAAAAAGTACAAGATGTAGGCTTAAAGCAAAAAAATCTCCTATCTCAAGTAACCTTCAGACTTCAAGCGTGCAAAATAAAAGATTGTAGGTGCGGAAATAAAACGAAATATATTTAAAGTCTTGCGTATTGTAATTTATTTTCACATCATTGACTGTTTATTTAAAACCTATAAGTTATAACGATGTAACCAGCTTCAAATGTTTCTAGTAATTTAAGTATTATATATTCTTTGTCTTGTGATTTATATATTCTATTTTGATCTATATAATATTTGCATCAATATAAACAAATAATAATATAATGTTTACATTATCAAAGTTTTTTTTATATGAAGCATTAGACATTAGCGTTTTGCCGTATGGTATCCGGCTAAGTGGGATAGACCACCCTCATTTCTTACCGAGGTGTCGTAAAATGCGACTATGGTGAGTTAACCCGCCGTGCGGTATCCGGCTAAGAGAATAGACCATCCTCATTTCTTACCGCGGGATCGTAAAAGGCGACTAAGGTAAGTTGACCCACCGTGTGGTATCCGGTTAAGTATTAGACATCAGCATTATGCCATGTGGTTTCCGGCTTAATAGAATAGACAACCCTCATTTCTTATCGAGGTGTCTTAAAAGATGACTAAGGTAAGTTGATGTCAGACAGGCAGCCGATCGTAAAATACGTAGCCAAATCATGTGACAAAATGTTTATAATATATTGTACCGACCCCAATTAGAGTGAGATAAAGGCAGAAGGATGATGAAGCAATAAAATTACGAGTATATTAGCCGACCGGTTCAAATCACGGGCAGGTTTTTGTCACGGACGCTTTAAAAAATTACAAAAGATAAAAACGATAGAAATAATAAATATCTCACGTGTTTTTATTATAAGCTCATCTGTCAGAGTTATTTTGATACCTTTTACCTGTCAATATCACTCGTGCTTATAAATAGTCACTATAGTGTCTGCGCGTGAAAATATGCAGATTGTATCTCGTGTGGGTGAGAGCGTGTATGATGGTAAATTGAAAGGAGTAGATCTTATTATGCAATCGTCTGTGGAATCGTTGATTGGTTAATAATTGGATTCGGAAGTTTTCATTATTCTGACTCACTCAACAATATCGGTTACCTTATTGAAGAATGTTTTTCTCAGTATTAGAATAGCTATAACAAATAGCAACTATTCGTGATTATTCCACTGCTAGGCAAAGGTCTCTTCTATCATTTTTGGAGAGACGAGTGGCAGTATAAGTGCGGATTGCTAGGTAACATATCCCTAGAATTCTCTAGATTTCCTCACGATGATTTCTTTAATCGCAAAGCGTGTAATAAATCGTAATTATCAATTAGACATATAAGTTTTAGCAGAAAAACTCATTAGTGCCCGCCCAAAATTTAAACCCGTGACCCTCTCAAGAGTTGCACGGTGGTACCTCTTGGCTATCACAGCCTAAAAAATATGGTAATGAGAACCTTTAATCAAACAAGTCGAGTTAAAAAAGCTTTTAATAAAATGTCATGTCCCTACTGTTAGTTATTGAGAAGGTCCCTCGCCTGCTTATCCTAAACATGCATCGGGACTGGACCAATGTAAAATTTCCGCTCATTCAGAGACCTGGAAGTAGGTTGAAATTGACTTGCAAGATTCCACCTTCACATTCACATAAGTGCAAGTTAAATAAAAGCTTTTAATAATGTGCAACTGAATTAAAAGCTTCTAAACGAAAGAACCTTCAAAATTAATTTCGAAGAACTCATTACATAACCAGATTGTACGTAGTCTCAATCTACCATCACGCACACCCACGCCACCCACAACGATAAGATCTGCATACTTTCACGTGCAGACATATTGGTGACAACATATGCACGTAGACTACTGACAGGTGAACATGATATATTCAAAGGTGAGAAAGAATAAACTAAAAAGCTTAATATGCAAGCTTTGATCATCAAGATTTAAGAGCTATTTATTGCTGAAATAAAACTTCTTGTTTAACTTTTTCTATTGTTTCTTTAACTTTTTGTATTGATGGAAACTAATTGGTTTCGGGAGACACTTAAGTTCAATCTTGCAAATCCATTTTCGAGTTACGAAGTTTCTGTGTATATAATGACAGTAAATATCTGTATGATGTAAGACATATAAACGAAGATTTTTTTATTGTAGTACTAATATAAAATGTGAAAATTGAACATTTTATTTTTATTTCCCCATTTTATTTTTAGTCCCCGTTCTTTGCCTACAATCAACATAAATATTTATTCTCTACTTTTTTTTCAATTTCTAGCAAATTAAAAATAAAACTACGGCATAATTTAAATTCAAAACTTAAGTTTTTTAGTTAATCAGTTTATTGTAAATTATACACTATAAGCCATTAAAAATTAGAATGAATAAAGCCATAAGAATGAGAATAATTAATATAATTATTTGTAATTTTTCTATTACAAAAATATTGGCTGTTCCGATCAATCGAGTTATGCAAGATAAAAATTTAGCCGTAACTATATATGATATATCATGATAAAGATAATAGATAAATTAATCTCAGTTTAACATTTACATAACAGCGACTAGGCCGCGCGCCTTTCTCTGGTCGTTGACCAGGGCCACTCAAGGCCGTCTAATGCTTTTAGATTACGTTTTCGAAGTAGGCATAATATATCTATTCAAAACATAATTCTAAATAACGAACTTTCGCCTGCGTCTTCGGTAAATATTCCACCAGTCCGTATTCAAAAAGAGTTTTCATAGAAAGTTCTGCCTTGAAGAACATGAGTTAAAAATTATTGTTATGCTTTCTTAGAAGATGTCCATATAGAAGGTATTTGGTAATTTGTAGTCAGATGCCTACTTTACGACAGGCTACGTTGGTTATAATAGCCATTCACATCCTGTTAGACACGATACTAAACTTCATATTGCGCGGTAGGAATTTCTTAGTGGTAAATGGAAATGTATTTTTGACGTATTAAATTACAATCTTCATTGGATATATTACTACTACTGTATCTGCAGCTGTCTAAAGATTATCTAACTCATACATAAATGTTTGACTATATTTGCAACTTAACAAATGTAGAAGCAAAAAATAATTGTTATTTCGTTTTCCTCAAGTGGACAGCAAAAAGAACTTCCTAGAAGCTAACACAATTACGAAACTAAGACAACGGCGAATCGTAATAGAAAAGGTGAAAAAATTGCGTTGAACATCACCACCAACAAAAAGCAAAGAACTAATATCGAAATTGGAATTGGCTCCACAAAATTTGAGGCAGGTGAATTCAGGTGAAGTGAAGTGTTGCAAGTGGTAGACAATACGGTACGTTTTGGTGGATTGCGTAATGACGGTGGTCATGCTACATCACCGGTCATTATCACGTAGCGTTTTCTATTTGAGTTTGGACAAGATAGGGTGAAAGGTGAGCGAGTTAGCGTGCGTTGTATCAACTTCGCAAGGTGACATGATCGGTTTCGCTTCAACAGTTATTACAGTCATATTACAAGTACACGTTACTGTGATATATCCGATAGCTTGATGTCAATATTTTGCTGGTTTCATTTATTATGTAAGAATTTTAGCGCTATGTGTTGTTGTAAAGTAATCTCGCTGTTATAGACCTTAATGATAAATCACACGAACTCCAGAGAAAGCGTGAGCTTGATATTGCGAATCTATGACTCTAGGATAATTAAAAACTAGCGAAATGTAGAAACAAAGCCAGAAAATACGTCTTCATAATATAGAATAACGTTAGGACGAAAAAATTATTAAATTTTTTATCTCTATTTAAGTTATCAAATATTTTTCATTTACCTTGATTTGTCATTATGTTTTTACTACATAATTAGCAATAGAAAAAACTTATTTTTTATTGTTAATAATTGAAAAGGAACTGCATTTTATAGATTTATTTATTATTATTACTATGGTAAGATAGTAAGATAAGTACGGCATGATGTCTCGTTAAGGTCATCGACAGTCACGGCAAAATTCAGACTAGAATAATAATCACTTTCAGGTTCAGATAGTAACTTATTATCTATGTATGTTAAATAGTAGACTGTGTGATTCTTATCATCCTCATGTCCTTATCCCACTCTAAGTGAAGTCGGCACAAAATGTTCTAAATTGTCTGACTTCAACTTACCTTAGTCGTATTTTAAGTCTATTCTACTTAAGCGGATACCACACTTACCTTACGCACCTTTTACGATACCCCATACTGTATGTATACATATTTTAAAAAGTCTGTTACTGAAAATGTCTTCTACCGTTTCATAACATTTTTCAATCAAGAAACATGCCCTTATCCCATTCCAAGTGGGGTTGGCACAAAATGTTTTAAATATGTTGTTGTACGATTTGGCTAGGTATTTAACGACCGGCCGCCTACCTCACGTCAACTAACTTTACTTATCTTTTACGACACCTCGTTAAGAAATGAGGCTGGTATATTCTACTCAGCGGGATACCACACCGCAATTTAGTAGTAATACTATTGGTTGAAATTTAATAGTGTATTTGCTATTAACAATTTGAAACCATTTTCAAATTGAAATTATAAATATATGTTACGCTTCCATTCCTTTACTAATACGGCCCTCACATTCCGCATTATGCATGACAGGCAATCATGCGCAAGCCGAGGCATCAATAAGCCAGTTCTCAGTGTAAGGCTATCTGATAGCACCTTACTCTCGTCAATCACTGCTAACCTACTTGAATATGCATTTATTCCTAAGACTTCGCACACACCTGTCGCCAAAGCCATGCACTAATATATTTTTAATAAATTCTTATTAAACATTCATATTTTAGATCAATAATATTATTAATAGTGAGACCTGAAAATGGCGAATCAGAAAAGATTATAAAATATTTTTTTTAAAGGCAAGGAAAGTGTTTAAGAAGTACTATATGTATTGAATATTGTTAGAATTAAAAAAAGTAACACATTCAAGCTAAGTGTCACTATATTAAACAAATTTTACATAAGCATCAAGCCACTACGACGTTCTGCACTATGTAAATAGCTTAATTACGTCAAATAATCCATGAAAGGGAATCATGAAATTTGGCAACCAGTATAACCCTTTTTTTATGTCAGGAAAACCCATTATGGGTCATCACCGCCCGACGGGGACGAGTGGCGGGTATGTCGAACTCGCACTGACTAAAATCCTGACAGTGCTCAACCACGCTGCTGGTGGCGAGGACAGGGTACCGTTGTACACATTACCTCCATCCCCGCCAGCAGCAACTCTGAACCCCAGAGAGCGTCAACGCTGGGTCGGGGCCTCTCTAAAAGAGGCCCCTCCCTCCTCTAATCGATGCACCGGGAGCACCAGATGCATCGACCGCCAGTGACCGACCAGTGTAACCCAGCAACTCACTTCTATTAACATTACCACATAAGATAAAAGTCTAACATTATTCAAAGCAAAAACAAACAAAATCAATGTTATACAACAGCTAAAGTTAATTACACGTTTGATTGTATTACTAAACAAAAAAATCGCATCAGTCATAATTCAAAAGTCACAAATACGGCCAATTATACTCATCAATAACATAACTTTCAAACTCTGGACATCACATTTAATGATATTTTAATCCTGTGCTCTATCTTGTACATAGGATAAATGTTACAAGTCTGCTCAAAAGAGAAAACGAACTAATAGCCGTATGTATGCTTGACGAAATTATTTTCTTCTTTGATTGTATTGCCTCTTATATAATCAATATATCCGTCAATACACATGCGACGCAATCACGCGCAAGTCAACGCATCAATAAGCTAGCTCTCAGTGTAAGAGTAGCCAATTCATCAAATTTGATAACATCGCACTCCTGTCACTCGCTACTAAACTGCGCAATTATACAATGAATTGCACTGACCCACTCAAAGCGAAATTTATAATGGTATACGCAAATTATAATGCTAAAAAAAAAAAATAGTATATAACCATTGTAACACAACGTACTAGGAACACTTGATTCCGCACTCAAAACTAGATGGCGCCACTCGTCGTTTGCTCCGCGCTATCGAAGTGCTTTCATAGTAATATAAGAAGTCCCCATACATTAGGTTTAATGAGATTAAATCAACATCGCCTATCAGTTCCTAAGCTTTAACAGTGCATCCTACTGGAACACTACGCCTAGCGCAACTGTTTACTGTAAACGGTGCATCTTCCGGTACATCCAATTAAGGAATGCTGCGAAGGACCCGTCCGCGATACTCTATGTAAAAGTGACGATTAAACCCTTGTACCTGTCACCTGCACGTATTCTTCCCCCCATCCGTCGAGTACCCGTATTACACCATTTATTATTATATTTATTTTTCTTTATTAAAAAAAACCGCCGTTGGTATCCGGCTGAGTAGAATAGACCACCTCCAATTCTTAAGGAGTGCTAATTTTATTATGTTAATTTGTATCTGCGAGTAGTTTTCAGCAAAAGCATAAATAAAATGTATCGTACAAATAATGCATTGTTGTATAGATCAAAATAAACTGTTCTTACAAATGAAAATTCTTACATATTCTTCTCAATTAAAGTGCTTGAAGCTAGCTTGAAATTGAATGAAGATTCATGATCTTTATATAATATTAATGCTTATTTACACAATATCTACTTTAAATTTTTTTAACAACGTTTTGTATACATTTGTTCAACATATGTCACAACTAAATAAAGTATGAATGAATGCAATCGCGCTTCCACATGTAAGCCTGGAGCCAATTCATCAAACTTGATAAAATCTCACACATGTCACTCGGTACTAAACAGCGCAATTATCTGATAACTTATCCTCGCATCGCCCAATAAAGCTATCATAATAAAAATACAGTGAGCTAAAAAGATCGCTTAAGTTCACGGAACATTAATTCAATTTTATTTTACATTATTATGATATAATGTGTTTAAAAACATACTGAATATTATAATTTTTTAACACTTTTACAACTTTTTTAACTTACATCCTAATTGATAGTTACAAATCTTCGTGAGCTTTTCAATGAAGGAAAATATTGTAATATTTCAGTATTTCTGTTCAGAGCATATTCCGGCAATTGGCATCGAATTATATACTGGATATGAACTCTATGTCTGTCTGTTCTATGTAAGAGAAAGATGTTTTTGAACAATAGGACGTTAATAATTTCTAATTACTACTCAACTTTCGTCAGTTCTTACTAAAATACAATACAAATTTTTTCTTTCATAAATGGACCTTTTCCGCTCCTATAGTCACAGTTGAGTGAGGATCTCAAGTAATAATGCTTTATTTTTTCAATTATGCAATACAAAGGTATTTATTGATGACAGGTTTGCAATCGCCTACTTATAGGTAATAAAGTAATATGATACAGTAACAAAGAATTACTGTCCGATATATTAGATGTTGTTATCCCTTTTAACTAGAGGGGGGGAGGGGTTTTCTTAAAGATATTGGAACTCTTAGGAGTGAGATTCTATTATATGGGATTTCTATCCACTAAAACCCCCTCGATAGTCATGCTTCTCTAGCAGAGACCCCGGAATCTCTGATGAACTGCACCGGTTTCTCTCTAGTTTCTTGCACAACGTGCTCTTCAAAATATAGTACAGAGATTGTGTCCGTAACAAGCTCCGTTTTCTCTCGGGTCCAAAGGTACGGTCACAGCAAGATTTTGTTATCCCTAGTAAAATAGCATGTATATTTAGCCTCCTCTCTTCTTTTTAGAGACAAGGGATGGAAACTAAGACATTTTTGATAGGACATCAGTAATTTCGTTATGTCTTTTAACCTGTTTATCCAACAAGATATATTAAAAAAAATATTCTGTATGCAAAATAAATTTCAACAACGCAACATCAATGTATTTTAAATTCATTTTCAAATTAAGATCTTTAGAACGTTATACGGTTCCACTAAACTTTTTATCGTAATTTACTACAATATTGAGTAATTGTTGTGTTAAATGTTATTTTATGTTTACTACACTACATTACAACATTTATTACTTTTTTAAACAGAATAACGTATTTATAATTATTTAATAGATTGTTTTTATAAAATGCGATTTTTAAGTTTTACAGAGTATAATGATATATTTACAAAACCAAACAGTTTGAAATATAAATACATTTAAAAAATAATCCAGACAAAAACATAAAAAAACGAGGGCATATGATATTTAGCGTTTCTATCGTTAATCGTTTAAATATACAGTACTATTTACATTACTATTTAGAATGTCAATAGGAACAGCATATTTCGGGTCAAAGAAGAATTTATTTCTCAATGCAAATTGTACCGTTCACTGTAAGTCATCACTAAAAGCTATGTTCATTAATCGAAGTAAATTGGAATCTATGAAGCATGTAACATCAGGTAAGCATCCTAATATTTAATTTAACATACATTTTCAACTTTATTATCGTAAATTATAAAAATCTTCAAGTAGATAATAGCCGAGATAAGATAAGGATTATCACAAAGCTACCAAGTTGTTGAACTCTATTATTTAAGTGTTATCTTTTATCTAAAGTTACATCAGCTCTAATTGTTGGTGTAATTTTGAACATTTAAACTATAGCAGAAAAAAACGTATGTGTCAAATTATGTAGAAATAAAGAATAAGTATGAGCTATCGGTAACTAAAACAAGCAGAGTTAGAACGCCGTTCAGAACCAAATAAAGATATAATGGTTAATCTATTCTATTCAGTTCTTCAATCAAATGTAGTTCTGATAAATCACTGTTCTTAACTAGAAGAGAAGGTCGTGTTATGCTATAATTTTGTCTTAATTGCATTTTCAGCTGCACGTCAATGAATGATATTTTTTATTGTACGCTCCAAAAATAATACACAGATGGCACTATATGTAAATAAAAATAATGTCGTTAAACGTAATAATAAAATTATTTTGCTATAAGCGAATACTTCATCGCGAATTATAGCAAAATAATTTTATTATTACTTTTGTTTGGATCTCCGCAAAATAACGCCCAATTCGATAAATTATTGTCATTAAACGTGCTACGGAGTTACATTTAAATTGCAAAATCAATGAAAAAGACCAAAAGATATCAAACTCTTTTGCGTTACCGACAAAAACGCAAACATCAAGCACATTAGTATGAAACGATAAGTGTTAAGATGACAATGACCTGACCTAGAAGACTTATGGCTATCAGTTCCCACATTTTTTCGGCTTCCACGCGGATTAGTTGTAGAAAGTAACATACAAATTACTATCTGTGCTCTGTAATTTCTAGACACGTTACCAAAAAACCTAAATAGGAAATTTTCTAGCTTAAATTTACCATGAAATCCAGGAGGAATTTGATGCTTAAATTTTTATACCTCTGTTTAATTTTTTCACCCTATTTTTATAGGTACCTGGAAAAACTACATTACAGCGTCACTTCAAGCTGAGCTCACAGCTGAGCTCAATTCATCATTGATTTAATAGGTAAGTCAAATCGTAGAACATTTGAATAATAATAAATACACGTAACGTAATAACCATTCTTATCAATCACCGAACCACACCTTGACTCTAGAAATAACCATAGCAACAAACTATTAATAGCAATTGAGTCACGCTTTGACATTTTAACCGAAAACAGAATTTAAGCCTTATGTGTTTTTTTTTATAATCGCTAAAACAAGCTAGCTTCATTTAAATACTTGTAATTTACGACCAAAAAATATTGAGCTTCGGTCTGTCGACGACTCAGAGCCACTGGCAATTTTACAAATATTTAAGCACGTAGTGGTCTATATTATAGTCACTATAGTGAAATAATTTATATATGATACGATTATATGTTTTAAATTAATTATATCAGGAAGCATTTAGCTGCGTTATAATTTTATGATCGTGGTCGTTAAATTTTCTAGACACTATAAACAGACTATTAACAGTAAAAGTAAATGTTAAATATGTACTTAGGAATGTATTTAATAAAAACGCGATTTTAGAAACATATTTTGTGTACAAATAAAGTAACTTATAAAAAAATTTAATGAAGCATTGAACCAAAAATTTCAAATCTGATGTTTCTTCGAGTTGTTATGTAGTAATCTTGGTGTGATGATTTAAGTAATTAATACTTTCATTTATTTAAAATTATATAGGTATCCGTTTTGTAGTATTTATTTTTTTAATATTGTAATGTTGCATAATATTAATTGAGACCTTCTTTAATAATAATATGGATAATGAATACTTTTTTCAAAAAGGATAAAAAAATTATAAATAAGTAAAGCGTACGGATACGTCTCGACTTGAAGTAAAAAACAATTTTATTTATTTTGAATTATGTAAGTATATATTTTTCAATAGACTCTATTAAAAATTTACATGACAATTGTTGCATTATGTTACTACAATCAACATTATGTGTTTTTTGCAGCGCACTTTATAGTAAAATTATTTGACTCTTACTCCGTTTAATTTTCTTTAACTATAATTACTTCTGAGAGTAGATTATAATATTAAGCTCCACTATCATTAAACGAGAACTATTTTTTCTACACACAACTCAATGACAAGAATTAAGTGAATTATTTAGGTAAAAAAATCATCAGATTGGTTTTCAATTTTATACATTTTGTTGCAAAAAAGTGATTTTTTAAATTTGATTTAGCATATCTTACGAGAGCGGAAACGGTAATAATCAATACTGAAGTAAACCATACCGCAGCGTGACCGGATTTAACTAAATAATATATTGCAAAATTAGACAAATTTATCTCATCTGACGCAACGAGCCAGCATATCTATCGTACGCTTAAATTTAGTTACCTAGATGTAGAGAGACTCATCATTCTCTTACCCTTATCCCACTCTAAGTGGGGTCGGCACAATATGTCTTCTTCTTCCATTCTCCTCTATAATTCGTAAACTCTGGTGCCACTTCTTTAATATGCATATCATTTTCGATTGTTAGATGTAAAAAGACTAACAATCGAAAATACCCATATTAATATTTTAAATGCAAAAGTCTGTCTATGTGTCTGTTATTGACTAGCTCGTTGACGCAGTTGGCAGTGACCCTGCCTTCAGTATTAACACAATAACACAAGTATTGAGTTACTTACTTTGGAGACATAATTCGAGTATCTAATTGTTTCACACGGTTTTTGGTGAAGGAAAACATAGTGTGGGAGCCAGCATATCCCTAGATAATTTGCTAATATGTGTTACCTACCAATCCGCGTTGGAGCAGCGTGGTGGGTCCTTAGTTCTAATCATTCTCTCAAAAAATAATTAAAGAAAAGAGAAGGAGGAGAGAGAGACTATGTTCAGCAGTGAGATAGTAACAGGCCGTTACTTTTATTAAAAAAATCCGTTTTTCCTTCGGTACAGAGAAAAAATACATACATAATTGAGTATATTTTGATATTTAATTTGACGAGAACGAAGTCGCAGTTACAGCTTGTAAAAAACATATATACTTATGAATGCGAATCAAATGTCATTTTTATTTATTCGCCAGTTTGAAAGTGGCTATGCTTATTTTAATATATAATTAGGACTTAATCAATAGTTTTAAATGTTACTTTCACTACATTGATATCTGAATCGGTAAAGTCGTGTTAGTTATTTATTATATCCGCTTGTACAAAATGACCCCGTTTGATACAAAAAATGTATTGTAAATCGCCTTTAGTAAAAACATGTTTTGTTCTTGTTATAATTTTAATCAATTGATGCCCTAATTATGAGACTGGGTATCAAAACATCGGCCTTAATTATTATTAATTAATAGATCTTTCTAATTATCATGCATTTTTCTGTGAAGGAAAACATCGTGTTGAATAAAATGTCATGGGGTATATAAAACTTAGTAATCAAATGTATGTCAACTCTATCTCTATCCCATCCTTTCCTATCCTATTCTACTAATCCTACTAATATTATAAATGCGAAAGTTTGTGAGAATGGATGCATGTTTGTTACTCTTTAACGGCGAACCCACTGAATCAATATTGATGAAATTTGGCAAAATTATTTCTTATACACCGAAGTAGCATATAGGCCTATAGCCTATAGCATATAGGCTATATTAATCCTGTTAATTCAACAGTATTCCTGTCTAACCGTTTATCGCGCCCAGTTCGACTCCAAAATTACGAAAAAGCTAACTCGCTTACAGTTTAATTACCTGGATGATGATAATTTTTAAAAGATAAAATTTCAGTAAAAAACGAAAAAAGCGCCGGATGACATGTGGGAATCGATCCTAGATTTTGAACTTTTCGGTTCGCGAGTTACCATTAGGGTATCACAACTTTGTATTTGACGGCTCAAATATCATTTGCTTTCTAATCCTATTTTAGTAGTTTTTTAAGTACAGGGATGAAACGTATTTTTTAATAAAACCTAAACGATTTTTCTCCCCAAAAACCGCCTATATGACGAATTTCAGGAAAATCGTTGGAGCCGTTATATATATATATCTTTAATATTGATTATTAACTCATTTAATAATCAATATTAAAGATAAGATAAACAGGCTTTCCTAATATTATTAATTAAGAACATGTTTAAATGTGTCTTTGTATAATAAGGTATAATATTTGTATAAACTGTAGTAACGCTTCGTTTCGCTAAGTTTTTTGGCCAGAATGTGCAGTTCCGAAACAGGTTGGAAGGTTCATCTAAAGATGGCGGCTTCCCTGCTCCAGGCCGGTCAGACGAGCTTTGAGATTCCTGAGAACAGCTTGGTTCGCTTTCAAAACGAACTTTTGTATCGGATAATTGACGTATCAGAATAACTTTTGCACCAATTACAAAACTGAACGATGCTTACAATCGCCCTAGATCATTATTATTTGATTAGTTTGTTCTTTATTATCAAATTTGTTTCTTTTCGATGTGAAAAACATAATTGTCTTTAAGAAGATATTAAAATAAATTAAAATCTGCTTAATTATTTTGAATTTTTTACTATTTATTATATTACACCTAAGAGTACCTACCTAGAGTTTAAAAACTAAAACTAATCATTAAATTTGAAACAAGTTTACGCTGTAAATTGTTAAAACAGAATAACTTAACAAAAATCAATAAATACTCAAAATTTTAGTAATTCACCCAGACAGACGCATTAAATACTCACTTATCTTGTTAGGAAAAAAAATACTTATATAAACGAATTAATAACAAAAGACAATAACTTGCCTGTGTTTATTCCTTAAGCTTTAACCAAAGTTTGTCACACCAAAGCACTATATAATCACTATTCACATATCGTTGGTAATACCGGATGTAGCTTAACAAATTTATTCAAGACTGCAACAATTTCATACACG
Source organism: Morpho helenor (assembly GCA_029227775.1). Taxonomy (NCBI): domain Eukaryota; kingdom Metazoa; phylum Arthropoda; class Insecta; order Lepidoptera; family Nymphalidae; genus Morpho; species Morpho helenor. The sequence goes on from JARGCU010000044.1 coordinate 7,235,176, forward strand.
CTTTCGAATGTTCATTTATACAAGACGAGCTCTCTCACGGCCGCCTCAACGCTGACTGGAACTTGAGAATGCTACACTATCCCCTGTAAAGCTCTGATAACGGGCATTTAAAACCTTTTTTTAATTCAAAATGGTAATGTTTATCTTTTTGATTCTTTGCAACTAAAGATGTCAGCTATAACAACCTTTATGTAAGAATGGTATTTAATCGTTAAACGTCTCAACTTTGAAAGCATATATGCTATGTTTTAAGTTCAAGGTCATAGAACAACTTTTGTTGTATTATTCATTATATGGTTTGTTTTCTGTCTGTAATTTTGTCTTTATAGACTTAGAACTTGTGTAATAAATAGTGTAACACGCTTTAAATGCCTTATATCTATATCCTTTACTAAAAATCACATAGGGTAGATAACATATCTGTTTGGATGGCTAATTAAGTCAAACAAACTAAAACAAATAAAATAAAATCTGCTCTTGCGTCTGAAATTAAAAGCTTGCAAAACGATCTATAATTATTTAAATAAGTCATTATGACATACTATATTAAACCGATAATTATTATATTATTGCCTTACAAAATTGATATTTTGTAATATCAATTAATTATCGCCTTTTTTATTACACTTACATTGCAACGTAAGAAGTACGACAGAAATAAACAAAAAGACAATATTTCCGTCGTCTTATAAATGTCTTTTTATATGTAACTTATAATACTTTTATTAACACTAAAATGTCGAACTTTTTATCGGAACCTTAAGCTTGGCGGTGAATTAAATAAAGTGCCTCTTCTAAATATAAACGCTATCTCGACAGACCATTGGCATATGCGTATACGTCCCTCTTTACCGTTTTTTATACTTGTTTTTTGAACGATATTTTATAATTAAGGCTGCGAATTTGTTGTCTCGGTCTTACTAAGAAACCGTGTACTTTTTAAGCTTATCGTGATGATGTCGTATAGTAGAATACAGGAGTAGACACTGCTTTCATTATTACACCGCGCAGAAACGCACTACTTTTTAATTATACGAACAATCGATTCCAAGTACTGTTAAGCTTTATTTTTTATAAAATTATGCGGTGTTGCCAATACGTTTTATAAGCGTAAAATGTACTGGAAAATGTTTAATCCACCACGTTTTATTCATTTCACTATAATTATGTTTTGTTCATATCGGATGCTTTTAAGTTCCTTTATTATTTATATATTGCATTTATATATTTTTATAAATGCAATCTATTATGTCTGTCTATTATGTTTTTAAGGATTATCAGACGGATCAATATTGACGAAATTTGGCAGTTAAATCTTATACACTGAGATAACATAAAGGAAGAATTTCCGTTTTTCTTAGGCACAGGTAAAAAAAATATTTTTCATTATTGGAGACATTTAAACTCATAAGTTGGTGCAGACGAAGTCAAGGGTATGATTTGTATGTAAAAATAACTATGCTCTTAAATCGGCTATGAATATAATAATTTTGTTGTGAGACAATAATAATAGTAATAATAAAATGCAACTATATGCAACAAATCTAGATAAATTTTCAAAACAACTTTTTATTAAACTCTACACTAAACTCTATTATAATTATATTATTCATGATTTGAACTTTGAATTTCTATTTCGCTTGATACATATTATATTTAACTTATTATGGATTGGTATGAAAATACAAAACAAAACATTATTTCCTGTCTCACGAGGAAGAGGAAAAGCATGGGCCGTCCATCACCTTTAAACCTCGGTCTACAGTAAAGTAAATATCACGATAATCATATTTCGCTGGACAAAACTTTTAATAACAAAGTAAAATGGCATGGCAAACGTAACAGATAAATAATAAAATATTAAAATGAAAAAAAGGAATCATGTTGAAATTATACCGTAATTAAACAAAACTGTCTTACAATTACTTAATTAACTTAAATAAAATAACTAACTTAATTAAAAATAATTAACTTAATTAAAAAAACACATGGCTATTCCACATTTTATTAACCGAGATGTGTCTATCAGTTCTCGTAAAAAAATAGAATCCAAATTCTAAATCAAATTCAAAATAATCTTTATTTAAATAAACTTGTAAAGAAGTGCTTTTGAATCGTCAACTCTACTTCAATCAATATACCATTGACCATTGTCGTATTTATGAAGGTGCGAAAATAACATTTTTATTAAACTAGCTTTTCACGGTAAGGTACTGAAATCTTGATAATTAATAAAAAATACATTACGGAAAGTGGGTATACGTAGGTCAGTGACCTTGTGCGGAATTCGGAATACAGTTATTTTATCTTTTCAGATTGAATGAGAAGATTTTGACGGCGTCATCTAGATAGTAGTGTCATGTTTATACTTATAATGCCGCGTGCATACTGTAACCGCGAACATCACTATACGATAGTCGTAATATCGCTAAAAATAAATTAAAAAATTGAGGTTTGTGATCTCGGAAGCATTTCAGCATATGTCACAAAAGAATCTTACGACCTTATTTAAAAAAAAATTATATCCTATCTATTAAAAATTCTATTCCTCATAGCATGTGTGTGGTACACATTTACATAGAATTCAATTTGACAAAGAAATGTATCGAGACTATGTTTATTCCATGTAATGTTTTCGCAACACTAAATAATATAAAGGCTAAAAATTATAAATCCTTTTTATTAAATTTATCATTAAAACAAAAAACTTTTAAATTAATTATTCATGATAATTTATTTATTTATTTAATACTTATTTTACAACATAATACATTATGGTTTAAGGTAAATTTAAGCTATACAAAGGATGTCTTATTGTTGTAAACAATCTCTTACAGACAACCTTTGGAGAACGGAATTATAGCATAGGTATGTGGGAAGGTGCAGGTTACACTATAATATATAACCATATTAGTATTAAAGTGACTTATTTCAAAAAAAGGTTTGTGGCAAATTGCATTTAAACGTAGCGTGGCGTCTACAAAACTAGTGGTTGTTTAAGAGGCCCATTACTTGGAAGAGCAAGAAAACACTAGATTTTTTTAATAGTTCGTAACTAATATCTAATTAAAGTTATCTAATTTTGAATGACGTCACTTTAATACTAAGCATGCGATATATTATATATTTTTTTATTAGATAAACATTTAGTGATCATTATAAATTCAAATATCTTAGCTTTTTGATCAGACTGGATTAGCTTTCATAACAGCGCAAGACAAAGACAGCATAAATAACAATGCAGCTTTTTTCTTAACGATATACTAACCTATATTTGTTCTAACTTATTAATGCCTGTAATTTTTGTCCGTGTGTACAATAAAGAGTATCCTTCTACTTCTTTTTCTTGTTCTTATTACATTTCCTATCGTACAAACTATAGAGTTGGTCTAATTTATAAACTCTACTAAGGTTTGAATCATACTTAAGCAGTAGAAAAATATTTCCCCACGCTTAAAATAATTCCTTGACATTTAACAAGCTAGTATGAACACAGCGTTGTGCGAAGCTGTACACCGTGATTCTGAGGCAATTATATTTTATTTTATTCGACAGTACTCAGATATCAATAAATTCGAATGGTAATGATACCGTGGACATTTTTTACATCTAACTTACCTACGCCTAAGTATGTTCGTAAGATATTTTTGACCTCAATTTTTGAAATTTTGTTGTGCTCCTACTTTTGGTCACGCTTAGTCATATCTAACTAATCTTTCTAACTTGAATTTATATGAACTAATCTTTATTATTATGTAGACCTTGAGGAGTATTTGTAATCAAAACTTTTTGTGTTACCAACAACCTATTTTGGATAAATCCCTAATATTATTAAAGTAAAATCACTGAAAGCAAGGCAGAACGATGTTGTTAAAGTAACCCCGGGCAGGCACCAATGAGCTTTTCTGTTAAAGTCCAATTGGTAATTGCAATTTATCACACGCTTTTCGGTGAAGGAAAACATGCGTGAATGAACAACAACGTGAGGAATCCTGCATGTATCTTGAGAATTCCTAGGATATGTATAAACTACTTATCCTCATTGGAGAAGTGTGGTGAATCTTAGCTGCTACCCTTCTACCCACCTACCCTCTCCAAACACAGAAAGAGAAGACTTATGCCCAGAAGTGGGATTGTAACAGGCCATTACTTTTTATTATTAGTGTTAGAGACATAAGAAATTACTCTATAGTATAGTTAATCTATGACAACTGTCATGTTTGACAGCCCCTCTTTCGCATACCGGCTTTTAACTAGCAATACGTGTTCCCTTAAAATAAAATAAATTTTCTCAAGTATTTCTTTAATTTACTTCTTTAGTTTATCACTTTAATAAAATTAACGCTAAGCGCAGACTTAACATTGGTGCCGAAACCCGGAATAATATTTTTATCTAGTTATGATTTTGTCACTTTTTTAATAAATTGAAAATATTTTACAATAAATTCTAAATCATTTAACCCAGTTATAATTTTTAATTTAGTTGAAGATTTCAACAGCATGTGGTGATTAGTCAAATGAAGATCGAAATGACTTGAAAGTGTTAACTTAGAAATGACAGGATATTATTTCCTCGACACGGTTCACGTAACGTTTTTCGATATGGATGTAATTATCCCCACTAAAAGCTTACCGGAAATGTTAACAGTCTTAAAAAAGGAAAGTTTAAGAATTATACCACCCGGAAATTTAATTGCTTTATTATGAGAGAAGTAAAAGCATAAGACATCGTGGTTATTTATAAAAATTAGCTGATTAATCTTAAGTGCTACCCAAATTGTTTCCCTTTAACTTAAAAGTCTACCTTTTAATCGATTCATTATAATTCTTAATAAAACTTAACGGCATTATTCGATGATAAAAATTAAACCGGAACCAGATAAGAACTCAGATACCAGTAAAAGAGTAAAAGAGAAAAATAAAATAATATCTAAAAAACTTCCTTAAATTAATAAGTCGATGAGTGGGAATGAAGACTTTGAATTTATGTTTTCCCGTTTATAAAACGCTTTCCAAGAAGTTCCTTAAGTATCTTCCATCACCTCAACTTCCCTATAATTCAAACTATTCATATGTCAGAACGTGCGGATGTAAGTAATAACAAGAAAGAGCGACTTCAAAGTATTTCAAAGGAAAGCGGCGTGACAGTTTCCACGACACAACGGGGTCGACCATTGTCATATTGTCTATTTAATTTAATTGTTCACTCGATTAGAATAAATGCGAGCTGTGCGAATGATAATGCTTGATACAGCAAAGAAAGGTTGAATACGGTCGACTTCTTAATCCGCTCGTTCCACACTTAGCTAATTCAACTTTTCAAATGACACCTAAAATATAATTTGCATTCTATTCTACATTTTAGTCTTTTTTTTAGTGCCCGAAAACAAGAGTTGATTTTAAATCATCATAGAACGTATTATTATACAAAACAATATATTAGGTGAGAATAAGTATACCCATCTTTTAAAAATTTACTTTTTTACTTTTACTTTGTACCATAACCAATGTTTATTTTAACTATTTTTGAATGTTGTATATGCCTGTAATAGTATTTTAAATGGATTAAGGCTGTATGAAATACACGTAAAAAACAAAAATGTACGTTAATAATACTGTTGGCATATCTTACTAAATAAATAAAAATCTGTAATAGAATTCTGAGATCATTGATTTGCCTTCAACTAAAATTAAAAAACTTATCGAAAGTGTTCTATTAACTATCAACTATCCTTTAGTTGCCTATTAATGTTAAAAATGTATGTTTTTAACGCGTATATAGCTATCAACATATTGGTATCACACCTCACATTACCTTGGAAACAATTGAACGTTATTTTGGGTTATCCTGTTTCCTTCAGTAATAACGTAACAAGGAACATCTAACTTAGTATAATAAAAATTAATTAGGATGCAAACACAAAAGATTATCAGCAAAGATAACTAAGTTTTGCTTTAACAAGTTATATTGTAATATCAAGTTATATATTGTTAATCATTAATATATAAATGAGTTAATCTTATATTTCTATTCATATAAGATTAGATTCTACTTATATTTATATATTTCTGAATTTATGGAATCGGTTCCAACGATTTTCATGAAATTCATCTTGTAGTTTTTGGATGAAAAAAAAACGATCTAGCTAGGTTTTTTTTAAAAAAACAGGGTTGGTGTTTTATCCCTGTTTCGAGCATTGAAAACAAAGCTATAATTTTATGAGCAAGCAAAGGATTATTTCGCTGTCCTAGATTAAACTTTTTTTTCATATTTTTAATTGCATTTATTTTATTCATTTAAAGAAATACCAAGCAAGGCTCGCCCAGCTACCTAGACCTCCAAGGCCTACCAACTATAGGTACCAAGTACTATACCACAACGTTTAAGATTAGGAATTCACGATCTGCGTCATCAAAGCGGAGAGTCAAAATGACCTTTGAGGCACACCTACTAATAACGCCCGTCTATATAACCTTTTGTTTCGAAATCCAGAATAATCCAAAAGCGTGAAAATGGTAAGTATGAGTAATTTATAGCATTAGGTTAGTTTAGATATTAGAATTTAGATTAGATTTTGAATCTACGAATATTATTAGTAATATATTATATTAATAATCTATTCGCATAATCCGTGTATAGCACAATAATATTAACAACAAAATAATATACTTAATATTATACCTAATAATTAAACGTCGACTGTAATACTGTTCCTTGTTATTGTTTAAACTTTATTTAAGGAATAGATTCTTTAACATGTGTGGGAGTTTATTTGTATTTAAGTATGTATTTAGAAAATATATAAGTATATATTCACCAGTTGCCTGTCTGTCTGTCTACCATAACACAAGTATTAAGTTACTTACTTTGGGGACGGACGACCGTGTGTGTAAGTGTCCCATATATTTATTTATTTATTTATTTAACATAAAAAGAGCTTAACTACATACAAATAACTATTAAGTTCATTTAATATAATTATAATAATATAATAGTTAAACCTTGCCGTGTGGTATATGGATGAGTAGAATAGACCACCCTTATTTCTTACCAAGGTGTCGTAAAATACGACTAAGGTAAGTTGACGTCAGGCGGGCCGGTCATAAAATACGTAGCATAATGTAAGTTACAAAATGTTGTGCTGACCCCACTATTAGTGGGATAGGGGTAGGAGGATAGTGATGATGTAATAGTTAAACCCTAAAAAACCCTACCGAAAACTTAAAATTCAAGTCGCCAAACAATCAAGCAAAAACATAATTTTATAAAAAACAATCCGTCGATTTCATCGATGACATAATGTCTTCTACGAGTATAAACTCGGAATTAAAAAAAATTACACAATTCAAGCATAAGAACTAGTTTAAAATTGGTATCAAATAAACATACCATTGCAACGCAGAGGATTTGCGTAATGTACAAAAAATGGTGGCATTAGTTCGCCGTACTATGCAAATATCATAATATTATACGATATTATCTTAATTAACAGAGCACAAGTGTACTTGCTTAATTTATTGCATAAAATGCTGATTGATTATAAAAGTTTTATTATTTCAGAGTAAAATTGGTATACGATTATCAAATCAACATACATTCAGATATTTTTGAATGATGAAACGCAATTTTGTATAATATATGTTACGGAACGTAATGCAGAAACAATTTTAAATTGACATCAATAATTATATAATAATATGGATCTATTACCAATCTGTCAGTTGGATTTAATGAAAATCCTACAAATACAATTATTTTCTTAAACATTTATCTGAATTTAATTTTTTTTATCTCCATTCTCTTAATTAAATTGAATGAGTGCCAAATAACCAATAGTAATTAAAATCTCGATACAATTATAAAACTAAGATTTTTGGATCAAGAAATAATTATGCGTGATACAAAAAAAATATATATTGAAAATAGATATTCACTTTTCTTTGCATGAAAATGGTAATTACGAATGTAACTATTTTTAGTTACATTCGTAATTTCTATTTTCACTACAAAGCAATTCTCATATTATAGCTTTATATATTATATATGTAACATCATAAGATGTTTTGAAGTTTTAAGGCATTTCATAATACAATATGAATAATGATAATTCGGAAATATAACATAATGCTTTCCTTTTTAGAGCATATTAAGTTTTTGAAATACGATTTGTGTAACTGTGTACATGAACAAGACAAAACAATATCATATTTAGGCATGTATATAATTTTTATTACTCACAATTTACAATTATTTGCTGTAATTAAATATTAAATTACAGCAATTTAGATTACGTGCTAATACCAAATCGTCGACCAGGCAGAGATTACGAAGTAAATCTACGGCCATATTATCAAATAGGCCGTATCTCGTAATGCGCCGATAGTTAGTGAACGGATAATAGCATAGTAAACTCGGCTCTTCTATTACGAATAAAACCGCCCCCTAAACGGTACAAGTAACTGAGTTTTTACTAAATTGCTAACATCGTCTAAAGCTTACGCATAACCTAATAATAACCGTCGATAAAACTACGAATAGCTTAGCTAAAAACTATATCGTAAATTACAGAACCTGCCTTAATGAAATGTTATACATATCAGTTGACAGTGTTATGGTCTTACAGCATACTTGTTAATATTTTACTCATTATTGTAATCTTTTATGAGCATATTATGCGCATAATATACTGTAAGACCCGTCGGCAGTGTAAAGGTATCGAAATAAATAGATATTATACGATTTTGCTAGAAACTATGTAGGAAAAAGAATATTGTCTGTGGAGACTTGCGGAACTAATTTAACGCCTCTTTGAGTAAAATATAAAAATCTTTGAATAAGAAAGAGAAGTAACTCTTTGAGTAAGAAATTACTTACAGCAATAAAACCGCCTTTTCATATTTTGTCCATAATATAAATTCATAGCCGTGTGGTATCCGGTTGAGTAGAATAGACCACTCTCGTTTCTTACCGAGGTGTAGTAAAATGCAACTAAGGTTAGTTGACCCGCCGTGTGGTATCCGACTAAGTAGCATAGACCACCCTCATTTCTTACCGTGGGTCGTAAAAGGCGACTGAGGTAAGTTGACGTCAGGCAGAAGGCCCGTCGTAAAATACCTAGCCAAATCATGTGACATGTTTAAAACATGTCTTGCCGACCCCACTTGGAGTGGGATAAGGGCAGGAGAATGATGATGATATCATGTTTGATTACTTCCATACGAACTAAGCCAGGTTACATCCTCAGCTAAAAATATAAAAACCAAAAACATCAATATTATATCATATAGAATACTTTCTACAGAAATAATAATTACAAATAACAAGTCTGCTAAAATAAGTTAGGATGTTTTTATTAGATAACTTTGAGCGATTAATTCATCTCCATTTCGTAGACCGGCTCAATTGCTTCACTCACGCGAATCGGCTATTCGTCATTTTTTATTTTGTTTTGTATCGACGTTATACCATCACGTTGATGAGAACCGTCTGTGTATCAGAAAGTTGCATTGTATTTGTATGTACGGAAAAAAGTGAAAAATCACTCTTAGTTCCGATCTCTGAAAACATAGTTATGGTGATACAGCAAACAATCTCGAGATTATTTAGCTACATTATAAAAGAAACGTTTAGCTTCTCACATTTCATGTTTATATAAAGTTTAAGGATCATATTTTTTTATATTTGAGTAGCTTATTTCGTTTCATAATTAAGCTAAAGAAATGGCGTAAATATGTTTATATTTTACATACCCAGCTTTCTACGCTTGGTTAAATTTATAGATATGCATTGTAAAGATTGTACGAAGATATCATTAAAATCGGCCCAGCCGTTTCGCAGTCTATATATGTCTCTACCATAGAGATAAACATTCATTTTTATATAAGACTAGCTGTGCGGCCACACGTTGCTATGACCCAGGTTTTGTATTACCCTTAAAAAAAGACCAAAAAAATGCCGTTTATCCATGTACATTCTAAAAAGTCTGAAAATTTCATTGAAATCGGTCCACCCATTTCGGAGTCTATAAAGGACATGCAGAAAAATATTTTTACATATGTAAATTACCTAACATTAAAGTTCTTTTTAAATGGTATTTCTCCAAGATAATCTCCAGGTAATAGTGAATGTAAGCTTCATAGAACACGACCAAAGTATCGGCTACTCAATCTATTACCTACATTAATGATTTATAAAACATTTATTACTGTTACTTATCTATTCAAACCTTGCATTAGAGAACCGGCTATGTTAGGATGATACAATCGATGCAAAGGTTAGATGTCACTAAATTGAATATCCTATTTACACACAGTGGTCTTTCTGATGACACTAACATATATCAACCTTTGTGTACTGCCAATAATACTTGTAATATTTCATCTCATTGATTCTATTGGCATTTACTGTTTTACAGGTATGTGACTGCCATAGAATTAACCCAGAACGGGCGTACATCATTTTTGCTGTAACAAGTTAGCTAGTTAGTTACACGTTCAGGGTTGCCAACTCCTGATATATTGCGATTTTTATTGACAGGGACTCGTATGTTTTCTTAAAATACTAAAATAAAATAAAAGCACCAAGCGTATTACTTTCGCAATAAGACCCATAAAGAATTCGACATTTTAAGTTGATACTCAATGAAAATCGCTAACTTTTATACGAAATCACTACATAAAAATCTCATACACAATTGCGCTGCCTAACAGATTCAATCGCAGGGTTTTCAAATTATAAATCTAAATCAACCGATCATAAAAATCTACAAATGAACCCAACGATATAGTCAAAGCATAGAAGAAACATACCTATATTTCAGAATATCAACCATGGACTGAGGCAATCTAACAAATCAAATGTTATCTCAAGAAATCTAGAAAGTATACAATGTAATTATGTTCACTAATCATTGTAACAGTCTACGAACGAACTCCACTCACATTTATGCAAATAGGAAGCAATAAAATCAATCATTAAGCTCATAAAACCATACTTAGTCAATAAGCCATATCTTATGAATATTTATGCATATGAAGATTGTGCCAACACGGACAAGGGTATATTTTTCCTAAGATCGTCTTGTTAATGCTATCTAGAATTGAATCATGGCTGATCACAGGGATTCTTGTGTACACCGTACCTTGTAGATTGTATCTAGAACTCTTAAATTATTGTACCGGACGAAGCTTATGCTCATCGAGCGTTATAATCGTAGTAAATGACATTGGCTTGTTGGTGTCTACTTAAACTGTTCAAAATGGGTTTTATTTTCACTTTTAAACCTAACCCGATAAAATAAGACGTGAGTATAGCTTGCTCTATACATTAACTTTTAGACCTGTTTAACACATTTATAGGCACAACATACGAAGAATAGATGGGCGTTCGAGTTCTTAGCTGCTAGATGGCGACTTACACTAGGTGTATACACAACCTTTAAAAGGTTGCAGAGAATTATCGGTTTTAAGCGGCACAAGATGAAATGACGGGTAGGTCCCATTAATCATTTTTTATAATTACATATTCACTAACATATATCTAGATATTTTTTTATAAACCTTCATAAAAGTGTCATCTACTTCTGAGAATTCTCTATATATAAACTGCTTGCCATCAATATTGTATTGATGACATTGATATGATGGACTAACGATCTCAAAAAGGTCATGGGAAGCTGCTGGGCCGAAGCGGCACAAGATCGTATGGTGTGGAGATCCCATGAAGAGACCTATGACCAGCAGTGTAGGTCCATCGATTGACAATGTACAAGAAGACAATACAATATCATCTATTTATACTCGTTCTAAAGTGCAAATCTGCACATACATTATATGTAAAAAAGTCATTTATATAATATCTATAAAATCATGATTATATTTAAATCTAAATTCAAATTAGCCTTAATTAAGAAGACCTGAAGAAATACTTTTGAATCGTCAACCCTGCTTTTAGTTTGAAAAAAAGTCATCATTCATATATTCCTCAATAGGTAACAAAATAGGTTTTCCGTATCAGTCTCCGTGAAATAGTTTTTAAACTGCTGTAATAGCAAGGCTAAAATTATTATTAAAAGTTTATAATTAAATAAAAATAAATTTAAATAAAAGTTTAAATTAAATGAAAATAAATTTACCGGTTTGATATTGTATAAAACGGTGAAGAGTAATTTATATGTTACTAGCTTTTACCAGAAACTTCGTTTGCGTGGACTTTTGTCGCCTGATAGGTTGATAATAGATGGCGCTTTTTAATATCATCCTATTCCTGTAGAATTAACAGGATTTCTATAGCCTATATGTTATCCCGGTGTATAAGGAACAATTGTTCCAAATTTCATCGATATTTGTTTCAGCGGATTCGCTGTGTAAGAGTAACAAATATACATCCATACTCACAAACTTTCGCATTTGTAATATTAATAGGATTAATTTTATGCCAATTTCACTCCTCTTCACATTCCATGAAGTAAGAAACATAGTAAGTATGAGTTGTTTAGTACATAATACATGGATATAAAAAACTAAATTTCAGTGAAACTATAAGCTATTACAATCCTCCATAGAAATTTCTGCATCGTTCATTCGTTATAAACAAAAATAATCCCTGCTTAGCAAACACTAAAAATCAATTCAGTCTGATGCTATCTCAAATTATCTTTAAAGGCTGAAGCAAATCGATACTTGTTTCAAATCGATGCTTTTTTTTCAGCACTATAAACTTATTCGTTCTGCGAGATGCTACGAGTATTTACAGCGAAATTGCAAATCCGTACGCAACTGATTGCATTTTTATCGATAATCGATAAATTTTGTCAAGAATATCAAGAAATATTTCTTTTTTAACATTTCGTTTCCGTTTTTATTAAAAATTGAGCTGATTGATTTAATGTAATGACATCGTCTAGAAACCGTTAAGCATTGTTTATACTACTCATATTCTTTTCCTTAAGGTATCCGGTTAACAGAATAGACCACCCTCATTTCTTACCGAGGTGTCGTAAAAGGCGACTTAGGTAAGTTTACCCACCGTGTGGTATCTGTTGTGAGTTTAAAACATTTTCATGTTTAAAACATTTTATTTTACAAAAACTAAGAACAGTGCCAATTTGACTGTACAGAAATTACAAAAAGCGAAAAACAGTTATCTACATTTTGCAGTCTTTTATACACAAACACTGAAGCTGAATGAATAATGGAGAGGAATTTTTAATATATATTTTTAATTATACTTTATTGAAATCATAATAGTTAATTAACTTAATAGTTTGGACTAGTTCAATGTTATTAAAGTTTTCTGGTGATGTTCTATGCTGGAAGTTTTTGAAAAGAACGTGCAGAACAAACGAAAATATTTTCAAATTGCAACTTTGATTACTAATCAACATCTAGCAGTTATTATTTGAGACTTAATAATGGAATGAATTGTAGCTATGTAATTATGTTTCGAACTCTAAATAATAAATACGTCAAAATAAAATTGGCTTGTTACAAAGTCGTTAGTTCAGATACGTAATATTCAACCAACAAAGCACTGCTATTAAATAACTACATCGAAATGATGTAACATACCTAAATGTCAATGAGGAGCCTTTAACATACCTATATGCATTGGCCGTCTCAAAATATTATAATATGATATAATTACAACGATGAAAGATGTGTGTATGTATGTATCTGTCTCTCTGTGTGCGCGTGTTCGTGTGTGTGTGTGTGTGTGCGCGTTCGTGCCCGTATGTATGCATGCGTGCGTGCGTGCGTGCGTGCGTCTATGTGCGAGAGTTTGTACCACTTTTCGGGCCCAAATACAGGTAACAACTGTACAGGTATGTTTTAACCTGGAAAATACTACTTCTTCTTTTATTTCCCGTAAAATCCAGGGTCATAGAGAAAACACAAAGACTAGATTTCTGACTGGAATCTCGAGGCTAAGCTAAACTAGTATACTTTAAAAATTGTTTTTTTAATTATAGAAAAATAATCACCGTTCGCCATAAGCCATTATAACTTAACGGTGCGAGAAATGGCAAGATTGCAGACTTTTGGGTTGAATCTTAGTAGGTTTAAACAAAATTAACTTTAATATAATTTTATACTTAATTTGACTTAGAACTGGTTGAAATTGGACCGATCCGTTACTAGTTACCGATGTGATTCGGCTCGATGACGAGTTGATAAGTATGGTTATTATCACGCGCTAAATAAATGAAAAGAGAGTAACAAATACGGCGTTCGACTTTACAATATCACCAAGTATCAGATTTTGATCAGCAAAAAGTACAAATGTTTTTTGAATAGAGAACATCGCTAGAATGGCTAGCCCATATTCTATGGTCACGTGCTAGTATAATTCGATTAAACATTTGATAGCGAGGGTGATCTTGAATACTTCTAAGGTATTTGCTTTTGTAAAAGTCAGCTAGAAAATGTAGTCTGTATATTGAAGTCATACTAAAAACCAATTAAATGCCACGGACATATATCCAATGTCAACTTTACGTATTCGATCGCTTACAAAAAAATCATTTAGAATGTTTATTTCAGTATTATATGTGATTATTCTTAAATCTCTGATATCTAAACTCTTATCATAGTTAGCCTAAGAAAAGGTCAAAATATATCTGTACTAATATATAAAGCTGAAGAGTTTGTTTGTTTGATTGTTTGAACGCGCTAATGTCAGGAACTACTGGACCGATTTGAAATATTCTTTTAGTGGAAGATAGTCCATTTATCGAGGAAGGCTATAGACTATGTAACATCACGCTGAGATGAATAGGAGAGGATCAGCAATAATAAATATTGGAAAACGGCAAAATATAAAGCTAAAGTAAACGATGAAAGTTATTAAAAAATCTCTTATAATTAACTCACGATAACTACTTTTATACAAACTTTCAATTCGGGAAAAAAAAATAGTGACACTAATTTCCATGCTGGCGAAGCTGCTGGCACAGCTGGTTAAAAATATATTTCAAATCAAATCAAGTATTTTATTTGAACATTACAGTGTTAAATACATCTTATATAAGCAGACAGTACTGTAAGCTACCACACAAGGTAAAAATTCCTTCCGCCAACTGTTATAACCTTACTTGTATGAGCCATTGAGATTCTAGAACTTATTTATGTATACAAATCGAATGTTCAACAAAACCAGGTTTATTTAGCGATAAACAATAACCTACACAAGTGCAGTTGCGCCGTCGATTGCATCGCTGAGGTCACTAAACGGCCAGCTAGGCAAACAGAATAGCTTTTAGCGTACTATCTCTAATATTTGAACCTGTTATTGGCACATAGTTTAAATCGCAGTAACAGATATATTTACAGCTATAGTGTGTAAATTGTGCGTCATCTGTTGAAATTATTTCAACAAAAGCTAAATAAATAAAATAAATAAAAAGTTTAATATTTATTCTTCTGGCCCAGTCTAAGCGGGGTAGGCACAACATGTATATTGTCACATGATTGGGCTACGTATTTTACGACCGGCCACCTCCCTGACGTCAACTTACCTTAGTCGCCTTTTGCGACACCTCGGTAAGAAAGATGGTGGTCTATTCTACTCAGCCGGATACCACACAGCGGGTCAACTTACCTTAGTTACCTTTTACTACACCTCGGCAAGGAGTGAGGGTGGTCTATTTTACTCAGCCAGATACCACACGATGGGTCAACTTACCTTAGTCGTCTTTTACGACAACTCGGTAAGAAGAGGGCGGTCTATTCTCAGCGAGATACCACACGGCAGGTCAACTTACCTTAGTCGCAAAGAGTTTAGATATATATGAAAAATACCGTATAACAAATATTGGGTTTTGTATTGCCTAAAGTAAGAACGTGTAGTTAAAAAGGAAAATTGTAACAAATCCAAGACAATTAGAAAAATAGGTATATAGTATAACTATTTTAAAAAACTTGAATTTCACGATATAATTTAACATTTTAAGTGGTTAACAAAAGTTCATTATAACTGGTTTGCATGGATTTAACTACTCTCCAACCTTTCGTGAGACAGTAATGCCACAGTATAAAGAGCTATAAAGAGCAACCACCGAGTTTCTTCCTAGATCTTCTATGGAGGAACAATTTTCCAAACGATTGACGTTACGAAATCATATGTTTACAAGTTTATTTGAATAAAGAATATTTCATATTTTCATTTGAATATAAACAGGTATTTTATGATATTACATAAATTAAATTTTTAAGTATGTGTGTATTTTAAAGATATGAAGCGCAGTTGCAATTCACTAGTTCCAAGTCGAGCGTGGGCGCGGCGCCTGCGGCTATCTATCTCCGTGCAAATTATAATTTCAAAATCCCGTCGATTTATGTGGATGCTCGTCTGAATAAACGCTGCTCCATTTTGCGCGTATCCCCTACCTTCATAACTCGATACTGGCCATAAACAAATGTATATTTTTTTAATTAAACATTTTCTTACAAAATATTAATGCCCATGCCCAATGTTATACAATTATGAAATCCTGTTTCAGGTTATATTCACTTATTTTTAATTAAATTTAATATTAACTCAACTTATAATTAAGTAAGATTGCACCTGAATGTAAATAACATCTAAAAGGCGAAACCATTGTTTGGAGATCGTATATTATGTAGGCGTGCCGAAATCATAGATAAAAAATGTTATGACTTATTGGTTTTTAGATATAAATCACTTTAATATTGTTTTTTTTTATATTATATACTCATTATATCGGTTTATTACTGTGATTTGCTGCCTATAGTCCGCTAATTAATTTTATATTTTTAGTACCTATATGACTTATTACAATGAAATTATTAAATTAACTTAATTTTATCATAAAATATTAAGGCAGGATCAGCGTGAGACAGTAGTAAAAATTAACTGAGGCTTTTAAAATAAAAATACGGACTAAAGCGGCGCCGGTAACTTACAAATTAAAACGCCTTTTGAGATTTAAAACTGAGATATTTATGTATATTAAAGTTGTTATTTAAAAATAATACTGCTGTTCGACGTTTAATCAGATTAATTATTTTTCAAATAAATCTTACGCATACCTCCCTCGCCTTTACTGAACTCTACATAAAAATACCTCTACTTTGTCGTGGTGTAATAAGTAGTCAGGCAGAGTACGTATGTTTTTTGTACCGAGTGTTACAAAAATATAGATACTCGTGAACTGAACCATATTATTAGTAATAGGTATGAAGTATGTAACGGAGCTTCGAATTTTGATAGGCCGTAACAGCGATTCAATTCACTTCTCCCGCTGTGACTTCGGACAACAATTTTTTATTTAGAGTTTCGGATTTTAAATTTTTATTTCGGAGTTAATGGATGAAGATAATTTATATATTAAGTATTTTACTACTTTCTTTTAAAAAAAAATATTTTTTTTTTCGGAGTTTATGGATGAAGATAATTTGTATATTAAGTATATTACTAAGTTCTAGTTCTAAAGTCAATAAATTATATTTAAATTATATATTTTTTTTAAATATAATCTGTTGATTACTGATAAGGAATGATAACTATTATTGGTCCTGTACATAATCTGGTAAAAGTTAAAGGTTGAGTCAAAAATAGAACTATTAATTAGTGAGCGTGCATATTACGGTAGTTCCTTTTTATTTAAATTAATTCAGTTACTGATAGCATGTCGATACTGATGAATCATATGTCGAGGTGCATTTATCGCCTTAGCTGGCTTAGAAACTAAAAAACTATTTTAAATGCGCCTAAATTTTAACTGTTAATTTAATAGTGCAAATAATCTTTGTAGTCAAAACAATCTAATACAGCATATTTTATTTATATTTAAAAAGCAAATCGTTGTTTCTATAACTACAATCAAAAATGACTATGTAACCTTGTATACTTAAATAAACAGATTCTTTTATAATTAATGAATAGAAACCAGCTATACTCACGTCTTATTTTATCGGGTTACGCGACGTTATCTCGGCGGGAACTGTGCGTTGACTAGCGGGCATTTCCCGCCGCGACAACGTCATGTAAAGAGCTCTTGTATAAATGCAAATAAATGTATGGGTTTGATACTAGTCGGGCTAACCCGATAGAATAACACGTGAGTATAACCGGTTTCTATACATTAACTATGAATACAACTCACGATACTTTAAATTCAAAGATTCCTTTACCAAACGATAAATGATTTTACATAAAATTTCATAACCGCCGTGTGGTATCCAGCTGAATAGAATAGTACCACTCTCATTTCTTACCGAGGTGTCGTAAAAGGCAACTAAGGTAAGTCGACCCGCCGTGTTGTATCCTGCTGAGTAGAATAGACCAACCTCATTTCTTACCGAGGTGTCGTAAAAGGCGACTAAGGTAAGTTGACCCACCATGTGGTATCCGGTTTAGTAAAATAGACCACCCTCTTTCTTACCGAGGTGTCGTAAAATACGTCAGAGGTAAGTTGACGTCAGGCAGGCGGCCGGTCGTAAAAATGCAGTCAAATCATGTTACAGCATGTTTATAACATGTTGTACCGACCCCGCTTAAAGTGGGATAAGGGCAGGAAGATGATGATAAGCGATATTATTCAATTCAATTCTGTCTTATTGCAGTTCTTATCACCCTTAAACTATTATTTAATTAAAATCCAGAGCATCGCTACCTATGTCTACGAAGCGGGAATTGAACTAATGCAACATAGAATTTATCGAAAGATTACACTCTATTTACATATTTAAATACAAATGAGCTACTCTTAAATCATGATACCACTAAATTCATAGCATGGCTTGCGATAAAATCATTCATTGTTTGCACTAACAGGTAGAGCTGGTATGCGGTCGCCCTTATCACAACAACAGGTTTGCCTTCAAAAGCTGCAGATGACCTCCGATACCAAGTAAGGAACTCACGAAACAACTAACGAACTTAAGGATCCTAAATAACTATAAGATTTATAACGACAATTATCAAAATAACCATGTAAAGTTTCACAAGCCAGTTTCTGGGTCTTCCATTCTTAGTTAGGACCGATTTAATTAATTTATTTAAATACATTACTAGGTTTCTGGTAAAATTGTTTAAGTGTGATGAATAACCACTCCATACACTAAGCTGTATGATCTGTATGAGCTGTATATCTGATATTGTAAATCTGTAATGAAATTGATAAGACAGGTTGCTACATCTCTTGCATATTATCATATATCTCTTACTATCAGGTGAATCAATATTAATACACTAACCTACAATATATAAATGCATATTTTTAGGGCTGGCTCCTTTTTCGCACAAAGAATCAGCTTAGTAATTCAACGCGGAAACGCTGCCAGCATTCTTGGGGCCAGTCCACGTGGGCATTATTTGTATAGTCCTAGCGTGTAAGTTATTTAAGAAAGAAATAACTTGTACATTTTTGTTGAAATTAAAAAAAAACTGAATGCATATCAATCAAAAATTTTGAATTAGAATAGCCAACTGATAATGTGAATGGTGTGCGAATCATTTGTACATCACACATTATATAAATCGATTTAGCAAAACGCCTTATCGCAAAATACCTAGGATCTAAACAAGTCGTGCTAGATCTACAATCGAGTTCCCAGGGCTCCATTAGTGGATACAAGATACTGTGTGCTCTGAATGGAATCGATCCTTGACACCCTATCAACATGTCTTCTAGTGCGATAAAGAGACGTCGCAGACAATAGACAATACAATTTTAAAGGGAAGATACAGATTATATTATTCAGGGGCTTCACTAATTGTCAACAAAACTAATATGAATAGACCGTGAAGTCTTTAAATTTTAATATTTAGTTTATTATATAAATATACGCCGTGTGGTATCCAGCTGAACAGAATAGTACCACGGACATTTCTTACCGAGGTATGTTAAAGGGCAACTAAGGTAAGTCGACCCGCCGTGTGGTATCCGGCTGCCTAGAATAGACCACCCTTTTTCTTACCGAGGTATCGTAAAATACGACTGAGGTATGTTGACGTCAGGCAGGTGGCCGGTCGTAATTTAGGCCGCCAAATCATGTGATAACATGTTACAAACATGTTGTGCCTACCCCACTTAAAGTGGGATAATGGCAGGAGGACGATGAGTTTACTATATAAATATAGTAAAAGTATATTAAGTATAATAAAATGTAGTAAAACCTGTATTTTTGCAAAGAATCTCATCAGAAGAAAGGAGAAGAATAGAGAGGTCTGCATATCGGATAGGGGAGAAAATATATTATACCGTATATGATATATTATACCGTATCTACTTACCTTCCCGAGTGGGAGATTACTTCTCCGCTTATATAGAATATGCCACAACGATTGCAGATCACCACTGGCGACTATTTAAGTGAGGACAATGTAAGACCGGTCTAACCATAAGCTAGTGGATTTACGCAATGAGTTTATTCTTAAACAACTTATTAGCAAATAAAACGTAGTAGTATTATCATTTTAATACCACTACAATATAGTAATATAAACAATATATAAATATATTGAAGAAAAAAAATTGTGTCCAAATAAATTTTAAGTTATTTCTGTCTGAAGACTGTCTTGTCTCATGTCTGCGCTCATTAAAAGTCTCGTCATCGTCGCGGGACCGAAAGCGTCCGTAAATTGCGTCAACTTTGACGGCAAATATTTTTATGTGATATAGTAGCAATTTTAATGGAATAACTTGTTATAACGAGTTTACTTTTATTATTCCTTTTTATTATGAAGTACATTATGAAACTGTCTCAATTTATATTACTTCTGTAACCTCTAATTTCATGTTAATTGAGGAAATTTTAATATTATTTTTATATTATATATATATATACTAAAATATAAAGCTGAAGAGTTTGTTTGTTTGAACGCGCTAATCTCAGGAACCACTGGACTGATTTGAAAAATTCTTTGAGTGTAAGATAGTCCATATATCAAGGAAGGCTATAGGCTGTATAACATTACGCTAAGATGAATAGGAAAAGAGCGGAAACTAAAATTAATGCGAAAACTTTTTCGATTTCCATGCGGGCAAAGCTGCTGGCACAGCTAGTCATAGAATAAATTTGAATGTTAGTCTTCTGTTTATCACGACATCGTACACAGCCGTAGCGTTGTCGACAAAACAATTTTAATTCTTAGTACCTTAGCAACTTAGCAGCTCATATATTAAAGTAGATATTAAACTTTTGATAACACATAAACTATGCATGTACTTTTTATGATCTCATTACTGATTGATTCGGAGATAACCCAAACTTAAAATCTAGCTTGATCATTAAGTACATAGTCCAGATTTATAATAAGCCAAACACACTGTACTAAACCTTTGATCTTTACGTGCTAAGTTATTTTCGACGAATCGTAATATTTATTACTATTTACAGGCTTTATGATAAACAATAAGAGCTATATTCTCCATGATTTATAGGAACAAGCGTTTCTTTCTGGAATTCCATAGCACAGTAGTTACAATACAGTTATTTTGGTATTACAATTCGTTAAGAAAATCTATATAATGCTAAGTATTATGAAGCAGGCAACATTCACATACTTAAGCATGCAGGACAAATCACCACACGTATCACAAATCCCCGCCAGCAGCAAAAATCTACACAAGCTCTACACACGCTCCCTACTACAATTACTACGATCGTTTCATACGAAACCGAAGCATCATCAGGAGGATAGGCTCCACGACAAAATCGTAATACATTACGCTTCGTACACTTAGCGTTACAAAGATTCTTTTAACAAAACGCGGCTTATATCAAAATAATTGTATTGTAACTTCTGAACTATGTTCTCCAACTTAAGAATCAGCTTAGCGATCAGCGCGAAAACGCTGCCAGCATTCTTGGTACCATTCCACGAGGACATCATTTTTTCAGTCCTAGCGTGTAAGTAATTTAAGATAGATATACATTAGAGGTACATTATTATTTATTTTAAAAAAAACTTAATTAAAATTGTACTCACGTCATGTGTTGTATCCCCTCGATGGATCCTTTCTTCTGTCTCTCGGACTCTGTCAGTGACATTTCTAGTCAGAACCCGTCGTTCGTGGCTTTCACGCACCTTGCCATCGGGATTTGCAACCACACACGAAGATACCAGGACCTTGGCACCGCAAGGAGCGACTGTTCCATCTGGAGCATCTTGTAATTCTGTAAAAAATACAAGAATGTTAAATAATTACCTTTTATTTAGGGACTTTTATACTATGTGTATATTCCGGCTGAGTAGAATAGACCACCCTCATTTCTTACCGAGGTGTCATAAAATACGACTAAGGTAAGTTGACGATTGTAAAATACGTAACCAAATCATGTAACAACTTGTTCATAACATGATGTGCGGACCCCACTTAGAGTGGGATAAGGGCAGGAGGATGATGATGATCAACTTCAAACTCAAACATTCTAACTTTAAATAAACTATTAATAGCCAGAGTTCTTATCCTTAATAAAATCATAATGCAATCTGTTGCAATTTGCTCTTCTATACATTATATTAATAATACCTTCTATATGGACGGCACCATTTCCTTCGATGGATTCAGCAGCATTTGCTTTCTGGTCTTCAGGCACTCTGTGCTGCAATGAAAAGTATAAACTGAAAAGTAGAGTTATAGCATATATGATATGGAGACATTTGGAGAGCTATTGACATAGGAGATACATTGACATAGGCTAACTTTCAACACCGAAAATATAGGCGTTCAAAAAGCATCCTGTATGACCCTCACGATCAAATAACGATCGCAAACAATATAATACACGCAAACAGCGTCTTCGCCGGCGAAGACGAGGTCCTAGTTTTCTGACGTCTATCGGCCGTACTCCCGACGCCATGACGACTAATCGTCATACTATTAGCCTTCCACTACACGTTACCCTAAGTCGTGGTCCGGCCTCACAGGAGGCACCCTTAGGACGACGTTCCCCGACGCTAGTAGAGCTTCTGCGCTCTACTCTCCGCATTTCGCAACTTTGACGATGCTTCTGCACTCGCCAGTCCCGCCCGGTGACGCTGTAAAAGCCGTTAGGGCTAACAGCATATGGTCAATTCGAAAAGAAAATAAAAACTTTTAACTCGGTACTGACATCCACGCATCCATTTAGACATAATAGCTAGTTTATTGTAAAAGAAACGGTTTGAACGTGCGATTTTGTTGTAATTTTTAGCATACTTATCCAATAATCTAGACGGTTTGCTATTATTGGACTCAAGTAGCGTGATTATCGAAATCCGTGATTTGTTATTGGTTATTTTACCATCTTATTGTAAAAATTGTATTGTATTGAAATGAGATGTAATTTATATCATCCAAATTTTACTTTCAACGTTTGTTTTATTGGGTGCTTTAAGGGGCGCAAAAACAAACATTGAGTTTTAATTTTAAAGTGGAAATACCTCGGTTTGTTGATAGTTTGTGGTGTGTGTATCCTCGTTCACCGAGGTGGATATCTTTGGTCCAGAGTCGCTAAGGATGCGACCATCTTCCAGCACCAGTTCGCGCTTGACATGAGTTGCGATCTGCCGCGTCGTTGTCACTTCGCTCGTTTTTTTGGTCACCCATTCCTCTGGAAAAAGATTATTTTTCCGTTACTACGTGTTAAAGAAATTGATAACAGCAGTGGCGTTACTAGGGAATAAAAGGCCCTGGGACAAAGAAGAAACTAGGGCACTATATAAATTATTTTTAAAAAATTGTTTCGCTTTCTTCGTGTTTTGGATTTGACGTACTCTAACTTAGAGGCAATAATATGTAGCGCATGGTATTTCAAGTTTCTACTATCATTGTGTTATTAATATATGATTTACTTGATTTGTTATGTTATTCGCATATTAACAAGAAATTAGTTTTCGAATTTAAATATGTATGTTTGAATATACTAAATTAAATAATTTAGGATATTAGTACAGTCAAATTGGGTAACTTTGAATGACTTTTTCAGATTTTTCAAAATATAAAAAAATAGGATGACCTTATTTAAGGTTTTGATGAATAATGAGTGTTCTTTTATACCTAGTTTTAGAATAACTAACTGTATTACTAAGTAACTAGAAAGGAAATGGAAAAAAAATATGCTTTTGTGCGTGTTCAAAGTTACCTTGAGTTTTGGGTAACTTTGAACCGAATTATTTCGAAAACTAAAAATCCTTGAATTCACAGAATTTTCGTATCATGGGTAAAATTTTACTTATGTTCTGAATGAATGAAAGATAGATCTATCAAATAAAGTCAACTTGTCATACTTAACAGCCAACCGTTTACTTAAAATTGCCATTTACTAAATATTAGCAACATATGGGTAGATTTTTTTTTGTAACGAATACATATTTATTTGTAATTGTAAATATTTATTAAAAATCAAACCTAAATAACAAATTCTATAATCAATTACCATTCAAATGAGATCAAAACATTAATGGTTGGCAAGAGAATTTGAAAAATAATTCACCCCATTCCATGAATGAGATGTCATCTTCAATGTACATTTTATCTTTATTTTTTGTTTTTTGATGCTCTTTTAAGATGAAAACGATGTTTTCTTTTTTAATAATAGTAGTAAATTCCTTTTTTTGGAAACCATGACCGCGAGTAACGACCTGTTACTATCCCACTTCTGACCATAGGCCTCCTCTCTCCGTCTTTGGAGAGAAGGATTGGAGCTAAGACCTACCTCGCTGCTCCAATGCGGATTAGTAGGTTACACATATCCCCATAATTCTCTAGAGATACGTAGGTTTTCTCGCAATGTTTTCCTTCACCGAAAAACGTGTGATAAATTGTAATTCACAATTAGACACATAAGTTTTAATAGAAACTCATTGATGCCTGCCCTGGGTTTGAACCTGCGACCTCTTCGAAAGAGTCCGACGTTGTTACCGCTGGGCTATCACAGCTATACAGCTAAGCTTTCATCCTTGTTAAAGCACCGGATTGGATTTTATTACGATACGTGTGGTGACTCTTCCTGCATGTAGGTCTTTATACGTTTAGCAATACATAGATTCTTTTAATAAACGCTGATCGTAGCAAAATAATTCTATTGTAATTACAGTATGTACTAAAATATGTACTTGAAAATATTTTTAGAAATCAATAACTCTTTGTCAATGTTACCCATAAACTAAGATAATGCAATTGGGTATCTTTGAACCGTTCAAAGTTACCCATATTTAACTAAAAATAGGGGTGGTCCACAAATTTTCCTGTCAATGGATATAAAACGATGCAAAATCACGAAATTATGTGAAAAATTATAATTTCAACGTACAATTGATCATTAGAAACCGAAAATCATGTGTTTTACACACCTTTTCTGTAATTAAATCGGAAATGTAACTCACATACTTTTCACTGCTAAAAGACAGCGAACAGAAAATTTTGAAATAGTGTCAAAATTTGTTTCAAAACTATGAATTTTAAATGACTTTTGACAACTAGAACATTTAGTATTTTCATTTCACTCAGTTATTAGTTTTAAATTAGGTTACAGATATTGAAAAAAAAATTAATAATTATTTTAGTCGTTTTATTCAATGTTACCCGTAAATTCAAAGTTACCCAATTTGACTGTAAATCATATTGATATCTTACCTTCTTTGGTTGTAGCTATAGTTTCGCCCGGTTCCGCCTACAAAAAAATAATAATATATTATTACAGAATATTAGTAACTCGTGCAAAAAGGTACACTAGTAAAAGTTTTGTAAAAAAAAAATCTTATCTAAATCTTATATGTAGTACTCTTATATAAATCTTATTGTAAATAAAGTTTACCTATTAGCGCCATCTCTTACCGAGTAGCTGAAGTTGTTAAAACTAAAGTCAGCACGTTCTGGTGATCTAGACGTGTACTGTAAAAGTATCCGAGGCCGCCGCTTGATGGCGCCATGTTCACTTAACGTAAAAACTGTCACCATTAAAATACATAAAAGAAATAAAGTTACGGTTTATGCACTGTCTTCAAAAATGTTTATTATTGTGTTGTCCATTGACCTTTTTATCTATAATCGTTTTGTAAACATTACAAATCACACAAATCTTTACACTATGTAAATGATAATGACACTGAACTTATTATTTAAAACATTTTTTAACAGGTATGCTAATAATTAAAACTAAAACGCTTATTCATTTAAGAAAATTAACACGATTTAATACGTGATTCGCGTGTACCAACGCCTAACTCATTATTGACTGAGGCTAACTAATGGTAAACTGCAATACAATTAACAGGGCAGACGGATTATAATTTTCTTTTGGCAAAGTATCGTTCACTGGGTTGTCGACCGAGAGTTTTCTAATAAATGTATTTAATTCAACATTTTGGAACTTCGATAATAATTATAATTTTCTTAACGAGCTCAAAAAAGTATTCATGGCCTTTTTAGATCATCATTCTCCTGTCCTTATCCCATTGTAAGAGATTTCGGCACAGCACGTTTTAACCGTGTCGTGATGTGATTTGAATAGGTACTTTACGACCTGCCGCCTGTCTGTCGTCCTTTAGTCACTTTTTCGACACCTCAGTAAGATATTAGGGTGGTCTATTCTACCTAGCTGGATACCACACGGCACCCATAGCCTTTTAGATTTAACCAAAAAAATTAATTGAATTTGAAGCGCAGATACAGATTTTTTGTCTAAAAGGTCATTTATTTATTCAGTTATTACATTGTTTAGTGATGGAGATATTAATATAAGTAACATTAATTAAGCGTTGCTTTTATCGATGCAATAAGAATGATATCATTGAATGTGATGATATATAAAAGGTAAAAATAAAATGGCAGTCTATTACTACCCCACTGCTTAGATAGGCCTCATCATCAGCCCGGATCCATGCTGAAAACGCTATAAAATTAGTTAACAGGTGGCTAACACAAAACGTTCTCACCCTCAACCTCTCAAAAACGAAATTTATAACTTTCTCGGTAAGTGAAGCAACACAACCATGTGATCCTTTCAGCATGAAAATCCATTCATGTAATTCTACGGCTAATGACTGTACATGTCCTGGTATTATTAGAAGTTCACAAACAAAATATCTTGGAATAGTTATGGATGGATTTTTGTGTTGGAAATATCACATAGAACAATTGGTGCAAAGATTAAGGAAATTAATTTTCGTATTTAAAAAAATCCGCCTAGTAGCAGACAGTGACATCACAAAAATGACCTACATTTCACTTGCACAATCGATTATGTGTTATGGTATCAGTGTGTGGGGTGGTGCTGGCATCACAACTATGCTTCGTCTTGAAAGAGCACAGAGAGCAATCCTAAAAGTCATGGCAAACAAACCAATGCAATACCCCACAAACCAGCTATATAAGGAATGTTCTGTACTAACTGTGAGGCAACTCTTTATCCTGAAAGCAGTACTACGCTGCCACCAGTCATTTCCACCCGACATACAGCTAAAGAGGAGTAAACGTACTGTAAGAAATGTTTATTTCGTAAAGCAACATAAAACAGCGTTTGCAGGTCGTAGTGGGCATATACTTGGTGCGAGACTGTACAATAAAATTAATAAAAAACTAAATATTTTTGGACTTTCCAGAACCGAGTGCAATATAAAGCTCATGTCATGGATAAAGGAGCTAAATTACAACGAAACAGAACTATTATTCAAAATAATAACTTAATTAGTAATTATTTTCAATAATAGTTTTTAACGAGCATACGAGAGAGCGCACACACACACACACACACACACACACACACACACACTCACACACACACACTCACACACACATTCAAATTCACACAAAAACACTTAACATGAAAACACAACAGACGCGTCAGTTTTAATATTTGTTTATATAGAATTATTTATGTATTACATTAGATTAGAAAAACACTATTTTTGATCCAGAGGGAGGTAGACACTCGTAGCACAAGTTATCTTAGTACGAGTGTCTACGATATTTGTTAATGTGAATTTGTATTTTATTATCTATTTTTGAATCTTGTTTTTTGTATTTTTTGTAATTGTTTGGCTAAATAAAGTTATAAAGTTATAAAGTTATTTCTTATTCGGAGTAAAAAAATTGGCAGCAAATCTCAGTAAGTATATTGTAATAATGTGAAGTCAGTTTACACATTATCTAGGAATTCTTTATTAAAAAATATCTAAAATTCCTATTAAAACAAAATTCTTCACTGTAAATCACATGATAAATTATAAACATCAATCAAGCACAATAATTTTCATTAGTGCCGGGATTTGATTTTGTATTGCGTATTGCCAGGTCACGTGGTTATACTTTCGGGCATCACAAGTTGTATCATGAATGAACATTTTATTCTTGACACAACAAAAAAATACTATAAGTGATAAGTATTTTTTTTATACGATAGGTAAGGCCTGTATGTAGGCTAGCGCCTGGCTACGATCTCGCTTGATGGAAAGCGAAAGATGTAGCCTAAGGTGGACTGCGCTTGCCAGTGTAGTACCTATTCACTCTTTTTTTTAAGTTTTTCAAATCGTAGCAGTCTGGGAAGATATAATAAATAAATAATAAATATATGGGACACTTACGCACACGGTTGTCGGTCCCCAAAGTAACTTAATACTTGGGTTATGGTAGACAGACACCTGATGAATATATTCTTATATATATTTTAAATACATACTTAAATACAAATATTCACCCCGCCTCGAAGACCAACAAATTCATTTATAGAAAATGTTTGCCCTCTGCGGGAATCGAACCCGCGACCCGCGAAGCTGAAGGCAGGGTCACTATCCACTGCGCTAACGGGCCAGTCAAGATAGATGAAGGATGGGAATCCCACGGCTTCGAAGTACACATGAGGAAAGAAGAGCCGAACCGTTTGGTGCGAGTTTTCGGGGTATTTATAGTATAGTAAGTCTAGATTGTTCAAATTCTAAAGTATCGGCACCCCTATTCACTTTTTGCAATGAGTATTCCACGTACAGACAGGTTTCCGGTGGGATCGCACGACAGTATTGGTCAGACGCCTCGCTTCATATTAAACACCTTGCCGTAACTTTGACAGTTCAATGATTTGGAGAGTGCAGTTATGGAGTGATTCACTTCGACATTGACTTGCATACAATGAGATAGATAGTTATTATTACTTTGTTTATTTATATAAAAACAAAAACATATCATACATACATAAATATCCTTACACTGTCACATTTCTCAAGCGCACCACGTCAGTAACATACATCTTGGCGAGGAACCGCGTTACTTCGCCAATATTACAAAATATAATTTCAAAAACTGTATTTGCTGTTGAATAAAATTTACTAAAGTTACAAAGATTTTAAGATGACATAACCCTTTTTCTTTCAGAATTTATCCCAAATCGCAACCAAGCTCACAGAACAAAAGAATAGGCACAGTACGGAAAGAAGAATGCCAATTATAATTATTACTTTGTTTATTGAATAAACATATGCGATACAATCTGCAATCAGCCGCAAATGCCCGAGATCTGGTAGCGATTTCACGGCTCATATTAGAGTTATCGCTGCCCTTATAGTCTTTTATATGACCATATTCCAATGCAAAATATCACCCGTAGATACACTCTTATTTGCTTTCCCTACTCTAGTATATAACTCTACTAGTTTTTACCCGCAAATTCGTTTACGCGGACTGTTGTCGCGTGATAGGTTGATAATAAATGGCGTTTTTCAATGTCATCCTATTTCTGTAGAATTAACAGGATATTATAGCCTATATGTTACCCCGGTGTATAAGTAACAATTGTGCCAAATTTCGTCGACATTAGTTCAGCGGATTCGCCTTGAAAGAGTAACAAACATACATCCATACTCACAAACTTTCGCATTTATAATATTATTAGGATATGATGATTGGGCTACTGAGATATCTTAGCGGGGAAAGTTTTTAATAAATAAATAATATAATATTAGACATGTCGTTTTATTTAACGTTATTTATTTATTTGTCCCTGACACTATGCACCACGTGTATCAACAGCCGCGCCCTTGCAGTGGTCAACGCAGCGCAACGCATCGAGGCCGATATATCGTGATTGTAATTTGCGATGCACCGTGTCAATTCGCATTGTTCTCATCAATGAGGTCAAAACCGTTTTTATATACATATATAATATATGTATATAGTAATATATAGAGGTAGACCTTACTTTACGGATTTTCATAGTATAAATAATGAAATGAATACTGTTTATTTCTTCCCCATGTGAAATGAAGATATGCACTTAAGGAAACTAATTCTAAATTTCACATGATATCTAAAGAAAAGGCAACGGCTCAGTGTACGCCACATGTCACAACAGTAAAACTGAGGTGACGCACACGCACGCACTGGTTTTCAGTCGCGGCCCTTTATTAATAAAATAATCATTATCTTCCTGCCCTTATCCCACTCTAAGTGGGGTCGGCACAACATGCCATAAACATGCTGTCACATGATTTGGCTGCGTTTTTACGACCGGCCGCCTGCCTGACGTCAACTTGCCTCAGTCGTATTTTACGACACCTCGGTAAGAAAGATGGTGGTCTATTCTACTAAACCGGATACCACACGGTAGGTCAACTTACGTTAGTCGCATTTTACGACACCTCGGTAAGAATTGAGGTTGGTCTATTCTACTCAGCCGGATACCACACGGCGGGTCGACTTACTTTAGTCGTTTATTAATAAAATAATATGAATCAAAATTATACAAAACAAACTTAACTAAACAAAACTAATGATTTGAAAGTATGGACGTAATAATAGAAGTATTTTATCATAATCTATTTTTTGTCATACTACGAGTACTTTGAATTAATTGAAACTAAAATGATTTGAATGTTAGAAACTTGGTATACATGTTTTATTTGCCCTAAACAATGAAGTGCCCTTGTGATGCAATAAAGCAATGCATCGAATAGAAATCTTGGCGAGGAACCGCATTACTTCGCAATATTTACAAAATGCAAATATTTTAACAACTGTATTTGCTTTTCATTGATATTTACTAAAGTTACAAAGATTTTTGGTAAAAATATCGTTTCTCAAAGGATTTATCCCAAATCACACCCAAGCTCACAGAACAAAAAAATAGACAGAGAACAGAACGAAGTATAGCAAATTTTAATTATTTTTTTAAATTTATTTTATCCTTAGCATACTTCCAGCAATGCCAAATACACACGAACATATTGAAATTCTAATTATAATGAAGAACAAAAGACCTGCAAATACGTTTTGTTCTTAAAGATACCATGAACATGAATTAGGATTATTTCCTAACTCTGTTATAGTTCCTCAATTATTTAGGGGGATTTTAAATTTATTTGCTTTAAAACTACTAAGAAAAAAAGACTGACTCTTAACGAGTGAAGCATTTTAAATACTTAATTTTAAATTTGTTAGTATTAAGGATAAAGAGTTTTATCTATATTGTCAAAATTGTCCTGAATGCTCATTCGCCTGTGATGACGATCGGCTTAGTTTTTACTATCCGTGTACTAAACACCGAGTTCAGTACAGGCCAAATATAATGCTAATTTTTAGATTCATGCACTCCATTTAATTTTTATTTTTAAGCTTTTAAAAAAAAATCAACATCAACATATTAATTCCCTAACGCGTGTTTTCTTTGAACTTCCGAAGATCCGATTTCGCTGATAATTTTCGAATTTGCCAGTACCATTTCTATAGGCAAAGCAACGTTAACAATAGCCAATTGGCCAATAGCCAAATCAATAACTATTCAATTTTTAACTTGCTTATATTATATTTAATCAGAATGAGGTCTGATTGTTGTCAAAAACATTCATCAACCTGATCCATGGTTCATATTTGGTACAAACCGATTTAAGATTTTACCCTCAACAATGTTTTAGTTATAACAACTTAAACCAAATGGTCTTTGTACTTCAATGTAGGTCGCGTTAACTGATGTAGAGCACGCTACACATAGAATAAACATTGCGCAAATATTAATTAACCTATACTTTATAGTTACAAAGAGCCTTCAACCTCGCATCGCCAGGGGCTAGCACTGGAATCAATATAGGAGGCATGACTTTAGAACAATGAGTTTCAGTTCAAAGATTACATTGGGTGCACCACACGAGCATAAATATGATTAAATTTGAAGCGATGATAACATCTACACCAACGGCACACGGTGCACTTTCGCTTAAACTGTTACGAGCTACCTTAAGGCAATGATGGATGTAATAGGATACAGTGTACTGCATTGGTCATTTTTATTTAATATTTATATGAAAGGATAAACGTACTAACGTAAACGTAATAAAGCGCAATATTGCATGCTATATTTACATGCCTTAAGGCTTTGATGGTTGTTATACATAAAGATGATCACTAATTTGGTACGCCTTGTCGAATACAATGGATTTTATCTCTATCTGGTACTAGGCCGTTTAGTACAAGTAACATTAAGTGGACAAGAAATTATGACTAGAAATTAGTACCTTTTATTATGATGGGTTACTTAAGAAATTGATAAAATACTGTATTAAAATTTCGAACATGCAAAGCAACAGGAGAATCCTAGTTTAGGGCCCAGGATTTCGCTATATATTTTTGTGATAAAAAGTTATTTAAGCCTGTAACAAAGTTTTGAAAATTTGAATAATAAATACTTTAAATAATTTTGCCAGATTATTACACTTGGCATATGTGGCACTCTCCGAGCCCATAAAATAACAACGTACCAAAAATATTATATAATTCATCGCTTGGTGCGAATCTTAAAGAAGGATGGCTAAAGAAACAAATTTTCAAATTTGTAATATTATTTTAAATATTTCATGCTTGCTACAGTTTCAAGGAAACTTCCACTAGAAAATATATAATATAATCAATAAATATTCAATTAATACTAATGGCTGCTACTAAATTATATCAAAATCAACATATACATTTACGAACATATCATCAATCTTGTATTTTGTAAATATCTTGTAATCAAGCGTTAATAAATCATTAATATAATTTCAAAACCAAACTATAAAATGCATAATATTTGATTGAAATAGTAAGCTTTTGTAATATCCTATCTAGCTAAACTATACAGTTAATTATAACAAGTCATTAACAGTTATAGAAAAATGATCAGTGAGCAATTTTCTATAACGTAAAGATTAGTTTCGCAATAAACTCATTTATAGACACTTGTTTTGAAAGGTCAAGCCAAATAAGGAGTCATGATTGCCAAAATTGTAGACAAGAAACTAATTTAGGCTCAAGCCTTGACTTTGATAATAAAGGTTAATCGTAATACTACGAAAATAATTGAAATTTAATACTAGGAAATTATTTGAAATACTATAATGTTGCAAATGTATTTTATAAGCTTATCTACTAACGATATGATAATATATAACAAAATCAAACTTATATTGTTAACTTATACCGTTGACGCTATTCTGGGGATTGTTTTAAGATAAAGGCATAAAAGACGTTTATGTAAATATAAATTTTATATAAATAAATGAGAAGAAATGTAAATTAAATCTAATAGCATAATTTGACTATATTCCGCTGGTGGGTAAATACTTCCGCTCGTCTTTAGAGAGAAATGTTGGATATAAAACTTACAACGCTGCTCTAAAGAAATGTAGATTTCTTCACAATGTTTTCTTTGATTGTAGAACGCATGAGGAATTGTAATACTGTAATAATAAATGTAGGCACATAAGTTTTTATAGAATTATGTGCGTAATTGACAGGTCAGGTATACCCAGAGTTTTAGAGCCTTGACTACCTAGTGAGAGCTACTCGTAGCTCTCAGTGATCGGCTTGTAATAAAAGCACCACATAATTTGTTCAGCTGTGATTACCCAGTGGTGACTCCGTTAGACCCTTTTGAAAGGGGTCACGGGTTCAAACCTCGGGCCTTAAATGAGTTTTCTACTAAAACTTGCGACAGTTACAATTTATCACACGCTTTTCGGTGAAGGAAAACATCGTGAGGAAACCTGCATATCTCTAAAGAATTTTGGGGATATATTTACTTTTTTATTTATTTTAGATGTTGTTTTACATGTTCAGCTAAATGTGCAACTTGTACAAGATTATACCGTTTTGTAAATATTTTTTTAAACTTCTTGCAACAGTATTACCACCACTCTTAGCAGAAACATACACTATGAAAGTAAAAATAAACGTTCGAAATACTTAACAATTACTTAAGTATTACAAGACTATAAAAACTCGTATTGAGAGCATTCTTTATCGATCGATAAAAACTAAGACATGCTATCTAATTAAGAGCAACAAGATTCCATAACAGTACCCACAAGTACACTAAGCGCCTGCACATTTAAAAGTGAGAGACTCTGTAATACTGGCCGGAGACTTCAACTCCAAACATGGCCAATGGAACTCTCGCCGAACCAACCGGAACGGCACAATACTACAAGGCCTCAACGGCCTTCCAAACCTCGCTTTTGAGGTGATAGCCCCTAACGAGCCCACCAGATACCCGCCTAACGGGGATCCAAACAGAGCAGATGTGTTAGATATATACATTTTCAAAAATGTAGCTCTCCAGTTACATTCTATAGAAGTCCTGCATGAATTAGACTCGGACCACCGTCCGGTTCTAATTCAGGTAGGGCAATCTACCTCCACGACCCCTCCCACGAAAACGATAATCGACTGGAGTAAATTAGGCGGGAAACTCCAGTCCCTAAACTCAGACCACCTAGATCAAATTCCTGACAAGATAGACTCCGTGGATAGTGCCAAGTTCGCTGTTACCCACCTTACGAAACATATAACAGACTCACTCGAGCGTTGCTCCAAGGAAGTCCCCGACGACCGCGGTCGTGGGAGACTACCGGACGACCTGCGCGACCTACTCAGACGTAAACGTGCCGCCACTAGGGCCCATGACGCATACCCGACAGACGACAACCGGAGAACTCTCCGGCGACTTCAAAGAGAGGTTAGAGAAAAACTCAGCCTCAACCGTCAGTCCGCCTGGGACAACAAACTCTCAGAGATCTCGCCGAGTCACCTGGCTTTCTGGAAACTGGCGAAATCCCTAAGAGGAGACCAGTGTGCAGCTACACCTCCATTGATACGATTAAACCGTCCGGTCGCTTTTGACGACATCGATAAGGCCGAATGCTTGGCTGACAGTCTTGAGGGACAATGTACAAACAATCCCAGTCATCCCGAACACGCCAAATTCCACTCGGAAGTGGAAATGGCGGCGGCTAGGATATCCGCGAAGGCTCCCGAAAGCGAGCCGCTCACTCCCACCACCGGAGAGGAAGTCCGTTCCATTATCCAAAACCTAAAGACCCGCAAGTCCCCAGGTCCCGACTCCATATCCAACAAAGCACTCAAGTGCCTCCCCGACCAACTGATAAACCTATTAGTATTGATTTTCAATGCCCTCCTGTTAGGTTGCTCCTTCCCCGACGAATGGAAGGAAGCAATAGTAATAGGTATTCGTAAGCCGGGAAAACCCAGTAATCTCCCGAGCAGCTATCGACCCATCAGTCTGCTCAACAGCTTAGGGAAAGTCTACGAGCGAGTAATCCTCGCTAGACTCAAAACGTTCATGGAGTCGATGAAGCTCATACCGGATGAGCAATTCGGCTTCCGCGCCAAACACACCGCGGTACAACAAGTACACCGACTTACCGAAGCCATCCTCAATGGCTTCGCCAAAAAACGGTACACCGGTACTGTCTTCTTCGATGTCGCCAAAGCCTTCGATAAGGTATGGCATGCGGGTTTAATATACAAACTCGCGAACCTAGGAATCCCCGATAGACTCGTTCTTATCATTCGCGATTATCTTACTAATCGCTCATTTAGATATCGTATTGATGGTGCACTCTCCTCAAGACGCACCTTACGCGCCGGAGTCCCCCAAGGTTCGGTACTCGCACCGTTCCTCTACTCGCTCTATACGAGCGACATCCCACGATTCTCCACTAAAACTAGGGTAGTCTCCCACATAGCCATGTTCGCGGACGATACCGCAATCTATACCACCTGTAGAGATCCCATAACTATTAATGATAGGCTCCAAAGAGCAACCAACCAGCTCGGAAGCTGGTTCCGCCGGTGGAGAATCGAAATAAATCCCGATAAAAGCGCAGCAATGTTCTTTGCGAGATCTAGGAGAGCCATGGACTTCATCCGGACGCCTCCTAGAGTCTCTATTTACAACAAATACATAGATTGGCAAAAGGAAGTCAAATACTTAGGTGTTATCCTCCAACCGACCCTATCCTTTATCCGACACATCCGCGTTGTCCGTAACCGGGCAGCGTTCGCCTTGGGACGCCTCAATCCGATTCTGTGCAAGGCAAGTAAACTGTCACTTCGCAACAAAGTGACACTTTACAAGACTTGCATCAGACCCATTATGACCTATGCGAGCGTCGCGTTCGCGCACGTCCCGAAATCACGACTGTGTCCGTTGCAGACACTTCAAAATCGATTCATGCGTACAGCCACTGGCTGTCCGTGGTTCGTGCGCAACGTGAACCTCCATAGAGATCTCGACCTACCCACGATAGCCGATCTTTTCAGACGATTCTCGACGACTTACTTCGAGAAAGCGTCCATCCACCCAAACCCCCTTATAGTGGCCGCGTCCAACTATAAGGTGTTCAGGCACCCCAATAAGATTCATAGGCGCCCGAAGAGCGTCCTTAACGACCCCGACGATGCTATAACAGCATCCAACAAGATACTCACACAACACTCACACAAACAGCGTCTTCGCCGGCGAAGACGAGGTCCCCGCTTGCTTGTGTCAAGCGGCCGCAGCCCTCTGCCGCGGCCGCCGTGACGCAGACTTCTTCCAAGTCATTTATTAGATGCAGCCCTCCAAAAACGCGCCGCCTTAAGCCGAGGTTCGGTCTCGCAGGAGACACCCTTAAGGCGACGCCCCCTGTAGCGCGGGTGCTTGTAATGCACCCGCATGTATCATCCATTTCTCGGCGATGCTTCAGCGCTCGCCCGTCTTATCGGTGACGCTGTCAAAGCCATTAGGGCTAACAGCATTAGTCATATTCGGAAAAAAAAAAAAAAAAAAAAAAAAAATTAAAAGTGAGAGTGGTGCAATGTGGTCCATTGACCGGCCACCTGACCCTTGCCGCAAGGACGTTTAGCGGATGGCAAAGTGATATAATAGATTAGTTAACGCGTTTTAAGATATAATCGCTTTATTATCTAGTAGTACAGGACTAATGAGAATATTATTTTGCTATAATCCGCGATTAAACAGTAGTACCAGGTTGACCGAGTAAAATTATCGAGAATATTGCTCGATAATTTTTTGCAAAATAAAAAAAATATTTCAAAAAAATAAATAAAAAATAATAGGGTAGGTGCGGGTCGATCCTAGGTATCTTCATTTCGCGCGACCAGATTCATTAGCCAGCGCCAAAACTCCCTACATGCTGAATTTCAAGATAATCGTTGTAGCCGTTTCCGAGATTCTGAAAATATATATATACATACAAGAATAACTCATTTAAATATTAAAGACTTCGCGAATTTTTTTTCGCATTTTTATCGCGGATTATAGCAAAATAATATTCTCATTAGTTTTGTATTATGGACCTCCGCAAACGCCTAATTCTATAAATTATTTAGTAGTACAGGATAAGGGAACCTTTAAGCATCTAAGTGTCAAAAAAACGTCAAACGTTCAGTGCTTACTTAGTAAAAATAAATAGTTTTGTGGTATTTAAAACGTTTATTATTAAACGTAAAAGTTATCACTGTGGGGAGTGCAGTATAAACAATGTGTTAAATGTAACAATTGTGTAAAATCTCGTACATAAATGTGTAAAAAACTGTTTTAAAATGTTAATGTGAAATTCCTAAAATTTCAATTACCCTCAAGTCATCATTCTAACAAAACAACATACATAACTTCACAATTATAAGAACCGTATTAATATTTTCACTTCGTCGGTCATCATTGCGTTGGTCTAGATGAGTACACGATAACGCATTACTACGGGGCACATAGTTCGAGTCACGGATATAAAAAAAAAAACTTTTTTTTTTTTTTTTGTATTTTTTTTTTATTGTCTATTTAAAATGACAAATGAATGTTGTGTTTGTAAAATTAATGTCCTAGTTACTCAAAAAAGACTAAAATGTATTAAATGTCAATCACAATATCATTTTGATTGTGTTATATCATCCGGCAATAAATCTGTTGTGAGCCGAGGCCAATGGATCTGTCCAACGTGCCACAATAATTTGGAAGGTGCACTACCATCGACAGTACATGCACCTGATGAAATACCCGATACTAGTAATGATTGGCTAACGACGATTAGAAAAGAAATAAGGGAAGTAATTTCCCAAACAATTAGTGTTGAATTAAAGAAGATTCGCGAAGAATTGAATGGATTACAAAGCATTAAAACATCGATAGAATTTTTATCGACGCAATTTGATATCATAAAGGAGGAGCTGGAAGAGGCAAGGAAAGAAATTATAACCTTAAAAAGCGATAATAAAAGTCTTCAAGAAGTTTTAAGCGCTCACAATAATACAATTAAGATACTTGAAAAAGAGTCCAGAGCCAATAATATAGAGCTTCACTGTGTTCCAGAATTCAGAAGTGAAAATTTGGTCAGGACAGTTGAGCAAATTAGTAGAGTTATAAACGTTCCGATAGAAGAGAGAAGTATAGCCAAGTGTACAAGAATTGCGAAAATAAATAAAGATTCTGCAAGACCTAGATCGGTTCTGGTTAAGTTTAGCTCTCCACTTTTGCGAGATCAATTTTTAGCGGGTGTGATAAACTATAATAAAACTAATAAGGACGACAAGTTAAACACATCACATCTAGGAATATCAGGTGAAAAGAAGCCAGTGTACATTTCGGAACACTTAACTTCTACAGCAAAAGATATTTACGCCGCTGCACGGATTTTTGCTAAAGAGAATCAATACCGTTTTGTTTGGTCGCGTAACGGTAACATCTACCTACGAAAGACGGTATCAAGTGATGTTTTACTTGTTAAATCTAAAGACTTTTTAAAAACTCTAGGATAAATATTACTTCATTGTTTTTAAGTTAAATTTTTAATTCTTTATTTCTAAGTTTAAATTTTTTATACTTACTTGATGTTAAAATCTTTAAAAATATTTTATCAAAATGTAAGGGGCATAAGATCTAAAACAAATGATATATATCTAGCTATACTTAATACAGATTATGACATTTTAGTTTTTACCGAGACTTGGCTTCGTAGTGGTGTTTTAAACAATGAATTCATTGATGATCGGTATTGTGTATTTCGTCGAGATCGTGAGTCGACTGATTCTAGTAAATTAGATGGTGGAGGTGTTTTAATTGCTGTTTCCAAAAAATATAAATGTTTCAGAGAAACTTCATGGGAATCACATCATGAAGACCTATGGGTTAACATTTTATTAGGCGCAACAACCATCTCTTTATGTGCTGTTTATATTCCACCACCATTAAAATATGAAGTTCTAGAAAGTTTTACGCAAAACATTGAAAAAGTGATTACTAATCAGGTATCGACTATTTTAGTGGGAGATTTTAACGTACCGGCCATCCAATGGGAGAGCGACACTAATAGCATTAAAAAAAATATTTCTAACAATCTAAACCCAGTCGGTGTACTTATAAATGACTTTATGGCATTGACGAATTTGTGCCAGTACAATGGCATTTCTAATAGCTATGGGAAAACTTTAGATCTAGTATTTAGCAATTCCGATAATATTACAGTAGATGACAGTAGATTTTATGCTTGTCCAATAGACAAATACCATCCACCGCTACAAATCATTTATAAGGCCATTTTTCAAGATGAATTGCTGACATCTAAAACTTTTTCTAAATATGATTTTAAAGGTGCCGATTATAATAAAATCAATGAAACTCTCTCAGAATTGGTATGGGAAGAGTTATTCGATGATTGTAACGACGTTAATCATATGACGGAGATATTTTACTCAGAGTTGCGGAAAGTAATAGGGAAATGCGTTTCAAAAAAACTGGTAAAAAATAAGACTCAGTACCCCGCCTGGTACTCGCGAAACTTGATTAAAAGATTAGCAGAGAAAAATAGGTACAGAATATTATATAAAAAATATCGGAATCCGCTTGATAAGATTGAATTCCAGTTACTTCGCGAAAGATGTGAAGCTCTTATTATTACAGACTATAAAATTTATATTGACAATATTGAAAATAACGTTAGAATAAATCCTAAATTTTTCCACTCATATTTAAAACAAAAGCGTAGCAATAAATGCGATTATCCTGCTGTAATGATTCTAGATAATAGAATATATTCTATGGGTAAAGATATCTGTGATCAATTTGCTAAGCATTTCTCGAATATGTACACTTTACATAATTCGTCAAAATTACCAGTAAAAATAAGTAGTGATACTCCTTATAGCTCACAACTGGCAAGTATCTGTATAACGGAAGAGGAAGTACTAAAACATCTTAAATCCCTCGCTGTACATAAGAGTACAGGGCCAGATGATATACCACCAATTTTTGCAAAAAATTGTGCGGTTTCACTAGCTAAACCGTTAGTATTAATATATATGAAATCCTTAGGTAAAGGAGAATTCCCAAAAATGTGGAAAAAAGGCAGAGTCGTACCAGTATTTAAAAGCGGTGACAAAAGAGACATAACAAGATACAGACCTATATGTATTTTGTCTATATTTTCAAAAATATTCGAATCCTTAATATGTAAAAAACTGACATATCACATGAAAATGTCAGTGATAGAAAATCAGCATGGTTTCATGAAAAAGAGGTCAACTATGTCAAATTTGGCTCTTTTTGTTGATAATCTATCAGAAACGCTGGATGATAATGGTCAAATGGATTGTATTTACACTGATTTCGCCAAAGCATTTGACGTAGTTGATCATACTATTTTGTTAGAGAAACTGAAGTATTATGGTGTTTGTGGAAATATTATTTTTTGGCTAAACTCATATTTGGGAAATCGAGAATTAAAGGTAGTTATTGGTGGGTATCAATCAGACACCTTTGTGGCAACATCTGGAGTGCCACAAGGCTCCAATCTTGGACCACTTTTATTTGGAATATTTATCAATGACATTAAAAACTGTTTTCAATATTGTAATTTTGAACTTTATGCCGATGACCTTAAATTATATAAGAAAATAAACAATGTTAACGATCCATTACTTATACAACAGGATTTAGATAGACTATCAGTATGGTGTGATAATAATAATTTAAAATTAAACCATCAAAAGTGTTATAGTATCACATTCAGCAGAAAAGTATTTAACATTGAATTTTTATATACCATAAACGGCATTCTATTGGCGAGGGTTAAGGAAATTAACGACCTTGGTGTCATATTAGATCATAAGCTAACCTTTATACCCCACGTAGATGACTTAATTAGAAGATCTTTAAAAACTTTAGGTTTTATTATTAGGACTACAAAAGAATTTAAAAAATCATCTACTAGGCTCGTTTTATTTAATACTTTGATACGAAACAAGCTAGAATACTGTTCTATTGTTTGGAATCCATATTACCAAACCCACAAAGACAGAATAGAGAGGATCCAGAAAAAGTTCTTACGTTTTTTAGGTTATAAGGATAAGTTAAATGATACTGAAAGATATAAAGATTTTTTGAATGCCTACAATACTCTTTCACTATCTAATCGTAGACAAATGATTGATCTTTTTTTCTTACATAAATTAATTAATGGAGATATAGACTGTCCAAAATTATTAGCAAAGGTTTCACTGTACGTACCAAGATGTAATGCAAGACCTCAAGTTAAAAATAAACAAACATTTAAAGCTAGATTCTGTAAAACAAATATAGGCACGGCATCTCCTATGTATAGGAGTGTTAAATTGTACAATAGCGTTTTTAAAGAAGCTAATATTGATATATTTAGAGACTCTGGCAATAAATTTAAATTCAAGATAAAAAAATATTTTCATAATAAGTAAAGACAGGTTCAATTTTAAAATTCTAAAATTATATACATTTTTGTTTTTTTTTTTAGTAGTTAGTAGTATTTTGTATGTTTCGTTTATGTAATAATTAAGTTATTTTCTTTTCTTTCCAAATTTACCTTTTTAAGCACTGTTCTTAATTTTTTATAATAACATGTTAAGTTAGCCTATAAGTGTGATGTACGGGGTAGCAATACTAAAATTAAAGAAATGTTAAAAATTTAAATGTTATATTGTATACCCCGTACACCGTTGGCTTCCTATTTTAATAAATAAATAAATAAATAAATAAATAAATAAGTGCCATCTATAGTAAAGTAGCGGCCTATTACTCTCCCGCTGCTGGGAATAGGCCTCTTCTCTACATTTAGAAGGATTGGAGATAAGACCTACCATGCTGTTCCAATTCGGATTGGTAGGTAACACATATCTCCAGAATTCTTTAGAGATTTGCAGGTTTCCTCACGATGTTTTCCGATAAGCGTGTGATAAATTGCAATTATCAATTAGACACATAATTGTAAAATAAATGGGAAGTTATTATTAACCAAAAAATCAAAAACACGTCTATCATGAACCCATAGACAATTCAAAATAACGCTTTCTTTTTATCATGTTTAACTTTATTATAATTAAACCAAACAATGCGATGGAAACTAAACCAAGAAAAAGCCTCCGCCTGCAAAGCGAGTAAGCCATATTTTCAATTTACTAAATGAACTGAATACGTCTGCAAGGAAAATATATACAGATAAAATATTTTAAAAATATCCGCAAGCAATTTGTTCTTGTTAAATAAATTGTTCACGTCGTAATACCTATAATTATGGCCTACTCAATATAATACTAATATATTACTTAATTATGAAATACGGTGTTATTACACAGGCAGTATATGTTACGACTCAAGTGCAGTTAGTAATAACAGCGCGCGTTTTCCTTATAGCCCTAAACAGATAAGCATTATTAAGTACAACCTGTATGGGTTTGAAAATTATAAAGTACAGAAACATGATTTTAACATAGCCGTTATATAAACGTGGGTGCGCCAAATGTATGACTATTACTATATTATACAGATATTACTAATGCTGCTTGTGTAACTAAACAAAATTATTAAATAATATCAATTAAATATCTATACCTAAAGATCAATGCCTAAAGAAAATCATTGTACCCTAATACTCAACTCAAGTTCAACGAAGTGGATTGAACTTATTTACGTTCATCTGTAAACATTTAATATTAGTCAAACTCCATCCATCATCCTCAGCCCACTACCCATATCCCACTCTAAGTGGGGTTGGCACAACATGTTATAAACATGTTGTCACATGATTTGGCAACGTATTTTCCGACCGGCCGCCTGCCTGACGTTAACTTACCTTAGTCTATTTAACGACGCCTCAGTAAGTAAGAGGATGGTCTATTCTACTCAACCAGATACCAAGCGGTAGGTCAACTTAACTTAGTCGCCTTTTATGACACTTTGTTAAGAAATGTGGGTGGCCTTCGGCGGCTTTTTCGACACCTCGGTAAAAAATTAAGGTGCTCTATTCAACTCAGCCGGATACCACACGGCGGACGTTGGCAGGCATTGATATGCCTGAAGAAAAAACCTTTGTACCCTTATTTAAGCATTTATACAAAATCCTGTGAGATTTGACAAAATTAAAATTAACATAGAGTCGAATTACCAGAACAATTGAATTATAATTTAATGGTACAAATAACGTCAATGAGACAATTTTATTTTTGTGACAGAACAAACGTTGTTCTGTCAATGTCAAAGACGAAATAATTTATTTATAACTTCGAATATGCCACCACATAAACTATAGGAGATTGGACAAGGAAGGAAGAATAAGATTCTGGCCAAGAAGTAAATACAA
Source organism: Morpho helenor (assembly GCA_029227775.1). Taxonomy (NCBI): domain Eukaryota; kingdom Metazoa; phylum Arthropoda; class Insecta; order Lepidoptera; family Nymphalidae; genus Morpho; species Morpho helenor. Next base: position 7,279,052 of record JARGCU010000044.1, read on the forward strand.
ATTGAAATATTTTGAATAGTATAGGAAATGAAGAAGTTATCACGAGGGCCATGTTTCATATCACAGGCCCTGCGATTACATGTTATGTTTCACCACAATGAAGATTCACCCTGATACGAGATCTTAGACAAGAAGTATTAGGGAAAACCGCAAAGTCATCATGTGGTTGTACCATGTAACCTTTCATAATAAATATCTAGGATGTATTTTATCTGTATTGAATTTACTCGATTACTTCCAAAGCTATCCAGGGTTATTAGTCATCGGTTTACTGTTCTCTAGTCACATTAATTCTTTAGTTCTACCGGGAACTCTATCTCTAAATCATCATCTGCCTCCAATTATCCCACTCTAAGTGGGTCGGCATAACATGTTACAAACATATTGTCATATGATTTGGCTACGTATTTTAGACTGGCCGCCTGCCTGTCGTCAACTTACCTTAGTCGTATTTTACGACACCTCGGTAAGAAAGATGGTGGTGTATTTTACCCAACCGGATACCACACGGTGGGTCAACTTACCTGAGTCGCCTTTTACCACACCTCGGTAAGAAATGATGTTGGTATATTCTACTCTATTATATTGACTGGCCCGTTGGCGTAATGGGTAGTTACCCTACCTTCAGCTCCGCGGGTCGCGGGTTCGATTCCCGCCGAGGGCCAACACTTTCTATAAATGAATTTGTTGGTCTTTGAGCCTGGGTGTATATTTGTATTTAAGTATGTATTTAAAAAATATATAAGTATATATTCACCAGTTGTCTGTCACCCATAACACAAGTATTAAGTTACTTACTTTGGGGACGGACGACCGTGTGTGTAAGTGTCCCATATTTATTTATTTATTTATTTACTCAGCCGGATACCACACGTCGGATCGACTTACTTAGTCGCCTTTTACGACACCTCGGTGAGAAATGAGGGTGGTACTATTCTATTCAGCCGGATACCACACGGCGTGGAACTCTATCTCTAAATATGTGACCATATTAATTACTGTCTGCAGATTGAATCACGCAATTTATCGATGTCAATATTGTATAAATCTCTTATCTATTGCAATGCTGTAAAACGTTTTTAAGTAATTGTAATATACAAAATTTTAAACTAATTTATAGCAGTATGTAATAAGGTGCTTGACCTATATTTTCAACCCCATAGAGCAAATCAATCCGTTCCTGTTTATTTTTATCAACATATAATAATCTCTCTCTCTAACAAACAATTAATTTTATGCCCTTGTTCGATTATGGAGGTCAGATATTATATACAGGATTTATTATAGTACCCTAGTTAAATATCCAAAACAAAGCGGCTCAAAGTTGTTACGGATATTTGTAAATCTCATCGATTTCTAGTATTTATATACCATATAACTTATTATTGTATATAACGGGTAAAACTTGATTGTTAGGTTGGCAAGTATTTATTGTCAAAGCCAGGCCTAATTTATTATATGATAATTTTAATTACCACAAAATTGACTAACCCAACTAATTAATATTTTAATCTGATCAAACCTATATTGATTTATTATAAAAAAAACGTATTCTTAAATATTTCGGACTCGTTGCTCGTAAAAACCCTGAAAACCTGGAGAAGCTGACGGTGGTTGGTCAGGTCGACGGGAAAAGACCACGCGGTCGCTCCCCTACCCGTTGGTCCGATCAAGTAAAGACGATTACAGGCCTTCCAATCACCAAAGCTTTAAAGACCGCCGAGGATAGAACAATGTGGAAAAGAATAGTGCAGGAAGTGAGCAGTAATAATACTTTCATCTAGACACGACCTTCAGTAATGAAGAGATCGACTAAGAAGAAGATAACAAAAACAGCGTTTAATATGAAAACAGAAATTAAGAAATCTAACAGTGAATAGTCCACAAAGGAAATTTGTATTATTGCCTGTTATACAAATCACCCTCATTTATTACTCAGGTGTCGTAAAAGGCGACCAATGTAAGGCGACCCACCGTGTGGTATCCGGCTGAGTAGAATTGACCAACCTCATTTCTTATCGAGGTGTCGTAAAAGGCGACTAAGGTAAGTTGACCCATCGTGTGATATCCGGTTTAGTGAAATAAACCACCCTCTTTCTTACTAAGGCAGGCGGCCAGTCCTTAAAACGCAGCCAACTCATGTGACAGCATGTTTATAACATGTTGCGCCGACCCCACTTAGAGTGGGATAAGGGCAGGATTTGATTTTTATTTATACAAATAACCGCTGAACACGCATACTTCACTAATTCACGAATACAATGCACCTCGCATATTGTAGACATAAATGGATCGTTACGTGACCAGTAATGTGGTTCTCTTTATTCTACGCAAGTCATTGATCGGTCAAATTGATAAACCGTTCGATCGAACACGCACATATTATAATTAACCTATTCTAATTTGATGCAGTGACCTTCTTATTAAATGATTAAACAAATTTATATTTAGAACTTTGTACTATCAACTAATTTGTACTGTATCTAATTTTCTGCGGAAAACATAAATCAGAATATTATTTCTGATTAAGGGATAAGTTGACCTTTAATAATGTTTTTCTTCGCTTTATTTACGTGCTACATAAATAACAATAAAATAATAAAATGGTAGTTTTCATCAGCAATAATTAATACAATGAAATCAGACATAATCAAAACATGCTATAAAAAATATTGCCAGCATATGTTAAAAATAAGACTCCTTCCTGTGTCCCTAACACACTGCTATTGATCTGGTCAGTTATTACACTGGTTAAAAAAGCCAAAGAAGTTTATCAGTGTAAAACATTAACAGTTTACAAATAGCTATAACACCTCATTGGAAAGCCGTGTAAAATATGCAAATTTGCATTTATACAAGTTATAGTTAATCTATGTTTTCATTAACTATCCCCTTTTGGAAATTATCTGAAAAACTAACATAAATTTCACAGACATTGTTGAGTTTATCTTAAAAATTCTGACCATAAAAATTTCTCGTCATTAAGGCGTGCAAAAATGTAAACGGTTGTGCAAAAATTACACTATACTTAGCTATAAAAAACCTACAAATATTAAAATTGACATATCTGTTTATTTATTAACAAACAAACATCTTTAAGTAATTTTATGTAAAGTGATGTTAATATAAGCGTATTTCTGCAACTATTCGATTGTTTTGATGACATGGTCAAACCCGGCGTGCTTGGATAGTTGGCCTTGCATAATCCACCATGTTTACTTAGAATATTCTATTTTGCATTATTATTATTCATTACTGTTTATTATTATTACTACATATTTAGATGAGTAATTCATAGCAGTTGCAACAAGTAAATCATAGTCGTAAAAAAGTGCGCAACACCTTATATTTAGCTTTTGTAGATTCGCTTCCAAAAACTAGAAAAGTATAAAATAACTTTATATCTTTACACAATGCTTAATTCCGATACTTTTGCTAACATTTGCATTTACAATTGGTAATTCTAGCGCTTTAAAACGTTAATAATAATAAGAATTCAATATCAGATAACCTCAGCAAAGCGTGGCCGAGATTAGCTAGTATGTTATAATTTTGATAGCTGCGCATGATCGAACTCAACTCACGTGTCTATAACTTCTGTGAGTCAGATGTTATGCGATCTCAGCATCAAGGTAAATGTTAACAGTAGAATAACCGTAATATGCAATCATAGTCATAAATAAAACTTTAAGGGAATACATAGCTAAATTAAGAAGAAGCATTACAACTTTATTGCACAAACAAAAATACAAAAAAGAACGTAAAAGAACAAACTATAGGGCACACATGCAAAAGGCGGTCTTCTAGATTACCCTTGGAAACAGAGAATCTTTTCCACGGGTTATTATATTGCAAGTAGACAAGAAAGCAAATGAAGAGAATGAAAACATAATAGGACAAAATAAATAAATAATAACAATGCCAGTGGTTATCATCTTTATAGCGCCATTTAAAAATCCTTATTTGACTTAATTTTTGAGCTTTTTAATACAACATATGTTTAATTTTATTTTGTTCATTTTTCGTAAACATGCCGATACGTATCGAGATTAAAACACTAATTACCTACTAAATATTTGGACAAAAGAAAAGCGATCGATTCGATCATTTAACGAAGAGTTATTTTAAAAAAAGCATTGGCAATTGTATGTAAATTTGCACTTTTAAGTTGTGTAAATTAAACATTAGCTGCAATAACCAATTGATTAAATCACGTGTCATATCCAGTCTTGAAAAATTTTTTAAATCACATCGTTTACTAATAATTCGTTTTAGTATCTATGAACTATGTAATAAATTTCTATGTCACTAATGTTTATAGAAATTAATACATGACGAACCGTGATATGTATTATGTTTTAAAAAAGGTACATTCACAGTTTGACTGGCAGTTTTTCTACTGATGAAACCAACGGATCGGTTACATCGGCTCAAATTACGCGCTATCGAAAATTATTTTAATTAAATATTAAAACATTTGAAGATTAAGTTACGACCTTCGACGTTGTATGTATTGAAGCAAAGTGGCGTTAGTTTAGTCTCCTTTTAATTCCTTTTGGGATATACTTTTATACCTTTCAGATTTGATTGTTTGAATAACTACGTCTACTTCATTTCGGTATTTCATTATTTTTTTACGAGAAAGTAGTTTTTAGAACAGATATGTGTTTTGTCAATTGTTATAAAAATAGGAGTAATAAGAAGAAACGAGGATTAAAAGCATACAACACATTTTTATTGTTGGAACCTCCCAGACAAACTTAACAATAGGACAATCAGTTTAAGAACTCACAGACAAGACAGGTCAAACAAGGGATAATCATTGTCTATAAATAGTAATTCAATACTTATTAGAATCAGTGAAAAATATTTACCAAATTCGGACATACACAATACATCTTCAGTTAAATTAAATATGAGTTATCAAAATAAGTTACTTGCATTTAATCTCAATTCTAAAGCCTAAGGACAAAAAAAGGAAAGCTTATTAGCGGTAATGTGTGAAATGCCCAAATACAGTTTAGAAATGCGGTAGTTAGTGTAGATTGTGGAATTTACATAAAATGGCGCTCCCACGTGAACAACAACAACACAGTAACAAGGTGAACGGGCTATTCTTAAATTGTAAGTTCATTTGCATTGTGGAATTTTGATTTTGATAAACACACCAATCATCAAATTTAGAACGACAATAGCATTCTTCATAGGTGTCCCGGAATTTTACAATAATATCCACAAATATTTAGCTAGCCTAAATTAAAAAGTGTAATACTACTAATTATACGATCTATTTTGGAAAGTTATAATTATAAATGTAGCATATATGTACGAGTATGTATGAAAATATGTATGTAGCATATATAAATAAATAAATAAATATTTTTGTTCTAATATTCTAATCAATACAGCTAAAGAAGATTTATAAATTATTTATTCTTTGACCACAGACTGCTATAACAATCGCAAAACATCGTAGTTTAATATTTATAAAGACTTAGTTAAATAATTATACATATATTTTCATAAATTAACGAGTATTATTTTAGACCTGTTTATTTATCTTCCACATAAAGTGAAATGCAGAATTCTTTCGTTCATTTGTCTGTTCGTTTATTAAATTTTAAACTTAGAAACAGTTCAATGTTATTTTTGGGATACAGACAGTTTTAGAGGCAGAAAGTTTGATAAACTACTTTTATCTCAGTTCCGATGTATCGCGGCATAAAGTAAAATACAATAAAGCGTAACGGTATTTCTTTGCAGTGACTGAAAACGCTTTGACATAAATGGCTATTGTTAAAACATTTTTTTCTTTGGCGAACACTTTCATATTGCTTTATTTTTATCTCTTAGTAAATTTTTAATTCTAATCGTAGTGAAAATTTACACTGAAAAATAGTTTTTTCATGGTAAGTAAAACCTGCATCAAACAATAATAATTGTTACATGTTATTTTTTAACCATGAGATTTTGATATGTACTCGTAGCTATTTTTTATATCCATTGTGTGGCAATGTTACCAACATTGAATGTTTACCTCAAGTTTGAGGTATACTGTAAGTGCTCGGGAACTATAATTAATAATTATAAGTATTTATTTTTCCCTTCATAAAATTTCTAAAATGTTAAAAATTCTGCAGCAGATCGTCGTCGTATTGTCGTATTTTTATTGATTGTAACCATTTTCTACGAAGATTTTTTTTAAGACTCTGTAAACGTCGCATGCATGAATTTCACTCATGCAATTTTTAGTTTTAGTAGCTTAAATTTATATTGTACCCATATTATAAATGTAGAATTCCTTCTGTCTGTTAGGCTTTCAAAGCTAATCTCAAAGATTATTGTGGTTTTGCATACGGAACGTAGGAATGTTCTACGTTAGGAAAATAAAATCAATTTAAGTGGTTTATCTAATATTAATTGGTAACCCTACCATGGTTTTAAGTTGTGAATGGAATTGCCTAATGGAGTACTTACGTGAGATCAATGCGAAGTAATACCTCAACGAATTGTATTGATAGTGATTTCGCCAGAGGCAGTGAATTGATTGGTTTTTATTGATTTTATATTGCAATGTTGAGAAGCCTAATGGCGATAGAAGCAAGATTTTTTGCATTTCTTACAAGTTAACTTAATTTTTTTGTATAATTATGCATTATAAAAATTTATCTAGCGCATCAGCAATATGTTCTCTATTTCTCTATCGAACAAGTTAAGAGTTCCCTCGTCTGAAGCCAATCCTGCCAGCAGCATCAGGTCATTGTTATAATAAACATGAATAATCATCGGGACTGGAACAGTATGTAAAATTTCAGCTTAATCGGACACCGGGAAGTGGGTCAAATTTAACTTCCACCCTCCACTCCCTAAAATTCCACCCTAACGTACATATACGTCAAACAAAAACTTTTATAAAAACAAATAATTACTACAATTTTGTTTAGTCGTAAACACCAAAACAGAAAGTAAAATTTTTCGTAATCAATTAGATAAGATTCGAATGAATTCGTTTTGAAATAAAATGCTAAAATAGTAGTACAGAACATAGAGCTACTAAAGAAAAAGACCTAAAAAAAAAAATTTCCCCTACCTAGAATAGTAAGTTTGAAAAAGTTATTTCGAAGAACTTTTAGCAACTAAAAATGATTGGTGTTTAACATTGCTTCTTCACTTCTATGATATTTTCCTCGACCACATTAAATTTGCGGTTCCTAAGAAACATTCTTTAATAAATGTATTGGTTTATTTAACATGTATGAATCAATTACCGCTGTAATATTTAAATTTAATTCATATATTAAAATGAATGAAATCGTAATCGAAGGCTTGACTTAAAACCAATTCGTTTTAAATATTGAACAATTTAATTTATGCCCTATAGATATTCTTTGATACTTAATTTATAAGTAAAGAAAAGATGTACGGAAAACTTTTTAAAAAATATGCATTATTTTATCAATTATTAAGCTTAATATATCTTGAAGCTAATTGTATTGCAGTTTTAAAGATTATATGACAGTTTAAAGTTTATATAATTCTTCCTATATTTTTATGTATTTAATGCATACGCTTAATTATAAAGGTTTTTAATGGTTTTATAATAGTAGTCAATAAATGAATGCGTGTTCATTTATTGTCTACTATTATAAAACTATTAAAATTGACTACTAGTATGGACAAAATTATTCATGTTGTCCATTATCAGTTTACGAAAACGCAACTGTGCGCAGTCGACAATTTCGTGACTGATAACAATTAACAAGGTAAGCGTATCGTGAGAAAACTATACCATAGACTACTACGTAATAAACACAGACTAGCCAAGGCTCAACATTTATACAAACACTTGTTTCACAATTTCAATAAAACCAATAACCGATAAACAAAACAAATATTGTCGTAAAACCAATTGATTTCATCGGCATACGCTAATCGTTTTATTTTAAGTCACTATCACACAAGTTTACACACGCGTCTACGGTCGCACCTATGTCACACGAACATCGCACGTACACTAGAATTGAGTTTTATGGAAACTGTTTAGGTTTATAATAAGCCGCGAGGCCGCGCGTCAGAAGCTGAGAACTGCACAAAACTAACAATTGCATGCAGTTGTAGCACACGTCCGCTTGCCTTGTTATGGACATTTTCCATTCACACAATGGAGCAATCCATTCGCTTACTTTGATCCGTGGAAAGGCTGCTTCACCAATTGAGAAAATTTTTATTGTGTAAAAGCGGAGATTAGGAATTCATACTCGTATATCTGACGATAAATCTATACTAATATTATAAAGGAAAAATTTGTATGTATGTTTGTAATGTTTTCACACAAAACTACTGGACCGATTTCGAAAAAACTTTCACCCTTGCAAAGCTACATCTTTACTGAGCAACATAGGCAATAAAAAATAAAAAAGGGATCCGTAATAAAAATGTAATAAGGTGTAAAAAAAATGAGTCATAAAAATTTGTCATCGCATGCGCTGCGGAAACTATTGATGATATATTTAACAAAAATAAATCAATAGTCCGACTTAGTAGACTTTCCACTGCCTTGAGATGGGTATGTACGCGGGTGAAACCGCGGGATATAACTAGTAAATAATAAATATAAATAAATATATGGGATACACACGCGGTCGTCCGTTCCCAAAGTGATGACACAAAAATACTTGTGTTATGGGTGAGAGACAACTGGTGAAAATATTCATATATAATTTTCAAATACATACTTAAATACAAATATACACCCAGGCTCGAAGAACCAACAAATTGTTTATAGAAAATGTTGGCTCGCGGCGGAAATCGAACCCTAAAGCTAAAGAGCTAAAGGCAGGATCACTACCAACTGCGCCAACGGGCCAGTCAAGACGATGTATGTAACGCAGTGTCCTCATAAATTTTTCAAAAACTACGTATCACCTAATTAGAGTAATATTGAACTGTTAAAGCAAATACTGAAAAGATTGTAAACGATATTTTTATATTCAAAAAATTATTCTGATTACGAATTAATTGCACAATGAACTAGAATAATTTACTTAAGCCCCAAACGCTGTTTTCAAAGAGTGCTTACAGTAAATATTCTACTTAAAATATTATCCGGAATTTAAGGAGCTTACTATCCCACATCTCAAAGCAACAGGTAACGCGATGGTCGAAAACAAAAACCGGCTCGAGTATAAATTTCATATAAATACTATCTGTCCGGCCACGCGTTATTGTGGCTCAGTTCGGTTTCGAATTCCCCTCGAAACAGGTTCATCCGCTGGGTCATTGTAAACATTGTCTAAAAATTTCATTAAAATTAATCCATACCAAACGTACAACATTCGTTTTTATATATAAGAAAAGAAAATAAGACATATTTGCTGTTTCAGGCGAAAATGGAATATTGGTATACACGCGCGTTAATACTACATAAAGATATTTTAGAATAGTAACAGGTATAAAAAGTGAAAAAAAAAGCTAAAGTAGCTAGTAATTAAAACGTGTTAGATAAAATATTGTTTTTGATGTATTCAGAATTTTATTGACAAACCTGTTGGTACCTGAGTATTAATTTTTTTTATCACGGACGTAAAAGTTGTTTACTCGCGTGTTATTGCTTATTACACAATTTTTAATAAAAAGATCCCACGACTGTTGCTCACAACGGAAATATTTCGTAAATATCATTTTCTTTATTTATTGCTGCGTTCATGTGCTAATTAAGTTTTTATAAATCAATGACTTCACTAACGCAGTTATTGAACGTCCGTAACAAATAAAAATATCTTTAATATTTAAATGAGTTAATCTTGTATATATTTTCCGTATATGTAAATATATTTTCCGAATCTCGGCAACGGCCCAAACGATTTTCCTGAAATTCAGCATGTAGGGGGTTTTACGGAATATATCTAGCTAGGTTTTAATTTTTTTTTAAATCGTTTTATCTCTATTTTCTCTATTTTGGGCACAAAAAAATGCTTAAATGTAGAATTAAAAGCAAAGGATTTTTTTAGGAAGGATTACCTTTAATTTATTTATATTTCATTTATGCTGCAGTCGTATATTTCAAAATTTACGAAGCAGATCAATGTACTACATAATTGATAGATAATCGCTAATTAACGAGTTAGAAATTAACCATGGCAAATACTTTATAGTAATCTATAGAATTAGGCGTTACTTTTCGGTGATCTATAATGCAAAAGTAAAAAAAAATAATTTACTATTATCTGCGATTTAATGGAGGATTACAGATTAGTTTTATACTTTATAGTAATTACAATGACGAGAAACATTTTTAATCTTATGTTTAAAGAAGTCTACTAAGCTCTCAAGGAAACGCGGAAAACCATTGCCCTTCAATTTATATTTATTGCGACAAATACACAAATAATTTGTACAAACTTCCTCGAATTTGCTAACAACAGAAATAAATATTAATCAAATAGTATAATATAACTTATACGGAAATCTGTCTGGGAATTTATAACATCAATTCTCTTCAGCCAGTGCTAACTACACTTATAAATCGTATTATTTAATTTGTAGTCCTAGCGTTTAAGTAATTTAAGATAGATATAACTTGTACATTTTTGCTATAAATAAAAAAAAATTGTAGGGATTTATGATCTGTATCCGAGAAAAAAGAGATACTCTGTGTGTCTATCATGTACAAAGAACAAGCTACTTTGTAAATGGGAAAATATAAATAAAACTGTGAATATAGTTATTATGCAAATATAAGTATTGTTTTAAATTAGGCGTGTGGTATCCGGCTGAATAGAATAGTACCACGCTCATTTCTTACCGAGGTGTCGTAAATGGCGACTAAGGTAAGTTGACCACCATGATCCGGTTTAGTAGAATAGACCAACCTCCTGACCGAGGTGTTGAAAAATACGACTAAGGTAAGTTGCCGTCAGGCAGGCGGTCGGTAGTAAAAATGCAGCCAAATCATGTGACAGCATGTTTTTAACATGTTGTGACGACCCCACTTAGAGTGGGATATTAAAAAAATAATATTAAAAAACAACAAACAGAACAAAAGATAAAACAATTAATTAATCGTTTAAAACCATATCTTTGCCTTCGTTATAACTAGCCGCAGTCATACAACCTAAATTAGACCATATCCTATCCTATCCTACTAATATTATAAATGCGAAAGTTTGTGAATATGGATGCATGTTTGTTACTTTTTCGCAGCGAATTCGCTGAATCAATATCGATGAAATTCGGCACAATTGTTCCTTATACACCGGGATAACATATAGGCTATAGAAATCCAGTTAATTCTACTGGAATAAGATGACATTGAAAAGCGCACTCCTTTATCAAACTGTCACGCGACAACATTCCACGTGAACGAAGTTGCGGGAAAAGCCTAGTATTTTCATAAACCGTAATCTCTCACAAAGGGCGGCAGCTTTACCACGAAAGTACCATGCTCGAGTTCTACGTTCCACCTATCGCTACCATGATTACACTCCCATAGACAATGATATTAGCCTATAAAGCTAGAATTATATCTGCCTGAAATACTCAAGGTTCCTTTAAACATTTTCGTTTATCAAACTGGAAATTCTTTCTGAAAATATATTTTATACACCGGAGTAAACAATACTTGCTAATTATGATTAATTATCGATAATATAGTAGTCAATGGAATATTATAATTAAAACAATTAGCTTTAGAAAATTTTCGTTAGGCAACGCCATCTTATTACGATCCTTGGAAACTCTAAGTCATGTAGCGCTACCTTGTTTCAAAACATCAAAACCGCTTATGTTTTCAAGTAATAGTTTAGTTTCCTTAATCATTAAGGCATTAATAATTTTCATTATTATTTTTGTATTAAGGCAGCCTTTTTCCTGATTGGAAAATTTTAGTTTTATAGATATTTATTATATAATATTATAAATAGTTAAGTCTGTCTTTCTGTTTATATTTAATGTTGATAAAAGTTTTATACAAATTAAGCTTATACCTATATACTGAGTTACCCAAAAATACCAAAAATAATCCCATTTTTCTTTCGTATAGCTCCTATTATAATGATTATTTAATATATTATTATTCTGTATTCCGATTTGCAATTACAAAAGGATATATAACTGATTGGTTTGAAGATTTTTCAAATCCAGAATTCTGAATCCCGGAAACTCATTATGTATTTATATTGTTAACGTTTTGCGTAATATAGATATTTATACTACTAGGTACTTGAATCAATTGTAGAAGTATTATTTTATATTAAATATAACAAAGAATTATTATTTGATTATTTACAATTGATGTCGAAGATAGTTAATGTATTGAGACCGTCCATACTCTCATCTATCCCGTTAGCCCGACTAGTTTCGACCATTTGTGGCATTATTCATAATAAAAAATGTTGGAGACTACACAAATGTTATTATCGGGACGTTAAGTTTGCTAGTGTATTCTTTGTCCGTATAAGATACACGGCCAAAGGAACAATAAATCAATATGTTTTTTGGTATTCTCAAACCCTTCAAATGACTTGATGGGTTGTAGACTGACAAAAGCTTTTCTTTATCTCTGTATATAAATCTATGCTGTCCCTCAATTGTTGGCAGAAGCTACGAAATAGTAATTTATACGTCTTAAGTGACGTTTATAAAGAGTAAAACCGGTTCACTGATTAGTAAAAAAGTCTGTATGTTTAAATCGATATCTACGGTGTCTTGTCAAAAAATCATCGGCAAAATTAGCATGGACAATATATTCACAAACAACCCGTATAAAAAAGATAAAATTTCAAGTTTCGTAGAATGAATTACAAATAACTGGATGTGTTTTGACAGGTGTTGACTTTGCGACAAATAAAGTAAATTATGTATACGACTATGTTCAAAAACATTCATATTTAATTTTTAATTTATGTGAGAGGCCGTAAAAATGTAATTTTGAGCGTACATATTTTATAAATACATATTCCAATGATACAGAAAAGAAGATCTAAAATCTTTTTTTATAATTTTCATCATCCTCCTACTCCTTTCCCACTCTAAGTGGCGTCAGCACAACACGTTTTAAACGTTGGTACATATTTTGGCTGGGTTTTTTACGACCGGCCGCCTGTAAATAATCAACTTACTTTAGTCGCCTTTTACGACACTTCGGTAAGAAATGAGAGTGGTCTATTCTTCTCAGCCGGATACCACACGGTGTGTCAACTTAATTTAGTTGCCTTTTACGATACCTCGGTAAGAAATGTGAGTAGTCTATTCTACTCAGCCGGATACCACACGGTTTTTTTTTTATAATATTGGTTGCATATAAAAATCTCAGCGGTAGGTCCGTTTCGCTCAATCAATCGTGAATTGGTTGCCTCAAATGGAATACAATAACCCTCATGTTTTTACAAAGCCATACGATATTTTATAGCCCACCTAATTTATACATCTCAATTTTTTTGCACTACCACTTACCACTTACATCGATTTCGTGCGCGTGAAATTTGCGTTTTTACAGATTTAATAAATCAAAGCAAATAAAAATTATCTTTATTCAAATAAACTTTTTGTAAACACTTTTGAATCGTTAAGGATCAATTAGATTTTATGACAATGAGTTACAACTAGTTCGGAATGTTGCTCTTACCGAGAAGAACCAGGAAGAAACTCGGCAGTCCATCTTTGACACATTTTAAATTTACTTTTGTGTGTAGTTACTTTTGTGTGTAATATGTTTTATGTATAAACCTGGTTCGTACACTTAATTTAAACTTTTCTGTCAAACCATTACTATCTTTCTCTTAGACAATTTTTAAAGTATATTATATATTAATTATTTATTGTTAGAATATAAGTATATTTTACATACTACTACGTCCATTTAATTTCGTTGTAAATATAAGTATAGTTTTATATACAAAGATTTCATGTTGAGAAGCCAAATAAACAAAGCTCTGGTTACTCTCAATTTTTTGTTTTTTTTAGTAATTTTGCCGTCATACTGTATCCGGCAAAGACCACCCTAATTCATTGCCAAGATGTCGTAAAAGGCGACAAAAATGAGTTAACCCGCCGTGTGATATCCGACAGCAAAATAGACCACCCTCATTTCTTACTGAGGTATCGGAAAAAGCGACTAACGTAGTTTAAAGTCAGGCAGGCCGCCGGTCCTAAAATAACTACCCAAAACATGTAACAACATGTTGTGATGACCCCATTTTTAGTGTTATAAGGGCAGGAGAATTATGACTTTTTAGTAATTTTGGTTGCTTATAAACAAGAACCTGGTTGACCGAGAACTTAAAAAAAAGAAAAAATGATTAGGTAGTTGGGGATCGATCCTAGGTATTTTCATTTCTCCCGACCACCCGTTCCCCAAATACGCTACGCTTACTTGACAGTTAGTGGCAAAAGTAGTGGTACTTTTTAATGCCCAAAACAGGGACAAAATGATTTTTTTAAATGAAACCTAGCTAGATCGATTTTTCTCCCCCAAAACTTTCTACATGCTGAATTTCAGGATAATCGTTGGCGCCGTTTCCGGGATTCGAAAAATATATATACATACAAGATAAACTCATTTAAATATTAAAGATAAATGCACAAAATATCGTTTGATCGTTAATAGAGACACTTAGCTCTAGATAATTTTATGGTTCACTAGGCTTTTGTGTGACGCATCCTGTAGTTCTTAATCGACACTGACCATTGAGGTCGCGTATTGGTGATTCGACCTTGGTATATTGTGCCTACACAAAACCAACTGATAAATAAGAGATTTATACTCCATAGAAACATCAATAAATTGTTACTTACACTACTACTTACTTACTTACGTAATGTTTGATTGAAAAAAAACTGCATTACTAAATGAACTAAAATCTTAAAGAGATATTAAATATGAAATTATAGAGGTTGCGTCTTTTCGTAGATTATTCTTTAATACTCCCATTATTTTCCCATTCTCTCTCTCTCTCTACCCTTATATATCGATCTCTCTTTTCTCTTCCTCTATCTCTCTCATCATCCAATACACGTTTACTCTTGCATATATGTTTATTCAAGGGATTTCCAACCAATACAGTCAGTTCCATTTACGTTGAGCGCTTCCATTCCTTGCGTTCTTTTTCGTGAAGATTTTCGTTCACCAAATTAGAACGTGTTACAGTTAAATAAAAAAACATAAGTCACGATATACATATCTTAAAAAAAGTGGTCATCCGACCTCTAATCCCACAAGACCTTATAATACTGGGTTTTGTTTTCTGTATCCATAGAAATCAGTATTTATAACTTAAGACAGCACGAGGTTTTAATGAATCTATGCGTTCCTTTATTGTTATAGTTTTCTCTAATTAGATTTTTTATTTTATTTTATTTTTTAAGAACATTTAAATACACACCGTTGCTAGAGCTTCTTCATACGACGTGGGACCTGTTGGTGACACGGACTTTACGTCCTGGTAGAGCGCAGTGCCAGGCATTTCAACGCATTACTGGATACCTGAAAATGACATTTAGTTATGATTTATATGGCCCGTCAAGTATAAATTTAATAAATTTAATTTATTATTATTGAATTTTTACTTTGGATAATATTAGCATTTATTTGGTTTAGGTTAATATTGCATATTTACAATATGTATTTTTTACTAATTTTTATTGTTTCATTGGATAGGAAACCATGATAATGTAATGTCCTTCTTCCAACCGATAGATATCCACTATTTTTACTCTTCAAGGGTTTCAAGGAACATACGGCTCTATGCAACTATCCAGAATATACCAATAAGGGTTTCCGATATTCGTGTACTTAAATTTCACCCATTATTTATTCCATCCATCAGAAAAGTTGTATAAAAATGATTTCGTATCTATAGGATCTAATAGAGTGAAATTGAGTTAAAAAAAATGTTTTACTCAATATTAATGGTGAAATGTAAATATATTTCGTATCGCATTATGATGTACGACGCAGTGACCTTGTCGTAAGTCGTGTTGTCGCGTAACGACTGTGTCAATACATTACATATTCAGAGACTTATGGATAACTCGTTCTGACACAACATGGGCTTTAGTTATATTAATTTTCCGTAGATACCGTAAAATATTTTAGGTACGCGGCTGAGTGGATTAAACCACCCTCATTTATTACTGAGGTGACGTAAATGGCGACTAAGATTAATTGACCCGCCGTGTGGTATCCGGTTGAGTAGAATAGACCACCCTTATTTCTTACCAAGGTGTAGTAAAAGGCGACTAAGGTAAGTCGACCCGCTATGTGATATCCGGCTGAGTTGATTAGACTACCCTCATTTCTCACAGAGTTGTTGTAAAAGACGGCTAAGGTAAGTTAACCCACCGTGTGGTATCCGGTTGACTAGAATAGACCAACCACATTTCTTACCGAGGTGCCGTAAAAGGCGACTAATGTAAGTTGACCCACCGTGTGGTATCCGGTTGAGCAGAATAGACCAATCTCTTTCATACCGAGGAGTTGTAAAATACGATTAAGTTAAGTTGACGTCAGGCAGGCGGCAGGTCGTTAAAATACGTGACCAAATCGTGTGACGACATGTTGTGCCGACCCCACTAAGAGCGGGATAATGACAGGCGGATGATGATCGTAAAATTATTTTAGGTAATATTAGTTAACGATTTATACTCTTTATTAACGTGGTCTCACATTTTTCAATGAGGAATGATCGATAGCTTTACTGAGATTTCGGGTATAATTTATTACTATTTGTCCAGCCACGCGTTCGTGTGCCTCAGTCTAGTTTCAAATTCCCCTTTAAAAAAATCAACAGTCAAATAATGCTGCGATCGCCACCAAACTTTACAGGAGCATTCACTGGGAAATTCTAAAGGCTTAGAGTGATATAAGGGCAGGAGGATGATGATGTCTATTAAACGTATTTATTATTAATGTTTGATAAATTGATTGAGTTAAAATATTACTAAACCGCGCTCATAAATTATACACGACAATATACCTAGACACAAAAATATGGGCTCGTTATTTATTGTTTGGTTCTTTATAAAATCATAAACGTAATATTTTATCATGAGTCAGAAATCTTTTACAAATTCTTTTCACACCAACACACAATGTTTATGACGATGGAAACGTCAATATACAATAGAATATTAAGCAAGCATACGCCAAACTTCATTAATATACCCACCAAGTAGCTAAATGCGTAGGTCGGTAACCATTTTCGGCATCAAACGATTGAAAACCATATAAACACCTTTGCTTATTACTATATCGCGACTTGATTAGCACACACGTTTTACAAAAATGGCTACTAAACATATAAACAGCTGGAAAAGGAATACATATAGTACATATTATAATTTTTTTAATAATTTGTAGAGTAAGGCGTTACTTTGCAGAGATACATAATACAAAAGTAATAATGTAATTATTGCCGCAATTTATATTTTTTTTACAATTTAAAGGTCTATATCATACTAATATCAAAAATGTGAAAGTCGTTATTTCTGTTACGCTTCCAATGCTGTGACCGATTTTTTATTTCGCTTTGTTTATGCCACCAAAGCCTTATGTCTTGTCTATAACTTAATTCTTCAAGTAAAGCTCAGAGTGCATTTACTTACAAATTCCCAGTACATTTTCGATGGCACTTGGCAAAAAAAAAATATCACTCCTTGTATAAGAAGAAATATATTTGTAACACAAAATACAGCAAATAATAAAAAGACAGTGTTTAACAGTATACACGTGTTAATCGCTTGCCTGCTTCTCCGTACAACTTTTACCGCTCGCTACTACAAATTCGCGACCTATTTATTTATTTATTTATTAATAAAATGCAAGCACAAAAACATGTATTGAAATTAAGTTTATTAATAACGGGGAAATTGTACGCCACAGAAAATTTTGCACTGTCAGTTATTTATTAAACGTCGCCATGGATGTTGTCATAACCACCGCAGGGAAAAGCTGACCTTTGGCATCTTGGCTATGTTGTCACTTCCTCATTACAAAGAGTATGATGCATGTTAACTTATAATTGTGTATTGTCTTTAATACAAATTGATGACGCGTTTACCTAATACTCTACTAGCATTCCATCTATTGTTTTAGATCATAATCATGTTTTTTATTCATTCAATTATTATTGCTTCAATAGCTACTAATTATACTGATTCTTTAATATTAATGAATACCCTAAATTATACTAAAATTATTAAGATACAAATTCCTCAGATCTACACATATTATTTTGTTTTTAATTTTCTGCAGAATACGAGAATACATATTGAGAGAAACAAACGTTTTCTTGTAATCTACACATAACTCAGAATTAAAACCAGAATGAGCCACAGCAACGCGTTGCCGGACATCTAGTACCTAATAATTAAAACGATGGTTTATATATTGTGAATGATACATTTAAATAATTAAATATTTATCTACTTATATCCAATATTTCAGATTCAGTCTTTGCACTACGAATATTAGCTTTTTTATTAATTAATAAAGGAAATCGTACATATGAATGACAAAACAATCGAATATAATGTTCAGATTTTCAAATTATGCATATCATATTACGTATTATACATCATTATTAAAATATTAAAATATTTCATAGAAATTACAAAAATATGTACAAAGTTTAGCCCCCCTTTGTTTAATAGTCCTATATTACAATTGCATAAATTGTAAAAGGATGTTAAGACCGCCACTGTCACACAATATAACAGGTGTTCCCATATATGTAAGTAATCGGAAGCGATGAGTCAAAATGGCCTCCGCACCAAAAAGGAAACTTGCCTCACGCAAACTTTCTTACAGTTAAATAGAACCATGTTGTGCTGACCTACATCATACCTAAATAAAGTTTTAAAAGAGATATAAGCTACTTTTATTTTTTCTAAGTTAAACTAAACTTCGTATATAGACCCCAATTTATCTTAGTATATTTTTTTTCATATTAATAACCAAATAAAATATAGGGATATTATTATTAACACAATTAAAATATTATTTTTTGTCTATGTATGTCTTATATATTATGTTATAGATAAGACGATAAATCTTATGAAATTCTACATTAACTCTTACAAGAACAAATAGAACAACGGAATATACGCTAACTTTTCTAATAAATATAATTAATTTTGATTGCTATCAATTCTCAGGAGAACTAATTACCAATTAACGCAAAATTAATAAAAAATATATATTTATACCTCATTTCATAAAATTAAGTAAGTTACAATTGGCAATTATAATAAACTGGTACAAATAATAATTTGCTATATGAACCAAAAGCTTTTACCCGCAACTTTTTTTGCGTGGACTGCTGTCGCGTAATAGGTAGATAATACATGGCGCTTTTCAATGACATCCTATTCCTGTAGAATTAACAGGATTTCTATAGCCTATATGTTATTCCGGTGTATAAGGAATAATTGTGCCAAATTTAATCGATATTGTTTCAACGAATTCGCCGTGAAAGAGTAACAAACATACATCCATACTCACAAACTTTCAAATTTATAATATTAGTAGGATAGTATTTAGGGCTCAAACTCCTTACTATTTTATATTGAGAAAATGTTAATACTAATTATTAACTTTACTTTTATTCACTAACAGCTTAAAGCAATAACGTCTTCAGTGTGTCAAATAATGTATACAACGTCTAAACTTTTATACTGTTAAAAGCTTTTGATATAATCGATGTCTTAGGTAACTTAAAGGGTATAAAAATACACCGTAACTAAACTTTCGTGGGAGTTGTTAAAATAACTCAACACTAGAGAACTTATTGAGTAGTCCTCAAGTGTGTATGCAACATTAATTGTACGATTGAATGAACAAATTGACCGCGAAGGCTGCGAAGGTGTGATCACTTAGTAGCGATTTCGTATTAAACACAGGGGGTTATGACATGCCTATCAATAACTGTAAGCCGGAATATTTACATAAAAATCATACATATTTAAAAGATTATATCACTTTTTTTTTTCAAGATAGATAAGTAAGATAAAAAGATGTTTCTAGATGACTTTAAATATTCGAGTATGCCAATCAAGTGAAAAAACAATAAATTATTTACAGAATTAGGCGTTATTTTGCGGAGATCCATAATACAAAAGTAATAATAAAATTATTTTGCTATAATCTAATACTCGTATGTATTATGGTGGCGGTGGTTGAAGTTTGTGCATGTGTTTTTACGAATCCTCCCATGTATCTGGTATGAAAACGGATTGTCCACTCTACATTTAGCATTAGGTATATATATTTTCTATTTTACTTCATCGCGGATTATAGTAAAATAATTTTATTATTACTTTTGTATTATGGATAAATTATTTAAAACCTTATGCGCTACCGATTATACTCGTACGATTTGTAGTGATGCCATTTAGAAAGCTGTAAATATGTAAATAAATGAAACCCTTACCGTTTGGTAAGGGTTTCATTTATAAATAGACCAGCGATGTACTTAATAACAGATGATGTAGCTAACCTTATGAAATGCATTTTAAAGTTGTATCATTTGTAAACATTCGAAATCGTTGAATCTATATGAACGTTACCTATTTTAGACACGAGCAATACGTTCAATATATTTCTCTGTGTCTCACAAAATTTAAAGATAAATCGTAATACACGCCCATAATTACGTATGCTATCCGAACTTGTAAGTGCTCAATCTGTTTACGAAATCTTGCCAAACTCGTTCATATCAGATTTTGGGAGCATAAATAATTCATGACTCCTCGGCCGCACAATGGGTATGGTGGAATCAATATTTATGGATTTTATTAAGAAAGATAACTTAATATATGATGGTGAAATATCAATATACAAAATATATACATATATACCAAAGTTTCAGGTAAAATATAAATTTATGAGATCAAATAGTTAATACAAATAATTGATTTTAATTTGGAATCGCTACGGATTATTTCGTTCTCTTATTTAATCTATATCATATTATTAGTATTTACACAGAGGCTTTTTGTTTAAGCAGGTAATAAATTTAAAAATGGAACGATTAGTGTCTGGTCTTAGAGTGAGTTTAGATAAATAAATAGGTAGATCGTTTAAAATTAATGACTTTAATATTTATCATAAAATTATTGTTAGATAACTCATCCGCATTAAAAACAAATTTTAAATTAAATGAATATTTGCTGAATTAGTCATAATATTTTTACACTTATATGACATTAGTAGTACCCACGAAAATTTCGAATTTTTGTATTATTATTCAGTATAGTTTAATCATAGAAGGGCAACTAGAGACATTCAAGCAAAAATGCTTATCGATGAAATTTATCTCAAATATTTAATAAAACTTCCTGTTCGGAAATGCAATGGAACACTTACAAGAATTTTATTACTTAAAATACCTGTATAGTGCTACATAATGTTTGTATCATAATGTATATAGTAGTAACTCCAAAAACTGTTAATGGTGTAAATAATGATTATGATCGCTATATGTATGTAACTAAAATCCTAAATAATACAAAAGAAATTGAAACAAGTGCAGATCTACTACGTGCCTTACTCAGTTGCCTGTAGTCTAAGTTCTAGAGAAGAAAGGGTTCTAGAGTTTCTTCTAAGAAGTTCTAGAGATGCCTAACCGCTCGCCCACGGAGATTTCTAGTAGTGACGCGTTAGTAGCAATGCGATGCTATAAAAAAATATATATATATTTTATTTCATTTCACAATATTTTAAAATACACACGAGTTTGAGATCTCCTTTTAAGTATAAAGATACTTGTGTTAGGAGTTCTCGCTCCTCCATAACTACATACTAATTGACAATCATTTTACTAGGTAAGGTTGTTGACATTAATTTAGTACAAAACTTAATAAAATTGGAAAACAAAAATAAACTAACATAAAAAATATATAAATACTACATGTTATCCCAGGATGTAATGCTGTGCATGTGTATGTGCGATGCGATAGCATTGCTACTAACGCGTCTATCATAGCGACAACAAACCAATACTGCATCACGACTGTATCGATGCAAACGCGAGACTATCCTATATAGTGTTTTATCTATGCGCGAGACCGTGAAGAATTCAAAATACGTCGAATTTGACATTATATAATAACTTCTGAATTTAAGATCATAGTTGTTTAGTATTTTAATCGTTGTTACATGATGTCCATCGACTAATGTCTCTTCATTAAATAGGTCAATCCATATATATCGACGCTGTTTTCGTTGCTCACGGTTCGGCTGCTTAAACAGCACCAAATACAACGTGACTAATAATGTTGTCTCAACGGAGTCAATCTTGCAACTGTAGCAATTTTAGGTATTTTTGATCTATTACTAAATCGTGTTTGCATCGCGACAGTACCGCGACTGAAGCGTTATGTGGGCGAAGGTACGCAGCTAACAACCGCTTTGCTGTATCAATGCGGACGCGCGACAACATCGCCACTGAATCGCTACAAAAAAATCGCCGTGGACGAAGTCCCTTACGCGTGTCACGTAGTATTAAACATTTATGAACCAAATGGCACTATTATCATTACATAAAAAGTCAATTATGACTTTTAATGTACATTTAATATGTAATGTTAATTAATTTCAAAAGAGACCGTATTTTTTTGTCTAAGAATTTTTAATACTAATAAATAAATTTAAGAAATAAAATAAAATTTGAGTACTTAAATAAATTTTATTCTTTTTAGCTGCTGCTAATAAATTTAATAGCATTCAATGTCATTGCTATGTCAATAAGATAGTGTATTGGTTTGATTAAAAGATGGTGAAGATATTTCGGAACTCTGGAAGAGATCTTTTTCTTAAATCCTTTAATTAGAGATGATGCGCAATAGCTGATAAATTATTAGGAACGACACACTAAAGGCGTCCAATTTTCTGCTGAAATCGACGTCTATCAGAAGAATTAATTGTCTGGTTTTAACATCTGAAACACGCCTTAGTTATTAGAGGATGTAAAATTTTGAATATAGGACAATTAATGCAAAAAAACGGCAAGGTAGTATATGTTTATGATTGTTACGATTGGCAATAAAGAAAATTATATAATACATATTATTAATATTACATCCTTTATGGCGTAGAGAACATATTTTAGAGTCCCATATCGTCATAAAATTTTAAAACTAAGTAGACACAACTTTGTTTTTAGAATGACCACCCAAATTGATACGTTTAATCTAAATTTATTTTATTCACTTCATGTTAATGATAATTGTTATGTAATAATAATGTATAATTGTAATACTGATAATTTTTATTTTTAAATGGGGTCTTTAATATTTACCTAAGTGAGTTATCTTAAATATATGTAGGGGGTATTGGGGGAAAAATCTGGATCTTATTTAGGTTTTATTTTGAAAAATGTTGTTTTATCCCTTCTTCAGGCATTGAAAAATTTGGCAAATGTTCTGTAGAACACTGTTTTTGCTGTCATTTGTAAAGTTGTAATAACCCAGTGGAGAACAAGCGAACTAAAGAAGCTGAATAACTTAATTTAAGTAAAATAAATCGTTATCCCTGTACATTATGACGGTTAATGATAAGAATGCAAAATATTGACTGCGTAAATAGCTTAACATACCTAGACGTCGAATACTAAGTGTGTAAATATCAATATTAGCAATTTTATATTAGTAAGTAAATATCAGGTTACATAAAACTGCTGTTTAACTTACCGTTAAGCCATCCTCTAAACGTAATCTATTATTATACAATAGACAAGACAACTTTGAATGTGTAAGCCGATTCTTAGCTAAATACGTATAAACGTATTTAATTTATCATTACCAGAACCAGTTTTCAATGATTCGATATATCAAGAAAAAACTTATATTTATACTTATATATAAAGCTAAAGAGTTTGTTTGTTTGATTGATTGTTTGTACGCGGTACTACTCAGGAACTACTAGACCGATTTAAAAAATTCTTTCAGTGGAAGATAGTCCAATAATTCAGGAAGGCTATAGGCTATATAACATCATGCTAAGATGAATAGAAGAGGAGCAGCAATAAAAATAGTACGAAAACGGCAAAATAAAGCTTAAAGCTTTCCTTGCGTGCGCTGAGTGAACGGTGAAAGTTATTAAAAATCATGTATTACAAAATTATTCCCCTCTTAAAGTTCTAAATAAAAGTCCGCGACAACATATGTCTAGCTTTTAAGGTTGACCCACTTTAACCATTTTTATGGTTATCAAAAGACTATATTACGGTTTTAATCTTTCCACGCGGGCGGAGCCGCTGGCGATTGCTAGTACTCAATATTATTGACGTTTAAAGATTTCTAACGATTATACGTTATTCAAACTAATCATATTTATATGTATCCTTTTCAAGCAAATTTCCGTTCTAGATTAAAATACTTTACAGTATGCACGTTATACAGAATAAATAGAGCTTAAAATGTTAATAACTACCTATCTAACAACGTATATAAATCTCACAAAAAGATTACGTAAATATTTCGACAAGTTGTTTTGTCGTGTCGTATCTATTCACGCGTCTATTTTTAATGCTGAACCAGATATAAAAGACCTCCAAGTACTCTGCTATGGTCATAAAGTCGATAATAAAATCCAAGGTCAATATATAATATATAGGTACAGAGACCTTGTTTGTTTGGTTTTGTAGATTAAGTCTCCGTGAGAAAAAGTTTGCAACTTACGTACTACATACCATGGAGCCATAGGAAGGCCTGTATGTGAGAGTGTCACAATAAATGAGAGGGAAGATAAGATTCGTATATTTATCTTTGTCTTATAACACATAGCCAGAAAAATATTCATGGCGCGTTCTGAATTTTGGAAAAACTTAGAAGGAACATACCTATTTAGTACACCTGTAAAATGACGTTTGCTTCCTCTTTATTTTAATATGGCACACTAGCTTCGAAGCGACTTCGTTCGCTTGTAATAATGTCGCATGATAATAGATGGCGCCTTTT
This sequence comes from Morpho helenor, assembly GCA_029227775.1. Lineage (NCBI taxonomy): Eukaryota > Metazoa > Arthropoda > Insecta > Lepidoptera > Nymphalidae > Morpho > Morpho helenor. The sequence continues at coordinate 7,304,006 of JARGCU010000044.1, forward strand.
AGTGTAATCCTATTTCTGTAAAATTAACAGGATTCTATAGCCTATATGTTATTCCGGTGTATAAGGAATAATTGTGCCAAATTTCATTGATATCGGTTCAGCGGTTTCGCCGTGTAAGAGTAAGAAACATACCTACATTCATGGTCATAAACTTCCGAATTTATAAGTTAAGTAGGATTTTGGGCTGGCTTCCTTACTCTAGTTAATATTAACTTTGCGTACACTTCACTGGCCGTATTAATACGTGACATAGCCTAGTAGATGGCTGATTCTTAACATACGCTGGATTCTATATTAGATTCCTCTTCTCTCTAGATCTTTTTTAAACATATAAGCAAGGAAATTGCGGGAGACATTCACGGTGACTAATAAACATCTACCCTGTAAAGCAGTACCACTAAATGATTTAATAACTATAGTTTAGGAAAGCGTGTAGATTATTATAACTCTTTCAGGTTATTACGTATCAATAAAACAGTAAAGTAACGGACCCTTAATATAATCCCAATACTGAGTATAGGGCTCCTCTCTCCGTTTTTGGATTGGAGCTACGACCTATCACCGCTGTTCTAATGTAGATTGATGTAGACTGTAATGTAGATTGGTAGGTTACACATATCCTAAGAACTCTCTAGAGATCTGTAGGTTTTCTCACGATGTTTTCCTTCACCAAAAGTTTTAACAGAAAAACTCATCCGTGCCTGCCCGGAGGTTGAACCAGTGATCCTTCACAGGAATAACACGGTCTCACCGCTGGTCTATCACAGCTCTATATGTCCGTACTCATGTTAAGCCACAAATATACAAGACATTGAGAAATATATCGCTAAACTACATTGTATACATCACAAACCTACAATACACAAAGTTAATGAATACGTAAGACACAGTCAATTTGTTTAGTTTTTTTTTACCATTCTTGATCCTTAACATTGACTAAGACAAATGTATGAGGAAATGTCCCATTACCATTTGTGTATTATCTAATTCACACGTCCTTAACTGTCACTTATTTATGCGAGAAGCCACTAACCTATGTCCTTACAACTCGGTCAAGACCCAAGTTTCGCACGGCTGATTTGTTTTCCTCGTGTGTGCCGTCATTAGCTTAAAATGACGTTTAAAATGGTAAAACAAATATAAAAAAAAGTTTTGTTAAGAAGACTTAATGTTCCTAAAGACTAAATGCTAAGGGGAGATACGATGAGCTAGGATAATAGGACAAATACTCTTTCTCTTTTTCTAAAAATATAAACTTATTAATACTGAAAGTCTAGTGACTAGTCGGGATCAAACCTTAACGAAATTGGTCTTATAACCAGCAGCTTAAGTTTGCCGATTTGGTTAATATGATTTGCTACAGTTTACAATAATCACTAGACGGAAGAAAAGAAGGAAGGAACTTCATGTTGTGGTTCAACTAAAAACAATTTTGAAGGGTCTATACGTAAATGGAACGGGGACTACAAACTGAAGATAGTTTACGGCATCTAGAATATAAAAAGTCAAGGAAAAACAAGATCCGATGTCTAAACGCTACGTCTAAGTTCGCTTGTGTTGTACTAAAAACAAAATAAAAAAGAAAATACTACCACTGTCTTTAATACCCCCAAATAGAAACCTACTACAAAGAATGGAATATTAATGAAAAATAATATAAAATGAGAATTTCGCTCCTTTAAAATAACAGTAGTAAAATAACAGCGTGTGTCTAATTGATAATTGCAATTTATCATAAGCTTTTCGGTGAACCAAAACATGTATGTCTAGATAATACTAGGAATATGTATAACCTACCAATCCGCATTGGAGCAGCGTGGTAGGTCTTAGCTCCAATCCTTCTCTCCTTTAAAGTAATGTATAATATACTAAAAGCAAAAATTTTAAAAATCTTTTTTCTTAGCGTCTCATAACATTTAGCACAAATATGAACACAAAAAATAATACATGTAGAAAGAAAATTAGTAATGTTTTTGTGCACAGGTTAAGACACGCCTAGCCACTGAGTCACTGAATTAGCAAGTTCGCCTACTATAATCATGACTAAATCTTATTTGAAGTACAAAATGAAATCCTACTTGCGTTATAAAAACAAATGGTCTTACTTTTAAGTAAAAAATGTTAACTGTCATGTGTAACTAAATTTTGATGTGGGTGAGATGAGGGGATATAGGGAGAGGTATATAATAGGCTCATAAAAAGAGAAAAAACAGAGATAATGAATAGAAGGCAATGGTATATGAAAATATATATTACCAACCTCACTAAGGCTGGATTCAGACTATGATGCCGTTCTCGGTACGATCTCGCTCCGTTCTCGGTCCGGTAAAATATTGTTAAACAACAAACAGTCAGAGTGTTCACACTATCGTATCGCTCCGGTCCCGGTCCGATATCGCTCCAGCACCGGTTCGTCAAAAAGAATATTTTGAGCGAGATCGAACCTGTCTCGGCGTTGTACCGACATCGACAATATGAACACGCTTCTGTTTTAACTCCAGACTTTCATCAGTCGTGCCGCTAGTGTGTTTTAATTAAATCAAATTAAGTTAAAGGTAATAAATAGTGGGAATCTGAATTAGGTAAGTATTTATCATGTACTTTATAAAATTTGTTATGAGTGATTGTATTATTATAATTTTTTATCAGCTTTTCTCTCTTTCTTATTCCTTTTCTTCTATTCTTTTGAATCTTCTTTTCTGTCATTCTTTTTCTTTTTGTGCTATTCTTTTGATTTTTCTTGACTTTTCTTTTAATTTTCTTTTAGCCTTTTTTATTATTCGGTTATTCTTTTCTTTTTATTTTTTCTTGCTTTTCTTTTGTGATTTTTATATTGAAATACTAAATGCTGTTGAATTAAATTTATATAGTTACTAGCGGCCTGCCCCTGCTTCGCACGGGTATAAAATATATATCCCATGTCAGTCAGTGTAAAAAAAATGATTAAAATCGATCGAGTAGTTTTGATTTATTCATTACTACCCGTGACCCGCACGCGTTAAATTTGGAGAAAAACAATTTCCTTTCCCTATACCAAGAAGATTTCCTGCTATTTTTTGAATATCTAAATTCATATAGTACATTTTTAATTATTTACTTTTATATTTTCCCTATGTATTTTATTTTTACAATTAATTACAGAATGTCTTCAAACAAACTCTTGAATATAATATTGGACATAGCTGCTAAAGTCGAAGTGCTTATAGGTCGAAGCGCGCCCTCCTCGCGCGATTTTAAATCTGTAATATCTCCGAAAATGTTCACTTAAATTACATGCTGTAAACGGCAATATTGATCTATATTAAATCAACAATTTATTTAAGGTACTCAATTGGATAAGGATTTATGCTGTATTGTATAAAAATTGCTTTGAACATAAGGCATCATTTTTCGTAAAAAGTAAATGAAAAAAACTGCTATTGTGGGTTATCCATAAGAGATAGATATATACCATCGCGGACTTTTCTGTAGACCTTTTTAACGTGTAAAAATACTTAGTACATCATTTTGATAAATCTCGTAGGGTTTAGCCTGCGTTTGCAATGTAAGCGGAAAAAAGTTTAATTATTTACAGAAACCTCAAAAATTACATTATTTCTCTACTTCGTATTGAATGTTATTATACGTACAAACCTTCCTTTTGAATCACTCTATCTATTAAAAAAAGTTTTAAAGTTTTATGCGTACATACGGAAATATGGACTTTGTTTTATAATATGTAGTGATTTTCCAAAACGTCTTATGTCAACTACAAAGCGAGAACGAACCGCGAACGACATCATAGTCTGAATTGAACTTTTGGCATGATTCAGACTATGATGCCGTTCTCGGTTCGATCTCGCTCCGCTCTCGGTCCGGTAAAATATTCTTAAATAAAAAAGAATCAGAGTATTCACACTATAGTATCGGGCCAGTACCGATCCGATATCGGTCGAGCGTCGGTTCGTCGACAAGAAAATTTGACTGAAGTGAGATCGGACCTGTCTCGACCTGAACTCGCTTCTTTTGTTTCAACTGCAGTCTTTCATCAGTCGCGCCGCATGTGTTTAGCATTTATGTTAAATAAAATTAATTAAATAATTATGTCTGTAATAAATCCGCCGAGTGGTATCCGGCTGAGTAGAATAGACCACCCTCATTTCTTACCGAGGTGTCTTAAAAGGCGACTAAGGTAAGTCGACCCGCCGTGTGGTATCCGGCTGAGTAGAATAGACCACCCTCATTTCTTACCGAGGTGTCTTAAAAGGCGACTAAGGTAAGTCGACCCGCCGTGTGGTATCCGGCTGAGTAGAATAGACCACCCTCATTTCTTACCGAGACGTCGTAAAAGGCGACTAAGGTAAGTTGACTCACCGTGTGGTATCCGGTTAAGTAGAATAGACCACCCTCATTTCTTACCGAGGTGTCTTAAAAGGCGACTAAGGTAAGTCGACCCGCCGTGTGGTATCCGGCTGAGTAGAATAGACCACCCTCATTTCTTACCGAGACGTCGTAAAAGGCGACTAAGGTAAGTTGACTCACCGTGTGGTATCCGGTTAAGTAGAATAGACCACCCTCATTTCTTACCGAGGTGTCTTAAAAGGCGACTAAGGTAAGTCGACCCGCCGTGTGGTATCCGGCTGAGTAGAATAGACCACCCTCATTTCTTACCGAGACGTCGTAAAAGGCGACTAAGGTAAGTTGACTCACCGTGTGGTATCCGGTTAAGTAGAATAGACCACCCTTTTTCTTATCGAGGTGTCGTAAAATACGACTAAGATAAGTTGACGTCAGGCAGGCGGCCGGTCGTAAAATACGTAGCCATATCATGTGACAACAAGTTTATAACATGTTGTGCCAATCCCACTTAGAGTGGGATAAGGGCAGGAAGATGATGATATGTCTGGTAATAAATCGTAGAGTTCAGAAAAAGTTAACTATTTCTTATGTGGTTTATAACATTTGTTATAGATAAAGAATAATTTTTTGTTGTTTATCCAAAATGCTATTGTTGCTAATTCTTCAATAGAAAAATTGAATTCCATTTTCTGGCGAATAAAATTAATATGATTCTTTTTTTAAACATCGTATGTCGACCATGAATCGAGATCGAACCGAGAACGGCATCGAGTAGTGTAGACGCAGTGAGATTTGACCGGACCGAGAACGAAGCGAGATCGTACCGAGAACGGCATCATAGTATGAATCCAGCCTTAGAGTGCGATAAAAGTAGGAGAATAATGATTCGTAAGAACTACATAATTCATTGTTGATATTTTTTGCCCATAAACTCAGTTATAGATTTATTTTTATTGTGTTATCAAAAGCCACTCGTCATTTGCTATTAAAAATGAACCTATCTTCCGCTTCTGACTGATAATCAGTGAATATGCAACTTCTTAGCAGGTAGTTAATGTGTAGAATTTACAATAAATAATGTAGCAAATAATGGTAAGTTTACTCTAAAATGTCATATTTGCTGAAAGTGGGTTCATCATCTTCCTGCCTTTATCCCACTCAAAGTGGGGTCGGCACAACATGTTATAAACATGTTGTTACATGATTAGGCTTCGTATTTTACGACCGGCCGCCTGCCTGACATCAACTTACCTTAGTCGTTTTTTACGAAACCTCAGTAAGAAAGAGGGTGGTCTATTCTACTAAACCCGGTACCACACGATGGGTCAACTTACCTTAGTCGCCTTTTACGACACCTCGGTAAGAAATGATGGTGGTGTATTCTACTCGGCGGGATACCACACGGCGGGTCGACTTACCTTAGTCGCCTTTTACGACACCTCGGTAAGAAATGAGGGTGGTGTATTCTACTCAGCCGGATTACCACATGGCGTTTGCTGAAAGTGGGTTGTACATCCTTATTGACAAAAAGAAGCCATTTTTTTTGTGAAAATACGTTACAGAAACAAATTTCTGTCATGTTACTATTTAATGATCTACGCCGTGTTGTATCCGGCTGAATAGAATAATACCATCCTCATTTCTTACCGAAATGTCGTAAAAGGCGATTAAGGTAAGTCCGCGTGTGGTATCCGTCCGCCCGCCGACCCGACGACCCGCCGTGTGGTATCCGGTTTAGTAGAATAGACCACCATCTCTTTTACCGAGGTGTCGTAAAATACGACAGAGGTGAGTTGACGTCAGGCAGGCGGCCGGTCGTAAAAATGCATCCAAATACTGTGACAGCATGTTTATAACATGTTGTGCCGACCCGACTTAGAGTGAGATAAGGGCAGGAAGATGATGATGTTACTATTTAATGGACTCTTGTTATGGTTGCAATTATATTAAAAGAAGGAATTAAAATAAATGATTACAGCGCTACCTCGTTTTACCCATAAATATCCAACTCCATGTAAGTCATCAATGACAACAGCTTCCGAATTCCAAGCGACGTGAGGCCGTGTTCGCTAAATACGAGTCCATTCGTGGGGTCACTCAGTAACCTCGTCGTTGCCTATGTACGTGCTGGATTCATGCCAGAGCTACGTGATATGAAATATTAACGAACAACTTTTTGACAGTCGAGTGTCGAGACGTCAACATATCAAAGCGAATTGAATGACTTCATTCATCACAACAAACCCATCTAAATTTTATTACTCTAAATGTAGAGTAATAAAATTTAGATTAAGAGTAATGAAATTATTGTATCAAGAATGCTTGATACAATAATTTCATTCTTGATAAGAACACAAACATGTGTTATTATATCACTATTATCATCTTCATCCTTCTGTCCTTACCCCACTCTAAATGGGGTTGACACAACATGTTATAAACATGTCCCATGATTTGGCTACGTATTTTACGACCGGCCGCCTGCCTGACGTCAACTTACCTTAGTCGTATTTTACGACACCTCCGTAAGAAAAAAGGTGGTCTTTTCTACTCAAGCAGATAACACATCGTGGGTCAACTTACCTTAGTCGCCTTTTACGATATCTCGGTAAGAAATGAGGGTGGTCTATTCTACTCAGCCGGATACCACACGGCGGGTCGACTTACCTTAGCCGCCTTTTACAATACCTCGATAAGAAATGAGGGTGGTTTATTCTACTTAGCCGGATACCAAACGGCATATAACTCTTATCAACTATAGAAAGAATTATGTACATATATTAGACTGTGATTGATATAAAATTTTTCTTAGTGGCTTGGTTACCTGTTACAAAGGTCTTCAAACTCAAGAAACAGCGATTTTAATCTTGATTTTTAGGTTGTTAGTTCTAGTTACAGTGTAAAATTGTGTTGATTTGAAAAACAATCTAATTGATAGGCCATAATATGCGCATGAGCAGAGATATAACAAAAACCACCGAGGTAAGTACCGCTCAACCGGAATTACGATCAAAGTTTTTGGTAAGCAACTTGATAAATAGACTTCGTAAATTGACCAATAACCTGACCTTAATATATTTACAACGGATGTATATTTAATAAACATTAATATAAAAAACCCTTTAAGTAGTTTAAAAGCATTCGTCAAGTCCTTAACAGAATAAAGATATAACAAGTTTCATATTTCTTTCCGCGTTGGTAGCAGACGAAAGATTTTTTATGTATATAACTAGGTTAAATTTAATTAAACACCACGTAAAATGGAAAAATGTAAGATATGTTAGTATAATATTTTGTCACGTAATAAAGATTATAACGTGACTTTTAAACTTTGACTGACATATCCTATTTATTCCGATTAATTTGTTATCATGAAAGCATCCATTTCCGGAAGTCCTTAGTCTAAGGATGGATGTCCTTAGTCTATGAACTTGTCACTGGTATACAGATCTATCATTAACGGGGCATATTCAAATGACAGTGGCTCCGAATAAGATCTAGGTTAAAACTTATTTATATACTAAGCTTAAAAAAGGCATGCTAAGATACAAAATAAAAATAAAAATAAGATAAAAAATAATTTATTCATATTTCGCTAGGATGGAATAAATGCCCCGGTAAAATTAACTGAATTTGGTAGTTTTGAAACAGTTGCATAAGAAATATTTATATTGTCAAATATATCAAATTCTAATTCAAAATATTCTTTATTCAAATAAACTTGTAAACAGTTGCTTTTGAATCGTGAACTCTACTGCTGGTTCGGAAAGCTGTTCCTACCGAGAAGAGCCAGCAAGAAACTCAGCGGTTGTTCTTTTCAAAATATTATTCTTATTACTAGTTACATTTAGTCATTACTGTCTTGTACAGGGTCGCAGAGTAGCTACATCCTTGCGTTCTTTTTATCTAAATAAATCCTCAATAGTATAGTAGGCTTTCTGTATTAGCCTTTTATTAATAGTGTTTTTAAACTGCTGTAATGGCAAAGCTAAAACTGATTGCGGAATTTTACCCCAACCCACAAATGACTTACGTACTTTTGCAAGACGAAACGCAGGAGCCGAAAGCTTATATCGGTTTCTAATTTGTTTTTTGGTAAATTGTTATATACATCGCCATCTTATTATAATTATGTATATTCTTATGTACAAAAATTAAATTGCTAAAAATATACTGTGAAGCCAATATATACCTATGTCCTTAAACTTCCCTCGCAAGGAATTACGCGGACTTAAATTGTAAATGCCATGTATGGCTCTTTTTTGTAATTGTAAATTTTTCTAATGTTCGCGCATTTACCCCATAACAATATTCCATAAGACATAATGCTATAAAAATAATCAAAATAAACAAGTTTTGCTGTTTCAACGTATGTAAATCGTCTTATCTTTTGGACAGCGTAGGCCGCTGAACTGAGTTATCGATAATGACAAAGGCTAATATTATATATTTATCACTCTAAAGTCGTATTACGCATAATTTTAGAGATCAATGATTTAGATGTATCTACGCAACATCATTAAACTTGAAATCAATCGCCCCAAGACGCGTGGGCGCTACAATGACAAACAACAGCTGTCATTATTTTACAATCTAATATAATAACGCCCCTGCATACTTCTTGTATCGTTTTTTGTTCCGACAATCGCTGCGAACGATTTAAGTATGACAGACTGTCATTTCAGTTTTTTTGTCTATAATTTCTGGACATCAAAGGCAAACAATTTATGTTTGATTAAAGTATAAATATAGCATTTTAGATTATGAGTCTCTGTTAAGCTATCACGGCCAATTCTCTGGAGTAATTTTGATGAAATTTGCATCAATTAAAGCTTATATCATCATCGCCCTGCCCTTATCACACTCTAAGTGTGGTCGGCACAACATGTTATAAACATATTGTCACAAGATTTGGTTGACGTTTGATTGACGTATTTTACGACACCTCGGTAAGGAAGAGGGTGGTCTATTGTACTTAACTGGACCCCACACGGTGGGTCAACTTACCTTAGTCGCCTTTTACGACACCTCGTTGAGAAATGAGGGTGGTTTAATCTACTCAGTCGGATACCACACGGCGGGTCGACTTACCTTAGTCGCCTTTTACGACACCTCGGTAAGAAATGAGGGTGGTTTATTCTACTCAGCCGGATACCACACGCTAATAAGCTGGCTAATATATAGGTATAAAATTACCGGTTTTCCTTAGGGAATAACAAAAAACGATATAGTATATAATTGACAGTATTTTAAGATTGAAGTCGTACGAAAACCATTGATTATATTTAATATTGAAATAACTACTTTAAATATAATCAATGTAACAATAAGAGGTATTTTATCACCGTTAGACTAAATACAATAAATTTACCAATCGTTTTTTATGCAAAGAGTCGGCTTAGTTATTCTTCGCAAATACGCAAGAAATTTTGTTTTTACATCTCTTAGTAATAAATCTGCAAAATTTGGCCGCTTATACAATCTAGGTGCACAATGGTAAAACCCCCTGACTGTGATTGCTTTTTTATTTAAGTTACGACACTGATTTAATACTATGCCACCTAACGCAATTAGGTATGTCTCAATAAGTAAGCATGTATATCCGGCACCAAAACACGAGGATAAATGCCCATGTAAAAACTGCGCCTGTCTAATCCTTACATTAGTCATTAAAAGAAAACTAGCTGTCCGGCTACGTGTTGCTATAATAAATAAATATATGGAACACTTACACACTCAGTCATCCGTCCCCAAAGTTAGTAACTAAATACTTGTGTTATGGGTGACAACTGGTGAATATATACTTACATATTTTTTTGAATACATACTTAAATACAAATATACACCCAGGCTCAAAGACCAACTAATTCATTTATAGAAAATGTTGGCCCTTGGCGGGAATCGAACCCGCGACCCGCGGAGCTAAAAGCAGGGTCACTACCCACTGCTCGAATGGGCCAGTGCTCTGGATCAGTCTAGTTTTGAATTCCCCTCGAAATAAAACTCATAAGTTAAAAACCTACCAATCACCTCCGATCGCAACCAAACTTTACAGAAACATACGCTGGGTCATTTTAAATATTGTCTGAAAATTTCATTAAAATCGGTCCAGTCGTTTTGAAGTCTAAAAAAGTACATACAGACAAACATTCGTTTTATATATGTAAAATTTTCTTATTTATAGAACGTTCAGTTTTTTAGATTGATAATAATTTAATCATTTCCTCGCAATTCCCAATACCTGCAAGTAAAATTTAAAACAAAATAAAACATTATTCTACAACATCATATAAATCTATATAAATTAATTTATTGTGCTAATGGAACGTCAATATAATAATTTTTATTTTATCATCGTTTGATTATTTTGTATGAATATATTTGTTAATGTCGGCGTCTAAGTACATACATAGTTTTTTGTTTATTTTAATTATTTTTAATCTAAGCGTTATCGACAAGACAACAATGTTCTAAATTGTGTGAATTTAATACCTAAGGTGAGGAAATGTCGTTAATTATACGTTTATTTTCACTTAAATATGTCTTTTATGAATATTCATATATTCGTGCGTCAACAACGGATATTTACATACTTCGTACGTACCATAGACGCATTATGTCATATCTAATCTTAAGACAACTTACTGTATCGGAAAGACCTTAAAAGGACATGTTTTGTTTAATATTCTGTCTGGCAAAGTCATAAATATTCAGTATTTTATAATATACGTACACGTGTATTCAGTATTTCTTATAATATATCATTTATATATATATATGATATACATACATTTTTCTTATTATATAGTTATTACAAAAGAGTATATTTGATACGTTCAGTATTATAATAAATAATGAATGTTATAGAAATAAACATTTCATATAGCTTTCCATTATAGGATGAAATCTGTTTAGTGTATAAATAAAAATATTTATTACAATATTGATTGAAGCGGCGATAGCGGAATGGTTAGGGTAACGGACGTGCGATTGAGTGGTCGTGGGTTCGAATTCCTGCCAATACACTACCAATATGAACCCACTCCTAACACAAGCATTTGTTAACAAGTTTACAAGTATTTTGTTACCCAAAATTGCTATAAACCTAAAAAAGGTAAAAAAAAATATTGTCGTAGTGTTAATATAGAATATAAATATAGAATAGGAAAATATTGTCACTATTAATACTAAACCAGTGTGATTTTTATAAAAATATATAAATTTATTACTTAATTCATAAATTTAAGAGCGTTATAGAGATCGTTATTAATGTAAATTAATATACCACGCATATTTAATGTATGCATACATACCGATAGTAAATAAAAAGTCAGCACGTGCACGCTGAATGAATGAGATAATTTGCACTTGTTTACAAAACAGTCACTGAAACGATGGATAGCTACGTTTTATATCAAAATTTTTTCGTTATTTTACATCAACACTGCACTAATAACACTAATAAATACATATTTTAAATTTCACTCCAACTTTTCATTCAGAAAAATTGGTGGATCGAATCGAAAAATTATGGCGAGTGATCGATCGAAGACGCGCGTTCGCGACCGACCAATACAATATGACAAGCACAGAAACATGCGCGTGCGCCGGAGTGGGGGCCACGAGGACCAACGCGCGTGGATCCAACTTTACCATTAACGGTTTCCATACTAATATTATATATGCGAAAGTATGTCTGTCCGTCACGCTTTAACAGCTAAACTACTATACGAATATTGATCATATTCAGTACAATTTAAAATTAAATATTTGTTCGAAAAACTCCCATTCTTCCTTCGGAAATACGAAAGAGTATTATATAACATAATTCGGAAATACTATATAACATAATTTAGAAGTTGCAGGAACATATAATTTTGAATAAAAATACAGCCTTCATCCTTTAGCCCTTATCCCACTCTAAGTGGGGTCAGCACAACATTATAATACTCGTATTACATGTGTCTACGTATTTTACGACAGGCCGCCTGCCTAACGTCAACTTACCTTAGTCGTATTTTACGATACCTACGTAAGAAAGAGGATGGTCTATTCTACTCAAACGGATACCACACTGTGGGTCAACTTTCATTAGTAGCATTTCACGACACCTCGATAAGAAATGTTGGTTAGTACTCAGCCGGATACCCGACGGCGCAAATAAAAATAATAATAATAAAAATTGTCAAAAAAAATTAAAAATTACAGCCTGTGAACATATAAAATATGTGAATATTATAAAATAAGCCTTGAATAAAAACATGAGTATCTGCCTATTTATTTACAATCTTTCAAACTACTTCAAAGATCGAAGCGAAGTATTGATGCCAAAAACCTTACATGATATCATCGTTTAAAATTAAATTTTGAACTCCTATACCCCAATCGAATCTTGTTTTGCTGGTTTCTGATACAGGTTTTATGACGTTTTTATGTATTAATATTCTAAAGTTAGAACAGGAATATCTTGTTTAAATTTAAATATAATTCTAAGTTTCGAATTCTGACTTTAGTTAGTGTACTAGAAAGACTTGGCTAAAGACTATTACTTGGCAGAATAAAATTTTTATAACTCGAAGTTGTGAGAGTAGGTGATTCTAATTCTGTATCTGGTTGGGTGAAAGATATTTGAGATTCTATTTGATAATTGCTTCTACAACTCAGAAAACATGCTAAGCTAGAATTTATTTTTTTTTGGTGCCAAATGTACATGCCAGTAAGATTGTGGAAATCAGACTGCAATGCCATTTTGAGAAAGATTTTCATAGGTACTCGCGGAGGGCGAAGGATATTAATTATACCGGACTCTTAAAATATAACGGACTTATAATATAACGGACAGAATAGTGTTCCACCTTGGTGTCTAGTGACGAGCGCATATAAATACAAAATGCACCTACTGTGTCGTCAGTAGTAGCCAACTTAAGCTCCACTAATATAGTCTAATAGGGAAAATAATATTTTTTTTTCATTCTCCTGCCCTTATACCACTCTTTATGGGTTCAGCATAATATGTTTATTCTTCCATTCTCTTTTATATGCAACATACAATCCATCCATCTCTTTTTCGGCCTCCCCCTAGTCACAGATCATTGCAAATAAACAATAAGTAAAATAAATATCTTTATGGGGAATTCAAATATTAATAATTAGGAGTACACGTTTGCGTTTACTGTGGGAGGACAGGCTTCCTGGTAATTCGCTTTTGAGGCCCAGATGCATATCAATGAAGCGTAGGCGGCTCTACGTATTATCATCGATTTCATAACACTTACTTCAATTACAACTAAAAGATTTACCGTCAACAAACAAATTAAGGACACTTCAAATGTTCATCATCATCTTTAACCGATGGATGTCTACTGCTGGTCATAGATCTCTTCATAGAATCTCCAGACCACACGATCCTGTGCCGTTTGGATCCATCGACTTCCCACGATCCTTTTGATGTTGTCAGTCTAACTCATAGGGGGTCTACCGATGCTACGTTTTCCGGTACGGTGTCGCCATTCCAACACCTTAAGACCCTAACGCCCAGCCGTTTTCCGCACTATGTGTCCTGCCCACCTCCACTTTCGCTTCACGACACACTAAGCTTTGTTGCTAACTTTAAATTATGTTAATTATTTGTATATACTTAGATACGGGCAGAGCGGGGTAGCTGTCCCTCCTTAGAATACCGTTCAGTTGCTGGTAAACTGACAACGCGCAAAAAAGTGACATTTTATAAGGTTTGCATAAAACCAATAATTTAGCTCACCTCCATTACTAATGTAAATACAAATATATAATAAATATAGATATATAAATAATTTTCTGCCACTTTCTGTATAGCATCCTGACTAAGCCTTTGACCTAATATTTTTATACCTACTAGTAATATTGTTTTCTTTTCTTTTATACTTTGTAATATTGTGTATAATAAAGTGATATAACAACAATCGAATTTATTGTATATACGAAATAAATACCGTCGGGATAATTTGCAGTATTTTTCTTAATCCATTTAAGATTGTCTTATTACGATACGAGAGTTTTAACTCATTACCAACAAACAATTCACGCACATCAATTAAACCTGAACAATCATCAACTATTTAGTATATTCTTGCAATACATGTAATTGGTCGTAATAATCGTCCATAATCATTGCTTTCCTGTTTTATACGAAGTCCACGTAATGTTCTGGAATAATGCAACAATTATGACAATAATGATGCCAAAGTCATCAGATACGCCTAATTGCAGACGCACAATATAATCGCTTCATTACACTGTTACTTTTTTTACTTGAAAATAACAGCCTAAACTGACGAGTGCTGAAAAGCAGTCCACTTAAATAAGCTTTGGTACCAGTTTGTTACAATCATAATTTCTGCTTTTTTACCATGCGTAAGAACGGTAATTGCAAAATAAATTTCGTTACTAATTGCGTGGTGTGAACACAAGCTTCGCATGCATCTAATTATGTGATACGTTTATTGACCTGTTTTAAATCATTAATATTAAGAAACGATTGTTGATATTGTGATAGTGAATATGTGCATGCATGAGTATTTTTGTGTTATTGGTGGATGGTGGTGCGTGAGTGTTTACGAATTCTACACGAATAAGGTATGACAACGTATAGTACCTATACTCTACATTTAACATTACATATATATTTTGTTTTATAGCGAATTATAGCAGAATTATATTTTCATTACTTTTGTTTTATGTATGGCCTAATTCTATAACTAAATCATTAACATTTACTAAATTTATTTGCATAAGAAACTCCTGGCACGGCTTGGCTGGGTCCTGCAAAATTATAATGATAATGATACAAAAATTAGCTCTTTGTCCATCAACTATTTCTATACCAAAGATCACATCAACCAGTGGCTTCGTTCTGACATGAAAGAAGCAAAAACAAAAAAAATAGGTCGAATAACTTCTCAATTTTTTCTGAGTCAGACATTTAGAAAGCTAATTTGGGATGGTTGCCAACACAAGAGACCCTTTCAAAGTTACAAAACTGAGTAAAATGTTTTGTTTCATTGGCCTTTGTAAATAATATGGTAATTTAAAAAGTTTAGATATAGTGGAGATCCTTTCTAGAATACTATGATCGCACACAGCGGCATCTTACAAAAGTATTCCTTCTAATTGGTTTTATTTTAAACTTTTACAAAGTACGCCATTAAGAATTTTTTTTATTTTCACTATATACAATTCCAATGTATACAATTTTATAGCTGTGAGACTGTGCGACTTTTTCTAGGAGTTACGAGTTCCAGCCCCAGGCAGACAATAAATGAGTTTTCAATTAAAAAACTTGTGTCTAATTGATAATTGCAATTTATCAGACGCTTTTCTGTGAAGGGAAACATCGTCAACAAACCAGCATATCTCTAGAGAATTTTGGGGATATGTGTAACATAGCATTCCGCATTGGAGCAGCGTGGTAGATGTTAGCTCCAATTCTTCTCTCCAAAAACGGAGAAAGTAGGTCTAAGCCCAGCAGTGGGATAGTAAAGCGGTTACTTAGACAGCTTTCTACCTGAAAAAGCGATAAAGCCTGTAAGGTAGAGTTTAAAAGCAATTATTTGCTTCTGATTGTAATATGTTTCCGTATGACTGAAATGATTCTTTGTTTTGATAATTTAAATAATTTTATATTCTCGTTTTAAATCTAATTAATGGCCATTTAAAGTCTTCCATCATCGCTTGATACCTTCCGTTAAAGAGCGTTCCTGTGCTGAAACCAAGTGGAAACCAATATTTTTTTTTGATTTATTTAATTAGTGTAATAAGACTACTATCCTATCCTATCCTACTATTGTTATAAATGCGTAAGCTTGTGAGTATGGATGTATGTTTATGACTTTATCACAGCAAATTTGCTGAACCAATATCGATGAAATTGGGCACAATTAATTCTTATATACCGGGGTAACATATATTCTATAGAAATCTTATTAATTCTACAGGAATAGGATGACATTGAAAAGCTCCATCTATTATCAACCTAAAACGCGACAACAGTCTATTAATTTGATTAAAAAAACCATCATAGTTTTCAAATATTGTGCTTTTGCTTGTCTTGGAATGTTGCTCATATTCATTTATTAGCATTAATAATATATTTTTAAATTCACAAACGTTCAAATTATTGAGGTCACCGGCATCCAGAAAAGGTCCGGTTCGGTCCACACCGCCCACAGACTTGCAAAATCGATAATGGCTTGCCTATATTTATCGAGTAATAATCGAAACTATTATTTTGTATTACTAACAATAAAAATAGGCAATAAAATGATGAAGAGATTTATGCGATTCAAAAACTAATAACATAACTGTCATAAATTGTCAATAAACACAAAATAATGTAAAAACGGACAGTGCTAAGTGTGTTCAATGACTTTCTAAATTTAAAAAAAATTGTGGATGTAAAAAACGGACTAGGCTACTTTTCTAAAATTAAAAATTTTTGTGGTATATTCAATGGAATGTTCTTATTAATGACACACTATTACTTTTTATCATTTTATTTAAATAATGATTAACATCATAGAAATGTACTGTTACACGATTCCCATAAAATTTCATGGGAGGGTTTTGGGAGAAAGTTGATCTAGCTAGGTTTCATTAAAAAAATCGTTTTATATCTGTTTTTGGGCAGTGAAGAAATGCTAAAATGTACAATAGAATGCAAATGATATTGTAGCTGTCAATTACATAGTTGTCATAGTCCATCAGTTAACGGGCGGACTAAAGAAGTTTGACTGGGCCGTTGGCGCAGTGGGTAGTGACCCTGCCTTCAGCTCCGCGGGTCGCAGGTTCGATTCCCGCCGAAGGCCAACATATTCTATAAAATGAATTTATTGGTCTTTGTATTTAAGTATGTATTTCAAAATGTATAAGTATATATTCACCAGTTGTCTGTCTGCCACAACACAAGTATTAAGTTTCTTACTTTGGGGCAGACGACCGTGTAAGTAAGTGTCCAAAATAAAAAATTTAAAAAAGTAAAAATACTCCCTCTCGATCGAGCCTCATCTGCCCAATTATTTTTCTTTTTTTTCCATTTTAAATTTTTTATGTCTTTAAAAAAATTACCGGGCAAGGCTCGGTACCTAGGTACTCATATTAAAATGCTAAAACATTAAATAGAAGACATTTTAATATAATACAAACTATTACAGTTTAAAACAATTAATTCTGAATGTGTCGTATTGAGTATAAACAACAACGAACATGTAAATCTTGATTATTCTTATTAAGTTGTCGGTAACGACGTTGGTTGTAACGCAAGTAGGCATGATACCATAAATGGAGTCTACTGTAGGTAAAACACGTCACAAATA
Source organism: Morpho helenor (assembly GCA_029227775.1). NCBI lineage: Eukaryota > Metazoa > Arthropoda > Insecta > Lepidoptera > Nymphalidae > Morpho > Morpho helenor. The sequence continues at coordinate 7,321,693 of JARGCU010000044.1, forward strand.
ATAAACTAATAAAGCGTGGGGCTGTTTATTAGTTACAACAGTTTTGCGCTCAACTACAAATTGTCTAACGTGTATGTGAAGTCAAAAGCAATCGGAGATATTTCCGTAAAAAAACATAAAAGAATCTATTGCAGTTATAAACGTTTATATTTCAATTGCATCATCATCCTCCTGCCCTTATCGCACTCTAAGTGGAGTCGGCACAACATGTTGTAAACATGTTGTTACATGATTTGGCCACGTATTGTACGGCCGCATGCCGGACGTCCACTTACCTTTATCGCCTTTTATGACACCTCGGTAAGAAATGAGTGTGGTCTATTCAACTAAGTCGGATACCACACGGCGGGTCGACTAACCTTAGTCGCCTGTCACGACACCTCGGTAAGAAATGAGGGTGGTCTATTCTACTCAGCCGGATACCACACGGCGGGTCGACTTACGTTAGCCACCTTTTATGACACCTCGGCAAGAAATGAGGGTGGTCTATTCTACTCAGCCGGATACCACACGGCGGGTCGACTTACTTTAGTCACCTTTTAGAACACCTCGGCAAGAGATGAGAGTGATCTATTCTACTCTGCCTGATACCACAAAAAAAAGTATAATCTACTAGATTTTCCCCGCGACTTCGTTCGCGTGGAAAGTTGTCGTATAATAGGTCGATAATAGATACCGCTATTCAATGTCATTCTATTTCAGTAGAATTAACAGGATTTCTATAGTCTATGTGTTATTTCGGTGTGTAAGGAATAATTGTGCCAAATTTCATCGATATTCGTTCAGTGGATTCGCCATGTAAGAGTAACAAACATACATCCATAGTCACAAACAAAATATTAACATACACAAAATATTAGTAGGAAGGATAGGATTTCAAAAACCAATATCGGTGCATTTTGAAAGGATAATATAACAAAATGCGACGCGTCAAATCTTTAAGTACATATCATTCTAAGTCAACCACAAAGAAACTCAGTACTATTTTCTAATGCAAGCATTTCGTATTTCCTCAATAGTTTCATTCCATCTGCTTTGAAATCTCGCGTCTAAACAGTTTTAACCACAAAAACTCATTGTGTGACTCTCCCACACCTCAAGTTTAAGTTTATGGCCGAAAGCGATGGTCATAGTTAAAAACGTTCCCACTGAGTGTACGTTACATATAATTATAGTTAAATTCTTCTACTACGTACATTGAAAAAAAATGTTATACTTAAAAGTGCATTTTGACCGGAACTGATTATTAACTTCTTCAAATAATTTACACCTATCTATAATCCTACGAATATTATAAATACGAAAGTTTGTAAATATGGATACCTATATGTTTATTACTCTTTCACGGCGAAACCAATATCGACGAAATTTGGCACTACAATTCCTTATACTCCGGGGGTAACATATAGGCTATAGAAATCCTGTTAATTCTACAGGAATAGGATGATATTGAAAAGCGCCGTCTATTATCTATCAACCTATCACGCGACAACTGTCCGCGCGAACCAAGTTGCGGGTAAAAGCTAGTAATATTATAAATAAGAAAAACTTTCATGCCAAAACTGAATTGAATGAAAACGAATTTTATAAGAATTTTTCTTATATATTTTGTTATTCTTATTTCTTATAGATATTCTATCTTATAATTATATTCTTATAGATATACGTCCATTGAGTCGGTAGTAGAGTATGTATGTACTTTCATCTCATTCGTAAACTCAGCGATGCTCGCCCAGCCTTCCAAATAATACTTCAAACATTAATATTATTTTAACTGTTTGTTTGTTAGTATTCTCTTTATTGGACACACAGACATATTAAAAATAATACAAAATTCACTGTACTTATATTTACCTCTTTTTAATTTTAGACTGGTTGCTTGTAAGAGATTCCGATTCCGGAATAAGCCCGCTATTGCAAATTATGTTGTTTTTTTATTTTTATTTTTATTAATGCAATAAAGAGATTACAAACAAACAAACAAACAAATAATAATTAAAAAAAACAATAAGTGCACAAAGGTGGTTGTTCCAAAATCGGAATCTCTTCTAGCTGTTATTAATAATTAGTTACGTTGTTTTTTGTGTGTGTAATTAAAGCAATTACAGTACTTCGTTACATTAGATCGTTGTAAGAAAACAAGTGGTATGTCGATTATCATACTCAGATCTCATTCTTATTTTTTTAATTTAGAAAAATGTCTGTCATGTGAAAACTCACTACTAACTATACTTAATTCTAATTTAACTAATTTTTTCTGTATTATAATCTGTTTTTAAAATATCCCTTTTTATAACCACGGTTCATTGACTTTCCGATTTTAAGAGAGCTGGGTCGTTTTTCGAACACAGAATCAGTTTAGTTTTTGAACGTGAAAACGCAGCCAGAATTTGTAGGACCATTTTTTATGAACTTGACTTATTTATTAAATAGATTGTAAATTGTTTAAAATAGATATAAATTGTATGTTTTTATTTTATTTTTTTATATGGGTATGAATTGGACTGCCTTGCAGAAATCTATAGGTAATAGAAAGTAATACTAAAATTATTTTGTATTAATACACTGTTTAGACATACGACAATTTCTATAATTAATACATGAAAATTTAAACCTGAAAGTCTACTTAAAAGAGTAACGAGAGACTTTTAAAGAGTACCGTAACGCTTGCTTTGTATTACAGCTTTCTATATAGTAAGGTAATAGCTACATGGATAAGTCCCATCCGTCCTCCAATGTACCCAATGTAAAATTCCCAATCCCATCTTGGTACACTAAACTAACGTGTTTACTGCCACTCGAATTATATTTCAAACGCGTCCTAACTGGCCTTAAAAAACATGACTAGTCCCAATAAGTCAGTGTTCACTACTTTTAGTATTTATGTATTCTTATTTCTAAAAAAAAACTGGTTTGAGTTCTCATTAAAATAAATTTCGTTCGTGCAATCCAAATATTTATTTCTTGACTTGTGACCATAAAGGACTACTGGAGTCTTTTCTCAACTAATCCGTTAATATTCAGCAATAGGTACATCACTATGAGGCACACGTCACAATTCCTAATCAAAGAAGGATCGGCGCGCGTCGGCGACAACGCACCGATATGGCGGCCACGTTCGCATCGCATAAAACTTACAAGGAAATCTGTGCGTCATATTTAAAGGGATAATAGTTGTTGCTTTTGTTTACCACCGCAGTCGTTGATTACGACAAACAGATAAAACAAAGGAAATACGTAAAGACTGTAAGAACTAACAACCAAATTATCTTTAAGGTAACTTGCCTAATTTCAGTAGAGTTAATACTGCAGTAACCAACCAACACATAACACATGCGATAGTCAAACGGAAAATCTGTGATAACGTGCGGATCATACCCAAAACCTTAGTAAAAATTGCCGACTTTAAATTAATCTACTGCATATCCATTACACTACATTTAATCAGATTAGTCTGAAAATATGTGACTCTTATCAGTAGATCAAAGCACAAACCCCTAACGGGCAACAAAGACTTTTCCATAAAAACTGATGTGCCTAATTAGTATATTACAATTTGTCACTGAGTTTCCGTAAAAGTAAAGATATTTAAAAAAAAACTTCCAAATCTCTAAAGAATTCCTAGGGTGCGTAACGTACAATCCGCAATGGAGCAATGTATTGAATCCTTCTATTCAAAGGAAAGAGCGGGCCTTTTCCCAGCATTTTAAATATCAATTACAATTTACTATGTGCGGACATATGTGTAATTTGAAAGAGCGAACTTTGCTCTTTTACGCGCATTGACAAAGACCTTGCAAAATTTAACGAGGAAGGTATGATATAGAATAATTTCATAAATTATTTAAAGCGTATGTACATACGATTGAAATAAAAACTACATTTCCAAAATATATTTATTAAATAGATCTGTTTACACAATTTAACGCCAGCTGTTGGAAATATTGGACAACATAAAAGTCAACTATTCAACAATAGATGTCACTGCTTACTCCAAGTAGTATAAGTATGTAGAACTAGATGGCGTCGCAATACCTATCACGCAAAATGATTTGTAGTGCTTCGCCATCACAGAATACAGATATAATTTTTAATACCAGTTTATCTGTTTTTTACAGTTAAAAGAGTATGTTTTTTCTTCAAAAAGTATGCATTTGCGATATTAAGAATATATGTAGTAACACACACTACGCAAAAATCTTTTAGTACGAAGATTAGAAGATATGCCAAGTATACGCAAGTTAGAAGCGATGCTGCTGATATCGCTAGCTGTAAACGCACTACTGTAACTTGGTCAAATGTTGCTGAAACAAATGAAAATATATATTAGGTGTAATAATATACATATATTAAGTATGGTACAGCGTATTATACTGTAAGAGAAATATTAATTAAATTACTTAGTTATTAGTATTTAAGAATTTTTTACCTTTAATGAAAAATAGACATAGTTACCTAATAAAAAATTTTGAAGTAATTGAAGTCAAACTGAATAATATAATTAATACATTACACTTAATAGAAATCAATAATTAAATGCATTAAAAATTAACATTTTGTCCATTACTTGATTTATTTACCCTATTTTTATTTTATTTACCCTAAATAACTTATAGATTGAACTTTGAAGACTTTTAAAGTTTTACTGTTACGCAGCGTTTCCAGCCTTAAAATTTTACTGTTACACAGCGTTCATAAATTCTAAATCCTTATGATACATCTCGGTTAAATAAAACCTTAATCATCTCAAATAGTAAATTGTTCGATTGCGTCCCAATATTATTGTTATTAATTATTTAGATTGACATTTTCTCTCCGAGATTAGGAATGCGTAAAAGGAAAAATTTCAGCTCATGTTGATGAATAAAAATCATGCCGAAAAGGTTAAATACAGGTTAAATATTTGCTTACTATTAATCTAACGTTTAGTCTTGAAAATCTTTTTACTTTTTTATCTCATCTTTAAATATAAAATTGATAAGCTGTGTGATATCCGGATGCGTAGAATACGCCACCCTCATTTCTTACCGAGGTGTCGTAAAAGGCGACTAAGGTAAGTCGAGCCACCGTATGGTATCCGATTGAGTAGAATAGAGCACACATTTTTTACCGAGGTGTCGTAAATGCGACTAAGGTAAGTTGATTTCAGGCAGGCGGGCGGTCGTAAAACACGTAGACAACTCGTGACATGATGTCCCGACCCCACTTAGAGTGGGATAAGGGCAGGAGGATGTTGATGTTATGATATAAAGTTGATCGTAATCTTATCACAATTTATTACGATTTTTGAATAATTAAGTTCGGTATTTACTTTACCTTAAATTCCACCTTCCAAAATGTTTTTTTTAAATAATGCGATTAACGTAATTTATTGTCATAAATGTTTTCAATGCAAACATCATTAATATGGTTAATTACAATATTAAAGTAATTATGTATAAAACAAACAATACTGACTATAAGCTGGTCCAGTTCGGTTACCAACGTAACTGATATACAATGGTCTATACAAAATAATCCAACCATTTACGGCCGTGTTTTGCGGTATTAACAATTTAGCGAAGCAATAAATGCTCACGCAAACCCGCCATAATATATTCAAATACGTTTTATTGGTTTAAAATCGTGCCGCGGTTTCGACTTTCGGGATACGAAATGCAAACTGCATTAATTGACAATTTATATTACCATAATCTGATAATGTTGCTCGTGGCAATTTACATTATATTAAAACGGGATTGTGAAAACAATTTACGTAGTAGATACATTGGGGTTGTTTATGTGAAAATTAATCGAGTGTTTATATATTTGGCCACATTGATTGAGCTCTTTTAATCATTTTTTAAAAGCTTTTATTAAACTTGCAATGTATGTATGTGAAGTGGGAATCTTGCAAGTTAATTATGACCCATTTCCGATGTCCGATTGAACTGTTTATGATAAGCATAACCTGATGCTGCTGCTAGGATTGGCTCCAGACGAGATAACTCTTCAACGGTTAACAGTAGGAGCATGAAATTTTGTTTTTTTAACTTGACTTGTATCTACTGATGCGTATTCAGAAGGCTAACCTCATTTAATAATATCAATCAGTAGATATGAATATATTTAATGTCTGTCTGTCTGTTACGCTTTCATGGCTAATCCGCTTGACCAATATTAATAAATTTTGGCACAATTGAGGTTTATACACTTTGATATAATATGGGATAAAAATATCTCAGTTCTCTTTCGGGGACTGGGAAAAAATACCTATTGCATTATTGAAGGTACTTAAGCGCTACGTTGATATATGTACAAAAACGTTACTTACTTAAAAATATAATGAGGCAGTACAAGATTGTCCCATACACACAATTCGGCACTTTGAATGGCGAATCTTCAGCGACGAGGCCCAAACCTTTAGCGTATCTGCAACAATAATATTACCGAGATCATTATATAGAATACATAGTTGGAAGACGAGGTTCAAGTAGGATAACCAACCGTTGGGCCACTTACCTAAGATATATTACCCCAGCACTCTAAGGAAAGACACCAGTGTGCTTAGTACGAGTTTTTTAACCTACTCGATCGCTATAGCGCAACGCAATTTGTAGCACACGCAGCAGCGGTCACTAGATGTCGCTGTTGATCTATCTAATCTAGGTACATTGACACTATGGCCGAATGTAGACGCGTGAGCATTTGCAACAAGATTATAATATGATAAGCTAGTAAGAGTTTATTACAACTACACTTATACTGTCCTGACCACCATAATAAGTATGTTTTTAATAAGGTCAGCGCCTGGCTACGGTCTTGCCTGATGAAAAGCAAATGATGCAACCTAAGGCGGACCGCTCTTGACAATGTAGTAGAGCCTATTCATTCTTTTTTTTTAAATTACTGTTATGAGTATTTATGTAATTATCGTGTGAATTCTTACGTATAAACGAGGAGAGCGTCTTATAAAAAAGGCAGCCATAGACAAACAACTAAGTAAATTTTAACTTAACTAGAATGCCTGATCATTACGAAAGTCTCATATATACAATCCCCATAGACAGCGCTAAATGATTCTCCTGTCGCACCATATTTAACAATGAACTAAAGTGGAAAGCTTATCTCTGTAGAATTTTGGAAATTAGGCAAATGTCCGATTGAATTGATATTCGAAATTCGAAGGACAAGATCGTCGGCACTTTATGTTCCGTTTATTTCTCTACAATGAGGCCAAAGTAAACGTTGAGGGGCTTGACTTTACAAAAACAACCAGCTTTTGTATTTTTGGGTATTGTTCCCTAGAGCTCGTTACCCTGCGTTACTTACTTAGATGTAAGGACTTTAGAGCAGCTGGCATGCTCGGAAATATCACACAAGGCCTTGTATCCCGGCTTCACTTCCGCCACCAACTCTACGTAGAGAGCATACGTTGATACCAACACTCCAATTAAGCTAGTCGATATAATTGCACGATTTAGTTGCTTGGCTTTCATGGTTTATAATCTGTAAAAATATTTAAAATAGATTATTCACACATAATAAAGACTAATTATCATATTATCATATACACACACACGCACGCACGCACGCACGCACGGACACTAGGGATGTAACTTGGAATAGAAAAAATCGATTAATAAACAATGGACTTTTTTCCATTAAAATTAATAGATTTTTAAAAAATCGTGTAGTTTGGTTATATTGGTTTCATCCGACAATGCATATCTAATCCTAAAAACAAGAAAAAGGAGTACCTTTAATACGTTACAAAAGCTTTATTTGGCGAAAAAGAAAAAAAAAACATACAAATTTTATGGGTATCACCAAACATTCGCATATGCCGGGAATTAGGGGTTGAACAAATTGAAAACGAAACAAAAAATAATAACAGCGAATCGATCGTGAATAACAGGGTTATTATTTTAAGAGATCAAATAAAGTACTAAACGTTTTATGGAATTGCATTACCGCTAATTATACACAAAGTCAATATTCCAGTGATGGGTTATTTCGTAAAGCTATATAGCCGGAAAAAATAAAGACCTGGTTAACCTTTTATAGTATGTTTGTTTTAATGTTAAACATTTTTCAACAAACGTAATAAAATTATATATATGTATTTAATTAATTTAAAGAATTAACTGGCAAAAAAATGTTTCAGTATATTATAATATTTACAAACACTACCTACAGAAGTAGACGATGTTTGATAACATTATTCTGAGTAAACAAACTATTTTTAACTTACGAAAATCTCAAAAATTACATACTAATCCAATACAGTAAAAATATTGAGTTGAACTTTGCTACTTTATTCTTCGTTTAGATTATATGAATTGCAAACATGACGTAGCTACACATTAAAAAATTATGTATTCAAACTAAGATTAATTTCATATTACCAAGAAAACACCAGTGTTATCGTATAAACACTAACATTTGTTACACCAGGATATATAACACGTATCTAATCTGTACTTCCAAATATTCACTACATTCATCGATTCAAAACTAAAAATGATAATGATTCGACTAACTTATCTTTTATCTTTCGACCAAATATAACTTTTGTTAATAAGGAAAACAAGTTCCCCGCTTGATATCACGGTCACGACTAAAATATATGGAGAGTTAAGCTAAGACGAATAGATACTGAAAACTCACACATCAGTAATCATTGTATTGACGTAATAAATTATTCATGTTCCAGCGATACGTAAAAATATAGCCGAAAATAGATAATGAACAAACATTCCATTAGTAAATATGAATTATCATTACATATTTAAAACAAGTAAACATGTACTTTGGTAATTAAATCATCATCTTCCTGCCCTTATACCACTCTAAATGGGGTCGGCACAACATGTTATAAACATGCTGTCACATGATTTGGCTGCGTTTTTACGACCGGCCGCCTGCCTGACGTCAACTTACCTTTGTCGTATTTTACGACACCTTGATAAGAAATGAGGTTGGTCTATTCTACTCAGCCGGATTTATCAATTTTTATAATACAACTTCCTATACCTCTAATAAATTTTGAAAAATCGATCACGTACAATGCGTTATTTGGAAAGTTAATTAAACAGACACAATATAGTTAAGTATCAACAATATCAAATGACATACTTTAACCATTTTTTTACTCAATACTAAGATCCTTTACACTATATAATTTAAATAAACATCTTGGTAGTTATCGAAAAATTAAATGTAACCCAAACTAAAATAAGAAGGGAAATCGAATACACGCTGAAACACAGCAATGCTTTGCTGGGTCTACCAATTAATAAAATAAAAAAAAACTTCACAAACAAGTCTTTTAAATAAATGGTTAAAATTTAAAAATTATAATCTTATTACATTCTTATAAAAAATATATATATATTTATCTTCAATAATAATCTAAAATATTAATCTAAAATCTATACAAAAACCTTGTTGATTGATGATGAAAAAAATTGAGAGATAAATTATCTTGATTACATTTGTTACATAAATTTTGAACGCGACTTGAATAATGTCTAAACTGTCAGAAATGTCGAATTGAACTCTACTTCAATATCTTTATACTACTAACGCACTCTATGATCGTCCATGAAAAACTACTCATACCATGAAAATTCTTTATGCCCTGCCAAATCAGAAATCATTCAATAATTATATTTAGTAATATTTAAATAAGTTATCATTGACGATTTCAAAATTAAAATTATACCAGCTTCCTTATTCGTAATGTCATAATAGACAAGTACAACAATGTTTTTACTTACTACTTTGGAAGTAAATAGGTCAGCAATGCAATCTCATTTATCTGAAGAAAAGAGACAGAAAACTATAAGTGTGAGGAGTCTAACCCAGCGCCACATTGCCAATGACGCCCGATATCGCGGAATGTATGTGTCTGGAAGTTGGCAGCGCTGCTTTAGTTCACCATCGCGGCCGCAACACAGCGTTGGCGTCGTGCAACACCTTTCATTGTATTGACTATTGACTGATTCTGAACACAGAGAATAATGTATAAAACTTATTTAACATTTAATTATCTTAGTTCTTGTTAAAATATATTGTAGCATATCTTAGTTTAAGTGTAATAATGCCTCCGTTTACGTAAAAGTGAAAGAAGACAGCCCGTCGAGTGCTACGCGGCCATTTTACTTGCAATGCGGCAACGGTGTACGGTCCGCCATTGGAAACGACCAGTGTCTTTCTGTGTGCAAGATTTATATTTTGTCGAATAACTCGGCATAGAAACAAAGGTTAACCATGTGTGATAAATGTGTAGTGCGGACTTTAGTGTAGTGAAGCACGGTGGTCGGGTGTTTCGAATAATGTGCGAACGATGGAAAACGAAGTGAAGCAGCGCAATCAGAGAAATAGGCGAAGGGAGCGGGCCCAGCGCATGCAAGCACAGCGAGAGAGTAAAGTTAAGGATGGGGACAGCGGCGAGGACGAGTCTCCGGCGAGAGAAAAGCCACCTCGTCCTCCAGCCAGGAGGAAAAAGTCGAGGGAACCCCTCGGAGAGGAGGACATCATTGATGGTTTCGCCATAATGGCATTTCGCACCTACGAGGATCTCGAGGTAAGTTTTTAAGCATATTACCACTTTAAAGTGACAACGCGAATACCAAACAATAGAAGTTTCTTTACTAATAATAACTTGGACAATAATTAATTTACCTGAGTTACAGTAGGTACTGTTTATATTTACATAAAGTCTTCAAAGGAATTGTGTTCTTACTTTTGTTGATAATTTATGCATTATCAATGACAAGGCAATGAAATTTACTGACACATTCAATGTTTTTATCAAATAAATAGTAATAAAACAATGGAAATATACAATTTTGAAAATAAATATTGAAGAATATGGAATGTTATAAAAATTTATACTTTCTTTTCATATTATATACGTTTGTTATAATACAAATGTAGCTGTATAATATTTTCAGATGTCATCGTAAAGTGCATTGACCTATTGAATGAACCCTTCGTACTGTTATTAGAAATTTGAAATAAGAATACACTAATTTCTTTATTTATAAACACAAGTGTGTGCATTATTTTAAATGTAAATCCTATGTATATCAGAATGTATGTGGTTTATTATGTAGTGAGCAGCTGACATCACTGTACCGTCGGAGATCACGGCCCCGCTCTCGGCAAACGAAATACAGCCGCGGTCTCCCACTAAGTGTAAATTTGGTCTAAATAGATCGTGCTTATTAACATGTTACTCCAAAGAGTACCATATTTTTTATATTAAAATCTTTTAAACTAGCATAAAAACCTTTACGCGCTATCATTCTCAATTATTACGACAGGAGTGCCATTTGTGCCTCGTTGGAGCTCGCTTGTAGGCCCAAACAGGTTCCTTTGCTCCTATTTAATTCACCACATGCGGTGTGCAACGTTTATGCAATTTCTGCTTACAATGGGCTGGTAAACTAATTTTCTACGGAAAACTGGTTTTTGTTGGAATTACGCCAAGGTATCGACATATGGTTGATAAATACGTGGTTTCTCTTCCTAATAATACTTTGTTGGTAAATTTAAAAAAAACGTAGCAAATGGTCGTCACACCTTTAAAGATGTTTTGTGTACTTTTTCTTTTGCCTTTATCAGTTATTGGCTATATCTATTGCGAATGTATTAATTTTGCTTAAATATAGACTAATATATAACACTATTTTTATATAATCTCAATCTCAAAAAACGATTGATATTATATGACAGTGTTACGTCAAGTATACGTGTTTATCAAGGTATGTAAATAATTTTATGCGATCAATTTGATATTGTTATAGATAATGTAATTGACATCTCTTTCATGTAAGAGCATATTTATAAGCAACGATAATCAATTCAGTTTGTTATAGGTTATAAATATTCAAAATGTTAGTATCCTTTACGCCCTATTTATTTTTGAAATAAACCCCTACGTTTCTTTCCACGTTATTTACATTTACCTTTATCTCTTATCAATTTCGAGATCGAGCGTTACGTCGGTATCTAACGTTGAATCGCTCGACAAAAATGTTAATATTAAATCCTTATATAATACATCCAAAACATATGATACCCAATGGTAATGGTGGTTTATTTAAATTTAGAAATAATTTAAAATATTCTTTAAAATTATTTAAGTAATAACTTGATTGCGAAACCCACCTGCTGTTAGAAAAAATCCTAAAAGAAAAAGGTATGACAGTATAAAAATATATTTTACATTTCAGTATAGAAATTGCTCAGAATGCAAAATCGTCCGTAGAGTGACAGTCACCATAAAGCTTAAACAAAAACATACTACAAACATCGTACGATTTTGTTCTAAAAATGTTAGCCTATAAGATTTTTTTTTAATTTAAAATGTATATAAAAGTTCAGTATATAGTTGCGACTTATGTTACGATGTTTGTCTTCTAGCGAGCACTAAAACTATTGAGTTAATTTAATATGAATTAAATCTTGTTTTTAAAAAACCATTTTAAGTTTTCCTCAGCTGTATTATTTTTCTACTGATATGTCATCGGCAATTCGAAGTACTTTCATCTCGACTTGTACTATATTATTGAATGTATTGTATTAAAGTTATCTTATTAAAAGCTAATCAGGATAAGTGAACCTGAGAATATAGTTAATATTTAGTTAAAATTAACGACTTATATCTATGTCTATGCTCCTATCATTTTGTCATTACATCGTTCAAAACTCGCCATACTTCCGACGCCATAATGACTAATCGTCATACTATTAGCCCTCCACTACACGTCGCCCTAAGCCGTGGTCCGGCCTCACAGGAGGCACCCTTAGGAAGACGTTCCCCGACGCTAGCAGAGCTTCTGCGCTCTACTCTCCGCATTTCGCAACTTCGGCGATGCGCCTGCGCTCGCCCGTCCCGCCCGGTGACGCTGTAAAAGCCGTTAGGGCTAAACATCATATAGTCAATTCGAAAAAAAATCGTTCAAAAACAATAATTAATTAGATATGTTGGCTGTATACATTGGTAAACAAAACGGTAAACGATATATTTATATACGTCGGTAAAAATTCGTAAGTCCTAGTTGTTAAATAAAGATTAGTGTTACGATCACGACCGCGTCATCGGACGCCCGTTATGCGGCGCATTACAAAGGAACAAGTGCAAGGCTGATTATTGTTTTCCCACGATACAGCTTACCGTGTCCAGTTTCGTATTACGATCCTAACCATAAAATAAACAAAATCTCATCGTGCAACCATCTTATTTCACAGCACGCTGCCGAGTTCAGGATGAATTGAAATTTATTACGATTAGGTTCTCTCGCACACAAATACAACGGAATATTTTATGTTAGCTGTTTCGATGTTGATTACTTTGGTTTAAAACAAGTTGTTTGTCTGAATTTTATTAACGGCTCATTGTGAAAAAAGTTTCAGAAACGTTTTCTAAAATTTCAAGTTATTGTCTTTTAAGTTAAACGAGTCGTCGTCTTTTTTTAATAGGTTTAGGATATAAAACTAAAAGAAAAGTAAAAATTATTACCATATAGAAATTAAAACATTATATTTAAATAAGTAAGTAAAGGACTATCAGTGATATTTGGGAAAATTAAAAAAAAATAGGTAAATAAGTTTTATTTTTAGGACTAATATTATTTTAATTACTGATTAATAATTGTTCCGAATACCTTTATAAATAATTTGTTTATCTTTAAGGAAACAGTGTTATTATTCATACGGTAGTGAAGCAAAGAGAAGCATATTAAAATAACATTCTAACGAGAGTTGGCAATTGTTATTTCTTTTATAATAGGCAAGTAATAGGGCACTTTTCGCGCCCAAAGTAATTTTAGAGGTTTTATTCTCAAAACATTTTTTTATTTTGTACATTAATATTCACGGTAAAATTCAATGTAAGTTAATCTTATTATTTTTTGACACGACAATATTAAATTTAGAGGAACATAAGATAAACTATTTTCGTTCCTGATTCAAAGCCTTTTTCTTTTTATTTTCTAAATATATGTATAAAAAGAAATAAATAAATAAATAAGACCAAAGGAAAACAAAAAAAAATTTATCTTAAATCGAAATAATTTTTTTTTGCGTTTATTTACATGTATTACTTAATATACTTAAGTAACTTTTTTTCACGTACCTATTAATATAAATAGGTAAGTGAGTTTGTGGATAACACACCGATGTTTGTAAAAACCAGACAAAAAGCACCTGCAACCAAACAAAAGTACAGAATATTACAATACATAATATTATTATAATGCAATTTTAAATTACAAAATTGAATTGCGAAGATATTTTGAAGACAACAACAAGACTATTAAAAGTTAAAGTAAAAAAAAACTTCCGAGTTCTAAATCCGATAAGCGGGCGAAAGAGATTGAATTTGGCACGAGAAAGTAGCGGCACCAAAAAAATTACCTTCGAATTTACAAGCTTTTGAGACGGTACTATATGGCTACGTTAAATTTTTAAATTAAATTACGCTTTTTTTCTCCTTGAAAGTAAAAAAGTCCCCGCGTTCTTTATAATAGCTTTTGTAACGGAGCGTTGAGAAGTTTTTAAACCGCTACACTGAATTTGTAAGAGTAGTGAGGCGCTAAAAATCTGTTAACGCGCGTTTAAAGCACTTCTTTTTTCAAACATTTACAGCGCTTTTAGCGAGTGGAATACCCAAAGTTATCGCTGAACGCTGCACTCAAACCGTTAAAGCGATTCCCTGGCAAACGCTAGTTCTAGCTTAATATCTGTGAAAGCTGTAGCGGTAACACGCATAACGACTACACTAGCTTCATGTTTCAGTGTATGCTCGTATAAAATCAATATCTGTCGCTTTAAAAGACGATGCACAACGGTTCGCAACACCGGCTGAGCGTCTCGACACCCCTATACACCCCTGTATCCCATCCCCTTCTAGTATTCCCTTAAGTATTATGTTAGCACTCCGTGACATAAATACTTACCTGAGTGAACTTTAAACCACTTTTCTGCGTTTTTATTATTTAGCACTCGGTCTTTTATAATTTTCATTCCAATTACGTGTCAACGAATGTTCACAAATACCTAAAGCTTTACTTAACAGTTACATCGATTATAAAAATTGATATTACTTGAAATGGCATTGATTGTCATAATTATAAATTTTTTAAGGATTAGTAGCAAAAATTAGTGTGTTAAGTATTGAAATAAAACTGCATGCAACGATTTTGAAATTTAAAAGTTATACAAAATATTATTAGGTATATCATGCAACAGAAACATCGTTTCGCGCAATGTTATATCCAACCTTGACGAATAATTTCCTGTACATAAATTTATGCAAATTAAATGTTCGCGAATGTTTTTATTGGAATCATTTATTATAGTTATAATTTACTTTACAAAAAAATATAGTTTATTTTATGATACGCCGAACCCGCCAAAATATAAAAGTAGTTAAACTTTAGGAGCGACCGCACAAGCACCGCCATTTGACTTTTTAAATATTGCAGAAAAATTGCTTTGTCCTCCACGTATAGGGGAAAGTTTAGTTCGCGTACCTACTTCAATTTCAAATTCACAAGTCGTTTTACTTGAGCAATAACTATGCAAATGCACGTACAAAGCAGAACAGTATGTTTACGCGCCATTTAAGTTACTCGTTTAAATTTATGATCTTGGAAAAGCACTTATTGATGACAATTTTATAGCTTTGATCGCTAAATACTATTTGTGTTGCGTGTTGTTTTTTAATAATATTTGTACCAAGACGCTTAAACATGTCGATAACACTTTAATGACAATATAACTTAATTCTCGGTTCGAAAATATACTTTTTTATATTAACTAATAAAGTCGCTATATAAATAAAATTTACGTATTCAATTTTGGTAAGTATATACATTAAATCTTATATGTCAAGTACACAAAATCATGATGTTGATCATGATATAATAGCCTCAATAGTACTTTAACTCATTTTTATATACAGATATCTATATAAAACTTTGCTGTTATTAACTTTATAACATAATCATTTACCATAAACTTTAGTAATAATAGGGAGAACATAAAAAAATGCAAATAGTGATTCCATGTGCACGTAATTATAGCACTCGTCTATAATTAGGGGGAATTTTTTAACATAACAATACTATTTAGTCGAATTATCATAAACAGATTGTTTTATATGTTGTATTATAATTAATTTACATAAATATATAAATAGAAATTATAATACGTAATTGGATTATAATTTCTACGAAGTGAGAGATAATCAGATATCTTATTTAGGGACCTTCAGTTATAAGGCCTTTTTGTTACTAGTTTTTTGTACTTATAAATTTTTTCACACATTTATAAAATGAAGAAAACGATTACATACACTCGACGGATCTTTCCTTTTAGTTGTTTTGAAGTTATTTGAAATGTTGCCTATCTTAAATAATTTTGTTTAATTTATGTGGTTTAGTTAAATTAATTTACTCAAATCGCCATTATAAGAAACACTATTTATATAGCGTTCGAAACTCAAAAAGATAAGATGTAAAACTTCAGAATTTTCTACTACGAACTTGGTGTAAATAACATTAGTAAGAAAAGTTATCGGTAATAAGTATTTCTGTTCAACATAATTTACCATAACAAGAAACATATGTTATCAATGTAACTTTTCTCAAATGTAATCTTTGTAAACCACTTCGTACCTAGATGTAAAACACATTCGCTCGTTTAGAAATGTTATCATGTTTTGCTTTTGAGTGTGAAAGCGTTATTCGTAGCGTAAACATAAACTCGGCTGTATGTAGCACGTACCACTTAATAAAATTAGCTTCTTTAAGTGCACGTTACCATTATGCCGTTAACGATTATTGTTTTTCTATCGTGAATATAAATATTATTGCATTTGCAAATGGATATTCAGGTATTGCGACCTAATTGCATCAATTTATTAATAATCGTATATCTGTGTTGATTAGGTAATACAAATGTAATAATAAAATTTATATAATGTTAAATGTCGAGTGGACTCTTCATTTTCATACCTGTTACATGTAGGATTCATAAAACATACACAAACCTGATGATGCTTTTTTTTGCTTTTTGCATGGTTACGGGGCGAAACGATTGTGGAGTTTTTGATAGTTAACGTGTGTAGTGCTTGTGTATTTTGGTTGCGGTGATGGAGGTTTGTGCATGTGGATTTTGCCAATTCGTATTGGATCATTATGAAATACTAACAGTTCATATAGTTTACTTTTAACCTACGATGTTTTTGCACTCACCAATCATGTGGATAAAATACTATACTGGCGTAAATTTTTGATGGGTGCCAAACGGGGTTTATGAGATTTTTAGACGTTCTTGTCTAATATATTGGAAGGTTAGTATTAAAGTGACTTAATTCAAAAAAGTTATTTTGTGTTAAATTGCAAGTATTAAAGTGCCCTAATTCAAAAAAGTTATTTTGTGGCAAATTGCAAGTATTAAAAAGTATTAAAGTATTAAGAGACCTTATTCAAAAAAGTTGATTTATGGTAATTACAATAAAGCATAGCGTAACTCGTGACTGTTAAGAGTTTTTTTTTTAGGTTCATAGCGTGATATCATAGGGATTACAATGTATCTAAATTAAGCCTAATTTTGAATTCGGTCACTTTAATACTAACTGGCCAATGTAATAGGCGTGCGACATGAATATACATCACATGTTCCTAAAAGTCCATTTATTATATTTGACACGCAGGTCACATGAAAACTCGGCCAGAACAAGTTACAGTGTAATAGGTAATGGTATTAATAATATCTAATATATTTACAAGAAGTCGCAGTTGAAAAATGTACAGAAGTCAACTTGTAATGTTTGTCCATCGATTATCAAGCGTGAAGTGGTTATTAGCACACATTAGCGTTCATTGCGCGACATTATATAAACATTCTGTAATATATGGCCCTATTATAGGCTAGTACACGTCAAGGCAAAGTAAATGTTGACGTTTAAGTCTGACTTGTAGTGGTTGTGAGAGAATGCGGCGCGGTCGACCGCTCACGGTACACCCTTTTGATTTGGTGACAGTATAAATAAATCTCTGTTGATTGATGACTCGGAAATACACTTAGCTATGTTAGGGAGGGACGATTAATGTGTCAATTAATTATATAATACAGTAGGACGATGCATTTCGTTGTAGAGTAAGAATTATATTTCTTTGTAGAAATAAAAATAAAAAAACGCCGTGTGGTATCCGGCTGAATAGAATAGTACCACCCTCTTTTCTTACCGAGGTATCGTAAAAGGCGACTAAGGTAAGTTGACCCACCGTGTGGTATCCGGTTAAGTAGAATAGACCACCCTCTTTCTTATCGAGGCGTCGTAAAATACGACTAAGATAAGTTGACGTCAGGCAGGCGGTCGGTCGTAAAATACGTAGTCAAATCATGTGATAACATGTTTATAACATGTTGTGCCGAGCCCACTTAGAGTGGGATAAGGACAAGAAGATGATGTAAAAATAAAAATAAAGTCAAATTCAAATAGTTTATAGAAACGGGCGTTATTTTGCTTAATTCAAAGAAATAAGTATACTTTACAAGGTATGATGCTTACCAATGTCTCTTAACGATTAAATTTAATCTTAATTTAATCGTTTAATCTTAGTTAAATTTATATAAACTTTTTCTTTTTCTCTATATGACCCTCTTTCTCTTTCTTCTTCAATTCTTGTCCTTTTCCTTCTACTACTCAAAGGTTGACTGGAAGAGATCCCTTTTAGGGATAAGTCTGCCTTTATACATGTGCTTTTTTTATTTTTTCTTTCTCTTTTCTAAATATATGTATAAAAATAAATAAATAAAAAAGCGATATTCACCACATCGTTAAATACATCTGTAGGTTTTATAGATTAGATAGTATGTTATTCAAAATAATGATATGACAGATTGCATAACTATCCAATTTTTTGTGGTTAAAGAAACGCTGTCTAATTAAAAAAAAAACAATTAAGACGATATGAAGTCGCCCTATTGGAAGAATAAAGTCCATTTCCTATGCTTATACATGGGACATGTAACTTTATTCTTCGGATGGGGCGAAGTAACCATAACAATTTTTTTAAGCCATCTTACCATAACGTTGAAATTCCTAGCACTATGATGGTTAGTATCCATCCATAGCAGAAGTTTTAAAACCAATTAGATTTGGGCTATTATCTTGATAATTTTTAATGAAAATGTTATTTTGCTAAATTCCGTGATAAAAGAAAATAAATGGTATGCTAAATGTAGAGTGTACTATCCGTTCTCGTATATGATACACGTAGAATTCGTAAAAACTTATGCACCACTCACCAATGTGTGGCAATACACAAGCACTGCACATATTCACTATCACAATCGCAAAAATTGTTCCGCCCCGTAATCGAACCATCGTCAGGAGCTTTGGAGATTTTTTCATGGAGACTACACGTCAAAGTCTCTAAAACAAAAAGTTACACTTTATATTTAGCATTACATATATTTCCTTTTTTTTAACAGCTTATTCTAAAGATTATTTCATAATTTTATACTAAAGCGAGAATGTAACCCGGTTTGTTTTGTTTAATAGGCGAATGATCGCACAACAAAGACATAGTTGCATGTAAATCAACAATAATCGTAATTTTGCTAGTACATAAGAGTTCATTAAATTCCAAGTTTGCTTTATGAACTCAGTAGAATTTAATTCAGTCGCTAACAACAGTTTGTTGGCACGCCATTATCTGCAGTAGGATAATAACAATAATCAAGGTTTGAGTTGGAAAACAGTGTTTCTACTGTGATCCGGCGATTGCCCGTTTCATAAGTCTTCTTTCATTGATTTATTTAGTTACATTTTTATTGCTATGTTGGTAAATATGGGATTGATTACAATTGTACGCTATTTTTCTAATTTATATCCCTTTATTAATTATAAATTCTTCCTCATTCTTCTTAATTTTATGAATTAACAAGCTTCCATAACTTTTTATTTATTTGTTTAAAAATTTTCTTAAATTAAAATGCAATTTTATATATTATAAAATATCTGTGTAAAAGATCAAAACTTATTATCTTTATCTTATTTTCTTTTATTTATTTATTTCATGCTAAAAAGTTAAAGTTTAAGTTATGTTTAGTTTTACGTAATGTTAGCGTATAACATAAACAAACTCAATAGAGGTTTTCCGAACTCCAGAGCCCTCAACATAACATACATAATATAAATAGTACATTTTTAATAATTTTACGGCTCTGAATTTTATATAACCTTTTTGAGACAATATTTTAAATAGCTGGTATATTAAAAAAACATTTCATGTCTATTCATCATCTTCATCATCTTCCTGCCCTTATCCCACTCTAAGTGGGGTCGGCATAACATGTTATAAACATGCTGTCACATGATTTGGCTGCGTTTTTATGACCGGCCGCCTGCCTGACGTCAACTTACCTCTGTCGTATTTTACGACACCTCGGCAAGAAAGAGGGTGGTCTATTCTACTAAACCGGATACCACACGATGGGTCAACTTAGCTTAGTCGCCTTTTACGACACCTCGGTAAGAAATGAGGTTGGACTATTCTACTCAGCCGGATACCACACGGCGGGTCAACTTACAACGGCACGGCACACGGCAACGATTCAAAACGATTTCATGTCTATTATTAAAACTAAAACCCTATTAGGTGGAAAACTGGTAAGTAATTCAATTCAATCAATATTCGTGTCGCGAACTTCACTGTACGGCTGCACAGGAATTAACTCTGTTAGTTTCGAGGAATGTTAATCACGACCCCGTTTTACAATCGCGGCGACATCGCCATGCCGAACTACAACCGAATTAAAAGCAGCATTAAGATTTAATGACTCTTTACTCTGATGTAATCTACGACTGTGGAATCTTGAATTAATACGCTTTGCGAAACAAATGTATGAATTGAGTCAAAACGTTGACTTCACTATTATTTTGTTCCGTTTTAAACGTTCAGTAAAATATAAAAGTAACAATAAAATTATTATGCGATAAAGTAAAATAGAAAATATATATAATGCTAAATGTAGAGTGGATTATCCGTTTTCATATCTGACACATGCAGTATTCGTAAAAACAACTGCACAAACCTCCACGACTGCCACCACATATATATTTTCTATTTTACTTTATGACGGATTATAACAAAATAATTTTATTATTACTTTTGTATTATGGATCTCCGCAAAGTAACGTGTAATTGTATAAAGTTCTTTAAAATGTTTTGAATTTGCTTCAGAATGTTATTCTAAATCGCGAATCGTGTAAGATTAGTTTGGCATGCGTTTGTGTAATGTTTACGTTAGTTCTGTCAAGAACACATTAATATCTCTCATCCTGGCTAAAAAGTTTTATGAGAATGCCTTATAAAAAGCAAGTATAAAAGCTTTGCGAGTATCTTGAACGAAACAGAAATAATAAGTGTCTTGTAGATTGTATCACGACAATGTTTACAAGGGTAATAGTTAAAATAGGGTTCTTCCGCCCACACGGACGGGGCGGCGCGAGGTGGCGACGTAATCACTCCCGACACGCGACTGTCGCTGGAACAATTTACAAAATATTCCGACTAAAGTCCGCCCCTTAATTGTTTCCGCATTCTATTGTCAACAACCATAAAACAATATTAACTATATTTGTATTACTATTCCATTTAATGTAAGGTAAGCCTTCATATCCCAATAATTGAAAAAGACGCTATTCTCGTTGGGAGCATTAAGTTTAACTTACGAAGTAACACGTCAAGTTAATGGCAAATAGCAAATAAGTTGTAAATATGAAATAACTATGATAAATATTGATATAGATTTAAGAAATAAAATATACAAAATATACATTCATTATCAGGACACTTATTACAACCACTGCTTTGTCGCATTTTTATCCAATTATATCTAAAATCGAGCAAAAGTGACCATCACTATCTCTGGTATATTATCAATTAAAACGTGCATCGATCCTACGATTCAATCATCAGATAAAAAACAAAATTTCCTCTGCAGAGTGTCAATCTCCATACTAGACTTTGGTCCAAGAAAAAATAAAAAAATATATATAAAAAACATTCTCGTTTTACTACGCGAATATCAAATAGATTTTTTTTAATAACGACTGTGTCGCCATTATACGCATGTTTATTTTGCTAAACTACTCCCTATTTTTTTACATTTGATCAATCACATATTAGGCACTGCGATACTAACTATGGAAACATTTATGGTAACTATATCATCGATATTGTCAACTGGAAGCATCAATATTATATACGTACAAATTGATACAAAAATATAGCCTGAATATTTATTTAAAAAATATAAATATAATTAAAAACGGACATTGTATCCTTTTTCCAGAAAATCTTGTTACCCGGCGCGGCTGATATTTCTTACGTCATATGACCGTAGTATCTCGGTATTTTAAAAATATTTTATTAAATTTGTTGATGATAACGTTTGTTATATTTTAATTTCACAATTACAGAGTCGAGTTTCATTGTTGTTTTATTCGCAGTGTATAAATAGAACACTTCTTTTGGCCAGTTTTTGCTGCACGTCTGTTCTGGTCCTGTTTTTTTTGCAACCTTTTTTTTATAAATACAAAGGTTACCAGCTGAGCTTTCATAATTGTTTTCGACATGTTGTGTATCCGGTATCAGTGGTTTCTTTTGTTGAGATTTTTTTTTATTCTCTTTATTATACAAAGAATAGACAGATAAGTATCGAAAATTTTCCGTCTCGGACAGTAAAGAATCGCTTGAAATTTCTAATCCCACAAGCTTATGGCTTAGTGGCAGGTGAAAGAGCCGTTTCTCTTAATAAGTTAATTACGTGCCGTACTGCGCCCCATAATCGTTCATTACCATGCAGTTCATCTAATCCGGCGTGCTAACCCACGCCCGCTTGTCTGATGACTTAATTAATGACCCGCCGTGTCGCTGGTAATTAAACAGCTTGGCAAATTGAGCGCTTGGCCCTGCGGCTGCCAGAAGATTAAAAACGTAAAGCAATTTTGTAAAACCGGCGTTGTCTGACCCAGATAAAAATGTGTATATCATTTACATACCTACGCGTATTAAGTGAGATGTTATGTAAAATAATGATCTGATGATTTGGAAATGTTTAGTAATTTTTCTAAAGATAACATTAAATAATTTATAGAAGCAGGCGTTACTTTGCGGAATTCCATAGTACAAAAGCTATGAATTATTTTTATGATTGTAGCAAAATAATTATATCATAAATTCTATACAATTAAATATTTTTTATTATACATAAAACAACAAATTAAATTTATGTGAGAGAAAAAAACTTAAATTTTTTAATATCCAATCAAGATACAATGACGTTACGTTGAAAGACATTGACGTACATCCTACTTACATACATTCGTTTGAGCAAACATAAATAAAATATATAAATGCCCACTGACCAGAAAAGCAATTAAAAACTTGTTTAACGATGTTTATAACATTCAATTTAGACTGCCCGTTAAACTCATACTGTTCATATTATTTATCGTACTAGGAAATTGGTTGCTAGTAGAATTCAATAGAGTAACTAATTACCGAAACGTACCAACAGAATCCGATCTGGTTTAGTATTTGTTTTGTACGTTTGTATAATCTTTATTCCACTAAAAAGCCGTTAAAAGACGTATAAAATTATATATTATTTAATATACTATATAAATATACTAGGGTATATCAAGTGAATAGGATAAAAACATTTAAGTTCATAATTTATTTATTTTATAATAATTTTTTACATACGTGACTACAAAGTTTTTTATAGATTATGTATTAGAGAGAAAGAGACAATCGGCGACCGAATACATCTTGCGTTTTCGGTATATAAAACAACATTGCGACATAAGGTCTTCGTTTTAAAATAACAACCTCCAAAATGAATACAGCCTTGTTTTTAAGTACGTAATTAGAGACGTTAGAGATCAGGGCTTCTTAAAATAAAATTCCAGTTTGTTATAACGAAAATGTGTTTTAAAAAGATATTTATAACACATTTAGAAGTATTTTAATACAATAATATGAAGATAAGTTATGCTCATCTATAAAAATAGTATAAAACTAAGTCCCCAAAAGCTGCCTGTCTGTATATGTTCGATAATTTGTCAAAATCTACGGATTTTTGTACGGTTTTTACTAAAAGATAGTGTAATTCTTAAGGAGGGTTTAGGTTAATAGTACATTCTAGAAAATAGACTAAACCGATTTTCATAGGACTTTTAAAGAGAGGAGGCTGTGGAGCAACAAAAAGGCTACTTTATATCATAGAATTCCCGCGGGGTCGGAATACGCGGGAAAAACTTTGTGACACTGATTCCCACGCTGTCGATGCCGCGGGCAGAGCGAGTTAATAAAATTATCTAGTTCATTTAACGAAGATATTGTTATTGAATAATACAAACAGGAAAACAAACTAAACCTCATGCTTACTATATTCTTTACTAGAGGCTTTAAATCATCCACTGCCGGTTTAACATTTTACTAATTTATTAGTATACTATTAATATATGATAATTAATGCTTCGCCAAGCTTGTTTTGATGTCAAGACTATACAATGCTAAGTAAATAAATCGGTCTTAATATGCTATTAAGAGTTTATTTCTTAATAATATTAGTATCACAGCTGTCATAGCGATGATTAATTTGTTGCTGGTAAGGCAATTACAGCAAATAACCGTTTTCAACGAGGTGTAACTAACAGCTACAAGATCTGTCTAGTGATGAGATTGACTGCAGAATAAGTTAAAAAACTAATTTTCTTATTATATTCGATACCTGGTTTTAAGTAAAGTGCCTCTTAATGTACATTGTTAGTATATTAATAAGTAATAAATAAAACAAGTTATATTGACTACATAGAAAAAATAAAGTAAAAATAACACAAACAACGTGGTCAAAGGCAGCCTTACCTCAGCAAAAATTGCAGTATGTAATATAAAATACTGCAACGCTGATTTTCAGGTATAGTAAAAGTATGTTAAAGTAAAAAAAATGTATATTTAGTAATTCCATAAAAGGTAGCGATCTCTTCTGACAGGTAATGTACATTACTTACTACTTATTAAGTGAGTCTGCATATATTAAAATATTTATTTTATTTTATGTAAACATGTACGTAGTGCAGTTAATACCTAAATACTTGGGGTAATTTTTGTAAAAGATATAAAAAAGATGAAATTTGGAAAAATAATGAGGCTCGATCCGGGATAATTTCACTTCTTTAGTACGCCCGTTATCCCACTAAGCTATTACAACATTACAAATGACAGCTAAAATATCATTTGCATTTAAGAATGTTTTCAATGCCTGAAAACGGATAGAAAGACTTTTTTTTAAATGAAACCAAGCTAGAGCGATGAAAACTGCCCCTTCCCCAACCCCCTACATTCCGAGATTTATAATATATATGTGTATGTATATATGTGTGTATATGTACAAAAGATAAAATAACTTATATATTAAAGATATGTATTTGTTTGTGGTGATAGCGAAGTTGTATACAAAACTAAAAATTATCAAATAAAATGAAAATATGTACGGTTGAAACGGGATGACAACAAAACCTAGCAGGCCCCTTTTATTTAATAGTTAACATGGATTTATATTTGTTTGTTAAAGAAAAACAGTTGTTATTTGATTATTTGGCTTGTAATAATAATGCGTTATTTAATATTTATATCTTGTCATAAACTGTCTGCATGCGAAATACACATGTCAACGATTTCCTTTAAAAACATACAATTATTACACATTTTCCCGTATTTTCATATTATAAGTTTGAATGTTGAAGTTTGTTTTTTATGCGTATCCATGTTTCGTCTGGATGTGAAACGTCCAATAAAACTACGGGGTGACGCCATTTGTTGTAACACAAAAAATGGTAGCCAATTAATCTAACTCCATGGAACTGAATGGCAGAATTAAATTTTTCTAAAAACTTTCACAATAATCGGAAGTTAGCACGCTTGTGGGCAGTAAAGGGCACGTTCGTTTTCATTTCATTGCCTCGATATTGACCGCTGGTAATTATTGGGCTCAGTGTTGTGAACATGCTATTATGTTCCATTTACGCCTGCCTCTTGAAAATGTAATTACGAGTTTCAAGTTAAAAAGGTTTGACATTTGTTTCATTTAATCAAATTGATTAGTTTAGGCAAATTTGCTCTACATGAAATTGAAATGTGTTCGTTCGAAACTACGATTGAGTTGAGAAGCGTATATTGTTACTGATTTTTATTAAAAAAAATGTACTATGATGATATTGACGGAACATTTTTAATCGGATTTTTTTAAGACAATCCCTACTACAATTATGTACAATATTGTATGTACTTCACAAATATTCAGAATCTTCCGGTACAGACGTGAAAATAAAGTTTCTCCGTAGATTTATAGTAAATCTAACAATAATATTGGACGAAAAATTATTGCAAAAGTAATGTTGTTAAGTAGTAAGTAAATCATATGAAGTGTAGTTGAGTAATTTTTGAATTTAAACTATCGTGAGTGGTATTCATAATTAATGTATAGAAACCGGCTATACTCACGTCTTATTTTATCGGATGAGCCCGACTAGTTTCAAGTCCATACGGGGCTCTTATTCATGAGCTCTTTACGCGGCGTTATCGCGGCGGGGACTGGACGTGAGTATAGCCGGTTTCTATACATTAATGTCGTTAAGTATATTATAGGAAAACCTATCTTGCAAGGGCATAATAAGCAGATCTATCGATTAAAAATAGTGACTAATTCCGGAGATCTGATGCTTTATATGAGAAACACGTGAAGTATTAAACTAATGCACACTTAGTAGTGTTTATTGTTTAACAAAAGCAAATAGGACAATACAACTAACTTGAAACATAAACTAAGTAGTTCTGTTGCAAGTTTACAGTCTACAGGCATTCGAGAAAATACCAAGAAACATGATTTTCCTACAGATAATTGATATATTATTTCAGCTCTAGGCGTCTTGGGTTATTTTCCCCAGCATTTGTTCTTCATGGATGTATTTAAGTATTTATTTCAAAAATATATATAAGTAGGATATTTACCATTTGTCTGTCACCTATAACTCAAGTATTAGGTTACTTACTTAATGACCGTGTGTGTAATCGTTCCATATATTTATTTGTTATTATCTAAATATGTGAAATAAGCTCAGGTCGCATTACTAAGCAAAAACCACTATTATTAACTGAAATCCACTGAGTAACGCATATTTTTTTACGATGTCTGTTTATAATAAAATAGCAAAAAACCAATTTCACACGTGTTGTAGTTCTGTGACAGGAGTACACCGAGTTACCGCCACCGGAGATTAAAAATCCTTGTTTTTGTACTACAGATCCATACACTCAAAAAACCCTCAAGGTTAAAATAATAAAAGATCACTATAAAGTATTCAAACTTTGCGTTATTAGTAATAAATCTCATCTGGATTGTGTCGAAAACACAATTCCTTCGGGATCTTTATGTAGCTCCCACAAAAGATTTTATATACAATTCATTTCAGTCTCATAAAAAAGTTATCACGGATTCGCAGAAATCGTTCGAGCTATTTCTCTGCCGCCGGTTGCTACCCCGTGGGAAAGAATACTCAAATCAGAATACTACGTACTAAATATTATTATGGGAGATAATTCGACATTATTTAAAATATATCATCGGACCACTCATTAAAATAGATAATTATTAAATATTTTAAATAAATAAACACTGTATTTTAAAATTCTGTTTATTAAATACCTTGTTAAATTAAGCTTGGCTTACTTTTTTAACACATATCTATACTTCTTATATTCTTATGAATTTAATGTATTAATTTAGTGTATTATTTAGTAATTTAATGTATTATTTACAACTCAACTTGTTTTAACTTGTGGGGATAAGGAAAGGAGAATGAACGAATCTTTAATTCTATTCAATCATTTTAAATTTTGTTATAAAGGTAAATAATTTTATGGTTTAAGAAAATCCTACTAATATTATAAATGCGAAAGTTTGTGAGAATGCATGTATGTGTGACTCTTTCCTGGGGAATCCGCTGAACCAATATCGATGAAATTTGGTACAATTATTTTTATGTTAATTCTACAGGAATAGGATGACATTTGAAAAGCGCCATGTATTATTAACCTATCACACGACAAATGTCCACGTGACGAAGTCACTGGTAAAAGCTCGTAACTCATACTTACGTAACTGATAAGTTAAAACTCATTATATCTTACTCTTAATGATATAATTACGAATACTGCTAATTTATTCACATTACGACCGAAACTTTTGAATGTAGTATACATTTATGTGATGTGATGACAATGGCCGCTGAAACTTTATTTCGCACGCCTATGTTATCCAAAATTTAAGGGTACCCACTAAATATATATTCAATAAATTAATGCTATCTAATCTATACAAAAACAAAAATATATTTGACTTTCTACAACTGAAGGGAGTGTTGGATCTTTGTTTGATACCTAAAAATCTATCGCTTTGAATTTGAATAAAAAAAGTTTTCTTCGTAACTTTTAATTTCCCTTACATTACATTCCCTTACAAAACATTTGCCTACAAAAACATTTTGGCAAAAAAAGTGCCAAAGGCCAATCATGCCTTTTTCGCAGGTATAGCTTACGAGTATATAGACTATATTTTTTTATATTACAAAAATAGGAGTCCCGAAAATAAAAATAAATTATGAAATTAATTTGCTTTAGTCATCCGCCAGAAGTGATAACCCTATTGGCGCGTGGTGAAAGTTATTGTATAATTTAACAACTGAATTATCTAAATACGTAATTAAACTATCAGAATATAACGTGTAACTGTGTAACTTTTAATTCATATTTAGAAATATTATAGCAAAAATTGTAACTTTATTCATTTGTTACTAGTTCATTATTAAATGTGATATATAATTATTGGAGTCCATAGTAATACTATAATGGCGAATGTCTGGTTTTTTATGCTTTTACTATCCGCTAAACAATATAAATTAAATTTAAATAGGTATTTTGAGACTAATATTACGCTGCGAAATTCGCAGATACAGATAATTAATAATGCAAATGTTGTTCGTCGAAGTACACTTAGGAACTTTTTCATACCATATAGTGTAGTGAAACTATGATAAAAATATGTTCAGAATTTACTTAAATATCATATAATTTTGTTTATCGTATATAGACATGTTTATCGTATTTTGGTACTCAAATTATACAATGTTGATAATTATGAAGGTGACAGATTGATCTGAGACCGTATTCGTACCTTTTGCAGTTCCTTTTGGATAATTGGGAAAATATTTGTCGTGCCTCCGAATGATACGAAAGTTTAACTATCTCAAATATTCCTTCTTCTTTCTCCTGCTATTTTCCCACTCTCAGTGAGGCCGACATGATTTTCTCTTCCATTCTCTTTATCGTTCGTCAACTCTGGCGCTACTCCTTTTATATGCATGTCATATTTCATACAATCGAACCGGACATAATCTCTTTTTCGGTCTCCCTCTAGTCACATCCAAATTTTTATTTAACATTCATTCAATGTTAAATAAAAATTTGAATGTATTTGGATGATTGTAATTTACATGTACTCCTATGCGTATTTTTATTAAGTAGCCCATATTGAAATCGATCCATTTAAAACTGGTAGTTTGTCACAATTGTGATAGAATTATAGGCAGTTCATATGTAGATATCTAAATAACGATAATAAAAAACAAATAAAAAATGTTTGAACATAAACGTTTAATATAGAATTGTTACGTGGCAGCAATTACTTAAATGATCGTGTTAACGATAATACAATTGACTTTCATCACTTCGTTAATTATATTTAATTACACATAATTGTTTTCTCGAGTGTGTTGAATTTAATTAAACCATTTATACAACATAGTTCCTCACTTAGTCTGTTATGTCGCTGGCATTTTTAAATAACTATAATCTCCGAGTTATTTTGAAACCTTTAAGCTTAGTTATCTACTGATCATTCAAATTTACTTGTGGTTAATTTCATTTATTGTTGACGTAATTGTTATAATTGAGTGGTAATTGCGTATTTCTAAGTTGTTACTTAACTTAGTTTTTTTTTTTACATAATGTGCAAAATGAGTTTGATATTGTGGTAGTGAATGTGTGTAGTGCCAGTTTACTTTGGTAGTGATGGTGGTCTGTAGTGCATTCGTTTTAAAAATCCTGCTTGTTTAAAGTGTGTAGACAGATAGTTCACTTAACATTGAGCATTAAATCTATCTTAATTTTGCTATTATAGAATTATTTAAAAGTAACGCCTAGACTCATTTTAGCGTTATAACTTAAAATTACGATAGTCCATCTACGTTAAACCGAACAAATCAAAACACCTGCATTGACTCATAAAATAAATTTATGCACCTTATTTTTTTCATTATAAGTTTTGTTTAAAGTAACAAGTTTGTACTTGTCTGCTAGGTTAATATTAAAATATTGTAATTGTAGACTTGACGCTTATCAAATTTTGTATATAATGTGCATAAGTTTAAATAAATTATACTCCAGACATTTATTATTACGGGTTTTTTTTTTGCAAAATGGTAATAAGTATATTTTGTACGTAGAGTTGTAAGAAAATATAACGTATTGACACAATGAAAAATATTTAGCAAGTGAACGTTAAACGTTGTGAAATGAAAGATATGATTAAGATACTAAGTATTATTCTGTGCTTCTTTTGAATAAAATATATCTGAGTTTATAACGAACTGAAGGGGGTCTTTATATAATATTTAGTGATGATAAAAAGATATTAATAAGATAATATAAGTCTTAATTAATTACCATATTCTCGGATAACAAAAGATACAAAATATAAAGTCGCGTAAAAAATTTTAAAGACTGGCCTCTAGTAATTTGTAAGCGAAAGGGAGAAAGATATATTATTTAATACTATTCAATCTAAAAGTCGTTCAAACTATTTATAATTTGGAGCTATTTAATGATAATTTATTAAGTTAATTTATTCAGTTACATCACCTTTCTTATGAACCGCCTATAAATTTGATGTGTTCGCTCCTGAGTAACTACAGTTATTGTTTTCATATACTAATTTGATCCCCATTAAAATTTTTAAAATGTGATACCAATGTGCCTCTTTTCCACAGGCTGCCGTAAAATGCGTTTCCTCACCCCGTACAATCGCGCTGTCCACCAAGCCTCGATTACCGTTGGCTGCGCTTGCAGGCGACGCAACCCGTAACCATGCTACCAGCAATGTCAATTCACATGTAAGTCTTTTTTTTTTCTAAACAGGTTTTATTTGATGGCAACGCGAAAGTAAGATTTTACACTATACCAGAAATGGCGAAACTGTGGTACAAATACTGTATTTGCTTCTTCAATGCATTATAACGGTTCAAATAGTGTAGGGACAAAAGCTAAACCTTCTACCAAAATAGATTAAATACACACACTATTTCTATTAATATGTTAATAAGAAACAAAGCGTTAATAAAATTAAAACTTTATATTCTATAGAATTATCGTGCCATTGACTCACAAAAAAGATTTATTTTTTCAATTTGTTAGTAAAGGACACCAAGTAAATTAAAATATTAAGAGAATTTAATATGTGAAATATAAAATAAAATATAATATAAGGTAAAAACTAATACTAAATCACTTCTTAATAAATAATGACATTTGTTATCATTCCTTTCATTTATAACTTGAAATTAGAATGCATTATTTACAAATGAAATATGTCAATCTAAATGATTAGATTTATTGTATCTGAAAATCTAAGTTTCTTTGTTTATTGTGATAGGACAATAATCTCGTTTTATTGTTAGTCTTATATTGGTCAAGAAATATTTAATGAAGTAAAATCTAAGATATAGTCTAGCTTAAATACTATAAGACTGAGTTATTTGCGTCTACTTTACTCGTTAATATTCGTCAGTGTTTTAAGGTTGTGAGAAGGGACACGGTTATAGGTCTAGCATTCTCCTGAGATAGAGCTAAGTGGAATGATAATGCAAGTCGATGATGTAATAACGCATTCATTAGATGCTTTTCATTCAGTTTTGTTCATTTATTAACGAACTTAGTAAAACAGTTTACACATTTCCTTCGTTGATGTTAACAAATATGCGTAGGTTTGATTCAATTGTAAGAATCACAAGCGTAACTCACGTACATCAACTGTTTTTCACTTTAGTTAAAAGTAATCGTGAAACGTGCATTTAATGTATTTGATGATCTCATACGTCTAAATGCAGCCGGTCTAAATCAGTATACCATCCGCATGGTTCTTCCGGCCTTTGCTTTCGGCATACGCGTGAAAAGTACATGAACCGTGGCTCGACTTGTCAACGCTTCTCGCTTCGTCTCATTAACTAGTAAATTATAACCTGTGATATATGCATGCAAATAGGAATAATCAACAGACGAAGTATTCGTTAGAAACCTCTTAGTGAATACAGATAACATATAGGTATTAAATCGAGTTATATCTTAACTTTATTCACTTGAATGTGTTATTTAGGTCACATTTTATTGGCGCATAGGTCTAGATTTCATTTGGACTAATGTTTTATGTTATTCAATAGCATTATTATGAAAAAATAAAATTGAATTGTTTACGAATAATATGCAAAGCTCTTATTGTCACCTTGGACTGCATTTTTGACTGGATGAAATGAAAACGTTATTTTTGTACAAATACTGAATCAAATAAAACGAGAAGAATGAAGTGGAAATGTATATATAAGTTATGCTCCTGCTTAAAGTATTAAAAAAAATTGCGCGTTTATTGAACCTGATTTTAAAATTGCGTTAGCATGTGATAAATAAAATTGATTAAATGTATTTTAAAAACATACACCAATATCAATATAAGGCATGTATCATACTTTATATGCACATGTATAAATGATTTGCGTGAATAAATAATAAAATATGTATAAGATGACTTAAGGAAAATAACATATATTTGAAACGATGCTGTGATAGCCCAGCGGTAACACCGTGCGATTCTTTCGAGGAGGTCACGGGTTCAAACCCCAGGCAGGCATAATAGAATTTTGCTATGAAAACTTTGTGTCTAGTTGATAATTGCAATTTATCACACGTTTTTCGGTGAAGGAAAACATCGTGAGGAAACCTGCATATCTCTAGAGAATTTTGGAATATTTGTAACCTACCCATCCGCATTGGAGCAGCGTGGTAGGTTTTAGCTCCAATCCTTCTCGCAAAAAAAGGAGATGCCCAGTAGTGGGATAGTAACAGGCCGTTACTTTACCTTTTCCATATTTAAACAATCTCATTCTTTAACAATTCCCTTTCTTTGGCGTCTTGAGCTAGATTAAAATGAAAGCGTTGTTTTTGTGTGAATACTTGATTGCAGCTAGAAAAGCAAGACGGAAGATTGTGAATCACAATGCGCTTGAATATTGCAGTAGATAAAGGCAGCTCGGATGGGGCGAAATGTGGATAGTCTGGAGCGACGGGCGTGCAGTCGACACGATATTAAAATAAAATGCTAGTGCCCGTAGTGGTGGCTGCTGATATTACCTTCCTAACGTCTGCTCTGCCTATTATGCTCGATGCCTATACAAATTGACTTTTATCATAACACAAAAGACTAGACATTTGTTGAAACGTATTTTTTTACAAATTATTTATTTTTGAAGTAATGGCCTGTTACTATTCCACTGTTGGGCGTAAGCCTCTTCTCTCCTTTTTTTTCGAGGAGAGAAGGGTTGGAAGCTTAAGACCCACCACTTTGTTACAATTCGTATTGGTAGGTTACATATATAAATGTCTAGGTTTCTTCACAATGTTTTCACTTACCGAGAAATGTGTGATAAATTTCTTATATTAAGTACCTGGGTGAACGAGCCTTGCTCGGTAATTTTTTTAAAGATATAAAAAAAATAAAGATTGAAAAAATTAAATAATTGGGTAGGTGGGGCGATCCATGGTATTTTCATTTCTCGAGAACGCCCATTCCCCGAATAAGCTACGCTGACTAGACAATTTACGGAAAAACAGTGTTTTATATTCATTTAAATGTTAATATTTTTTTTATGCCCAAAAATAGAGATAAAACTATTTTTTTTTAATGAAACTTAGCTAGATCCATTTTTCTCCCCCAAAATCCCCTACATGCTGAATTCCAAGATAATCGTTTGAGCCGTTTCCGAGATTACAAAAATATATAAATATATATACACATACAAGATTAACTGATTTAAATATTAATTAAAGGTAAGCACATATATTATTATAGAAAAACTCATTAATGCCTGCCTGAGGTTAGAAGCCGTGATTATAAAGAAGCTCACTGTTACACCGTTTGGCTATCAAAGGTATATTTACCTAATACACACAAATTTAGTGTATATCCATATTTATAGAACCATCCATGTATTTTTACGATATTGTGTAAGTCAAGAAAAAAATTCCCACACTATCTCTCTATCTTTTTAAAAAAACTATTATAATATCATTTCCCTCTTATCTCAATATAACCCAACAATATCGCAAATACTCGTGTGATTTCCTTCTTGTAAGTGTACTTGTATGCATAAACTCAAAATAAGTTCTCGTTTCTGCTTATGCCAAAGGAGCTCTCGGCGGATTGTGAGCAGTTTACCCCCCACATTTCGTCGGTTCGCCGCCAGCTAAGATATGTCGCAATCCCATCCAATTTGCCTCCCACTTGCGCGGTTGTTGCCGTAAAGCGGAAAATCTTGCTCTCTCGGGCGGGGAATGAATTATTTTGTAGTTGGGAAAGAATTGCCCATATTTTGGGTTTAGCTTTTTTAAAACTAATCTTGAAATAATAAATCGATATATTAAATAGGCATTAAACTTCTCATATAAGTTTAATTCTCTATGTTTAAAAAGTCACATGTCACTTTGTCTATCAATATCACTTATCTTTTTATTACATGCTGTCGTATTATTTTGTTTTTATATATGTAAATCCGGCCATATATTTAAAAAAATATATTTAGACCTACTTTTGTGTGTTTAATGTGTAGTTTTCATAATTTTCTAATTTGTCCATTAATTTAAATTGATTAATTAGAGTGAATAAACAAAATTAGATTAACACTGATAATTGAAATTGAGGTGTTTTTTATTTTCAAGATTTTTAAGTTGAAAGCTTTCAAATGTTGCAATATCGCAAGGCAATGTGGTGTCATTTAATAGCTCGCTAGATTAGATTTATTCTCGAGTAGAATAGACCCTCCCAGTGCACATATGCGATCATTAAGTTACGCCTCTCTTTAGAGACTAGATAAAATCTTATCGGAGTATCTACTTTCTAGACAATATTCTCGCTATTATTTCTCGTTGCTACAGTATATTGAAAAGGAAATATATCTTTGTAAAATATTTATTCGAGTTGTTAAATGAAACAATAAAAACAGTATTGGATACTTGAATCTACAGAAATAAATATGTTGTAAAAATAATACATCTTAACGTTGTTTTAGACTGTTTAAACGCCACGTTAAACAATATTAATATGAATAATGCAGTTTTTGTAAGCGTATTTAATAATTTAAATTCAGCTGCTTAAAACTTTTTGATTGCAACATCATATTGCAGAGTTAATAACTTATCTAAATGATTAATTAACATATATCTTTATCTGAAATTCTCACATGTAAAAACATAGCAAATGATGTTTTTACCACCCATATTAAGTCTCATTTATTGATTTGCATAATAATACTACTAAGTCTATACTTGTGATAATCGAACAATGAGGAACGCTTGGTCCTTAAGAAGTGTATGAATATTTGCGCGTATATATGAGCAGCCTAAGGCCCTGTTTCCACCAAAGTGGAGAGAAGAGGAGTTGCTTTTTAAACACCAATCAGATATTATTTATGCTGAGTGGAGAGGACATGTGGAAATGACGATATCTGTCAAAACGCATCTCCTCTTCCCCGCTTTGGTGAAAATCGGGCCTAATTATTTTTAAGAATTTTAGATTTTTATTATATATATTTTTTAGATTTTTTTTATTTTTTATTAAGAAGGATTAAAGCATTTTTGCAGCTGTGAGATAAATAACAGACCGCTTCTTTTTTATTAAGGTCTACAGTTTGAGAATGCATGAATCCTGGTTTTTTACCAAAGTTTTGTGTTCACACGGTTTATTGAAAGTATAAAAATCGTTTGAAATTCATTTATACAGTTCTTTTTTACATGCATAAATCATGAAAAAGTGAGCAAAATTGTCTGTATTTTATAGCACAAAATAAATATTTTACCAACATGGCATCGGACATGTAAAATATGAAGATAAAAAGTAAAAGCGTAAATGGATTTATTTACGCGAATACGTACAAGATCCAAATAAAACGAATAACGCTAGAATGAATTATTTTGTTATTTGTACCATCATTTTTGGAAATGAAATTGCCGGTCGTTGAAAAAATTCAGTTAAAGTTTTTTGTATTATTTATTTGAACACTTTGGAATATTGTATGAACACAAATTGAAATGGTTTTATATAGATTAGCTGAAATATGATTATAATTGTTGGAAATTTCAGAAAAAGTCAAGCCGCCTGAGAGCCTTTATCAAAACGCTGCTTAAGCCGTTAAGACATAAAAAATAATGTATTGTTTTGATATATTCGTTTTTTACAAGGCTATATAAATTCCCGGATGGCATATATCTATCTTTTAAAGATAACTATAATCATATTTAAAAAATGGCCACGTAGACTAGGTATTTGGAAAGTCATTTAGAGGGATACAGTATTAATCCTTATCAACTTAAATACGTCAGTTACCTTAAGCACTTAATGTTGTATATTATAATCCATTACACCATATAATATTTTTGAATATCTTAGCAGTAATCGTGAAATTAAAACAACCGAAAGCCCAACCCCAGGTAAGGCACCTATGAGTTTTCTTAAACAAAACTGCGCTTAATATTTACTATTCATAATGCGCTTCACGGAAGAGAAACATCGTAATAAATCTTTATTAATTACAAAGTAACGACACCTGTAAGAATTTATATTGTAGGTTAGGTTTTTAATACCGGAGACACAATGTTACAAACAAAAGTAAACAAAGAAAAACAATGTAATTTTGAGATATTCTTCGTCACTAAAAGCCTTATCATCATCTTCCTGCCCTTATCCCACTCTAAGTGGGGTCGGCACAACATGTTATAAACATGTTGTCATATGATTTGGCTCCGTATTTTACGACTGGCCGCCTGCCTGACGTCGACTTATCTTAGTCGTATTTTACGACACCTCGATAAGAAAGAGGGTGGTCTATTTTACTTAACCGGATACCACACGGTGAGTCAACTTACCTTAGTCGCCTTTTACGACACCTCGGCAAGAAATGAGGGTGGTACTATTCTACTTATCTCCGGATACCACACGGCTATAAATGTAAGATAAATTCAAAGTGAAATTAATACAGATCCCGACAATATAATCCTATACATACACGGCAGTTGTATATAAAATTGGTTGCGGTGAAGTGAACACGAGTTGATTGCTTTCGACAGAGGCGCATCCTTATTGTGTTGTCGCTGGCGAGTAGCCACAGACGGCGGCCGAAATTTTTTTATCCCCTGCCTTCTCTGATATTGCAGTTTACTTACGTCGCCCTCGATTTCCCTTATCTGGAAATCCGAACGTATGGCTTTACTGACTGCAATTGGAATATTGTTTTTATAGCAGTAAAAAATAAATATAGTAATTCAAGGACTAGAAAATTGGTTTTGGATAATACGTAGTAACACTATAATGCTTTCAATCTAATGCTAATTTGTTTTTTTTTTTCACTATAAACGATTATGACCTCGTATAATAAATTTTTCATTGTAGCTGACAAGTGTCTAGCATAACTATTCTAACTTCATGTAGTTTGTGATACCTACTCAATTTTCTTGTTTCCGATTATATTATTTTTTATATCCTAACCAATAAAGTTAGATTTAATTTATAACATGATATAAAATAATCATCACTTTTTAAAGAAATATTTCCATCCCACTTAATTTATAAATGTATAAAGATATCTTATAAGTAGTTTTATTAACAAGGAAACAATCGTATATTTATGTTCGCCAGTAATAATATTAATGTATTTATTATGCGACTTCATGTCGTGTACTATAAAATAATAGTACATTAAACAATTTAATGGCGTGACGCTTTTTGCATTTGTATAAGGTAACATTGAATAAGTGTCTCGTATTAATAAACAGGATTTCATAAGTGCAATCGTTTAATATCTTAGGCGTAGCGGCCAGTCGCGACACGCGATCCGACTACTTAATACAGAATTAGTGACCGTCGCGACCACAATGCAATGGAAATGTTAATTCAATCACAGTTCCATTAGTTCGGCTTTCCGCAGTGTAATATTAATCGCGGTCTGTCGCAAAATCCCATTTAGTAGTGCCGCGAGCGAGCGGTAGCCTGTTCATGCCGACGCCGGTCCTGATTGATTCGATGCGATGTGATGCAGGATTAAGTCACGGCTTGAATAAATCTGTTGGAATCCACGGCAATCCGATAGTTTTATATAGATCCTATCAATTGCGAACCAGTGACGAAATCGTTTTCCAAGTTTGAAAATACTGCTCGGTGAAAGTGTCGATATTATTTCATTCAATGCTACATTCTATTTATATTTTGTTCTTGTAACACTAACTTCGTTATTTTATTGCGGATTTAATGTCTTTGTATCACTAAGAAGCAATGATGAATGAATATTTATTAGACTAAAGAATTAGATAAGTGGCGTGTATAAGTAAACTCCTCTAATAGAAAATACCATTAGATCGTACACTCATTTACTACGATCATTAATCATCCCGAAATACCCTAGAATTATCTTGTTTTGACCCGCCACTCATGGTATAATTATTGACATGATATAGTCTAAAACTACGAATAATTTTTTAATCTTCCATAGAAAGGAGGGGATGATTTAAATGTTATCATACTTTAAATATGTTAGGAAATAGAATAATACATTAATAATTAAGAAATACATCTAATCTGCTAGATTTCATATATTTTTTCTATAGTCCTCGATATGCTGATTGTAAATAAACTCGTAAATGCGCTAGACTATACTGGTTTTTATCAAATCATAAATTTTGTCAGATAAAATTGAATCTTCGATAAAGTTTTTAAATTTTCTCACATTTAAGTGTTGTTTGCAACTTAACCCGATGATAACTAATCGCGCTATTAAAACAAACGTAATCTTTACCTAGAATTATAAAAGTAATAATCCTTTTTATAATTAATACTTATCTTAGCTTAAAGGTAAGCTAGTACTTTCGAAATTTATTTCCTTAAGTAATTAATACGAATGATTTATTGTATGATTTTAAATACCGTTCCGAATTATATCATTATGTTTTTGCTAAAAAATAATGGAATACACATTGACTAACTTTGCAAAGACTGCTATAGTAGTATATTAAACACACATTTGGAATATCTTTGTTCCCTACTTATTGTGTGATTATATATAATGTGACGTACGAAAAAAATTATGTCTACGGAGGCTTCTATCTGGCTCAGCAAATACACGCTCATCACCACACCACACATCATTTCAACACACACGTTAGCTTAGCACACGTCCTAGATATCAAGGCATCTCATAGTCGCTCGAATCTCGGCAAGAGACTGGGTCTCTAACAACATACATCTACCTTTTTTATACCTATTCCTAAACTACAACTAATACACTAAACTAATACACTAAACTACGAGACACAACAGTTTGTTTCTATACTCACTAAAAATTTGTTACAATGATAAGTTGCCTTTTTGTTTATTTAATTTATTATAATTACATGTAATCTTACATTTTCGCACTTACAAAATTAGCATAGATATGAAATCACGAAAGTGACGCCATTATGTCGTAATTTACGTACAAATACTACCAAGATACGTGTCAATATATCACACTTCCAGCGGCGGCAGCGTAATAAGTACCCGGTATTGTCGACACCTCCCAACAAGGGACTGACGTGCCGAGACATAAATAAATTATGCAACGCGCCACTTAGCGGCACAACACTTTGCTACCTCTGCGGCACACGTAAAGTATGCCCACCCGGCAGACTGCCGCGATTTGTCGACTCAACTTAATCATCTGAATAAAAAACAATATGACACCATTACAGTTGTCCAGAACCTCGCCAGATAAATTGTGATGTATGTGGAATGCGTTAACTTAACGCCGTGTGGTATCCGGCTGAATAGAATAGTACCACCCTCATTTCTTACCGAGGTGTCGTAAAAGGCGACTAAGGTAAGTCGACCCCCCGAGTGGTATCCGGCCGAGTAAAATAGGCAAACCTCATTTCTTACCGAGGTGTCGTAAAAGGCGACTAAGGTAAGTTGACCCACCGTGTGGTATCCGGTTTAGTAGAATAGACCACCCTCATTCTTACCGAGGTGTCGTAAAATACGACTGCGGTAAGTTAACGTCAGGCAGGCGGCCGGTCGTAAAAACGCAGCCAAATCATGTGACAGCATGTTTATTACATGTTTATTACATGTTGTGCCAACCCCGCTTAGAGTGGGATAAGGGCACGAAGATGATGATGTGGAATGCGTTAACTTACAAGAACCATGTTTATTAATGCTGCGATGATAGAATATTGCTATGTTTTGACGGACTACATACTAATATTTGAAAAACATTGTATTCTCTGTGACTTTATGAGCTCATGTTACCATATCATGTTTTATA
The DNA here is from genome assembly GCA_029227775.1 of Morpho helenor. Lineage (NCBI taxonomy): Eukaryota > Metazoa > Arthropoda > Insecta > Lepidoptera > Nymphalidae > Morpho > Morpho helenor. The sequence continues at coordinate 7,362,500 of JARGCU010000044.1, forward strand.
TGTACAATGACTAGATTTATATCATCGTATATTATCAAATTATTATAAGTTGAATAACTCTTTGCAACCGTTTCCGAAATTCAGAAAATATTCATATATATATACAAGATAAACTCATTTATATATTAAAGATATATGCGAACGAAGTCTCAGATTCTAGCTAGTATAATTTAAATTATGCAATATATAAAACACCTTTTTAGTCTTGCTAAACGTATACCATGTATGTCTTGTTACGTAAAACATACTCAAATAAGCCGCAATAAAAATACGGCAACAACTTACAAAGATAAGGAAAAAATTGTCATTACGTTTAAGGGATTTTCGCAAATATGAGAATATGTTTCGAAACAGACGCTTTATATTTTGATTTTATATTTGTTTGTTGTTTTGCGTCGTCTCTTCACTTATGTATTATTCCAGAATATAAAATAAAGATGAAATTGTTTGCTTATAATTCACGCTAAAATGATTTCTTTGTACAGCTGGATTGGGCATACTACTTGTACTTAATTAGGTACTCCTTATAATAGGTCAAGTAAAAAGTAATCCATTATTTTTCGATCATGCCGTTAGTAATCTATAACTCGCCTTGCATAAGTGCTATCAATATACACTAAACGGTGTCAGAAGCGTATGCTTTCGTACTAAAAGCAGACAGACAGACATTTTTGTGACTGCTTGATTAAATATTGTTTGCACGTGCCAAAGATGGGTACCAAAAAGAGAAATTTTTCCTTTTTTTCAGTTTTTCTTAGATAAAGGCGAAAACGTAAGCCAGGTGGTTGAAAATTTGAATAATGTCTATGGTCCTGATACTGTATCAGCTAATCATGTGTAATTTTGGGTTCGTCGATTCCGATCCGGTTATTTTGATGTTAAAGACGCACGACGTTCCGTAGGACTAGTTGTCGAAAATGTCAATAAAATAATGATAATCTTCAATTCCGACCGTCATACCAGCACTTTTTCGATTATGCAGGAGCTGTATATTGCACAAAAAACTTTTTAGAACCACTTTGATAGGCTGGATATAAAAAAAATGCTCTATGTAAGGGTGCTACATGAATTTTCGTAGAAAAAACCACATGGAACATTTCCATCTGCGAATCACTGCTGAATCGCAACAAAATCAACCCATTTCTTCAGTGGATGTTGACTGGAGATGAAAAGGAGATCACTTACGACAACGTTAAGCAAAAATGGTCGGGGTCGAACTGCGGTGAGCCGGCGCAATTGGTGGCTAAGCCAGGATTAATGGTCAAAAAAGTTCTTCTGTGTGTTTGGTGGGATTGGCTCTATTATGAGCTGTTCTACTAAGGCCAAACTCTTAATTTGGACCTGTACTGTCAATAATTGGACCATCTGAAGAAAGCAATCACCCAGAAGCGGCCAGTTTTGGCCAATAGGAAAGGCGTTATGATTTATCAGGACAACGCTAGACCACACATTCAATAGTGCCTCGCCAAAAGTTCCTAGAGCTTGGGTTGGGAATTTTTTTTGCGTCCATCTTATAGTCTTAACCTAGTTCCAGATGATTACCAACTGTTATTGCCACTGGCAAATGTTTTTGTTGGTGAAAAATTCGTCTCAAGAGAAGCTTGTGAAAATCGACTGTCCCAATTTTTTGCCAATAACAAAAAAGATTTCTGTGACAATGGCAAAATAAAATTACCTTAAAAATGGCAATAAGTTATCGAACAAAACGATGCATAAATGAACCAAATCGGATATGTTTAACTACACTAGATGAAGCCGTCAATATCGTGCAAAAATAATGGATTACTTTTTACTACACCTAATATTATACATTCTCGACTAATGCATAGTACATAAATAAATACATATAATCACCATTTATCGCGAAAATAACATAGCACTAACCTTATAAAAAAGGAATGTTTGTATGTCGTTTATAAACTTCGAAATAGGTGGTCCGATTTTAATGAAATTTTCAGACAATCTTTAGAATGAACCAGAGGATGTTCCTCTAAAGTTTTTTTTATTCCTGTTTTGTTTTTAATACTGAGTTCAGTTTTGAGGAGAATTCGAAACCAGACTGAACCACAGCAACGCGTGACCGCAGAGCTAGTTCCATTTCTTTGTAGATTTAGAAGTAAACATGCATACTCAATTTCGAAAATGTTATTTATCGTCTCAATTTATAAAATGTTAATAATTTTATTATAATTTTGTAAGTATAAAATAATTTAACATCATCACCATAGCCATCAGGAATTATTTTCCCAATACATTATATTTCTCAACACATTTTAATAGTTTAAACACGATGTCTAGTACAGATATTATCATTGAGCATGCAAGTGATAAAATATAGCTAGCGCATTTAAATAGCTCTTATGAAATTATTGCCAAAGCGTGACGCAAATAAAAAACAATGTTAACATTCATGTGTTAAAATGTTACTTAACATAGCTTGCTTGTGTATCCTGTTAACACTTTTGAACTTTAAATGTTGATTCATATTGAGAAATCAGTGATTGGATGCTCAGCAATACTTCAATAATAATTGCGGGAGTATTTGTAATTAAAATACTCCGTTCCTAATTAACCGATATACCTATGTTTCCGTATTATGATCGATTTAAAATTGCTTTAGGTTCATTAATATTAACTTGATATTTCATCTATGACTACAGTAATTTTAAGGCGTAAACAAAAACGTATTGTTTTTAAAACTTCTATTACATTTTCACTCTACAAGGAAATACAATTCAATAGATGTCTTGCTTCAGCATGATGTTTCCCAACGCTACTTGAATTTCTTTGCTCTCACCGTCTTAAGCACCCTCGACGATGTTTCACCGCTACCTATTGAAAATTTATCATTCGCTAAGACTAGCAGCATATTGTCAAATTGTACATCCATATGTACATTGAATACAAATAAGGCCAAGAATATCTCAGTGCTATCAATAGATATTTGACAGCAATTTATTCTAAAGACCTTGACCTGGTTGTCCAGCCATACATGTTTATAGTTTTTTTTTTATATGCCATTACTTCTTAAGTGAATTTCAAAATTTTAAACTACTATTTTCCTCCCGCTCTAATTGGGGTCGGTACAACATGTTGTAACATGATCTGGCTATGTATTTTACGACCCGCCGCATGCCGGACCTCAACTTTCCATTGTCGCCTTTTACGACAGCTCGGTAAGAAATATGGGTGGTCCATTCTACTCAACTGGATACTACATAGCAGGTCAACTTTTCTTAGTCATTTTTAGCGCTACAACCTGCCGTAGCATATGAGCTGAATAGGACACCTTATTTGGTTACAATATTCGAATAGGTAAAAATGTAATTTTGTTTCTTTTTGTTGGCAATTGTGTTCAAATAAATTTCTTTATTTCTTTAACAACACCTCGGTAAGAAATGAGGGTGGTCTATTTTACTCAGCCGGATACCATACGGTAAGTCAACTTTTACCTTAGTAGCCTTTTACGACACCTCGGTAAGAAATGAGAGTGGTCTATTGTACTCAGCCGGATACCAATAGGAGAGTATTCATGAGAAATTAATTGAATGATTTATCGCTTTGATCACGTTTTGCTGCCATATGGAGTTCTCATGAATAAGTAATGTTCGCCGGTCGTTGTTTCAATTAGCGGTCATGTCGTCGGTCTGGCGCGGCCTCCTGCCACCCGCTGGTGCTACCGAACCAACCGGAATGCCATTTATAAACTGATTCTGTGCCACCCTCCACTAAAACTTACTGTCATGGAACATCGTAAACAAAGTGGCCGTTTCATTGACACGAAAATTTGTTTTCTTTTACGCATACCTTTGCAATTAGTTTTTACTTTGGATTTTCCACCGAGCTAAAATATATCTGACTAGCAATCGCCAGAAAGATTAAAACCGTAATTTATGTATTTTATTAATCATAAAAACCTTATAAGCTAAACATATGCTGTCGCGGACTTTTATTTGGAACTTTTAGTGGAGAATTTTAAAATTTCCCGTTTTCGTAACATTTTTTATTACTGATGATGTCAAACTTTTTTTTGTAAGGACTTACACATTGCATCCTAACAACATGGCATTAAAAAGTTCTTTAACAACGGTAGTCTCGAGTAGGTTTTAAATTATAATGTGTCTACTTATTTTAATTTTCCAAGATTTAACAATGAACTTAAATTGCTGTAATTAAATAAACTATTTTCTCATTGTTGTGAATGCTATAAACTTTCCTTCTTGAATAATACTTGTGTTAGGGTCCCGTAAGAATCCATTATAATACTTGAACTTAAATGAGCGGAATTAATTACTCGGTTAGCATCAGGCGGGCAGCGCAATACAATCCATCCCGGATTAGTAGGATCTTACCCGTAACACAACCAGGATTATATTGACACGTTTATTAATGTCTAAAATTATTATTCAGTTATTTAAATCAGCCCTACAGAAAGAAAAGTGTACAACAAACTTTTGATTAGATGGTGACTCGTTTAAATTTATATTATATTTGAACTGCTTATTGACAATTCACTTTAACAGTTTTCTCCGAAACATAAAAGAACATGGCTGAAAAAGGAGAAGCAAAATCAAATTGCGAACTAACTTATCCTAAGTAATAAAAACATGGAAGTTCACTGAGCGAGGGCGGTCGGAGAGTTATCCATTTACAGAGAGTTAGTCGTTTTATTTTCTTTTATCCGTCCCGTCGAGCGCTCATCGTTGGGCAGATTTGTTTCCCCCCGACTTCGTCTTTCGAACCCTCCCGTGAAATAGACGCGAAATGTGATAAATGGGCTGCTCTTTTTATTGTTAAGTCCCGGGCGCGTTACGTTATGGGTGGATTCATTTCGGCACACATCCTTGTCATATCAAATTATCTTATATGTCTTATATCAAAGATGAGTTTTTTTTAGAAAGTATTTCCCATTTGAATGAAATATTATTTAAATATTTCATTTTACATTGACCTTGCGATGTCATGGATCAATACTTAGGGACGGCATTGTCTTGTGTTTTATGACCGTCAGATTATATAGAAATACTCTTCTGCAGGGTATAACGCTGCTTCAAGATGCTGGTACGTCGGATGATAGTGGACGGGCATCAGAACGACTCACGGGCAGTTCAGTGGCACCCCGGGATCCCGATTCCTCTCGCGATCGACTTAGTGATGTACGTATATGAACAAATACTGCTACAATCTTTCTCATTTCAAAACTAGTTTGCTGTCTTACAATTCGAAAGCTTTATCCGTGTCTATGTTATATGTACACGTATAACAGACCACTTTCCGTGTCGTATGTACCTACGTTATTATTTATCATTTATTTAGTTTCGCATTTTGTCTGTCCTCCTGTGCCCACCCAGTTTATAAATAAGTTAGGGTGCATGTTAATCATTCACCCAGTGTTGTGATATTTATTAATGATTTTTCTATTTGTGTTTTTCTGTTGCATTTGCTATTCTTTAAATTTTCTCCAGTCAAAAATGTTTAAGGCGAGATTTACAAAAAGACCTATGCAGCGGTTATTTCGCATAAATTTGTTATATTTTCGGCTGTAAAATGAATGTGATTTACTATTTGCGATTTAGGCGGCTAAGTTAAGTTTTCCTTAGACATTCCAATCCACTTACATCTTCGCTTTCTTGTTCTCCCAACAGGCCAGTAGCCGCTGTAGTTCCGGAAAAGGCTATATCGTGAGTATATCTACTGTTTTCCTTGTCTAGTACTTTCTTCATACATCTGATTGCACATCTCGCGCTTTTTCACTTCGCTTAATACCATAGTATGCATTGCATTCTTAGCATGGTGTGTGTTTCTTCCCAATTTTATTTCGGTGACATAAAAGCTTCGATATATTCTGAGATCTAACCCTTAACTGTACTTTGATGCACTATATTCTTAAACTCTCATATAAGGTAACAGATAAATATTTAACTTTACTTTAGTTAATAAAACGTGGTGTATTGTTAAATATTGTATAATTTTCCTGAAATGTACTTCAGTAACATTATACAATACAGGGAATCAGGTTACATCTTACCTTGTGTCTATTTCATTACAATTGTTTTTAACGATTACATTATAAGTAAATCAATAACTTAGTAAATGCTAAACAGTACTTTAAATAAATAACGCAAAGTAAGTATTGTAGTTTCAACTAAACCAACCCATGAATACCATTAGAAAAGTTGTTCAAAGGTGAAAGCAATAATTTTCGATTACAGTGTGCAAATTTACCCCGATCACGCAACACGTAGTCCCTGTTCGATATTCGGCACGTATAGCACCTAAATCACGAGATTTGTCGAGGCGGTGCCGTTCCCTACTATATAACTTTACCTGTGCCCTGAATACTTCATGTCCCGTATTTATTTGAAATTGTAATATCTGAGGATCAAAATCGCTCCCTGTTTTACCCGGTGCTCACTTCGTAAATATTGTACAATTTATTTGTTGGTCTCGGCTACAATAAAATTTTTATTTCTTTAAGGCCTTATGAAATATTTATTGGATGTCGTGTATTTATTTTCTCTTGACAATTGATGCGTTGAACCATCTGTTGTGATTCTTATATAAAGTATTCGGATGTTGTGATTGGAGACTACACAACGTAAGAAACTTAAAATAGAACCAACGAGTATGTAGGTACATAGAGATGAAATACATACTCAAATTTTGAATTTACTAGAATGTGAACAAACTTTTTTAATACTTACGAGTAATTTCACATTTCATTTGATTGATTAATCCCACATTTCACTTAATGCCGTAACTATGAGAACACTATACATAAACTACATAAATATTTTGTTTAATTTCTATGCGCATCTTTTGTAACTAACATGTCTACTTTCTCCTCTCAGGCTGATAAATGAATATATTAGAAAAAAATAAGGTTTTGGGTTCTAATATCTTTTGTTATATTCTCATATTCTTATATCAATCTTTTTACAAGTAATATTGCTTTTTTCAAATCCGTATATTCTACGCTAAAACAAGTGATCATATGACTTAATCGATTACTTAACAAATCGACATTAATGTTCAAATTAAACGTTACATTATTAATAGATTGAATAATGACGCATAATTCAAAATTAAATTGTTACCTTAGTATTCTCACGCCAATGATAATTTGGATAATTCTATGATAATGTACCACTAGGTGTACCGGAATATGTAAATTAGTAAACATTGATTATAACAGAGGTAGGCGCGCTTAATCCCGCCTCGCTTGACGAGTAATTACTGTTGATCTATGACTCATGAACGCGTTATAAATTTATTGTTAAATTAGTAATGTAAACGCATGTTTTGCTTTAATAGAGGTTTAGAATAATATGCATACGTCGACTTATTTTTGAATCACGTCTGCCATTTGATACTCTACATGAGTTTGGTGGTATAGTAAACTGATCTCTTCACAAGAATGAGAAAAATATTTTTTCACAGTCTCTTCGGCAAACGTTCCTTATCTAAATTAAGAAATCTGATATTTACTTTTTTTAGCGTTTTACTAAAAGTTTAAACTTATTTTTTATTGTGAATGGAAAGTTTTACAGTGGATGCCACCTTTTATCCAGTTATGGCAACGTTACTTCGGCCTTACTTTTGTTCTCAAAAAGCATAATAGCTCTTGAGGATGGTCAAGAGGTAAAAACATAAATACAATAATATAAGAAAACCGCACCTTAATTGTTACATTGAATCACTGAACAACACTATTGAATCGATACAGTATATTTAATTGATTATAATTATAGGTTTTGAATTACCCTCGTTAGCTGTTTTGTATTAATTTATAACAGTGCTTTCGAAACGTTAAAGATTATTCGCTGTAGTATAGTCATAATAATACAAAACCAACTTTATTAAACAATTATTCATAATTTACACTCAAAATCGAGATACGGAAATTTTTCTCATATGTTGAAATAAAACTATCGATAAAATATGCTCAGAAATTTAAGCCAATAACAAAACATGTTGTTAATCCAGAATGTTTCTTGTAATCATATGTATATCAATTCTTATACAAAACTTCTGTCAACGTTTCATTAATATTTTAAAAGCTATTTAAAACTTTAAACCTCAAATATAAAAGAAGCTAATCCCTCCTTAACTTTAAATACTTATATCTATTATGAAACAGTTTCACTATCAATTTTGGCAGTTGTTTTTAAAGTTCGCAAAGTCGCCTTATGCATAATAATGAAACCTGTCTTTACATTTGATAATGCATGACTATTTTTGGTTGCTCTACTAATTAGTAATTCACGTTTTTTTTTTCTTTTTGCAGTGTGATAGTGAAGGCGACGACGATAAGGCAAGTGCAATATTTTATTCCCCTATCATTAAGAACACTCTTCAACAATATAGATACGCGAAAATTAATTAATGCCTCTAACTCGTCTGCGAAGCTGGAAAAGTTGAAACAGTGTCGGAAATAAATGTTCGTGTAATGTAAGTGGCGAAGTTGCTCGTTCCCGGTTTATTACACGAACGACCTCACTCGCTCAGTGATTAATCTCGCGGGAGGAGACGCCTCGAGCACCTGTTTACAAATTGTTTTAGTCGCCATCCATTCCTCTAATTGGTTTTTTGTCGAGATCAATTTATTTCAACAAATACAATTCACTTATAAAGGTCAAATTATTTGTGTAGTACAAGCTTTTACGCGTAACTTCGTTTAAATGGACTATTGTCGCGTGATAGGTTGATAATGACGTTGATGAATAATGTTGTTGAATAATGATGATGACGTTTTTCAATGTCATCCTATTCCTGTTGAATAAACAGGATTTCTATAGCCTATATGTTATCCTGTTGTATAAAGGAATAATTGTGACAAATTTCATCGATATTGGTTACAAACAAACATACATCCATACTCACAAACTTTCGCATTTATAATATTAGTAGGACGGATTCGGACTTTTCCACTTGTAGACTTTCCACGTTTAATAAAAGTTTGTGTTTAAATGAAATTTACAATGATTGGTTCTTTCGTAATATTTAACGTAGCATATGTATATCATTTACGTTGAATGCTGTTGAATGACTTTAAAATCGGGTAGTTTATCAGATGTGGTTTAAAACCTCTCCTATTATTTAAAAACTTTTTAAGTGCCGGGTTATGATAAAGATTCAGGGTATAAACCTAGAAATTTAATTAAATTTGACACTTATGCATACGAGGCGCTTTGCTTGTTCGTCACTGCTACAAATTCTGTGAAAAACTATTTCAGTATACATATAAGCAAGATCGAATATGCATGAAGGCTTATTCACACGTCTTTTAATTATAAAAAAACACCTGTAACTATTCAAACATAAATAAAATCTTTTTAAAATGTTTAGTGGCGGCAGTGGAATGGTTAGAGTAACGGACTTGCGATCGAGAGGTCGTGGATTCGAATCCCGGCCATTATACTACTGACGTGAACCCACTCCTAACACAAGTGTAAGAGTTAACAAGTTTACTAGTAATTAGTAACCCAAATTGCTAGTAATGTTTAAATAAAATAAATAAAAAAATGTGATACCTTAAAAAACATTATTACTTAAAGTTAGCAAAATTCACTTAAACACTTTAAGAAGTGAAATCACAGCCTTATATTTTCTCATCGTTTGGAAAAGAATTTCTCATTTAATAATCCTTCTGTGGCGTGTTTAGTTTGCACTTGGCCCTTATCTTCTAATACTAAGTGTAAAGATGTCTTACGGGTAGTAATGCAATATCAGATTATAATATATTGATTTTTTTCTTACAGTTGTTTTTATCGAAAGCATTATACAACGAACCGTAAAATAGTTTATCATTAAACTTCGTACATCAATGTGTATTTGTTGACACTTCTTTCAGAACAGATCAATTTATGCATATAAATATTTAGTATATGATAATATTCCACGATATCGTAGATTTAAATCTGCACCACCAAGGTCACGCATCTGATGAATGAATCTTTATATTAACTTGAAAAATTAACATGTATTTATTTTTGGATTTTAGTTTGAATACGAAACAATTCAATAAAGGCTTATCCAACACTAGCCGTGTGGTATCCGGCTGAGTAGAATACACCACCCTCATTTCTAATTGAGGTGTCGTAAAAAGCGATTAAGGTGAGTTGACTCGCCATGTAGTATCCGGCTGAATAGAATAGACCACCCTCATTTCTTACGAGGTGTCGTAAAAGGCGACTAAGGTAAGTTGACCCGCAGTGTGGTATCCGCTTGAGTAGAATAGACCATCCTCATTTCTTACCGAGGTGTCGTAAAGGATGTTTAAGGTAAGTTGGCTCGCCGTGTGGTATACGGCTGAGTAGACTAGACTACCCTCTCTCACGTCAGGCGGGCGGCCGATGATAAAATACCTAGCCGGCTGGGCCTATAATGGCTGATGTCAACTTTCCTTAGTCGCCTTTTACAACCCCTCGGTAGGAAATTTCGGTGGTCAATTCTACTCAGCCGGATACCACACGGCAGAGAAGGTAGATTTTATAAAAATAAACGATATTCATGGTCTCTAATGTATATTCCACTTGATATAGACAGGTTTTCAGTAAACTTCGCTTTTGTATAGACGTGGACCCTGTACAGCGTTAGAGCTTTAACTAATTCGTCAACAGGTTGTGAAATGCGAGTTTGAAGCGGTTGAATAGGGAGCCCTTTGCCATGTCGACGCAGCAAAGGGTGCTGATTACGCGCCGTCGCTCTGTTCAGTAATTACAAGATTGGCGCAGTAGCGAAGTGTCAGTAATTAAGCACGTTATATTACTCGCATTTTGCGTCCGCTCCAATGTATCGTTGGATATTCTGGTTTCCATTTCATTTATTCCCTTTTAAATATAAATTGTGCTAATATGACTACAAATACTTTTAACAGCAATGTTTATTTCATTTAGTTCCATTTTAATAAAAAACCGTTATATCAACATCAACAAGAAATGAGGTTGGTCTATTCTACTCGGCCGGATACCAAACGGCACATGCTAAAATTATATTATATACTATTATAATTAAGTTTCAATGTAATGATAGCATTAGTTGGCCATAATCTAAGCAAAGTCCGTTCTCATTACTTATACATGCAGGATTAGTAAGCACAATTCCACGAACCACCACCACCTTGAACAATATCAACGATCGTCCGTAACCAAAGCATCATGAAGACATAGGCACAACAAAATAGATGTACACCGTATTATTATATATGTAGTATAAGTATAACCCCCACTAATTATCATTTCATTTATCAATATAACGATAAAATTTATATTATGATCCGTTAAATGAATCTCAACGATAAATATTTGTTTGCAAGTCAATCTTACTCATTCATACACTTGTTCCTAAGAGCTATATCTTAATAATCCAGCTTACAACGCGAGCCCCTACTATCGCTCGAGTTTGATAAATAAATGTGACAATCATTCTGGCTCATTTCAAGGACCATTACAGTCTCGAAGAGTAATAGTTTTCGAGCAGCGATTTTCTCTCCAGTACGTCCCTTTTAATGCACGAGTCTCGGTTTCCATCAAAACCATTCACATACACTTTACGCATTGACTAAACTTATCATGCACAAGATTACAGACATTAAATTCAAAGGTGTGTATAGCTTTAGATAAAAACACTTATCAAATAGATACTTCAATAAATTATAATTATTTGATTGAAGTACATACTTACGTGGCCATTACTTACGTAAGCCTTTCAAATTCGAATACTTTAGTTCGATAACATTGTTCACAAGTATTTCGCTAAGATAGCCTCTCTCTTTAATCTCATTGTTATTGGTGACCGCTCTACTACACATAAAAACCGCATTGCTCACATGTTTTTTTTACAACCGTTTAACATAATTTAACACATACTTAATCGACCATACCACTTAATCGATAATGCTATTTGTTTTTTTATATATAATTATGTGTAGTATCACTCGATTTTGAGCAGATGATAATTGACACCTAAAACTGTAACATACGTGCTAACCTCTAAAGCTCTCTAGGAACTTTAAATCGCTAAGCATTCAAGTAGCGAAGTAGCGAAAGTTTGCTATTTGATCGATCGTATCGGGAGTTCACGAGTGAACTCTTCAATTTGACAAGTTACAATTCACCTCAAACAAGTATTTTATATAATCGCCGCGTATTAATCCAGTTCCTCTAAGTTTGTCGTTTCTGTTAAGTTTCAATTATTACAATTGTTGCTGAATGGTTATTATGATCTCCGGAGAAGTTATCCCTCGTGATAATATCTTAAAAGTTGTGGTAAATTGGTAGACAAAAATTACGTATGTCTATTTATGCATACATAGAAAAGAAAACTGTATCAATTACAATGAATTGTTAATTATTTGAATACACTCAAATACAGCTAGTGTGTCTGCCTTAGAGAAAAGCAAAAAACACGAGTTCTTTTCTTGATTTTTGCTTCTCTCTAAGGCCTTGAGAGACCTTAAAAAGTCTCAGTTTGATTTAAATTTCTCTCTATAATGATATTGTGACATACAAATTCAAGAATCCATTTCACAAAATCCTGTCATTACAATGTAAATGTACAATCAAATTTAAAAGAGGCGTGTTTAAATTACATATTTTTAAAAACATAATAAGTATGATTTAACGTCACTACTTATCCAATTTAACATAATTTATAACACGTTTTATACCAATAAAGTTTTAATAAACACAGAAAAGTTTAAATAACAATTTCGTTTATCACCCTTGACATGTCATCATTAATAACAAAGATAAGTTATCGATAATTGAACACAAACGATTATGCTTAAGTATATAAAAATCGTACAAGATAACACGATATAACGATCTAATTGAGGTAATCGGTGAGTTTGATAAGAGCCAATGGTCTGCTTTATGCAATTTTATTATCGTTTTTCTTTACATTCCCCGTTGATAAAATTATTAGATTATAAAGTTGTATAACAAGTATTTAACTAAATTTATTGTATATTAACTTAAAATACATCATTGTATCATTAAGTTAATGTAGTATATAATATGTTCTACATATATAGAATAGATTCTCGATGTCGATTCCCGATATCCATCTCAATGTCGATTCCCGATTTCCATCTCAATGGTAATTAAGAATACCAAAGCTTATCAGGTTTAATACAATATATAATAATATAACGTTATTAAGATAGTAGAATCAACATTGAAGTGGCATAGTTAACACGTAGATGGACATCTTAAAGCAAATCTCAGTTAGTTTCAGTGATGTAACCGTGTTGAATAATTTAATTATCCCGGAAGAGGTTGAGTTTAGAAGGATGAATTTGCCCCGTTGCTCAGGGCCGAAGCGTAAGAGAGCTTTCACATAAATCAAAAAGATAAATCTCTCACTGTTACACATTATATACCTCTTACCCTTTTTCAGTTGTGGGAAAATTGCTATTTATATTTGTATAAGAAAATAATACATGCCAAATAAATATGTCTTATCAAATAAGACTGTCTACTAATATATGTATATGTTATGCGGCGTTTAATAACATTTTTTTTATTTATATATACTCAAGTTCAAGTTTTCTATGTAAGATAATTCTTAGAAATGTTTTCATTGTTCTTGTTAAAATTTGAAAAATTATATTACTAGCTTTAACCTGCAGCTCTGTTCGCGTGGACTGTTGTCGCGTGATAGATTGATAATAGATGCCGCTTTTTAATATCATCCTATTATTGTAGAATTAACAGGCTCTCCTTAGCCTATATGTTACCCCGGTGTATTCAGAATAATTGTGCCAATTTTCATCGATATTGGTTTAGTGGATTCGCCGTGAAAAAGATAAAACAAACTAACATACACCCATACTCACAAACTTTCGCATTTATAATTTTAGTAGGAAGTAGGATTTGCATTTGCTAATATATCCATTATTTACCAGTCAGTCACTCATCAATCTAAGATATCCCAGTACTTGGGAAAATATAGAGAAGTAAAAGCAACATTCGTAATAGCGTGTTTAGACTTGATATACGCATTACATAAAAGCGTTACTTGTGTTCACGAGCCTCGTAAAACACCTAGATATATGGCAGCTCGCTTACATGTCACAGATTATACTACATGCAAAGAAGTTGGCAAACGGTATTTAAAGAGCAAAATAATATCAGTGATCCTATAACCATTACACTATAAACAAGTAAGTTCTGTATAAAAGTTTACATAGTGAACATTATTACAATTGAAATACATTTTATTTACCTTTCTTATACTCAAGGTAATGACTTCTAAATGCCTAATAACTATTTCTCTAATACTTAAATTAAAAGCCACAAATGCCGCCTATTTTACGTCTAAATTATAATAATAAGTTTTTTTTTCCAATAGGATTATGTTGTATAATTAAGTATATTTCTATTCTAGTTTATATCGCGCGTTTCTCTTACTTCATTAACACAATCTCAAGAAGAGTCCACTTCAAAAGTGTTAATGAAACTTTCGGACTACTTTGTACTATAAATTGCTCGAGGTGTGCACGAAACCACAGTAGATTTCCACGCGACATTTCCCGACTTCAATAGAACTTCTTTGGTGTACTCTTGTCCGGTGTCGCAGTAAACACCTTGAAGGCTAAATAACAGCTTGCCTGTTGAAGCACTCAGAGATGTAACTGCGCTAGCTCTTTGTTAAGGCTTTAGACATGTACTTACTATAAATTGGAAAAAAATACTAAGTCCCTAGAATTTAAGTAAATTAAGTTCCAATGCTACTTAATTTTCTTTTAAGAATGTAATACTGTATACCAATTTTTTTCAGTAAATCGCATAATGAAAATTTCAATGACAGTTACCATTAGACAGAAATATTTATCTTGTGGTTTGGTAAAAGTATAAAAATAAGTTCTACTTTAAAAGATAGCGGTAGCGGTAGTAGCTACAATTTTGTCAGTAATCCCGGTCAGTTTAATACTTTCGAAATGGTCGCAACTGAACATTTCCTTTTATCTACTAATCTTATTTTCAAGTACTCGCCTCTCGTGCCCGGTTTATGCGATGAGTCCCAAGCGAGGTAGCATTTATAGTGCTGGCTACACTTAGCCGGAGTGCGCCACTAACTCGATCCGATTCAGCTTGGGCTATTTACACTCGGGGCTTCAATTATGCTTCCACTTTGATATGCAAATCCGTTCGCGTTTGGATAATTACGTAGACGCTTCCCAGGTTCCGATGCAAACGTCAGTTTGAGCTTAACATTAATTTATTTGACTTGCCAGTACCACGTTTCTGCAGGTTCATGCGCTTTAGTACGTGGTTGCGAATAAAATTTGCATTTGTTATGATGTTAACAAGATGTGTGAATTGTGAACGGATGACCATGAATGTTTAATATTTGATAATGATATGTAAATTGCCTTTTTTTGCAATAATACGCATATTTTATTCAAATTTCATGCCCAATTAGGAATTATAATATTTTTCGTTAGATTAGTATTTTACTGATGATAGCCGAAAAAGGAAATATTACGTTTATATTATGTATACCAGGATATATCATATTTTTTATATACTGTTATCCCACACGATGGTAAGTGTAGATATCTGACTAGAGCGTCTGAAAGGTATAAATCCTATGAGGATTTTAACCACTATTGTACCCAAATCGTTTGGAAAATAGAAATTGTATGTCAAACCGGGAATCGAACCTTACCTTCCAACCGAATCGAATCGATTTCCAATACGATACAACAACCACTGCGCCGAGTGTTTATATCGTGTTTCTTTTGCTACTCAATTTGTGTATTTTCTATGATGTAACCTAATAAGCTGACCTTTATCAAATACAAATCGAATTAGGACTATCAAATTTTTATGTTCCAACAAAATATTTATTATGTATTTATCTTATTATATAAAGTTGTATTTAATATGTTTTATATTTTCCGTTTAAAATAAGCGTTGTTAAAAACATGTATTTTTTATTTGTTTAGAAGTATTTAACATGATGACAATGCGTGTTTATAATAAGCATGACCTGATGCTGCTGCCAGGATTAGCTCCAAACGAGGGAGCTCCTCGACGGTTAACAGTAGGGGCATGAAATATTATTAAAAGCTTTTTAACTTGACTTTTTTAGATATAACTTTTATTGTTTTCAATTACTGTCACCTTTAAAAACAAAAAAAATAAAAATGGAGAAATAAGAATGGAGTTATTTACTTTCGATTTTATGGATGGTCAAAATCTAATCTTTCATCATCCTCCAACCCTTATTCCACTCTAAGTGGGTCAGCACATGTTATAAACATGTTGTCACATGATATGGCTACGTATTTTACGACCGGCCGCTCTGCCTGACGCCAATGTACCTTAGTCGTATTTTACGACACCCCGATAACAAAGAGGGTGGTATATTCTACTCAACCGGATACCACACGGCGGGTCAACTTGCCTTAGTCGTCTTTTACGTCAAACATCTAATCTTTGTAATTTTCATATTATGAATAAATAAATATAAATATATGGGACACTTATTCGCTATTATTCGCTAGATGTTTTCCAATTTGCAGGTATGTAAAGTTAACCATTCTGCTCGCTCGTAGTTGTAAATTACTAGAACTAACTAGCTACGCTGAGAGTTCGCTCAGTTATTAGCTTATCAGATGAGACTCTGCAACTTGTAATGAACGCCTGTCTAACAAACAGTCTCCTGGGTATTTGCGATCTATCCCTAACAATGTAATTGCACATTTCTCATTCGTCAGCTTTTTATAATCATCTGACTTTAATACTCAGCTCAACAAACTTTTAATATTAGCTTTTTATTCATATTCCTATTTATTAAGCCCTGTCATATCCGGCTAAGTAGAATAGACCTCTCTCTTTTCTTACCGAGGTGTCGTCAAAGGCGACGAAGGTAAGGTAACCTACCGTGTGGTATCAGATTGAGTAGAATAGACCACCCTCTTTCTTACCGAGGTGTCGTAAAATACGAGTAAGGTAAGTTGACGTCAGGCAGACGGCCGGTCGCAAATACGTAGACAAATCATGTGACAACATGTTCATAACATGTTGTGCCGACCCCATTTAGAGTCTAAGAATGATGAGAATGATGCTATTGATTTTATCTATATTTATATGTAGTAGGATCATTCAATTATTAGCAGATGATAATTGACACCTAAAACTGTAACATATGTGTTAACTTCTAAAGCTCTGTCGGAAGTTTTAATCGCTAAAGATTCAAGTAGCGAAGTTAAAGTTTGCTATTTGATCAATCGTATCGAGAGTTCATAGATCAAACGTGTGAGGTGTGAACTCTTTAATTTGACTAGTTACTATTCAACCGAACCGACTATTTTATTTAACCGCCGGATATTAATACAGTTCACCTAGAATTTCGTTAGAGTCGGATAAGGGCAGGGGGATGATGATGATTTATATTCCTATTTATTTTAATAATTTTAATATTTTATTACATAACATAAAATAAGAAATATTTCTTAGTCCGACGCAAAGTTATCTAATATCCATTCTCAATAACTCAATAACAAATACTCTTTGGCAATAATATTTGTTTTTTGTTTACGTCCAAAGTAAACAACTGTTCGACTTTATACGAGGGGATATGCTACTTCAGCATCGAAAACTAGGTACTGAAGATGACTTATAAAATTTATTTATCAAAGTAAAAATAACCGTCTATTACCATCCCACTGCTGGGCATATAGGCCTCCTCTGTCGATTTTTTTTTATAAAAGGTATATATCCTCGGAATTCTCTAGACGTATGCAAGGTTTCCTCACGATCTTTTCCTTCACCGAAAGGCATGTAACAAATTGCAATTATAATATGACACATAAGTTGTAACAAGCAAACTTATGAGAGCCTGCCAGGGGTTTGAATTAGTGACTCCCTTGAAAGAGTCTCACGGTATTGAACGGTATCTGTAATCGCAAAGCTTTGCGATTTTGTCGTGGAGTCTATCTCCTGATGATGCTTCAGTCGCGGGGCGAAACGATTTTTGGGTTTGTGCATGTGCTTTTTTACAAATCTTGCACGTATCAGGTATGAAAACGGATTGTCGGATTGGATTGATTGTCTCTACATTTAGCATTATATACTTACTTTTGTATTATGGATCTCCGCAAAGTAACGCGTAATTCTATAAATTATTTTATCTTTAAATTATGCCCGACGTAGCGGGGTGAATATATTTTTTCATATTTATACGTTTTTATTTGATATTTTATTTATACATGTAAATACTAATTTATAGAATTAGGCGTTACTTTACGGAGGTCCATAATACAAAAGTAATGAGAATATTATTTTGCTATAATCCGCGATAAAAGAAAATATGTGTAATGCTAAATGTAGAGTGTACTATTCGTTCTCATACCTGATACATGCAGAATTTGTAAGAACTCATGCACTACCCGACACCGATGGCACAACAATACACAAGCACTGCACACATTCACCACCACAATCTCAACAATTGTTTCACCTCGTAACCGAAGCATCGTCAGGAGATAGACTCAAAGACAAAATTGTAAAGCATGTAAATAATTGAAAACAATATAGCAATAATAAATTTTATGTCATATTACCACACGGTAAACACTAAGAAACTATCCGACGTAGTTAACTTGATACTGGTTTAATAGAAACAGGGATAACAAGGAAATAGGCGTCGCTACGCCCGCGTAACTTATCCGAAGTTATAACTAATAGCTAGACAGTAGAGTGAATTTAATCTCGACCACAACTTTGTCTTGTCTGTATCGCAGACTTGTTAATAGATATAACTTTATTGTTTAAGTAACTATTGTGCTGGTTTTCAGGATATTGATAAAGTGATTTTTTTATGTGCAACGTATATTAGTTCCTGTTTTTTTTTTATTGTAAAGGCAGTCTATTATAAATATTAACCTTGATTAAAAAAAAAATATCAGGACGTTCTACTTTAGACCATTTTTGTTGTTGAAAATTCTTTTTTTTTCTTTAAGAGGGGTCGGCTCAACATGTTGTTGATTTGACTACGTATTTTACGACCGGCCGCCTGCCTGACGCCGTATTCATTTTAAAATTATCTTTTAAAAAATTTCACTATTTAATTTGACTTTAATCTACTGTGTAATTAAAAAAAGAAGTTGCTAAAAGCCATTATTTATTAATCAATTTATCAGAAATATTTTACTACGAGCAATGCCGGCTCTCTCGTGCCCCTAAAATTAAATGTAAAAATACCCTCAAGTATGTGTTTTTTTATATTGTAGCCGAAGGATAATCGAAAGTTTTTGCCCCTCCCCAACCTATCCTAAGAAGTCTAAAAATCTATTCTTTAAAGCACAAACACATTTCTTTGTCTATAAGTATGGTTACTTTTAGTAACGCAGTTATTCCTAAACGTTTAAGGTTATCAATAACCATACCAACAATTTATAGTTGCGTTAAAATCACTATAAATAAAAAACTTAAACACTGTTAACCGTCTGACGGAATCATGAATCAGGTATATCATTTCTAGTCGATTAGCGCGGGCGGTTCGAGGTGAACACAATCTGGGGCATTAACCAGAACATGAATACCGATAGACTACTGCCATCAATTCCCCTTTCATATGCTACGTGTTGTAATGCTGATATGTTCTTATTCAGTTACAAGGGCAATATTTTTTATAAATTATGCGATTTGATCGCGTCGATTGTTGTTTGCGTAATATTTATACTATACTAGCTGTGCTTACAGCTTCGCACGCGGGGAAATTAGTGTGTCACAAGAGACACAGAAGTAGTTCTTCTGAGTTACCTGTCAAACAAGGCAGAAATTTAATATTAATGAAGGAAGATAGCTCACGGTGTGGAATATTAAAATACCCGTAGCGTGCTCATTCAAAGCGGTATGAAGTTCGCTAGATCAGCTAGTTTAATTAAAAATTATTTTAAATTTTTGTTAACTTACAACCCTTCCTTATTCCCCGAGAGATCATTTATGAAAGGATATATTATATTACATATACGGATCCAAAACGTGGTCGCTGACTATGCGCCTCATAAAAAAGCTCAGAGTCACTCAGCGGGCGATGGAGAGAGCTATGCTCGCAGTATCTCCACGTGATCAAATCAGAATGAGATCAAAGAAGATAAAATAACATTAACGTAATGATTATTGCACAAATTTAATATATTATTATCACTTAATTTTTACCCTAGCAAAAGTCCATGATTTTGCCTGTATGGTCTTAAAGAGAGAAACGGAAGCTTTTTACTTACCAGCCCTTTGTCTTTCTCCTTAAAGATTGCTTTGTCTTCCCATTTGCAAACAACATTTTTATTAAGTTATTCTATAATTACATCGCTACTAATTTGAATTTAAAACTAAATTACGAATGACAATAAAATAATCCCCGCAATACAAATTCAAAGAGAAATCGTTCCGAAAGAAATATTCCCCAACGTCGCGCTAACGGGAGCGCCTCTTGGCAGGATTTACCTTACGCAAACCTGCCTCAGTTAATTGAAAGAGCTTCTTTCATTTAGTGTAATATTTTATGGCACCGAGTCTGAAGCGATGCGGTGCGGTGGGAATTTGCGGTTTCACTTCAATTCGCGCCAATCTTTCTTTACACCTAGCTGTCTCACTCAAATACCGTTTAAGATTATTTATAATACGCAAAGCTATTGTAAAACGTTTCAATCATCCCGGGGATATAAAAATAAAATGTATTTTCTTTTATTATTAATACTTGTGCTTGTACGCGCGATAATCAGTATCACAAAAGTTTTTGTCCCATAAATCCTGACTCCACGGGAATTCACGGGACAAAAAGAAAGGCCATATGGGCTACTTGCTCCACAGCTTCCTCTATCTACTAGTGAAAGTCCCATCAAAACCGGTTGGCCATTCCGAAGAATGTCCTGTTAACCTAAATCTAACTCAATTATTTTTTTGTACAAACTACAAAAATCAGTTCTGTAGATTTTGAAAAAGTCAATTACATACAGACAGACAGCTTTTGGGAAATTTAGTTTTTTTTTATAATATGTATATATAATTTCAATTGTTTTTTTCATCTGGACATTTGTCTTAGAACTTATTAATTACGTTTTCTTTTATTTAAATACTTTATAAGAGTAGGCATTAATTTGCGAAACAAATACAGACGTAGATTAGCTAAGTAATTATTTCACTACCTTCCTTCATCTTCTATCATTATTTCTTTTCAACTTATTAAACTCTATATGTTTAATTACATTACAAACATTTTAGTTAGTTTTTATTATTTGAATAATTTTTAGTAAATTAAATTTTCAAATATTTCAGTGATATATGCTTTCGCAATTTTTTCACAACGTAACAAAGGAAAGATAATTATGCCATCGTTCTTCGGCAATGTAAAACAAGGAATAGAGAGGCGAGGGCGTGTTATAATTAGCATTTAAGTCTGAGGGTTGAATCTGAGGCTCACCGACAATAAACCGGCCACACTTGCGACCGCGTGCTCTGTGAGATAAGGGTCATCGTAACACTCTGCAATTAGCGGTAACATCGTTGCACTACTAACAGCCACGTAAACCCCTACGGACGACCATTTTACGACTTTGCACACCTATCATATTACATAATCCCTCCTCAATCTTGTACAGAAATATTATCTCATTTATAAAAGAAATGTGAAATGTCAAATAAATTATAACGAACTATGTACACAATATACATAACTACGTGATTAACATAATGTTTCTGAAATGTTCCACTTTTGTCTTGTAAACGAGCATAAAGTGAAAGAACAAATTGCGAGTTTCCCCAGTATTTTCCTCGCTCGGAAAAATATATGTTTTATTAAAGCTCGGCATTTCCGAGAGCGAGGCAACCCTCCGGGCGGAGGTGGTTGGGTGTTCGATAGGAGGGAGGGGGTTCGGCGGCGCGCCAGTGTATAACAGACAGTGGAAGGATATAAAACATATTTACGCGCCTATAAAGTACTGTCGTACGTTCGCTCTCCACAATTTTCTTTGTTCACCGCGAGCGGCCAATGATAACGCTTTCTCCCGATCTTTTAAACATATTTAGTTTTCGTCTAACCTAGTTCAGGTTTCATACAATTGTAGAAACCAATAAAATATATTTCGATTTTTTTATTTTGAAGTGCCTATAAATCAATGAAAAGAACTTTACTTAATAGTATTTAAACTATTTTACGTACAAACCTATGGTAGTGACTGCACCGTATATAGTTGGGGTGCAGAAAAACGCGCACTCTTGATCCCATTCATAGTAACTAAGAGCCGAAGCGTTAAAAAGCAAAGCGTGGAGCGTCTTAATCTTGTACGACAGTAGCGCTTAGAGAAGAAACCCCTTGCGTAGGTGAAAGGGTGTAATAACAAGTCTTTACCACCCCCGTCTCACTCCTTTACGGTCGCGGGCTTACCCGTTTGCAAACTTCGAAGATCCGTATTATCGTCGTGCTAACCAGGTCGACACGAATAAGACCTAACTTGCGAAGATTTTGACTTGCCTTTTTATAGCTACCCTTTTTTATTGCAATACTACTGAACGTTTATTGCTACAATTGCTATTTGCTTTTTTACTATAGGTCAATTTAACGCTATGAGGGGTCAGCAGTTATATTGCAATGTTTCTTTATTAATCTATAATGAATTGAAATTTATTATTTTAATATAATTATTGAATTAATCTTATATCGTATGTATATATGTATATTTTGCAAATGGCTCCCAAAGATTTTCGTGAAATTCAGGATGTAGGGGGTTTTAGGAGGGAAAAATCGATCTAGCTAGGTTTCATTAAAAAAAATGTCGTATATCCCTGTTTTCGGGCACTAAAATAATGCTAAAATGTTGTATAGAGTGATGATATATTAGCTGTTATTTGTAAAGTGGTTGTAGCTCAGTGGGTAACGGGCGGATAAAGAATTTAAAATAATTTATATAATAGGGATCAAACTCCTGTTGTTACCAACCTTTTTTTATTTTTTGTAAACTTAAAAAAAATACCGGGCATGGCTCAGTGACCAGGATACTTATTAACTAATTAAATAAGCTGCTACTTGCAATAAAAATTTCATTTATATTACGAGAAGTATAAATAAACAAAACACCTTTAACATTCATAATATCTTACTATAATAACTAGTAGTAAGAAATAAGTGTAGCTATATACCAATTAATAATCGGCTCGTTAATATTAATACTGCACAACCCCCAGTCACAGATTATAGTGTTGCAAATGTAAGCCAGAGATATCAGTTGCGGGTAACGACTGTTTGTAGTCAAAGCACTTTGACATGCGTTTATCAGAGCGAGAGCTCATACCGCAGCCGGGCGCAGTGACAAACGGAATCGCAGAGCACTGACTGAGCTGCTGATCCGACAAGATATCTCGACCTCAGCGTCGAGTGCTAACACTCGCCCGCCTACGGATAATTACGCTCCTTTGACGAACGAATCTTTGTTCTACAGAGTATAGGAATAATTGTACTATTTTAGCTCAGTATTTTTAACGTTAGAAATTTGGAGCAAATAATACAAAAATCTTGTCTTTATTAGGGCAAATATTCTACAGAAAATTACATAGTCATTAAAAATATATAAATATACTAGCTGTGTCTACGCGTGGAAATCTAGTGTGTCACAAAGTTTTCCCGCGAAATCCCGACTCCACAGGAGTTCTAGGATAAAACCTCTATGTAACCTTTATGTTGCCTATAACCTCCTCAATTTTCCAGTGAAAGTCCCATCAAAATCGGTTTAGCCGTTCTGGGCAATGTACTATTAACCTAAATCTTTCACAAGTATTGTACCGTACCGTACAAATATCCATTCAGCAGGTTTTGAGATAATCGATCACATACAGACAGAAAGACAGCTTTTGAGGATTTCATTTTATAATATGTATAGACTAGTGGTATCTGACGCGCAATATATATATATTCACCCTGTTCCTCCAAGATAAAGATTTTTTATATGTTGCCCCAGTTAATATTGTAAACTTGTGGAAAAAGGATTGACTCCTCAAAAGGTGACAGAAACATTGCATCTAAACGGTAGAAAAGCATATGTTATGAAAAGCCTTTAATGAAATACATACAGTAAATCGCTTAGAACGAACTAACAAAAACTTGTTACTACAAAATATTATTTGCAACCATTTTTGTTCAAAATCACAGATTATATTTTTTCATATAAATGGCTCGATATGAACGGTGTTGCACTGTTACCCAATATGAGTGTGATCAATTAGTAATAGTACGCAAGAAAAGTACACAAAAGCTGAATATCCATTCTCACATCAGTATGTGAGCGATTACGGCCGAGCCGCAATTAGCCCACCACAAAGTCCACCGTAATGCTTTAAATACGGACACGAACGGGCTTGCCGTGTTCACATACGCTACTAATTTATTCTAACCCAAACAATTTATACAATAGACCGACCTACGTAACGCGGCGATTAATTTGATTTTTACTGGAAAAAAAAAGGTTGTGTTACCATATGAATTTATTTTTGAAAGATCAACAACTTATAATTTACATCTTAAAAACATCATAACTTTACTATTGATATCAAATCCATTGTTAGTTAAAACAATATTTAATTCAGATAAATTGTTTGCTTTCGGGATTTAGTCATAGATCATTTGAAATTAGAATTTATCGATAAATATTTATTGATAATTACAAAAATATTAAAATTGAAAATGGTTATAAAACTTTGAATAAAAACATCATCATCATTATCCTGACATCCCATTAAGTGGGGATGGCTTGGCTAGCTTAAAACTTACCTTATTTTACGACCGGCCGCCTTCCTGAAGTCAACATACCTTAGTTGCCTTTTACGACATTTCGGTAAAAAATGGCGGGGTTCTACTCAGCCACCATACACACTTTCTCGAACGCTTTTTTTTTAAATTATGTTCCCATGAGTATATAAAATGTAACCTTATAAGTGTAAAAGTAATATTTTATTTTTTACTTGTATTGAAAATAAAATAACTTGTTCATGCAACTCTAGATTAAAATTAAACCGTTTATAAAATATAAATATAAAGTGGACCATTCAAGCAGTGAGTATATTACTGTTATAATTAATAAATGTAAAGCCACTTTTGATAAAGCTTAATTTATTTAATTCTATGCGGAACAAAGTCTTACAAAAATATTATATTACAAAGAAATAATATAAAGTCATTGATCTTAGATTATCTGTAGAGATTATAGAGATAACGCGATGACAGGTGTTAAATTATACGTTCATCAGCTTCCCACCTAACAAAAGATTTGCCGTATTATGCGCGAGATGGATTCATTTGAACTTGTGGTTTTAGTATTAATTGCTCGAATCCACTAACAACAATAATTAAATTTGCCTTTAGAAACTTACTGGTAACAAGCACTTATTTTGTTGAAAACAAAATATTTCAATTTCATTGTCTAGACGGTAGATAATATGTAAAATTATTTTAACAAGTTTTTGACGATAATGATAACAATTTTTGTATTATTCATATTATTCTTTGAAGTACTTTAATCGTCATTCAATAGAAAGCACAATAGTGCTATAGTATTATAGTACCTGGGTGAGCTCGGTGATTTTTTAAACATATAAAAAATTCATTAAAAAAATGGCTGGTAATATCTGGGACTTGATCCGGTTACTTCGAATTCTCTAATCCGCCCGTTCTCCACTGAGCAAAAAAATTTAAAAGTGAGAGCAAATAAACCTTTGCATTCTAATCTATATTTTGAAATGCAAAATAAGTAGTAATCACATTTTTTGGATTTAGTATGGTGCCGCTTAAATAACTTGGTTTTTTGTAGGCATGTCTTTTTACTATCCTAACAAACAAACATAGAATATTCATACTATTGGCAACTTTGGTAAGCAATTTTACATTTTATAGTCCATATATAAAATTACAACATGAGACAACACTGTTAATAATACTTAGGATCGTAGTAATAAACAAAAATACGCTCTGCACTATTGTTTTTTTGTTAATGTGTATATTAATATTAATATAGTAATTATTAATTTATTTCATTATTTCTCCAATTTCATGGATTCTCACGAAAAAAGATGTCATGGTATATTCTATGCTCTTATTTCAATTTCAAGTTTAATTATGGAATGAAAAATCATTCTCAAATATAAGGAATATTTATCGCTCGTTTTTATTTCATTCTAATTACAAAAATTCGAAATACGTTGAAGAGATTAAAATAAATCTTTAATGATTAGATAGCTTGGAACCGGTTACTGGTCCTACGGTGGCGCGGGCTCGTGTAATATCACCAATGTACATTCTCTCGATCTTATTAAAGCACTTTTTATCCCCGTCTCATGTTTATCTTATTAACCGGATCACGTCACCACTAAATTGCATGCAGTTTCTTGCAATACCACCAAGGATCAATTACAGGCACATGTTTTTTTAAAGCACTTCGTCTACATCTACATTCGAATAATGTTCAAGTTCTTGTATATTTAAAATTTATGGTCAAATTATTCTTGGCGCTGTAACATTTAAGTGTGACAATTTATTCAGAATAATTTACCAATTTGATAAATATTTTTGATAACAAAATTTTGGCATTTTTTACACAAATATTGCTATTAATTCATACCTATCTTCGCAGACTTTTACGTCAAAAAAAATCCATAGTCCTCTTATAAACCATTTAGCATAAAGCCGTTTATCGTTATTATTTTAGATTGTAGTACTGTCGCATTATTATAAGACCAACGACATTTTTATCGCTAACTTTCAAACGCGACTGTTTTGTTATGCCATAAATTACGAGCGAATATTGCTTGAGAAGACAGATCATTATTTTATGTGTATCCTAAAGCACTGTTCTCGGCACTTTAACGTACGTTGTCGGATTATTCCCCTCTTTATGCCGTCGAGCTAGATGCGTCGACCACTTTGTTGTTTTATATTTTGTCTCGAAGCGACTTTATGCATCGCCTCATTGCTCTTCGCCGTTTCGCTTAGTTCTCCCTCTTTATTTTCAGCTCACGTTACTATGTAAATTTATTTTAAAAGTAGAGACTCAACAGTGGGTTTTCTCGAAGCGATTTGTTTGCTATAATACTTCGCATAAAGTGCCCTATAATAAAAATCACTTTAAAATTGATAGGGCATAAAGTTTTTATATAAACGTATATATTACAAATAGACCAAGAAGACTGTGAATAAGTAATTGACTATAATGCGTAACTTGTATATTTTGGCATTAATAAAATAAATCCAATGAATTAAATTCAACACTCTATCAAAAAATAATCAAACACAAACATTTTTGTACAGAATAAGTTGTGAGAGTCATTCCGCTTTCCACTATATTCCACAAGAACGAGCTCGAAAATTCACTTTAATACCTTTGTTCTACAACGTTTTACAGTTCTGTTTTGCAAAATGTTCAAGCTTACTAGACAAATGTAAAATTAAAAATATACTTATACGTACTATTCAAATGAAATGAATACCAATGTAGTATTTGTTTTATGTCAATTTATACGAATTAGCCAAATGTATTTGTTGTAACTAACATATTAGTAAACAAACATCAAATCAACAAAACGAAATCGCTTAAATGAGATACAATCGGATATGTACTACAGACTACATCAAAGAATTTCCATATCTTACTTCAATCCATATATTATCTTAGTGATCAGTAAAATTCATGACTACTGTGTTACAGATCTTATATGATAAGTAAATGTATTCCAGCACATTTACTTATCTTTTGAGATCTTTATTTACTTTCAACGGTACTACTAAATAGGGTTTAATAATAATAAGTCTTTAAGGAATTGACGCCGCGTGGTATCCGGCTGAATAGTATAGTACCACCCTCATTTCTTACCGAGGTGTCGTAAAAGACGACTAAGGTAAGTTGTTAACCCACCGTGTGATATCCGGTTGAGTAAAATAGACCACCCTCTTCTTACCGGGGTGTCGTAAAATACGACTAAGTTAAGTTGACGTCAGGCAGGCGAACGGTCGTAAAAACGCAGCTAAATCATGTGACAGCATGTTTATAACATGTTGTGCCGACCCCACTTAGAGTGGGATAAGGGCAGGAAGATGATGAAGTCTTTAAGGAATTGATCGCTCTCTTTAATGAGCCTTTGTAGCTTTGAATAAAATTATTATTATTATTTAATATTTAATTAAATAGGAACTACAGAAAACAATATGTTAACATGAACACCAGTTGAATAACAAAAATCACTTCAATAGTGTTAAAGAGTGGGCCGATTACTCTCATCGTGAAATTGTGTTTAGCGAGTTTATTCATTACTTCGCGGAGCCTGTGGGTGTCGGGAGAGAAACGGGCGGCCCCCATCCCCGCTCTTCTCAGTTTATGGATATAACCTCGACAAAATACCCCTAAAATTGAACTGTTTTTATTACGTACTCTCTTTATCTCTTTTGGTTTGTTGTGCCCTTTATACGGCGTTATAATTTTATTAGGGAGTCTGAAGCACATTATATAATGATTCGTTATGTTTTCTTAAGGTTTTACGTATTTTACCGATAAGCGTTTGTCTTAAAGGGATATAGAACTTTTAAGTTTGTGATTGGCTTTTCGAAGTTAATTTTATTACGGAGTTTTTGTTGATCTTGTCTGCGATTGCATAATCGTCCATCATAACGTTTAAATTTTTATGTATTTAATTTAACTTCTTCTTATAAGTAGTGAACGCTCTAATGGTGTGCCTTTAATAGAAAGTGACGATTAACCATTCAGTGGTTGATTTTAAGATCAACTACCACTATTCTTCTGTTGGTGTATTTATTTTTATATATTCTAGAAAGTACTTATTAGAACTATTATGGATTTTTTAATTTATTTTACTTTACTTCTTTCATGGAATTTGTGGCAGTATTGTATTTAATTTAATATATATTTTTCTCTATCATTAAATGTAAACAATGACTCTGTATCATATAGTTTGCAAATGATAAAACAAAGCGGCTGGCAAAGGACCAAGTCGCGCAGTGCGACACGAGTGGATAGGCGCGCGATTTGCAACGCAAGCACTGCTTACAAACGTCACATCGCTATGCAACCTCCTCTCTTTGCCTCTCATCGCCAGATTTGTACGAATTCATTCTAAATGGAGCTGCCAGATCGCAATTACTCTCCCTTTGAACATACGGAATGCGTTCTACATGACATTCAATTTAATTTGGCGTACAAAGCGCGCGTCGAAATTCTCATTCTCTTTGACCAGAAGCTCTTTATGCAGAGGTGCTTTGTTAATAAAATAGCTGCCGTGTTAACCTGTTTACATGGAAATGATGCTTTCTAGGTTCCATTATGACTTAACAGAAACGATCACCTTCTATTTATAAATGTCATACTTTGTTGGAAACTTTTAACAGATATTACTAAGGAAATATGTATTTTAAATATATTATCGAAGTTGTTAAAATTTTACACAAATTAAAGGATACATTCTGTTATTTTAGAGAAATATTATTTTATTTGATCAATATTTTTTTCTTAAGTTACATACAGTAATAGTTTTTGACATTTTGCGCTCATAATGACGTTCATAACGATCTACTTTCATTGATCAGTTATAGTCATATAAATTTATTGATTGCACTTACCTTTCTATTATTTTATTACTTTCGTCCAAAGGTTGACTATATATGAGATTGCTCATGGAAATAAGACTGTCTTAGCACAATTAAATATAATTTTATTTTTAATTTTTATTGTTCTTTATCTTTACGTGCAATCGAGACTTTTACTTTTCTTTACATTTGGTGGTGTTAAATTTATTTTGTTATTTGAATAGTTCATATGTATTTGTAACATTATACTCGTAACTTCATAGACACTGCCAAATGCAGCGGGTATAAACATTAATTGTTAGGAACACGCATTCTCGGATTTTGAACTCATCCATATGGCTGTCATCACTTTATGTTGCGCATTTATCAAACATTGTTTTGTTTAAAGTTATCATAAATATAAAAGAATTTAGGAGCTTATTCGCTTTTCTTATTGTCCTCCCTAGAAGATTGGATTTGTCAGTTGAGTAGTAACAGGCCGCGAATTGTCCTACTTAAATGATAATTTTTTACTAAACATAGAGGGTAAAGTAACACTCATTGTCTCATTTTATTTATTTATATTTAATTATTTAAAATTATTTGAAACGGGTCAAAAGTTCGATTTGATCCGTGAATTCATTAGGGTTTGTTGTCGGGAGTTTTAATAAAACCGTCACATACCGCTTTGGCGCAGGATATGACTTTTTTAAAGTACTCTGCTCAACAATCCATAGGATTTAGCGTATGATAATTTAAAGCTTTCGTAGCAGCTATTAAGTTAAGTCTTCATCGTCTGGATATAACTCGAAAAAAAAATAAGTATTGCCCGTCTAAATTATTAAAAAAGAAATATTAACACCAAACATCATCTTGTGGTTTCTTTTTAATTCACGGGACGACATAGTTTAATAAAAACTAAAAAAAGTAAGTTAGTTTATACTTGGCTAGTTAATAACTTAACCACGGTAACGGTGGATGAAGCTCCACTAATATTTTAAACAGGCTAATTTTATTTTACCTAACACCATTCGAACCCATGACATCTTGTTATGAGATAAGTAAACGCATAACTACGTCTAGGATCCACTAAAATTTACATTATTATTATGCTATCAAAAGCTCCATTACATTTAGATGATGTAAATTTCCTTTAAATTCTAAAGGACTGAATATTGTATACACAACTTGACCTAAAGTTAATTAATTTACGGCAAACGAGGTAAGCTCGATTAGCTGAATAAATTGAGCTTGCGGCGTCCGTAATCCGGCACAGTATACAACGGGCAACAAAGGCGACAACCCGCCTCGTACACAGGAGAGGCTTAATGCTAACTCATTATGTATTCATATCTGTAATGAGATTGTCCGTGACCGCCCCCACCCCCTTTTGGGCTTCTATTTGTCTTGTCACTCGCATTTCGCCGCTATATTTACACTCTGTCGTTCTTTTTGCACCCATTATTATCTTTTTGCTTTTTTACGAGCTGTAAGGATATTAAAATTTTACCGCATTAGATTGTCAGCTTGTTAAGCTCACTTTTTATTTTACGCCGCTACTTTATGAAAGTAAACACTAGCACAATCTTATTTACGCTCGCTCAAAATCTCGCGCTATAAAATGCACGTTATATCTATAAACAATCTGTTGAAAGTGGAGCCCGCATGAGCAAGCGGGTACAATATTAAACTTGAGAATTTTTATTCAAAAGATATGAGATGCGGTGGAGCACTTGCAAACGGTTAGATAATGTCGGCAGATACTTGACGCAGTCGTTGAAAATTTTATGTCACCTCCCGCTGCATCGTCGACTGCATCTCCCCGCATCCGTAGCGTCCTCGTCGGTACCATTAAATATTTTTTAAATATTGTGTTCAAAAGGGAAGGTAACATTATTGTGTTATAACTTACAATCAAAGACTAATGATTCCGCAAAATTACCGCCATGTTTCTATAAATAAAATCTTGCAATTAAATGAATTTATAGTTAATTAAATATTTTTGTATATTGATTGATATAAGAAGCTTTAAAGTATAGTATTAAATATTCTACAATTTCTCTGATAGCATCTCTTCTCTAGTATATTTCATTACTGTTATACCGCAAGCTGTTTTTTGCTTTGTATAATTTGTTTTTAAGATGTGTGATTCGTTCTGTTATTATAAGTACATCACTTTATTTGGCCTGAGAACTTGTATGTTCCATTAATGTTACTGATATTCATAATATAGTTTTTTTTTATGAAAATCTTAGTTCGCTCTTTATGTTTACTGGTATTGATGGTGTTTAAGTTCATTCTAATTAATATAATAAATCGTTTTTCCGTTATTATTATTAGTCGTAACGGTAAATTAATTAGCCCGAACTGAACTGAAACTGAACTCTGAATATTGCACGAGTTATTCATTGAAATTGTTAAAATTAATCTCAGTATAACTTGAGAATTCTAGGTTCCCAGAAATTCAAAGGTAAGCATCGCTTTGAGTCGTCAACGCTCCCCGTGTTTCCGCCCCTCGGCTTCTTTGTCACAAATCCTGATTGCAACTTCTCAGTGCAGTGCGCTTAGCGTAAGCACTGCGAGCTGTTACAGAAAGATTTTCTCTATTGTGTTGTAAATTCTGCAATATTTTGTTCATAAACTTTCAATGTTATTTTTACTAGGTTTTATTTTTATTATAAGTTATTATTTTTTAGCCGTGTGGTATCCGGCTGAGTAGAATAGACCACCCACATTTCTAACCGAGGTGTCGTAAATAATGACTAAGGTAAGTTGACGTGAGGCAGATGGCGGGTCGTAAAATACGTAGCCAAATCATGTTACAACATGTTTGTAACATGTTGTGCCGACCCCACTTAGAGTGGGATAATGGCAGGAGGATGATGAGTTCGCGTTTTTAATACAAATCCACGATTAAATTTGAGATTACAGCGTATGCCACGCGGTAATTATTGTCGTAAGATCTTTCCGCTGTCACCTGAGTTAATAAATACCTTTTACATTTTAACTTGCGTTTGACAACCCTATAAAGTTTTGATAGGCAAATTGAAAATTTATATAATTCCATTGCAATATTAATTAAACGTTAAAAATATAAAATCACGCACTCGTGAAATGTCTGATACGAAAATATAATTTAACAATACGCTCGCCGCAAATTGAATGAGGTTCGAAATAAATCCTGCGGTCGTTATTCGACTCCCATTTTCCCCCTCATTCCCGTTGCACCCCTGTTTGCGTTGCTCACAGTTTACCCAACAAAATTATCCTTCATAGATCCATATCCATAATAACCTATTTACTGTAACGTAAAACATAAATACGAGTGAAACGGAGGCTTTTGATTCTCACTTTCCTTTATTACTCGTTGTGCTCATATAAATAAACCGAATATCGTACTCGTAAGCTTTACACGCTTCGTATTTTCATTATGGATAATGTTAAACCTTTTTATTGAAGTTTCTCGTTCAACTTTTATATTACATTATTTTATTCTTGGTATGCCATATTTGTAAAATCTTATGTAGCTTGATCGCTATTTGCGCTGCAAACATACTCGTACATAGCTTGTCCCCTTTTTGATTCTTACTTATTTATATTTATTGTTATGTTTATGTTAGTAAAATTTTCGACGATAAATATATTATGACTATCTATTAAAAAAATTATTGTATCTTTATACAGCATTTTAAGTTTATTTTTTTCTTATTATTTAAGTATTTAATCCTATATATCTAAATCAATATTATTATCTGATAACATTATTTTTGTAAAACCAAATAATTTGATTATAACAAATGCAATTCTGCTCTAAACTCGTAGGAGCCAAGGGGTCGTTGCCTTTGAAAGAGCATATGGTAAAATAAAATGCAAATTTCATTAGAACAACATGTTCTGTCAGTCGTTTCCGTTTTGTTAAACTAATGTCCGAAAAATCCGGAGAACACCTATAAACTGTGTGTATAAAACGAGTAAAAGGGGCACCAAAATTTAATGGTTGCTGAAACGGCTCCGATCGTTATCACGGACCCTCTCCCTTATTAGATCGGCCTCGAGGGTCGGTGCCGTAAGCGGCGCTCTAGTGTATCGTAAGTGTTAATTACTTTTGTCAGTCCGCAAGCGTGCGGTTAACAAATCATGTCGTTACATACCTCCACAATCGAGGACACTAATTTACAACTTAGGAAATTGTTTATATAATAAATTGCTATAGCATATTATTTTAAGCCTTCCACAATATTTATATTGTAAAATTAACGCGTATTTATATTTGTTCTTGCTGAGTAATTAATTCTGTAAACTTGTACAACTTAGCATTAATAAATAGTCATTGTTCTAGAGACAGAAAATTATCAATACTGATTTACATACTATTATTTGCAGTCTTTGTCTAAAGAAATTTACATAATTCGCAAGAAGTTATTTCTAGATGGACCAAATGAAATTACAAAAAAAGTAGAATTATCTCTTCTAAACAATCGACCACGGTTTGTAACTGATAGAAGAAGTTTTATCGGCAAAGTTTATCTACCACCTAGCATTAGTTTTCGATATAGTTATCATTTCTCTTTAACAATAACGCGTCTTCATCTTCATCTACTATCATTTTCACTTTATATCAGAAGACAATGGATAAGACCTTAACCGGTCTAATACTTCATTCTTTAAAAGATATAGTGAACGTAAATCATTGTAATTTAAAATTTTAAAAGATTAAATAAAATGGAAATGTCGTCTTAATGTGCTGAAGCCTTAAACGTTAACTGGTAAATCAAGTCGATAAGCATTTTTATTGCACCATTAACAGGACGAAGGTACCGGAGCGATACGAATCTGCGTAATCAATGCCGGAAGCAATCCACATCGCGTTAAGTAAGGCCTAATTGGTGTTAAAATATTAATACGGCCCTTCGGATTGTACCAACGATAATAATTTTGTATGCAATTTAATTAATTACACGACTTATTTTGTTTGTTTGGTTGATATACCCTCTTGTTATACCTCTATTTTCTTTAATACGGTTAACATTTTTTTAGGGCGTGAAAGCTATTGCGGTATGTTTTCTAAACCTTTCATTAGCTTAATTACACATCGTTAAACTATCTACAGTATAACAGTTTCTACTTTCTATATTGAAACATTTGCATCAAAATTCATGTTCTATTTTGTTGATATAATATTTTTATATTTTATGTGCAACAAAATCTCTTTTCACTCAAATTCCCTTTTCATTTTATTGACTTTTTGCGTCAATTCGAAAA
Source organism: Morpho helenor (assembly GCA_029227775.1). Lineage (NCBI taxonomy): Eukaryota > Metazoa > Arthropoda > Insecta > Lepidoptera > Nymphalidae > Morpho > Morpho helenor. The sequence goes on from JARGCU010000044.1 coordinate 7,397,333, forward strand.
AGGCCAACTGTATTTTTACTATTTTCACAGCGTTCCGCCGTAAATTTCCGGCTTCGCGAAGCTCGAGTATAAATCGTTAAATTGTTTTGTGAATTTCTTTACGTTCATTTCTTTCAATTGAAGCATTGATAACAACAGTATCATACAGACAAATATGTACAATAAATAATGTTTTTTTTTATAATTCTCGTGGCCTATATATATATATAATATATATATAAGCTATAATTTTTTTAAGGTAAACCACCATGACAAAGTAAAACAATTAGTGCTATAATGTTGTTTTTAAAGTTTTAAATAATTGGCCGTATTGCCGTTTAAATTAACCTTTGTGCGTCGGAAATACAAGAAAGCGTTAACCAATTCAAATTAGTTGAATAATTACTACTATTAGTTAACTAATTCTAACGCTAACAGTATTTAAGTACTGTAGAAATAAACCTGAATGTACAACATAGGTATTATTTTTACTACCTCCCCCTGTCTCAAGAAACGAAACTATGTAGAGTGGTGGGTGTTGTTAAGCACTCTGCTCCAGGACAGTTTACCGACTCGCACATATTCCAGAACATTATTCGAGTGACACAGATTTTACACGACAAGAACTTTTCTTCCAAGACACGTGGGTGTTATACACATAACACCAACATCAGTCTACAAATGATCCTTAGTTATAACCTACAAATATTTAGTACTTTTATTACTATTTACTAGGATAAATCTAGGAATCGCAAAAACACATGGACTACGAGACTCGACCATCGCCACCACAGTACCAAGCCAATACACTATCACAAACTCAACAAACGTTTCACCCCGCAATCGAAGCATCATCAGCAGATAGACACCATGACAAAATCGCAAAGCGACGCATCACCCAAACAAGCATAGTTATATAGTAATTGGTTCAATCTCCAACATTGGTATGTTATTTGTGGGATTTATATGAAATAAAAAAATATAGGTAATAATCCAATTGTAAAGAGAACCTATATGTATATTTTTAGTAGTATATAAAATATAAAATCAGTCTTTATAGGATGGTTATTTCCAAAAACATCAGCAATCATTCTGTAGGATTATTAATCTAGTGATAATTCAATATTTATATTAAAAGCAACTGACCACGCTTTTTTGTTTGTCATGTCATCGGGTAATTAATACAAACACAATCTGATCAGCGAATTGTACTGGCCGTCTCGTTTGTGATAATGAAATCGTCATTAATAAATTATTACCATTTTAAATAAAATTAACATATTGTATGCAGCCGACGTTCTGTATGAATGACCGTTTTAAGATATAGTTGTTGGTTTGTTAGGACAAAAAGGTATTTATTAAACTTTACCTACATCTTTGTGTTTGAACAAATGCAAATAATGCGCTTATTAATAGGGTATAAATATCAGTAATTGCCAAAATGTATTAATTATATGGTTATAGTTGGCTATAACCTATAGGCTAATTTTAATTGTCATGAAGTAAAACAATATCCAACAATCCATACTAATAATATTGTTATTGCCAAAGTGTTCAAACAGAGCAACGTGTGTGTTTAAAGTTATTTGGTGAAAAAAATATTATTTTCTAACACCAAATAACTTTATAGCCATTTCAAAAACAATTCAATAACTTTGCACCGGAAGCGGAGATTCCCTCCAACTCAAACATTTCCCCCAAGATAAGGAACGAGGGACGCCGTCTTTTATCCGTTTTTTTTTCTCTCTTTCGGATAATTTATTCCAAATTAATATTTTCTGAAGGGAGCTCTTTATTACGTCTTTCGGCTATTGAGCCATTGTCTGAATAATTTATACCATTCACGTTCCATTGTAATTCATGAAGCTTGGAGATTTCTCCACTCGACATTTGAAAGGTGTGTTTGGTGGAACAGGATTACCTGAAAATATATTGCAATACGTTGTATTTTAGCATCTTTATACTAACTTAATAATATACTACATAGGTTTATTAAATGGTTATAGAATTATCATTAAATATTAAATAGAATTAAATACCTACTCAAGGTATTTAAACTATAACGAGAAATACGGGATATCTCATCCAATATTTATAGAATAGTTCATCATTTCAAATAACAACAGACAATTTATCTATAAAAATATCATTTATTTATTTTTATTTCAATATGTTACATATTTGGCAGGTTAGGGCAAACACCTTTTACATTATAGAATACAAATTTCAATTTTATCAAGTCAATTAAGTGGTCATATAATTAACAATTTCAATTTATTTAATGCAATTGAATGAGTATATCTACATAAGAGTTACTCTTTCCAGAACTTTAGCATAATGTAATATGTTATGATAATAATGCTATGTAGACTATGTGACTAGATGGTTCAACTAGTGTCGTCCTCGCTTCTGCTCTATCTATCATCCATAAAATATACTCTATCATCCATAAAAATTGCTAAACTCGCTATCGTAATAAATGTATTAGCACCACATCACTTTACTTTCTATTCCTATATTATATCGGTATCAAAATGATCAATCGGACCGCCACACGTCTGAACTCATTCCAAATCTGATCCAGAATTTGAGGTCCTTTCAACAATCACAATTAAATAATACCTGAGTTGATTTTACAAATTGTTAACTGACTGGTATCATTAGACTCTAAGACATTCACGTCGAGGATATGTGATTAAGTTTTGGATGGTGTTTTTACTATGGGTTGAATGAGAACAGTGTTAATCTGATAGACAAAGTTTGCAACGTTTTTGCCTTAAAGTTGAATCCATATTTATGGTGCTCGTAAAACTGCTTGAAGAGTTAATCAATAAATAAATTTCACAATGCTAAATCTAATATCTCATCTTATAAAATATTAAGCAGGCAACTGTATTTTATCTTTATTATTAACTGAATCTTATGATAATATATAAACCAAAACATGAAGCAATACAGACACGATTTTTATTGTAAATTGCTGACCTTGATTCGACTAGTAATTTCAATATAACTGAAAGGTATGTATACTAATAAAAGCACAAATGATTGAAAGAACATTTTAAAAGTTTATTGAAAGCATATCTATCTTCTTTTGAATAATACAGGTGTACATTATTTGCCCTATTTTATATACAACAAACTTTCTGATAAAGAAAGTTTAATCTAGTATGAATCCGACTCCGAAATTTGTTTTACCGAAGGTATATTTTACGCGGGGGCATATGCCATGTATTTGGCTTTCCAAAGCCGTTTACATGTGTATTGTATCGCGAGAAATGCTCAACGGAGCATTTTGCTGGGCGGGCGGCGCGTGCGCGAGGGGAGGGGCGCGGGCCGCCGCGGACGACGACCGGCCGTGTTGCCGCACCGCACCGCGCCGCTCGACTTCCTCCGTACCGCACTCTCGCCTCGGCCGTCGGGCCGGTATAGTGTCGTTGTGTTATACACTCGCTGTCTTTGTCTCCGCTCGCATCACGATCTATTGTTATTTTTGTTCGTTGGTGTATTCGTTTTCAAGTCACAGAACGACATCCATGGATTACAGTGCTACACGGATTGCAGTGATTATCAACTGGATTTTAAAAACTGTCAAACTGCCATAACTTTAGCGACGTCAGTTAAACCAATTAACTTAAAAGTTATAGTGTTTCTTATTTAATATAATACGCTGTACATGTGTCGTGATTGTACAATACAATAATTAATTATATATATGCTTTTCCGTGTATCGTGTTGTGTGAACTTTAAATGTTTGAAATAATTATACTATAAAAGTTTTAAAAAGTTATCATAGTGAGGATCAAGGATTCACATAAAAGCAATGCTGAAGGTAGCAAGAAAGAAGGCAAGAAAAAAGGCGGTAAACACAAGACCGAAAGCAACGGAACGGTGGCAAGTCATAAAAAAGAAAAAACGTCCTCTCTCCTAAAGACTGAAAAAGAGCGCTCGAAACGATCACCAGCAAAAGACGATATCGAAAATGAGGTATAGATAGCGTGATATTTTAAATTCAAATTCAAATTCAAATTCAAATAATTCTTTATTCAAATTGGCCTTTACAAGCACTTTCGAATCGTCAGATTACAATGAAGCTACCACTGGTTCGGAATGGTGCACTTACCGAGAAGAACCAGCAAGAAACTCGGCGGTCACTCTTTTCAAAATTGAGTTTTACAATAATGGCTTAATTAAGAACAATTTAAAAAATTTACAATATAATCTAGTGCGTAGCTGGTCGCAATTTAAAACCAAGCTTTCTTATCATCAATATAGTCCTCAACAGTATAATAAGCTTTATGAATCAGTGTCTTTTTAATTGCTATTTTGAACTTGTGTAAAGGCAAGTCCAAAATAGATTGTGGAATTTTATTATAAAAATGTATACCGAGGCCCACAAACGATCTACGAACTTTCTGAAGCCGTATCCTGGGTATTATTAATTTATTTCGGTTCCTGGTTTGCCTATTACTAATATCACTTTTTTTATTAAAAAGATGTATATTTTGTCTCACAAACACTATATTATTATAAATGTATTGCGAAGCTACGGTGAGAATACCTATTTCTTTAAATTTATCACGGAGCGAGTCACGTGGTTTCATATTATAAATCGCACGTACAGCTCGCTTTTGCAAAACGAATATTTTTTGTATATCAGCTGCCTTACCCCACAGCAAGATACCGTATGCCATAATGCTATGGAAATAAGAAAAATAGACAAGTCTTGCTGTTTCAATATCAGCTAATTGCCTAATCTTCCTAACGGCATAGGCAGCGGAACTAAGTTTACTACAAAGATTAGTAATGTGGGGTCCCCATTGCAGCTTTGCATCCAAGGTTACTCCCAGAAAAACAGCTAAGTCTTCTGTTTTTACTATTTCATTATTAATTTTTACTGTATTTACCAATTTTTCAACATTAGGCAATGTGAATTCTAAGCATTTAGTCTTATTTGTATTTAAAAGAAGATTATTTACTGTAAACCAATGCGATACCTGTGACAAAGCACTGTTCACATCGTCAACTTTTGTTTTGGTTTTGTCAATCTTAAATAATAATGATGTATCATCTGCGAAAAGTACTACGTCACAAATATTGTTTACATAAAATGGCAAATCATTTATATATATTAAAAATAGGAAGGGACCCAGAATAGAGCCTTGTGGCACACCCATTTTCGTGATTGAACCGGATGACTTTATATTATTTACACACACTCTTTGAATTCTATTACTGAGATATGAGGCAATAAGCTTCAGTGCAGTACCTTTTACCCCATAGTGGCTTAGTTTTCGCAGGAGAGTCTCATGCTGAACACAATCGAATGCCTTTGACAAGTCACAGAAAACACTAAAGAATAACATAACAACGAAAATAATGTGCAAAGAGTACTGACACTATAATGTAATACAATAAAACTTTGTTCATATTAGCAATTCATTGCGACATCAATAAATATGTTGGCACAGCGCTTTAGAAATGTATACGATTTCCAAACAATCTTCTACATAGATGCAAATTGGACAATTTCCAATTCAAACTATTTTATAAATCACTTGTCGGTCTTTATTTCTCTCAATATTGAATGCGTTAGTATTCCACGTTTTGCTAAAAAAAAAGGCACAAACATTGTGATGTCAAATAAAAAGAATTACACACTTTTATTCTTCAAATAAAAACAAACTAAAGCTTTTATACAGTACAGTAGCGATAAAAAATACACCATCATTTTAAATGGAAAACATGTTTAAAAAAAAAACGTTCTATCTTTCCGATCATGTATTGTTTTTTGTTCACTTTGGCATTTATGCATTTAAAGTGTTAACAAAAGCTAATGCGGATATGGGTTTCTGTGTTTTTATAGTTGTTATGATATCTGGCATTATTGAGGCTTATTTATCCAAATGAGATAATGTTTTTACTAACCTTTTTGTTAAAAACTTCAGATAAATTGATTAATCTCTTATAAATTACAAGAAATTTTAAATTCGATTTTACGTTGCGTCAAATGCATAGCTTTTCTAAAACATTGGTCAGGTGTGAACAAAGTTTGTTAACGAATTAACTAAGTTACGAAAAACTATATCGTCATTTCATTAGACGAGCTGATAAACTAATAATTCCTTGAGCTTAATTTTTTTTTTATATTATACACATTTCAATTATTTAATTATGATCGTGTACTGTTAATTAAATGAAAAGTGTAGCTTGAACCCGGTTTTAATAATTTATTAAGTCAAGCAATTGGTTATTACCCATGTACGTTTTTGACATCTTTTGAGTACTTTTTGATTAACATGATTATAATAAGTCTTTTGCCTAAATTTCTGTGGCCTTTTACGTATTTTTGGGGGAATAAAATAGGATGACATGCTCGATATTCCAAGCTGCTGATTAAGTTGCAACTGAATTTATTTTATAATTCGGCTGTTAAAAGAGGCATATTAATTTATAGAATTAGGCGTTACTCTACAGTGATCCATGATAAAAACATAATATTAAAATTATTTTGCTCTTTTCTTTAATATTTTTTGACGAACATGATTATAATAAGCCTTTTGCCTAAATTTTTGTAGTCATTAACGTATTTCTGGGGAACAAATACGATATCAAGCTCAATGTTGCAAGATACTGATTAATTTGCAACTGATTTGATTCTGAAATACAGCTGATAAAAGTGGCATATTAATTTTAGAATTAGGCGTCACTCTTCAGAGATCCATAATAAAAAAGTAATATTTAAGTTATTTTGCTATAATCCGCGATAAAGCGGAGAAAGAGCTATCTATATTAACAGTTTCATCTTCATATTTATGATATCGGTTAACACAGTAGCCGCATATAAGGATGGAAGGTCAATAGAAGGCTAATAGAAGGATCTAAAAATATTCAATGTAACATGTTTCCTGCCACGAGTGCCATGGAAATACCCGGTGACATAATTATCAAACACTAATAATAATATATTCACATTGAAAAACTAATAGAATTGTTATTGCGCTTAGTCACGATAACCGAAACAACGCGGTTCGCTTTTAGCTCCGTGCAGCCATTACGTTCGAATGCGGTCAAATGTTATAGCTCCGGTAACTACGTAATTACACTTTCTATTGCCCGACTATTAAATTCAAATTTATCGCCAACACGCAATAATAAATTATTTATAATTCACCAAAGATTATATAAATTAGTGTCGCCGGCTAAGCCTTGTGTAATTTTTTTTAATATACTAGGTGTAGTATATGTAGGTTGAGATGTATAAACGACATAAAGACACAAACGTATCATTCATACATCAATATCAATATACCGTACACAGCCTTTAGCGCACCATGTCATTAGCGCCGGAGCCGAGGGCGAGAGTGAACATGAAGTGTAACTTATAATTAAACTAGCGACCTGCCCCTGCTTCGCACGGGTATAAAATATATATCCCATGCCATTCAGTGAAAAAAAATGATTGAAATCGATCTAGTAGTTTTGATTTATTCATTACTGCCCGTGGCCCGCAAGCGTTAAATTTGGAGAAAAACAATTTCCTTTCCCTATACCAAGAAGATCTCCTGCTATCTTTGGAATATCTAAATTCATATAATACATTTTTACTTATTTACTTTTACATTTTCCCTATGTATTTTATTTTTACAATTAATTACAGAATGTCTTTAAAGAAACTCTTGAAAGAGCGACTTAGCTGCTAAAGTCGAAGTATTATAGGCGCGAAGCGCGGCGTCCTCACGGCATTTTAAATCTGTAATATCTCCGAAAACGGCCATATTGATCTATATTAAATCAACAATTTATTTAAGGTACTTAATTGGATAAGGATTAATGCTGTATTGTATAAAAATTGCTTCAAAAATAAGGCATTATTTTTCGTAAAAAGTAAATGACAAAAAATGCTATAGTGGGTTATCCATAAGAGATAGACATATACCATCGCGGACTTTTCTGTAGACCTTTTCAAGGTGTACAAATACTAAGTACATTATTTTGATAAATCTCGTAGGGTTTAGCCTGCGTTTGCAATGTAAGCGGAAAAAAATGTAATTATTTACAGAAACCTCAAAAATTACAGTATTTCTCTACTCCGTATTGAATGTTATTATACGTACAAACCTTCCTCTGGAATCTCTCTATCTATTAAAAAAAACCGCATCAAAATGTGTTGCGTAGTTTTAAAGTTTTATGCGTACATACGGAGAATGCGACTTTGTTTTATAATATGTAGTGATGCAATAGAAGTAACGGCCTGTTGCTATGCCCTTGCCTAGTGGGTTGACCCTCCTTTTTTGTCAGAGCTCTAAGACTTACCACGCTGCTTTAATGCGAATGGGTAGGTTACATTTTTTCCCAGAATTTTCCGGAAATATACAGTTTTCCTCAAGATGTTTTCCTTCGCCGAGAAGCCTGTGATAAATTGCAATTATCAATTAGACACAAGTTTTAATAGAAAAACTATTTGGTCTCAGTCACACGCTCTACGCTGGTCTATCATACACAAGACACACAAATGCAATAATATTAATATAAAAAAAGCGAATAATGATAATAGAATATTATCTCATCGGATCTTATAGCATAATAACATTATTAGCGCAAAGTAAGCCGAATTCTATAAGTTAACTTACGATTTGACATAACTGTAGAGTCAGTTATCTTGTTTTATATAAAAGGTCTATATATTATACACTTTAATAAATTAAACACATTTCGTTAGATTAATTTAGATCCAAAATAGTCTAGTGTTTTTGCAAGTCCTGCTTTTTATGGATATTGTTTATTTTTGATACTGGTTCCTCCTTATTATTCAAATGACTTAGCAGAAAAAGCTTAATGTTTCCGATGTGGATTGTAAAAAAACACATTAGAATTAATTATGATATATATCTTGCTTATTTAAATATTTAATCGAGGTCTTGGTAGATATAGATATCTGTCTAGACAAGCAGACTGGGAAAAAACTTTAAATTTTGCTGTTTTTGCTAAATTAGTGAATATAAAGAATAGAGATATTTTTAATCGTGTAGAAAAAATTTATGTTTTGTTTCATTCTTGGATCGGAACGAAGATCCGACTTATGGTTTTATAAAAGAATTACTTTCCAGGGTGACCTAAGTGGTGTAATATTAGGTAAGAAATTTGTTTGTAACTGAAGGTGCATTTTTATTTACTTTGAAGTCAGTGAACGAAACTTAAAATTCAATGAACATTGAGACGTTAATATCATTGGCTCAACTTACACACCTGTTAGCGAACTATAAACCACATTGAGGTCTTTTGTTGACATACGTTTTCTAGCCGTAAGAAAATACTTTTGATTCGGGTGGATTGGTTACGGTCCTGAAACCGTGCCGTTGTGCTGCCGCGCCTGTTAACATGTTTTCATACTGATTCATAGAACAATAATGACCGTGTGTGTCGACACGGCGAAAAAATGTATGAGAAAAATAGGGCCTTAAAGTAAAAAAAAACGTGTAAACAAAATATAATATATTAGCTATCCGACCACGCGTTGCTGTTGTTCATGCTGGTGTCGAATTCCATTCGAAACAGAATTCGAAGAGTTAAAAAAATATGATTCGATCGCCGCTTAAAATTCAGAGGATCGTTCTAAAGATTTTCTGAAAATTGCATTAAAATCGGTCCAGCTGGTTCGGAGTCCATAAATGACGTACGGACGTATTATTTTTATTTTTATATATTATAAAGATTTTTTTTCGATAACATGATTAAATAAGTACATTTCATTTAACTTGAATCCATTTGTCAATCATTCTAAAACGTTTATAATTTTATTATTGAAGTTTTGAATATATTTAAATATTGAATTTTATAAATATGTCGCTAAATAAAGATAAACACGAATCGCTGCGTATAATTTTATTTACTTAACAAGCACTCACAGCTATGTTAACATAATGTGTGACAACATAATAATAAGTTATAAATAGGATAAACCGAAGATGCTTTTCCGCATGTGCTAATTATTTGCAAAGTTGAACCTATTAAATAACATCATATATTTAAATGATATTTATTCCAATAATAATATACAATATTATTTCCAATTCAATTATAATAATGGTCCATTTGTTTAACTACGTTCACTAATGCGTTTATTCTACAAACTAATATAAAACTTATTTAGACGTTAAACTTATGAAATTTATTTGTCATGTACACGATAACGTTAAAATGAATATTTGGGTTATTTTAGTTTCATAACTTTCTTCTGAGTTTCGCTGCAATTTCGGTCATTATTGTATAATTTGCCTTAACCGTGTGGTATCCGGCTGAGTAAAATAGACCAACCTCATTTCGTACCGAGGTGTCGTAAAAGGCGACTAGGGTAATTTTACCCACCGTGTGGTATCCGGTTTAGTAGAATAGACCACCCTCTTTCTTCTTTCGTAAAATACTACTAGGGTAAGTTGACGTCAGGCGGCCGTTCATAAAAAAGCAGCCAAATCTTTCGACGGCACGTTTCTAACATGTCGTGCCGACCCTACTTTGAGTGGGATAAGAGCAGGAGGATGATTGTATAATTTGTCTGTAGAAAACCTTTAAAAGAACATTAGAAATGTTTACGAGCAGCTAATTTTTATACAAGTGACGGAGATGTCGTTTAACAATTTTATTATCTAGACATCACTATTAGATTATAATAATCTTAGTTTTCAATTAACTATAATTCACTCTTAACTATAATTATAGCAGAAACTACTTATTATCCTATACAGATGAAAATTTAATCTATAATGCCTATATTTTATGAAATTCATCCCATATTTTTCTTAAGAGCAAAATAATACAAAGGTTTTAAATAATTCACGCCGTACGCCGAGAGGTTTGAATTTTTCCCATTATATATTTATTTACTAACAAACTCACGTGAACTGCATGTGATAGATTACAATACTTGTTGCGAACGGTATATATTTGGCTAGTAATTTCCTTTTTAAGTTCCAAATCTATATACCTAAGTTCATCAAAATCGGTTCACTGATAGGATGAGAAAATGTACGAAATAACGTTTTATCGCAATTAAGAAATTTAACTTTGAAACAGTCTCACAGGTGGGTTTAAAATTTGGATTCAAATATTACTAATGGTACTTCGCTTAATTTCCAGTGTAAAATACCTCAATATTTTTTTTGTCTATTCCCTAAAGAAAATCGGCCATTCTTATACTATATATTAGCCTGGTACATAAACTTCAATTATACCAAATTTCATGTATACTCCAGCGGATTAGCCGCAAAAGCATAACAGCCAGACAGACTTTCGCATATACTATATGACTATGGATATCTCCGATTGATACACTAAATAATAAACAGTTTCTGATCATTGCCACTATGTTAAAAATGTAATAGTTACTTCTGTTATAATATCGATTTGTATTCGCAATTTTTACCACGCATCTATTAAACTGATCACGAATAAACAATTGTAGTATAAAATATTCATTTCTTGTACGTTGTTGTTTACCACGCCATTCATACAAATTACTTCACATTTCAGAAAAACATTTTAAATCTATTTGTATTCCGCAAGGCGGCACTAAAGCCGTCACATACTTTGTGTTAATCTATTCTTGACAGCATTTGTTTTATTTCCTATCGTCTAGAAATTCTTTAAAGAGATGCGTTGCAGGAAAATATATTCGCCATAGTTCTCTACACTTTTTAGAAAAATATGTGATTGATGAGTGAAAATTTACACATACCGTTTTGTGATGTTTCGGTGGCAAGTAATTTAACACATGCAATAAGTCAGCTTATTATATCAAGTGGGACAAGAATGCTCACAAGGTTATTACAACATATTTTTCCAATATTCTATGACAAAGTATGATTTTGGATTTGAGTATGCTTCTAAATAACATTCCAAACGCCAAAAAGGGCCAAGGAAGCAAAGTGCCGTTACTCGTTCGCAAAACGTATAACTTAATAACTATTTGTGAAAGTCATAATATCCAATTTACTTAAGTTAATGAGTAAAGTAAATAGTGATTTATATTTTTAAATACATTGTACTTTTACCCTTGGATCTAATGTCGTAAAAATAGTCAGAAAATACTAATAAACGGAGTTAATTAAATTTATTGATTTTTACTAACTGTAACAAAAAATATTCAAAACTAAATATACTTACAACAATTTTTGGCACAATATTATTTAAAAAACTTAAGAAAACCAGTCGAACCTGCTTATTTCAAGCTAGTTAATCCAATTATTGTAATATGACAACAGAAATCCGTAGACTATTAGAAAGTCGCCGAAGGCTACCATCGCGAGTTATTTGAACTTTTCTACGAGTCTAAAATCTCGTTGAATTTTAAGTTCTATCCTATTAAAAGTTTGCAAAAGTATTAGAATTGCGAATGAGGGGCGAAAAGCTATCAGTTCTTTTTTTTATTCCCCCTCCTACTCGGTATTAATGGGTGAGACGGAATGAGCAGGACTTTTAAATTATTGTATTAAAGTAAAAAAAAAATATATTAGTCCTTTTCAAAATTATTCTTATCCGATTAATTTGAGCACAACTAACCGAAAGAACGAACTAATTAACGTAACAGAAATCAGATTTAAAATATAATGAATAACATGTCGCATTCGCAAGCATTTTCAGTGGTAGAAATATGTTAAATGCTTTCAAACAAACATGTTGTCTGCATTTTTTACAACTAACTAGTCATGCAATTTTTTTTTATTATTTTGACAGCGTTGACTAATGGGGTCGTTTATTTTTATTGCTGGTTTATTTTAACTCCGCGTGTTTTCCTCGGGAGTCGGGCGACGGAACTATTATTACTTGTCGACACGACATCATTCATCGCACTAATATACCCATGATTATCTATTTTAATATTAAGCCGTTTTGACAAGTGGCCAACATTCATTGTACAAAAACTCTGCAAAAATAAAAGATAAATACGACTACGATAAGCTACGATTTTATCATTCCCAAGACCTATTGCGTTGTAAAACTATTTGAGCGTCTCTATTACGAAGTGGAAGGAACACTGTATTATATTTATAACTACATCCAATCCGCAAAGATATCTTAAAACTCCAATTTAGTTTTACGACATCGTGAAATAAATGTTTTAAAACACGACAGAATGCTCTTTTGCAAGAAGGAAAAAGATTGAGAGTTCATGAATATTATCTTGGCAAATAGCCGTGGCCCAATAATTCTTTTGAACATTAACAATTTAATCTTTTCCTCTGACTTTATGATACAAAAAGAAATATTTAACTTCAACTATCTGCTTTTAAACTATATAATATGTTTTATAGATGCCGCGATATGACTAATGTATTTGTCAATATTCACATTATGACGCGACGATGACATTTATTGTATCTTGACCTCTGACTAATATTTACCAGAAAGTAATAAATAATCTCTTAATGTATTCAATGCGTATAAAGAAAAAATATATCAACTAACAATATTTGTAAAACACTTAAAGCTTATCGCCGGAGACACGCCGACTTATTTATATGGGGCTGTGATTAACTTAATGTAAGGTGTCAAGAGAGCAGAAGTTATCTAATTTTGAATTATTATTTAGTAATTTATATTTATTTAGACTAGACTAAACAATTTGTCATGAGAGATACTAGATACGGATGAAAAAAGGAGGAAATACTGAACATCACTTCCAAGGACATTAAATCACCTGGTAAAATTTTGAAGGTTGTACTGTCTGGACAAAAGTGGTACTATTGTCCTAACATATAAAATTGTTCATTGATCTCTCATCTGACTTCGACGATGGCATGCTACTCTTAATATAGTTTAAAACAGACTTAGCAAAATGTGCTCATTAAAATACTACAAAGTGTTTAAACTTAAAATATTACCCATTATTTAGGTATTAAAATAAAAACGGCAAAAATATATATACCGCAACCATATGTCTTAATTATATGAGTTTATTACCTACTGGATAATAATACCTGCATAATGGTATAACATTTGCATTTTAAAGACGCGTATTTGCATATCATGTCATCGTTTAAGAGTCGGGTGTCTATTACAAAAGGCGAGCGGCGCAGACTCGCGGCTCGGCGGCTTCTTTGAAGATGTCGCGTTATGTCGGCTGCCTGTCGCCACCGGACGTCGGACTGCTGTCGGCACGCGCGCCCCATACTTGATTTATCACTCCATTGTTGCCGACGACCTACGAACCACCCTCGATTAGGGTTGCCTGATATAACAGCTTTTCACTTTTCCCAATCTGTGAAATAGATTAAGTATTAATAAAAACTAGCGATCTCCCGATAGTGATAAAATGATTAGATATTCATCATGATTATGATTATGTTTAACATTCACTGAGACTAGAGGCAAATAATATTTTTCCTTACACTTATTCAATAAAAAAAACAATTTTCTCAAAAGGCATCCCATTATTTCTTTCTCAACAACTCTAATGATACATATGACGGCGAAAATGTTTTTTATTTTATCGACCCAATTATTTGAAGGTTGTTTTTTAAACATGTAACAATATTAAAGACAAAATTTTAATATCTCAACTTGACCACCTTAACCATAAACAAAAGAGTATACCAGTGTGTGTGTAAATGTAGAAAGCATATCTGTTCTCATGCCTTACAACTATATTCGGATCGTCGGTTCTTTTGTAAATATATGTTGATTTTACTCACTGATTGATTTGATAAGTAATAAAAAGATCTTGCGGGCATTTATTTTTCAGCATTAAGTTTTTTTAACGCTTGTTCCCCTAATCGTCATATCGTACAGCTGTCCTTGTTACAATAATTAATCAAAAAATTTAAATCGGAAACTCTAAGTCAGTAACTGAATTTTCATAAGTAAAAATTAAATAAATCGTAGTCTACTGTTTTTTTAATCATAAATATTTCAGTAAACTATAAACGTCCACGGCATACGTTTCGGATACGTAAATAACTTTATTGAGCCATATACCCGACTGATCGTAAATGTCGTCAAGTAATTACTTTCATTCCCCCGTAAAGACCGCTACTCAGCTCGCCGCTGTTTATAAATGATATATCTGAAAATACTTATAAACTAAACCCATTAAAACTAATTACTGCTGACAACGTTTTCATTGCTCTGGAAAGTTGTAACGATTAAATGGTGATGAAATTCGATAATGGCTTGTGTCCATTCCTTCTTGCTTCTGAACTACCTTTTAAAATTCTATCCTACTAATATTATAAATGCGAAAGTTTGTGAGTATGAATGTACGTTTGTTACTCTCATTCTAAAGGAATAGGATGATATTGAAAAGCGCCATCTATTATCGACATATCACACGACAACAGTCCACGCGAACCAAGTCGCGGGTAAAAGCTAGTTCCTTATAAACGTTTTTTTTGTATATAAAAAACATTATTCTCCTGCTCTTATCCCCATTCTAAGTAGGGTCGGCACAACATGTTTTAACCACGTTATGATTGAATTTGGCTAGGTATTTTACAAGCGGCTGCCTGCCTGAGGTCAAATTACCTTCGCCGTTTTTACGACACCGCAGTGAGAATTGAATGTGGTCTATTCTACTCGGACGGATACCACGCGGCACTTAACTTAGTCGTCTTTTTATATAAAAATGTTTTAATTAAATAAAATAATAATAGGTTAACAACGGCTTAATAATTTTTCGATCAATAAATAATATTAAATAATATAAAATATTCGATGTCGTTATTTTACAAAAATATGAAAAAACTACGGAAACTCATTTGTGAGAATAAAATACTCGTTAAATTTAGAAAAAAAAAAAACTTTGTTATTGAAGTTGGTCGCTCGCAAAATATATTTATCCTCTGTATCTACTATCGACACTCCTTACCGTTATTATCTCAACTATATAACTAGTATATTACGTTGTTTTTTTTAAATTTATTTATATTTTTGAAGCTTGTGACAATTATAATTATCGTGGTAATTTTGAGTTTTATTTTATTACGTATTGCTTTTATTTTATCATTTTTTCGTATATTACACAGTGTGTCGCCAGTGATTTGAAATTTGTGATTTTTAGTGTTAATTTAATGAAAAATTTCACCGTGCTCTCCATTTCAAAAATTATATCGATCCGTTATAATGTATATTCGAATTCAAAATATTCTTTATTCAAGCAAACTTGTAAACAAGCGCTTTTGAATCATTAGCTCTACTGCTGGTTAGCTCTACTGCTGGTTAGGAAAAGATTACAAACAACCACACATTTATAATATTAGTATAGGTATTTCATCACTAGATGTTAAAATTTACCATTTCTATGCATTGTCACTTATAGGCCATTAGGTAGACTATAATATGTTTATAGCAATACTTAAATCTTTGATTCTAGAGCTAAAAAACGATAGCACATTGTAAAAAGTAATTACGTCAATATTTAAAGTTATTAACATTAAAGTTTCACTCTATGTATATTCCAATCATACCTTCATATGATATCTGTCCTGCAACATGGTCCAACAAGCGGATATCGTGTATTAAGCATGAACAATAAGATGTACATCAGCATAACTTTGAATACTAATACCTTCATTATACCAGCTGGCGTTGGCGTAGAGTCCCTCACCTGTCTTTTGAATATATGAGATCATCTGAACAACGCACCATCATTATGTTAACGACAATGACTTTAAAATTAAATTACACAGTCCTATGTTAAATATACCCTTATTTCCGGAAACTAAATTTCGTAGAAAACTCGTTTAAACGCATATTTTCTTTGTTACAGGCGAGTCCAGAAAATAGCAGAAATGCTTCCCCTAGATATCACGATGCTTCAATGGACGATGTAAGACAAACCTTATTTTATTACAAATGTCCTTAATTTAACGGCATAGAAAAAATAAATATTCATCTTTACATATCGTTCCCAGGAAACAGCATTGCATTTATTATAGCATTATTTAAAAAAAGTTTTTCGTTAATTATCTAATTTGTCGCCGATTCAAAGTTAAGTTTTTCTTTCAGGCATCAGATGCCGGCACTCTGTTCCGGATGACAGGCGCGGGTGGCGGTGGCGGTGGCAAGAATGAATTGGTGGCGCGAGGTGGCAGTGGCGGCGCACTAGCACTGTCACGCGCTCCTGTCGGTGGTAGTGCCAGCCCGGCACCCGCGCCGCTGCCGCAGCCTGCGCCGTCACCCGCGCCTGCCGCTCTGCCGCCGCCTGCACTACCGCCTCCGCCATTCCGCGCCGACACGCCGCACCGTAATAATGGCGCTCATATACCCGCCCTCGACGGCCAAGCAGCCACTCAAATACCAGCACGACCCGTGGGGGCCGCCGGACCTGACACCCCCGAACGCCCGGCAAGCAATAACAAACTTCAACCGGGGGCCCGTGCCGCCGCAGACAGTCCAACTCCGGCACCGCCCGCTCCTCCGGCGCCGTTGCCGCTCTTCCCCTCTCACACCGCCTATCAGTCGCACGCCACCGCCGCGCTGCCCGACTACCGTCACACCAACCACGAGACGCGGACTGAGCCGCAACAGCCGGAGCAACCGCACGCGCCTCTGGACCTTCACGCTCATCATCCGTCACCGCGACCGCTGCATTTGACGCCGACCACGACTCCGACGTCGCTCCCTAGTCTCCCAAATCGTGTACCCCACTCACAATCCCATCCTGTCATACCCGGTCACGATGTCCGAAACTCGTCGCCTGCCATGCAGGCACATCCTTCCGTTCCTACCTCATTCCCCAACCGCATTGTGTCAAATAGCGTGCCACAGACTATCGCGTCGCAGACGCCGCCCGCGTCTACACCTAGCAGTCTTCCGAGTCAAACATCTTCCGGGCGACCGTTGTCCCCTGCGGCACCAACCTCCCGTCCCTATCCTACCCCATCTATCGGGTCTAGTCATGTAAACTCAAGTATAAGTTCTAGTATTCACAGCCACTCGATACCCTACCCGGGCCAACCGAGTTTACAAAAACATTCCGTACAACCAATGTACGCGAGTCGACCCTCGCATCACACAGCTTTCAGTGTGGCAAACCACATTTCGACAAGTCATATACCACCCTCTACTTCGAATCCATCGACCGCTCTACATTTTAGTCATCCCCTTAGTAGCCATAGTATTATGAGCCACCCTAATATTCCAATGAGCGGTTCCAATCCAATGGCAACGTCCACGCCTAATCACATCAGCTCACCCCATTTATCGAGCACCACAACTACAAGTACAATATCTAGTTTTACGCCAAGCATAAAACATCCAGGTTTACCGGGTTTGCCTACTCATCCGGCATCGTTACCACCAGTAGTTTCGTTACACCAGCCTATGAACATAGATCCTACACCAATTTCTAGTGTACCTACAGTCTTAACTCCGGCGTCTAGTAGCAGTAGTGTAAACAGTCATTCTCTACTGCCACCATTGGTGGATTCGAGGCAATTGCCGGTATCAGTTAATGAGATGCCGACGCGGACTGAAAGTGCCACTGTAAATTCCACAATGGTCACGAATGGTTACCCACCCCCCGCTGTTTACTCGGGTGGTTCCTATCCTACCTTATACGCTCCTTACGCACCCACACTCCAACATAGTCCTTACCTTCCTCCGTCTGCTGCATCGCCGCGAAATACTGCTGATACGGTTAGTATAGTTACTATCTAATTTAAGTTAATTACATTCATAGAAAAAGAAATATAAGATTTACACAATGTATGACTTGAAAGATTTGCATATAGTGCACTAAGGATTCAATGTTTCAAATTTACTGTGGTATTTAAAATGTAATTTCACTGTACATAATTGTTTATATGAAGGTGCGATGGTAGAGCAGTGAAACTGGAACTTACGGATTCACGCCCTAGGTAGCACCAATGAGTTTTTCTATAACAACTTAAGTGCTTTATTGATATTTACAATGTAACACTAGCTCATCAGTGAAGAAAAATATAGTGAGAATCCCTGCATATTCTAAAAATTCCTGGGATATATTTTATTTACCAATGCACATTGGAGCTGCATGCTGGGTTTACCCTCCCACTTTTATCTCCATTAAATTAGAGGAGGTCTAGGATGTCCCAGTAGTGGAATATTGTAAATTAGAAACTGCACATGATTTATTTAAGTTTTTTGGCACTTTCAGAGGACAAGTCTGTCAGCATCTCCATTAGTGGCACCCAAGACTCCTAAAGGCGTTCGGCCTCACACACCGGGAACGCTAGGCACAGCTGGTGCGCATGTGCCACTCTCATATTCACCAAGAGGTCACAGTCCCAGCAGAGAACGCGAAAGTTTCAGGTAACGTTACCTTATATTCTGATTTACATTTCGACACGACACAACTATACTTATAATTTAAGTAAAACTTAATATAAGCTTTTAATAAAGAAAAGCTTTTTAAAAAAATTCATTTTTCCTTCAGGTATATGAAAAAAATATATATTACGTAATTGAGGGTATTTTGAAATTCAATAGGTAATAATTTTATTGTCTATGATAAACAATTAAATGACATCTCTAGCTATGTCTAAACTAATAACTTGTTACCTCAAACTACTGAATTTTAATTTCATTATTCATCTCTGAACTACATAATTGAAAATACCCATGATTTACTTTTGCAGACTTACAAGGACAATGATAATTAATACAATAAATAAGACTTAATTTCATGCTATTGAAAAAGAGAATTTTTTTTATTTTAGGATATACCTACAGGACATAGAAACCAATTATAACAATACAGAACTAATTTAATTAAAAATTTGTACAGGCACAGTTATAATAACTTATTACAGGTATATACAGAATTAGAAAAATCTCATTGATTGAAAATAAATCTCACAGAATTAAAAATAAAAATCTCCATACATGTGAAAAGATTAATCAATATAATTGTAACAACGTCATATTCCTGCCCTTATCCCACTCTAAGTGGGGTCGGCACAACACGTTATTAACATGTTGTAACATGATTTGGCTGCGTTTTTATGACCGGCCGCCTGCCTGACGACAACTTACCTCAGTCGTATTTTACGACACCTCGGTAAGAAATGAGGGTGGTACTATTCTATTCAGCCGCATACCACACAGCGTCAATATAATTGTTACAACGTTACAAGATAATTGTAAATGTTACTAAAATCAAAATCACTGTTTCACACAAACAATAGCTATAATAGCAATACAAAACATACATACTTATCTAGAAGTAATAAAATCTCTAACTATCACAAAGAATGAAATACCCAAACAAGAGAAATAAAAATTTCAGGTCAAACACTGACTCATTCATCTAGGTAGTATTATAAGATAATTCGTGTTCCATGTACAAGCACTAATTGGTTTATAATGTAAGCTTTAGAGTATAATCCCCTTAGCTCTTGTAAGGAAGCCATAATGTCTATTTAATTTGAGCATCTGTTATGTCTTTATCAAACGCCTGTTTTTTTAATGTCAACTGTAAGTTATTAAAAATATTTCATGTTTAATTCTGTACAGCGATTATATTTTTTTTCTTTAACTTTAAATCCTATCAAGGAGTGGTAGCACCCTCCATAAATACAAGATAGAATATGATATAACCTTCAGCTATAAGGCATGTTTTTCAAAGGGACTTATTCCCATTTCTCTGAAGTAAACTTTGCTACATCATTAAAAACATGGTACCTACATCAGACAGACATACAGAACACTACATCAATTTATGGTTACAACTTTCGGGTTCTATTACTTAAATATCTGAGTTTGGTTCCCATGGCTTAATTAAATATGTAGTCAAATGTACTTGTATATAATATTCGTTATTTGGCTTCAGTGCAGGGGTTAGTAAGAGGTCAAAAAACATTCGACCTAATTATAGGTTATATTTATTATCTGCCAGTCCAGAATAGCCAAGATTTGTATAATATGCTTTCTATAGTATATATTTTTATATCATACAATAATCTTGGAAAGTAATACAAATTTCTCTATAAGTATAATATAATATAAGGAATATGATTTGTGATTACATCTTGTATGATCCATTCTTCTATAATAAATGTGAAAATCTGTCTTATCTGCTTACATTTTAAATAAATCAGATTCACATAATGATGACCTCATCTTATTTTCGTCTAAGTATACGTTACAAATGGTAGATTGTTGTAAAGTGATAAAACTTAAGTGATATAAATTATGTAAACTGTTACTTTGTCAACAATGTAAATTCAATAACATTGTAAATGGTAATTTTCATAATAAATTAGAATTCTATTATCAGTACAATGTTATTTCTTGTGAAATTCTTATGATATTTTGTGATTACTCTTAATATTTTACTGCATTGCATTAGAGCAGTGTGGTGGGTTTTAAGCTCCGAACTGCCTCTCGAAAAAAGAATAGAGGAGCCCAGCAATGTGATAATAAGATGCTGTTACTTTACTTAATATTTTCTTATGGTTGGTTTCAGCAGCAACATCAGCAGTTTGTCACGGAGTACGGCAGCATCTGGCGGAAACAATGCGGTCCCAACCGTGTCTTCAGCACTGACGGTGCCGCTGCCTGCGCCTCTCGCGGCCCCGCTTGCGGCGCCACTCGTGGGTCCACTCGCTGGGCCCACTTCCTTGCCCGCACCACTACCTGTAATTAAACTTTTCTTCTACTACTACGTCCAAAACGTGTTCTGTATGTCCCTGATGATCTAATAACGATCGCCAACTCATACATACACACAGTCCAAAGGTTCCAGTTTTCAGTAGACGTCGGTCGGCCGCGCCTTTTCGCCGCAACTTCTGACGTCGTGATTACTAATAAAGCCGTATTTTTAGCCCTTCACTACACGTCGCCCTAAGGCGTGGTCCGATCTCACAGGAGACACCCATAGAACGACTTTCCACGAAGCAAGTAGAGCTTCTACGCTCTACTCTCGGCATTTCACAATCTAGACGTTGCTTCTGCGCTCGTTCGTCCTGATCGGTGACGCTGTAAAAGCCGTTAGGGCTAACAGTATATAGTCAATTCGAAAAAATCTCAAGTAATTTTTTCGGTAATAATATCAAAGTTACCTAATAAAAATGTTAGGTTAATAACAGTATTTTCTCACTGATTAACGTAAAATAACGTCATATTGTAGTTAAATATCAAAGACATATTATGTACGTATGCTCCTTATAGACTCCAAAATGGTTGGACCAATTTTAATGAATTTTTTTATACATTCATTAGATTGATATAATCCTGTGGAGTTTGGTTACGATCGCAGCATGTTTTTTAACTGTCAATAAAAGTTTCGCTTAGAGGGGAAGTCAAAACAAGATTGAGTCACACCAACGCTTGTACAAACTTCTACGTACAAATACAAAACTTCTCTTTTTAACGTAGCATTATCTCATTAGTACATTGTAATATATCCATTTAAAACTGTTGTGTTTAGGAATTGCCCGTTGGAAAATGATTATATATAATTTTATAAAAATATATATAAATTATATATAATTAGATATAAGTTGTCAATGACTTGTTGATGTCTTGTCAATAATTGGATAAAGTCCATATACAATTATACAGCATTATATATAATTTTATATAAGCTGAAAAACAAAATTCAAATTCAAAATATTCTTTATTCAAATAAACTTGTAAATAAGTGCTTTTGAATCGTCAACTCTACTGCTGGTTCGGAAAGCTGTTCCTACCGAGAAGAGCCAGCAAGAAACTCGGCGGTTGCTCTTTTCAAAATATAATTTTTAATACTAGTTACATTTAATCGTTTCTATCTTGTACAGGGTCAAACAATATCTATATCCACGCATTAAAAATTATCAAATTCTTAATAATTGTATATAATCATATAGATATTCAATTAAAACTCTGTATTATTGAAAATAGATATACAATAAGATATGCTTGAAAAAAATTTGCATTAAGTATATTCAAAGTTAAATATGCATTTTTCTTTTGATTTTCCAGGGTCCAGTTCCGACACTAGGCAGTTCTCTCGGTCCACTTTCAACAGGGCTTAGCTCGCTTGGCGGGCTGACGGGGCTGGCGGCGCCCACGCCCACGGCCCCCACGCCCGCGGCCCCTCACCTCGCCCACTCTCTAGCCCCAGTGCCCACTGTGCCGAGTATTAGTTCCAGCGCGAAGCCACCCGCTCACTGGGGGGTAACGTGAGTATAGCTGCTGGAATACACTACTTTTTTCTTACATTTAAAAAAAAAAGGTTAAAAAGTTTATCTTTGGGAAACAGGGAAATAAATATCATGTACTATATAAGGGTGTTTAAAATGTTTAAGTTGGTCCACAGAAGTGACGTGTACCACTATTTTTATATATACAAATATATATAAATAAATCCTGAACCCTTTTTTTTGTTCTGTAATAGTCTAAGTAGACATTCACATCTGATAATGGATTTCATCCAAAATCCATTATCAGATGTGAATATGAATACGTGAAGCTGAATTTATAGTAATTCTATGTGTTACTTCGCGGAGATCCATAATACAAAAGTAATAATAAAATTATTTTGCTATAATCCGCGATGAAGTAAAATAGAAAATATATATAATGCTAAATGTAGAGTGGACAATCCTTTTCCATACCTGATACATGCAGGATTCGTAAAAACACATGCACAAACCTCCACCACCGCCATCACAATACACGGGCACTACATACGTTCACTATCACAAACTCAACAATCGTTTCGCCCCGCAACCGAAGCATCATCAGGAGATAAGACTTCACAACCAAAATCGCAAAGCTTGAAGCGTGAAGCTTACTTGGTTAATATATTTTTATCTACGACTGCATCATCATTTATCATCAATGTGATAGTGGTCAAGTGCAAATCTTTATGTAGATAAATATTTGAAGAGAGAGATAGGGCTCTCTCTTTTCAACCAGTAGATGTCCACCTCTTGGTCATAGGACACAGAACTCTTTAAAGGTATTCCTCGCCATACGTTTTTGTGCCATGTTTCTCGAAGTCGACTGTCCACCTAGTGACGGGGTCTACCTACACTGAGTTTTTCAGTGCAAGGTAGCCATTCCAGCACCTTAAAGCCCCAACGTCCGTCGTTTCTTCGAACTATATGCTCTAACCATATATACCAATGTAATGATTTTGTGTATTATCTCTCAGCAGGCCCTCAGGTGCAGAGCGGGCTGGTTTCGCGCCGGCACCTCCCCTTTTTGGTGCACCGCTGCCTCCGCCTAATCCAAACCCCTTTTCTGCTGAATCACTCTTTCAATCCAGTAAGTATTGACAATCTGCATTATGTATTTGATACTTCTTACTTAACTTAGAAATACAGGCTGCGCTCAGATTGCATATGTCGACGAGGATCGCGCGCATTAGTAATCATTTATCATTAGTATTTTAATAAGAAACAATTCTCCTTATGCTATAACTATCAATCAATCGCGCGGAAAGATTAAAACCGTAATATAGTCTTTTCATAAATATAAAAATGATAAAAAGTGGGTCAAACTTAAAGGCTAGACATATGCTGTCGCGGACTTTTATTTAGAACTTTTAAAGGGGAACAATTTTGTAATACATGATTTTTGAATAACTATTAAATATTATAATAAAGCAAATAAAGCCCTTTCAATCTACTCATTGCCAAAGTCAACCTGTAAAAAGAAACTTATTTCATGGTTTATCGATCTTGACTACAATGAAACAGAAGGTTTGATAAGCATTGTAAGTTAACAAACATTCTATATTAATATCCCTTTTACATACACGTATACACATGCACACACTTTTCTATTGCTCACACTTACACACAAACACGCACACACACACACACACTCCAAAACACACACACACACACACACACACACACACACACACACACACACACACAAACACACAAACACACAAAAACACACACTCACTCTTATATACATTAATGATCACACATCTTAATAATATTAATTCTAGTTTAATTATTACATATATCTTATAATTATTATATATATTAAGTTTAGTTAAATTGTTTTTTTTTCCTCTTATACATTTGTGCATTTATACAGTGTATTACTCTTATGATGTTCGAGGGTGGGAGCCTGGTTGTCTGTAACACAGGTCACCTAGTACAGGGATCAGTCTCTCACACCACTTCTATTTGTACCCTTAAGAATGGCACCATTACTATTGTTATTTTGTGTGAAGAGAAACAATAAAGAAATATTATTATTATTATTACCGTTTACTCAGCGCACGCAAGGACTGTTTTAAATTTTGCCGGTTTCGTTCTATTTTTTATTACTGCTCTTCTTCTATTCATCTTAGCGTGATGTTGTGCCTTTAGTCTTACTCAATAAATAGACTATCTTACACTGAAAGAATTTTTCCAATCGGTTCTGTAGTTCCTGAGATTAGCGCG
This sequence comes from Morpho helenor, assembly GCA_029227775.1. Classification (NCBI taxonomy): domain Eukaryota; kingdom Metazoa; phylum Arthropoda; class Insecta; order Lepidoptera; family Nymphalidae; genus Morpho; species Morpho helenor. The sequence continues at coordinate 7,422,682 of JARGCU010000044.1, forward strand.
TTCAAACAATCAATCAAACAAACAAACTGACTCTTAAGCTTTATATCATCATCCTCCTGCCCTTATCCTACTCTAAGTGGGGTCGGCACAACATGTTATAAACATGCTGCCACATGATTTGGCTGCGTTTTTACGACCGGCCGCCTGCTTGACGTCAACTTACCTTAGTCGTATTTTACGACCCCTCGGTAAGAAATGAGGTTGGTCAATTCTACACAGCCGGATACCACACGGCGGGTCGACTTACCTAAGTCGCCTTTTACGACACCTCGGTAAGAATTGCTATTCAGCCAGATACCACACAGCGTACTATTCAGCTTTATATAGTATAGATAATTTTAAACATATTTCTTTCTTCATTTCAGGTCCTGGCGCAGATCTTCTGCGTAGGGAATTAGACAGTCGGTTTTTAGCGGCCGCAGGGGCGGTCGGAGTGCGGACGGAGTTGCACCACCACCAGCACCAGCACACGCACGTGCACCAGCACCCGCCGGCTACGCACGGGCCGCACGCGCCGCACGCACCGCACGGACCGCACGCGCCCCACGCCCCGCACGCACCGCCCGCACCACACCATCCGCATCAGCTCCTTGTACCACATGCGCCGCTGGTAAGGCTATAGTCAATACTAGCTTTTACTATAGCCTATATACTAATCTGGTAATAAGGAATAATTGTGTCAATTTCATGGATATTGGTTCAGCGGATTCGCCGTGAAAGAGTAACAAACATACATCCATACCCAAAAACTCATGCGTTTAGAATGTTAATAGGCAATGTGTGTGTCTTTAAGTGACAGTTTTATGTCCCCAAAGTAATTAACTTAATACTCCTGTTATGGATGAGAGACAACTGCTAAATATATACATATATAATTTTTAAATACATACTTAAATACAAATATACACCCAAATTCTCATTTCTTACCGAGACTTTGTAAAAGGATACTAAGGTAAGTTCATGTCAGGCAGGCAGGCGGCCGGACGTGAAATACCTAGCTAAATTCAATCACAACATGGTTAAATCATGTTGTGCCGACCCCACTTACAGTGGGATAAGCGCAGGAGAATCATATTATATTGATTTCATTATCAGATTATTAAAAGTAAGAAATCAATTTTTTATTTCAGTTTAAAGATGTTGGAAAAATGACTTCACTGTACAGAACCGGTCTTAGTCTCGGTTATCCATATTCTTCGAGTCTGCTTCATCCCACGGCACCGTACGTGCCTCCCGCACCAATCACTACTTACGCACCTAAGGTAAAATGTGTTATAAATAATAATAATACTTATGTCTTATAAATATATTTAATTATATCCCTTTTAGCTGCTAATTCTTATAGATATAATATTCATCTTAGTAAAAGTAGTATTAGCATATATTTGGTTTTGGTCATTCATAAAACTTTGATTATTAAAAACCTAATTGTTCTTTATAATTACTATCCAACGCACCACTACAATCTACCTTTGTAATATAGCTTAGAGCTTCTATCTTTTATTTGCTCTGTCATCATTAACATTGCATCGCCTCATGTTAACAGCCCGTAGTGTCAGCCGCAAGCGACTCCGCCACTAAACCACCACTACGCCCCGCTGCCGCGGTAGGTTTTTCTTTCGCACTTCATTTCGAGCATGCTAACAACTCTTTATTTTGCCTCTGGGTAGTGCTACTTATCACAATATTAATCTACATAATTTTTACACAGAAAACTGGGAAATGGAATGCGATGCACGTCCGAATCGCGTGGGAAATCTACAATCATCAGCAAAAGGAAAAGACCGGTGGCGCAGCCGTTACCGTCGGGGACAAAGACAAGTTGCGAGCGTTTCCTGCGCCTGCCCCTCCGCCGCCCGCCTACCGCTCACCGTACGAGCTGCCACCGGCTCCATACCTACCGCACCATGCGTCTCTAGGTATCGTCCGATACCCCGCGCGGCCCTCACTGGCGCCCGGACCTCTCGCAGCGCCCGTTGACAGACATTTGGGCGTTTCAGGAGTATCCCCGTTCACGAGGTATGGGGCTGGTGCCTTTCCAGGGGCACCTACACCTTTCGGCCTCTCGGCTTATGGCCGAGAGCTGGCCTTGTCGTCATCACTACACAGCATCCATCACGCACCGCCGATGTCGTCCTTACATGACGCCTGGCGTGGTGTGCGACCGCCCGTCTCCGCCGCAGCGGAAGTGCGTCGCGAGCACGAGGAACGAGAGCGTGCGCGCCGCGACCGCGAGGAGCGCGAGAGACGAGAAAGGGAGGAACGCGAGCGGCGGAAACTACGCGAGCAAAGGGAGCGTGAAATCGAACGGGCGCGAACACGCTCGCCGCTCCGGAACGGAGTCCCGGAACCTCCTAAAGACGAACGCAAGGAGCCTCCACGGCCGCCCCCCACTCTGCCCGCCTACCCGCCGCCTTCACACTGGGATCCGTACAGATTCGACCCGCTGCAGCATATGCGCTTTGCGCCTTTCGTGGAAGCTGCGATCCGCGCGGAGGAGGACCGCGCGAAGATGCTGAACGCGTACGCGCACCACCAGCAGCTCAAGTCGAGTCCGCTGCTGCACCGCCAGCTGCCGGGCGGGCCGCTGCCGCCGCTGGGCGCGCACGCGGCGCTCGGGCCGCTGGGGCCGCTGGCGCCCCTCGCGCCGCTGGACCTGCTCAAGAAGGAGGAGCCGCGATGATAGCGACCTCCCGCGACCCGCCGCTCCCCGTGTACATAGCTCGCCGGGTGACGTTCCACACTACCGGTTTAGAGAATTATTTATTGTGACGTCGCTCGCGGACCGCCGCCCCGGCCGCTCCGCGCGCCCGAGTGTCAAGTGCAATATAGGACGAGAGCGCGGCCGTCGCCGCCGGCCTGTACACTACTGCTTGTTTATTTACATGAAAATATCTATCGAGTTGTTATTGTGACCATAATTAGTTAATTATACATTAAAGCGCTGAATTATGTGAAGGATAGGATTATCGGAATCGCTATCGATATAATTATACATATTTATATATACCTATAAATAAAATGTAAATAGTAGTTGTAAATTAGTGTTAAAATATAGAATCGGTTTATTTAACGTCATATGAAGGAAAAATCCCATAAATTATTATTCCATCGGAAGTTTAATTTATACTTCCGTTAAAAATCTCATAATGGTTTTTCGATTGTACCAGTGGAGGATTATTTATTTATTTATACATATTACTCTTTTCAAGTAGACTCAAGCTACAATTTTCTTTACAAATAGTGGTGGACATTTCTTAATGCATTTAAAATATGTGATATTATTATATTATGAAATACATTTTGTCTGACTTCAGAGTAGTGTATTTTCAACTAGATAATGTAATAATTAAAATCATGTTATCTATTTCCTAACTTATTTTCGTAATGATTTTTGTCGATAATATTGTGCTAACAATGCTTTTGTCATGTAATATGTATATGGTTTGTGTTAGCAAATTCGACCAGTGCCATTACTATACATCATTGATGGACATCAAGTCAGACAAAATTGAAATTATAATTATTGAACCTGTTTTAAGGCACATTTGATGATTGTGTTCTCATGATTTCATGAAGGGTAACTCAGAAGTGTATTATAGTTTATACAAAAATCATTCTGTATACTAAAAGTAAATGAAAGCTTGGTGCGATTCAGAAAATACCATTAAAACTTTTGATTTTTATACCAACATGACTTTCAGTTTTCTCCATAATTATATGACAAATGCGAGTGTTGTTGTAGTTTGTTTGTGTGCTTGTTTGTGCTTCTTACGTTTGAACGAAGCAATAAGATGACGTAATATCTGGTACTGGTACAATAGTTGAAGTGCTGTACTGTGTTACTTGAGGGTAGTGTACGATATTACAGAAAGGTTGACACCTTTTTATAAAATGCGAAGTAAGGATAACCTGGAGCTTTTATCTCATGGCAATCGCTTTTCTAATAACTGCCTTTGGTATAGAAAAGTTTTACAGAAACAGTTACTCAATTGAATAAAACTATTAAATTTCCCTAATTTCATGTGATTTTAGGGTGAGTTCGGTTTGGTCCTAGAAGTAATTTATTCTAATTGAATTGGTCGATCAACTGATGCATGATTTTTTAAAATTTTACTTAAAGCTATATTGCAATAGGTCTGTAAATATTTGGATCATTTTTATCTCCAGTTTTAAACAGAGGAATTAATTATTGTGTATTTTGAGATGTGACAATATGCCTAAATCTAAGGTTTTGTTAAAAATTTTGAGACAATAACATTGATAATATTATGAATTGTCACAGACCTTGCTGTTAATGTCGTATTAGTAAAATTGGGGTACAAGTGAGTACAAATATATAACAAACGAAACACGCTAGATTATATTATTGTAATCATGACAATAAATAACAATTGTATATTGCTGATCATGATGATCTTCATAAACTCATTTTCTCTCAATTTCTGTACCAGATTTGAGCTGTCTTCATTCTCTTGACTTTCTTCTGTAATTGAAGCACCCCATAAAGTAAAGCCTCAGCTGTAGGTGGGCATCCAGGGACATAGATGTCTACTGGTACGATGCGATCACAACCCCTACAAAAATATAAAACTTCAAGTTAGAGTTGTGTGTAATGAATATAAGTATGGATATGCATGATATTCTTTGTTTTCCTTACATGTATAATTTATTTAATACATTGAATGGCTCGTAGGCGCAGTTGGCATTGACCCTGCCTTCAGCTCCGCGGGTCGTGGGTTCGATTTTGCCGATAGCCAACATTTTCTAACAAAAATTTGTTGGTTTTTCAAGCCTGGGTATGTATTTCAAATTATCTAAGTATATATATATAATATTGAGAATTATTTAGGGTATTAAAGTAAACAGTATGCTCCATATTAAGCAACAGGCGCTCGAGTGCATGCAGAGATCTGACGTACAAAACCAATTACCAAAAGATTTTAAAAATATTTTTTTTTAAATATGTTTTAAAATATAAAATCATGTAAAATGAAATTCAAAAACTTTGGGGCCACTCGACGAAGTCATCGATGAAGCTAATGCTTAAATTATAATAGAAGCCAATGCTTAAATTCTATTGATAAAAGGCTCTATTAATTTAATTGATATCTAAGTTTCATTACTTTATTATAATATATTATTTTACCTTACTACAGAGTAAGAATAATGATAGTAGCCTCCACCATTGGCACAACTTCCCATTGAGATTACCCATCTCGGGTCTGCCATCTGATCATATACTTTCCTTAAAGCTGGTGCCATTTTGTTAGTCAAAGTACCAGCAACTATCATTACATCTGATTGACGAGGTGAAGCTCTAAATAATACACCAAATCTAAAAAAACAAAACAATACCATTGAAAAAAAACATTACCACTAAAGACATTTGAAGCCAAAATGTGTGATTATTCTTTTTTTTTTTATAATGAAATGTTATGAAATATAAATATTAGGTATGATGTACCCCTAACATAGCTACAAACAACTAATTATTGCTGTGAACCCTATCAAGCGATTGATTTAAAACCTTTCGTGTAATTGGTATGACGACACGCTGTTCATACGTTTCCAATCCTTCTTGCGCGTAACACACAGCTAAAGTAGTTCTTCGAATTCCAAAAATTTGCGACATCAGTCTGTAACCGCGTAAAATTACACTGGATTTGGGTCATACTACGCGTATTAAAATATGTATGGGTCTCTAAACAATCCAGCGTAATCGCGTGTTTTGGATGAATGGGCCACAAGGTAAATGCATAAATATGCGCCAAGTTTTGGCCCCTATGAGCATATTTATTTTATGCGCATATTTATGCGTTCGCTTTGGAAAAAATACGGAACTGCTAAATGCGTTACTAAGGGTGTTGTATTGCGTGTTTTGTTTATCTAAATAAGCGGAAGTGTTTTTATTTCAATATCACTAGTAAGCGTAGCTTGTGTTATTAAATTGCCAACTTCATTTATTGCTTGAGTGAACTGTGGTGATTCGTGTATTTTTTGTGTAATAAGGCAATGGTCGTTTCCCGAATCTTAAAGAGCGCGGGCTAAATGCTAATTGTTGTCTTTATAGCGAACGTCCACTAATGCAGTCTATAATAAGACTCATTGCACACAGGGATATTGTGCAGTGTGCACTGTGCACTCAACGTTCCGATGCGCGTGGCGTTTGTATGCGTATTGGAAAGATCAAAAATAACTGCGACGTCGATGGTACAGGCCGAAATGCGCGAGGGCCGATGCATCGCTAAATGAACTTTATTATTGCTCGTGTTACTCGATAATGCGGTTAATGCTATGCCGCTATTAATCTCGCTTTCTGTATAAATCAGTGAATTATGTTTTTATCACATTTTCTGCATTTACCGAATTAACAGCCCATTACCCAGTGGCGCGGGTGTAAAAAGTTATCGCATAAGTGGTTGTCGCTCAAGAGTTTAATCCTGTTTCTCAATCGGGACTGAGGAATTTGTGGCATGCATACAATGAATGAATCGACCTGCAAAGTGAACAAGTACGACTCGTGTTATGCGTTTTTTTGGCAGTAACATTGCAGTGTATTGCGTTATTATGCCTGAATGTGATTTTTTTTCAAATTTGTTCGATTTGATTGTGTTGTAATGAAAATGACGGAGATTTGACAATGTATAGCAAAGGCACGAGATAAAAAATACGAGTTCACAGAATTGAATTTTTGCGTCTGATGTTTTGACAGTTGATTGTCAATCAGCTAGCTATGAATGGTCAATCACAATCGCTGTAAGCAGGCGTTCCGATTTGCCTGTACATTTAAAAAATGTCAAAATGCATTATTGACAAGCTTTTATTATTGTGAGTCGGTGTTAGTGAGAAAGAAATATTAAAAACATTTTTTTTGTTAGTTCAAATATTTAAAACATTAAGAAAAGTGTACCTGAGTTGACTGTGACAACATTGATGTACCTGTCCATATCATAGCGGGGAGCAGCAAATTGCATCATCTCTATAGCGCAGCATGCTAAACCGAATGTCATGGGCCACATTGAACCTTTTCGTCCCCAATTCAGGAGGTCGTCCAACCGAGCAACGGCATATTCTCCCATATTACTTGTGTCTTGAAACGGAGAATAGGGTCTCTTTTCTTTCAGATCAGGCGCCGGCAAGTGTGTTTGACGTATTTGATCTACTAAAGGTGAAAATGCTCCCCTTTTTACTACAGAAAAAACGATGAAAGGAGCTGCCGATCTTAAAGATTTGATAGCTTGCATTTTTATCTACAATGTAATTACGCAGAAATACAGTAAATAACCTATCCAACTACTTTCACAAATTATCACAATTACTGTAAGGGAAATTGTAAGTTACAATATTTACAAAATTATAGTATATACTATATCATCGACTATACAAATTAATTTTGAAAATTATGAAAAAATATTTTACGTTACTTAGAACATTTACGAAGCTTATCAAATATGTCAATGTCCATGGTCCATTAGCAAACACCAATTGATAAAAAACTTTAAAATATAAAGATAAATAATTAATTAATTTTCATTTATTAAGCAAAAGTTTTCATTTTAAGAAATATTTTATTTCTTTACAAATTCTAGTTTTGATCTAAAACATGAAATTGTAGAAGCAGACGAAGTCAATTTATATCCGTCAAATATTTTATACATATATACTGCATGTACACTGTAAATAGTCATAGTTAAATATTAAAGTACAATAAATGATTATTAAGATGACAAATTAAAACTGTTTTTATTTCTTTTTTTTTTTAACAACCTGAGAATTACGGCCTGTTTCTGAGACGCTAAACAATGTTAAAAGAAATGTATCATTAGTAATCTATGGTTTTAATTTTAACTATTTTAGGTAGTTAGTAGTCTATGATTTTAATTTTTAACATATTTTGTAATCGGACCATAGACATTAGAATCGGAAATTTTCGTATATGTATTTAATGTATATTGAATAAGTTTTTAGCGGTTTTTATGAATCAAGTAGTGGTTGCTATTCAAGCAATTCGACGTTTGTCGTCTCTATACAAATACATCATTTAATTAATAGACTTTAAGTCAGTTTAAATTGTAATTATTGAAGCTGTTTAAGGAACTTTTAACGATTGTGGTTTCATGATTTCATGAAGATTAACTCAGAAGTATATTATAGTTTATACAAAAATCATTGTGTACACCAAAAGTTAATGAAAGCTTTTGATTTTTATACTAAAATGACTGTTCTCCATAATTAAATGACCAATGCGAAAGTGTGTGTACTTCTCATACGTCTGAACGAAGCGATACGATGATGTTTATGTCTGGTACGACATTAGTTGAAGTGATCACGTAATTGTAAACACTCAGAGATAAACTCACCTGCAAGCACTAAAACTTCAGATACTATTTGATGAGGTAATGTTTGTAAAAGGGTCTAATTCAATTTTTGTAGTGTAATTTTATTGCAGGATAATATCTTAAATATTTCTGTATGGTCTTTTTTTTCACAAAAGACTGGATAAGGCCCTCCCAAAATTCAAGCAGCTTTGTCCCTGACTACTTGTATATATTCTTCAGAGCTCAGTTAAAAAATGCTCAGATCGCAACCAAACTAAAGATTATCTGAAAAATTCATTAAAATCGGTCCAGCCACTTTTGAAGATATACAAATGTTAATTTCTATATATAAGATTATGTAATATAATTTTATACTAGAGTTGTTTTTACTGCTTTATAGTCAAAGTTATATGCCATATTTACAACTTAAATAATAGTATTGATATTAAAACCATTAACAACTGAAAAATTTAAATAATACAAACTTTGCCTGTTGGTAAATCTATTTTCAATAATAAATGTGGTAATCGGGATACATGAGATTAAATTTATCACAAAGAAAATACACTACTTGATTATATTACTGTAATAATGACAATAAATAACAATATGTATTGCTGATCATGATCTTCCTGTATTCATTTTCTCTTACTTTCTGTACCAGATTTGAACTGTTTTCATTCTCTTGACTTTCTTCTGTAATTGAAGCACCCCATAAAGTAAAGCCTCAGCTGTAGGCGGGCATCCAGGAACATAGATGTCTACTGGTACTATGCGATCACAACCTCTACAAAAACAAAACTACCAAGTTAAACTGTATGTCCTTGATAAAAGTTAGGATATGGTATCATAATATTGAAAATTATTTAGGGTTATACATTAAACTATATGCTCTATATTGAACAATAGATTAAAATAATAGTCTAAAGTAGACAGTTGTTTTTAGATCACTTGTGATATGTAGTTAGACTGATATTTACCAGAAGGTCAAGGTTACAATTCTGGGCAGGCCCTAATATAGCTTTTTTTAACTTATGCGCCTAATAGATATTTACAATTTATCACTTCTTTATATCTATATATATCTTGGGAAAAAACCTGGGATATGTGTAACCTGCTAATCTGGATTTACTCAACATGGTAGGTCAGTGCCAACCTTTCCTTTCATAAGAGAGGCCAATGAAGGCCTTTGCTCAGCAGTCAGTAACAAGCCACTGCTTTTTTATTGCATATAAGTAGTCTCTAAGTCTTGTTTTAATGTAGCATATTTACAATATTTAACCATGTAATAGAGTCAATGTTTATTATTCAATACTGAGATTTTAACTGATTCCTACTGCCTCTGACACTTAAATTCCATTGATAAAATCTTTATTAATTTTATTGATATCTGTTTTATTACTTTATTGTAATATATTACCTTACCTTACTACTGAGTAAGAATAATGATAGTAGCCTCCACCATTGGCACAACTTCCCATTGAGATAACCCATCTTGGATCTGGCATCTGATCATACACTTTCCTTAAAGCTGGTGCCATTTTATTAGTCAATGTACCAGCAACTATCATTACATCTGATTGACGAGGTGATGCTCTAAATACTACACCATATCTTAAAAAATAAAAGAATATAACTTAAAAATAGGATTACTACCTATTTGAATCAAAATTGGTGTCTATTCTTTGTTTATAGTAGAAACATGGAATGAATAGTGTATATCAATTATGAAAATTTTTAACAATAAGAAAAGTAACAACAATAACCTGTCCATATCATAACGAGGAGCAGCAATGTGCATCATCTCAACAGCACAGCATGCTAAACCAAATGTCATGGGCCACATTGAACCTTTTCGTCCCCAATTCAGCAGGTCGTCCAGCCGAGCAACGGCATATTCCGCCATATTACTTGTGTCTTGAAATGGTGAATAGGGTCTCTTTTCTTTCGGATCAGGCGCCGGCAAGTGTGTTTGGCGTATTTGATCTACTAAAGGTGCAAATGCTCCTTTTTTTACTACAGAAAGAACGGCTGAAGGAGCTACAGCTCCCAAAGCCTTGATGGCTTGCATTTTTGTCTGCAACGAAAATACGCAGAAAGTCAGTAAATTACCTATCCAACCACTGTCACAGTGAAAAACAAATACTTTAATAGCAAATCCAACTTACATTATTTACAAAGTTAAGGTATTAACTATATCATCGACTGTACAACTTAATTATGAATTATTACAGAAATGAAAATATTTTACGTAACTTTAAACATTTACGAAGCTTTGGTCGAGTATGTCATTTTTGTCAAGCAATAGATGTCAAATGTCAATGTGTAATTATTGTCAAGTTTTTGTGTAAATGTTACTTCGATTTATTAAATCACATATATTATTATGTAAAATATACCGAATATATCAAATAACGTTATTAACATAACTTCAAATATATTATTGTCAATGGCAAACACTTCGATTGTTATACAAATGTTAATAAAAACCAATTATTAAATAACTTTGAAACATAAAAATAATAATTAAGGTTTACTTTCCTTTAAATAACAAATATTGACTGGCCCGTTGGCGCAGTGGGTGGGATCCTGCCTTCAGCTCCGCGGGTCGTGGTTTCGATACCCGCCGAAGGCTAATATTACTATAAAATGAAATTTGTTGTTTCTTCGAGCCTGGGTGTATATTTGTATTTAAGTATGTATTAAAAAAATATATATCCATATACTACATATTCAGCAGTTGCCTCTCATCCATAACACAAGTATTAAATTCCTTGCTTTGGGAACGGACGACCGTGTGTGTGTAGGTGTCCCATATATTTATTTATTTTATTTTATTTTAAGAAATATTTTGTTTCTTTGTAAATTCTAATTTTGATCACAAACATATTAGGTGTATAATCTATGTCCAATATTATTTTGACAGGTTTTTGTTGACATAAGAATTTAAAACTATAGTTTTTTTTACAATTTTTAAAATGAAGTTTTTTGGGACATTCGCGGGTGTTGTTTTTCAGCATAGAGAAGAATAAGATAGATCAATTATTATCCAATAACTATCTATATGAAATCAGTGTGGAAAATGCCAAAAATACAAAAGGTCATTTTAACGTTTTTTAAATTACCACAATGTTCTGTAGCTGTAAATGTAATTATGAATGTATAATAATATATGTAGACAAAATTTATATATACAGGAGAAGCAGTGGTTTAAACCGTTTTTTGAATTTGATGATTTGCCACCACCTAAGAAATTTAGAGATGCAGCCTCGAAGAGTTCAAGCCAAGGCAAGACTGCCCTTGGTACAAACTTGGTAAGCTAATGACATGTAGTTGTAACTTCTCTAATATTTTATTATTTCCCAGAAAAAAACAGTAAAGGTTTTTCATACATACTAATTATCGGTGTATTTTAGAAATTATATATAATGATAATCAACTTTTATGATTATTTAGTTACTATTAGCCGTGTGGTATTCGGCTGAGTAGAATAGAACTCCCTCATTTCTTCCCGAGGTGTCGTAAATGGCGACTAAAGTAAATCGATCCACTGTGTGGTATCCCGCTGAGTAGAATAGAGACCACCCTGATTTCTTACCGAGAAGTCGTAAAATACCATAAAGGTAAGTTTACGTCGGGCAGACGGCTGTTCGTAAAATACCTAGCTAAATCATGTTGCAACATGTTTATAACCATGTTGTGCTGTCCTACTTAGAGTGGTATAAGGGCAGGAGGATATATAATGATAAACATAAAAGTAACACACTGTTTTTAAGGAATCATGCTTACCTATAAAAGACAGTAATTTATTTAATATAAATGATGAAAATTGGATGAAAAATTTTGATCCTGTCTGTGTGGAGGATCTGGCTGTTAATAATAAGAAAGTTCAAGAGGTAGACGAGTGGTTGAAAAGATCTTGTATAAGCAATACTAATGATATGCTGCTAATAACTGGTCCTGTCGGTTGTGGTAAAACAGCTACTGTAAAGACTCTTGCAGTTAAAAACAATATCAAAGTAACAGAATGGATAACACCGCTTGACATAGAATACCCCTCTGAATTTGGTAAGATTGATTTAATTAACAAATTAAAAGTAATGCATATTTATGAATGTTTAAATTTTTTTTATATTGTTTTTTACAATTGAATCTATGTAGAGTGAATGGGTTCATTAATATACAGAATTCCCACTAAGTTTTTCTTCACAACTTCTGAAACGATTGCCTAAAATAATGAAAGAGGATAAATGACAAATCATCTAGATTGACTTTGTTTGATTATTCTAGAAAAGTTTTAGAAAAAATAGAATTTTACAAAATTAATAGCAATAACTGGCTCGTTAGAGTGGTGGGTAGTGACCCTGCCTTCAGCTCTGTGGGTTGCGGGTTCAATTCCCGTTGAAGGCCAAAATTATCCATGAGTCTGGGTGTATGTATTTAAGTATGTATGTAAATATATGAGTATATATTCACTAGTTGTCTGTCTACAATAACACAAAGTAAATTACTTACTTTGGGGACAGACAACCATGTGTGTAAGTGTCCCATATATTTATTATTATTTATATTAATAATTTTTTTACCATTAATACAACTATAAAAAATATTTTTTCAGGAGATTTTGACTTTATGGTATCACAGTCCAAAAAGTTCCTAGAGTTTGGTATCAATTCTGCAAATTTTATATCATTATTAGATAATAATAATTGTAAATTAGTTTTAGTAGAAGACTTCCCAAATGTCTTTGTAAGGACCCCTTCAGAGTTTGCAGATGTTTTGCAGTAAGTAGACAAAACTATATAATTATGTGTATTAAAGTGTACTGATCTTAAATCTGTTTTTTTTTACAGGTTGTATTAATTTTCTTTTTATTAATTCTTTCTTTTCTTTTTAAATTTTACTTTAAATCACAAGTATTATTATATCTTTAATATTTAAATGAGTTAATCTTGTATGTATATATATATTTTCGGAATCTCGGAAACGGCTCCAACGATTTTCCTGCAATTCAGCATGCAGGAGGTTTTGGGCGAGAAAAATCGATCTAGCTAGGTTTTATTTAAAAAAAAAACGTTTTATTCCTGTGGTTGGGCATTAAAAAATATTAAAATTTACATTGAATATATAGAACACTATTTTTGCTGTTAAATGTCAAGTCAGCGTAGCTTATTATTTTATTTTGTAAAAAATTACTGAGCAAGGCTCCGTCAGCCAGGTGCTATTATATTTTATTTTATTTTTATTTATTTCTTATATAATAGTATATATAATACTATTAATAATACTATTATATAATACTAATAATAGTATTATATAATAGTACTCTTAGTCCTTATCAGCAGTGTGGTATCCTGCTGAATAGAATAGTACCACCCTCATTTCTTAGTGAGGTGTCGAAAAAGGCGACTAAGGTAAGTCAACCCGCCGTGTGGTATCCGGCTGAGTAGAATAGATCAACCTCATCTCTTACCGAGGTGTCGTAAAAGGCGACTAAGTTAAGTTGACCCACCGTGTGGTATCCGTTTTAGTAGAATAGACCACCATCTTTCTTACAGAGGTGTCGCAAAATAAGACTAAGGTAAGTTGAAGTCAGGCAAGCGGCCGGTCGTAAAAACGCAGACAAATCATGTGACAGCATGTTTATTCCATGTTGTGCCGACCCCACTTAGAGTGGGATAAGGGCAGGAGGATGATGAGTACTCTTAAGTCCTAATAAATGTTTGTAAGATTTATATCTTTTTCAGGCATTACAAGCAAAGGGCTAAATCTCCAATTGTGTTTATATGTTCAGAATCAAACACAGACTCTAGAAACACAGCATTCCACCTTTTTTCCACAAATTTGAAAGAGCAGTTTAATATTCATCACATAATGTGAGTTATATTCATTATTACTGTTGATATATATGTCATGACATCATAAATCAATATACCAGAAAATTTGTATTAAAGTGACCCAATTCAAAATTAGACTCAATTGAATTAATTTCATTGTAATCCATATTTCATGCCCTACGAACTATTAAAAAAGCTAGTGTTTTCTTGCTCTTCAAAGTTATGGGTCTCTGTAACATTTGCAAGTTTTGTAGGCAGTACACTTTATTAAAATTTGCCACATAACAACTTTCTTGAATTAGGTCACTTTAATACTAAGTGTGCGATAAGTTAATAACATTTGAAAGTAGTTCACATCATCCTCCTGCCCTTATTGGCTTTAAGTGAGGTCGGCACATGTTATAAACATGTCACATAATTTGATTACGTATTTTACGACTGGCCGCCTGCCTGATGTCAACTTACCTTAATCGTATTTTACGACACCTCGGTAAAAAAGGAATGGTTTATTCTACTCAACCGGATATCTACGACACCTCGGTAAGAAATGAGGGTGGTCTATTCTACTCAGCCTGATACCACATGGCTATTGAAAGTAAAGTTCATATTATTACAAAATAAATATCATATCCCTTTCTCCAACGAAATTAAGTTGACGTATTCTTTCCAATTGTGATGGCATATTTTTTTATATTTTGGCAAAAATAACTATTCCTGAGTTTTGTCGAAATTAAAATCTCAATAAATTAAGTACTTTTCGTAGGTTTAATAGTGTCGCAGTAACAGGATTAAGAGCTGCGTTAAAACGGGCAGCTGATATAATTACTAAAAAATATACATCTGCTTATAATATTCCAACTGCTGACATTATAGAGTCAGTTGTAAATACATCTGGTGGCGATGTGAGGTCTGCAATTTTGAATTTACATTTTGCATCATTAAAAGGTGAGTATGATATATATTTCAAGGTTATTTTACTTACTAGCAAACGCCAGCGTGGAATGATTAAAACCGTAATAGTCTTTTGACAATCATAAAAATGTTTAAAATGGGTCAACCTTAAAAGCTAGACATATGCTGTCGCGGACTTTTCTTTAGACTTTTAAGAGGGCAACAATTATGTAATACATGATTTTTTAATTACTATTGCCGTTTACTCAGCACACGCAAGTAAAGCTTTAAATTTGGGTTTTTATACTATTTTTTATTGCTGCTCCTCTCCTATTCATCTTAGCGTGATGTTATACATATGCATGTATAGCCTACAGTCTTCCTCGATAAATAGACTATCTTACACTGAAATAATTTTTCAAATCGGTCCTGTAGTTCCTGTGATTAGCGCGTTCAAACAATCAATCAATCAAACAAACAAACTCTTCAGCTTTATATGTTAGTATTGATAAGATACCTTAAAATCTTTTTACATTAAATAGATACAAAATAGTCTCTAGTCCTCATAAGTCAGCAAACAGTTCCCTCGACATAGGACACTGTCTCTATTCAAATTAAAAATATACTTTATTCAAATAGACTGTTTTCAGTACTTTTCAATCGTCAAATGTTTTTAATTAAGAAGATACCACTGATTCGGAAGTTTGCTCCTACCGAGAAGAACCAGCAAGAAACTCGGCGGATAATCTTTTCTCTATACTGAATCTATCTCTGAACTTTGGTCAGGCAAAGTCTACAAATGATACAAAAGTATTAATAAAATTATTTTGCTATAATCCGCTCTCTCTCTTGATGATGCTTCGGTTGCGGGGCGAAACGATTGCGATAGTGAACGTGTGTAGTGCTTGTGTATTGTGGTGGCGGTGATGAAGGTTTGTGCATGTGTTTTTACGAAACCTGCATGTATCAGGTATGAAAAACGGATTGTCCACGGATATATATTTTTTATTTTTTACTTTATCGCGTATTATAGCAAAATAGGTAACTTTATTATTACTTTTGTATTATGGATCTCCGCAAAATAACTACGTCTATAAATTATCTACAAATGAGGTTTTTGTAGTGTCATCAGTGACCACGATCGCGCCAACTTAAGCGTTTAAGTGCCGTCAATAATGCAATTTTTTCCCCTGTTACCCAAACAGAAAAAGAAGATTTTTCATGTTGTTTTTGCATGTATTACCCAGGTGTATAAGCTTAAATTGTGCCGAATATCATCAATATTGGTCCTGCAGATCAGCTGTAAAAGCGTAACAGACAGACTTTCGTATTTATATTAGTATGGCGGTTCGACGGCTAAATTGTTTCTAATTAAAACAATATTTAGGTTTTTTGGTGACATACCTTTGAACGTACCCTAATTTAGTTTGCGTTATTTCTCGCGCTACACTTTTTTTTCAAATATGTTTTAATTAAAAGTAGGTATGTAATGTGTTCGCATGTTTTTCCTTAATAAGTTGCCATTATTTCTGTTTGTACTACCGTTCTTTCGGGAAGTTGACAAATGAACACTTGAAGTAAAAAAACAAAAATAATAAATTATCAGATTATTTTATTTCAGGTAATACCTTAACTATTTATTAGAATATTTTATTCAAACATTAACTAGTTATGTATGAGATTGGATTTAGCAACATGTTGTTTTCATATTTATTTTTTTTAGGTTCGAATAGAAGTTTAGAAACAAGTATTATTAAAGAAAAGGAAGTAAAAAGTAAAACTGTTAGAAGAAAAAAGAATGTATCAAACAAGTTTATATCATTAGGGAAAGATCAAACTGTAAGCATTTTACATGGCGTTGGGAGAGTATTGAATCCGAAAGGTACGCAAATAAGAAATCTTTGTCAAATTGTCTCTCAATGTTTTCATTAGAATACATGTTTTTACTTGTCCAGGATGTATCTATAGATTCATCATCTTCCTGCCATTATCCCACTCTAAGTGGGGTCGGCACAATATGTCATAAACATGTTTTCTGATTTGGCTACGTATGTTACAATCGGCCGCCTGCCTGACATCAACTTACCTTTGCCGCATTTTACGACACATCGGTAAGAAAGAGGGTGGTCTATTCTACTTAACCTTAAGTCTATTATATAAACCACATGTTTTCATTAAAAACTCAGCAACGGACAATGCTCGTCTAGCATATGTAGGAACCTTTAGATTTTATATGTTAAATCTCATATTTCCTGGTAATAAAGCTGTAATAAAATTATCGTTTTTTTAGACTCAGTTGACAAAGATGGAAGTAAATCGTTATTCCACAGCCCAACAAATATCATTGAGCAATTTTTAAGTCATCCCACATCGTTTGTAAATTTTCTGCAAGAAAATTATCTCCCACACTTTTCATGTACGTATGATGCGGACAAGGCTGCGACAGCACTTAGTGATGGCGATTACATGCTTGCTGAATGGAAAGTAAGAATTAAATGTATTTGACACTTTAAATACTATTGTTCTTTCCTTAGGCATAGCGCAAGACATTCTGCTAGTTTCACTTAAAACGTAAACGCGTCAAGGAATTAAAAAAAAATTACAATTATTCCAGAAAAAATAACAATTATTTTCAGTTGAAAATGACTCCGACCTTATATGTGTGGAAAGTTATTATCAAGTTTTTATTAATACTAATTGTAATTGGAAAATTTAGTAGTTGTGGTTAATAATTTATCTGAAATGAGATTCATGGATTCTTTAAAGATAGGCTACACAATAATCAAGTAGCATGTAATTCTTCAGGTCTTACTTGATTTTAGCAATAAAACCTGCTATTTACTTTGGCAAATAAAAATAGAATTTCTCATACTCCTCATCATCCTCCTGCCCTTATACCACTCTAAGTGGGGTCGGCACAACTTGATACAAACATGTTGTCATATGATTTGGGTACGTATTTTACAACCAGCCGCCTGCCTGACGTCAACTAACCTTAGTCGTATTTTACGACCCCTCGGTAAGAAAGAGGGTGGCCTATTTTACTCAACCGAATACACACGGTGGGTCAACTTACCTTAGTCGCCTTTTACGACACCTCGGTAAGAAATGAGGTTGGTCTATTCTACTCAACCGGATACCAGACGGTGGGTCGACTCGACTTACCTTAGTCGCCTTTTACGACACCTCGGTAAGAAATGAGGGTGGTACTATTCTATTCATCCGGATACCACACGGCGTAGAAATTCTCATACTCATATATGTTAAAATTTAATCCAGGAAAAGATATGTCAAGAGTATGGCTTATACACATCAGTGGCAGGTTTAATGCTATCTAACAGAAATCCTGTATCTGCCTGGAATCCTGTGAGAGGTCCGAGAAATATGAAAGTTCAATGCCCGTAAGTTTTGCAATATAGGTCACAATTATTGGTTATTTCAAATAAATTATTTGTTTAAATAACGACCAAGTGGTCTGCACTGCACACATTCACCACCACAATCTCAACAATTGTTTCGCCCCGTAACCGAAGCATCGTCAGGAGATAGACTCCACGACAAAATCGTTAAGCCTTTACATGAGTTCTTACAAATTCTGCATGCATCAGGTATGAGAACGAATAGTACACTCTACATTTTTAGCATTACATATATTTTCTTTTATCGCGGACCTCCGCAAAGTAACGCATAATTCTATAAATTAAATATAAAGTCAATTAAGATGTAATTTAAGATAATTTTTTAAATTTATTATTTAATTAATTTAAGATATTTAAAGATAAATTCCTCATTAAAAGAAAAGCCATTTTTAATGTATATTTTATACATGTTCTGAATTAATCATTTCTAATATTTCAGATCTCATCATGAGTTACCTCTCTTGGATCCTAATAACCTGTACAAGGATAAAGTTATTGTAACAGATTACATAACTTACTGTAGAATAATTGGTAACCAAACTTGAATATAAGTGTCTCTCCCACTATTCTGTTAGTATGTGTTAAGTTTAGTATGATGAAATATGACTGATATAAAATAAAACAATGATTTTTCAGTATAAAAGTCTTTTTATTATAAAATGAATGGATTAACATATATTATTTATTTTCATTATGTGATACTTAAGAAAGTAGTTTTTCACTTGATATGGGACACAGGATCATTGGATCTGGGAACCAAATTAAAAAAATCAAGTCAAATTTCGATATTTATTGACAAGTTCATATCATTGTTACAAAATAAAATTCTAAAATTACATCAGCACTGCACTTCTGTCAATATATTTTGAGTTCTTTCGCACTGATCACTCACGCTGGTCAGTTTCCATTTTGCAAGCTTTTATAACAAGAAACAGTTTATTAATTCATTGAGTCTAGTTCCCACAGCAAACAAATAACTGTAGGGATTTATACTTACCTATCCTCGGCCTCTAACTAATTAGGTTATAAAATGGGTACCGAATTAATTCAATACTCACCGCTTGAAGTAGCTGGAATGTGTCGTGTGAAGTGTTGTGGTGTTTTTAACTATTTAGGTTTATTAAGCATTTTTATCATTTCTATGTTATATACAAACTAAATATCTATTGCTATTTATTTGGATATTCAAGCTTGTATTTTAAGTGAATAAGATTTAATATTTCTTTTTTAAAGTCTGGCAACATCTATGATAGCACAATAAATGTTGGCAAATGTACCTGGGCTGGAAATTTAAAGTCTTTTTTTTCTTCTACTTAATTATTAATAATTTCTACTTAAATAAAATAGCTATGAATAAACAGACTGTCATATAGCTAAATATGTATGTTTAGAAAATTATTCCTATATAGAAGTATTCCTATTGAAAAATGAAGATTTATTTTGAGTCTGGCTGTAATATATGATTGTGTAATACTGCATTTAAGTGTTGCCAGTTGTATGATTTTTATCTAAACTATTTACTGATTAGCCGCTTTCATTTAACTTTAAAAACTATCATCATACCCAAAATTCTTAAGTGTCCATGAATGAAAAGATAATGTTGAAACAACTATGTTATTGCTACCATTTCCTCGTTTATCTTTTGTTCCATTAATTATACGTTTGAGCAATTCTACTTCATCAACAATTTTGATGACCAGTAATCAGGTGTAATCATTATTTTATTATTGCATGTGACAACAGTTGAGAATCACATCACAAAATCCATGAATTGCAGATTTAATATTGCAAATGAAACACCGGGCAGACAGTCTCAAAGTAATTATTGTCACTAAATAATAACTGATCACAGAATAAAGTATGTATTTTAAATGTTTAGTCTCATGTATTGTTTATTATGTTTAACAATATGCTAAGCAGGTTGCTGGGAAATTTTGGTTAGTTAAAAGTCAACAATCTAATAGAATCCTTGCCCATTGGATCAGATGTGTGTGGTTATTATGCGGTCACTAAAGTCTCCGATCACTGTGTTCCAGCAAAGAAGACATGGACCCCTGGACGGATTAGTTTTAAATAGGCTTTAGATGGATAACTATTGATGTAGTGATAGGTATAGTGTATGATGAAATGTGATATGTAGTGTATATCTCGTCTACCGGGAGGAAGAGGAGGAGGACCTGGATCGGCGGCGGCGTGGCGGCGCGGCGCGCGGGGATCGCGAGCGGGAGCGGCGGCGGCGCGGCGGCGAGCGGCGTCGCGGCGGCGGCGGGCTGCGCCGACGGTACCTATGAAAACAAACATGTAAACATTACATTCATAAATTACTGCTGTACAAGGGATACCCGCAACTTCGGTTGTGATAACTCAAGCTGTTAGTATCAAATTCTGATAATACTTATCGCACTGCCATGTCCTGAAAGACTTTCAGCAAATCGTGTCGTATAATGGATACGACACCTACAACAACATAGGATTTCCTATTGTACGATTCGGGGAAATATTGTCAATGCAGTTGTAATATTATAAATGTAAACGTTACTGTAGTTACAAGCAGTCACAGCTAACCACCAACCAGAGCAGTCAATAAATAATACTCAAGTGAACACACATTTCATTTGGGGTCACCATCTCACACCTTAGTTAGAGATGGCTACCTCTAAACCAATTAAATTCAAATTTGAAAATATTCTTTATTCAAGTGGACTGGTTTCAGTACTTATGAATCATCAAATGTTTTTAAATAAGCTACCACTAATTCGGAAGTTTGCTTCTACTGAGAAGAACCAGCAAGACTCAGCGAATCTTTTGAACAAAAAAATTATTACAATTTATTTATTGCCACCTTTTGTTCATGACATGCGGAGCTATATCGGCAATTTTCTATACCGATCTCCTACTTCCTCACTCTGACCCATAAAGCGGCTCATAGCTTTTTTTGAGAGGTCTAGATGCGTGTTTATGTACATTATTAATATAGCTGCGATGGACTAGTTGGATTCAGGTTGACACAGTTACTGAATACTAATTTTTTGCATTGTCAAATAACTTGATGTCAAGTGTGTACCTCGGCGGAGAGTGTCGGCGGATCGGCGGGTGTCTTGGGGGTGCGCGCGGCGACGGTCGGCGCGGTCGGGATGGCACTAGCACTGGAGCTGCTGTTATCTCTTGCCCGTCGATTTGTCCTTAAATATCAAATCATGTATTTACTGTAAATAACTTGTGATTTCTGAAAATTTTCCATCAACTTATCTTAAAAAACCCTCATTTAGTAAGTTACAATTAATTTAATTCTTCCCTGTTCCTGAAGGAAAACTGTGATACATATTATGTAAGTGTTAATTGCACCAACTTGCATTCCAATCTCTTCAGCAGATGAGCTGTGAGAGTATAATAAACAGACAGACTTTTGCAGTTATAACATATAAGATAAAATTATTTTAATTGTAATACATAAAATTATTCATACATGAAACACACTACTATTATTATATCTAACGGAGATCAAGATTTTTTTTAATTATCTTAGGTCAGTTAGCTGAGTATGATAATCAATTTCAAATTTAAGTGGCCTATATCATTTATTGGAAAGCTGTGTTAGAGAAACATTAATAAAAGTAGATATGATTACGGAAAAAACCTAATATACTATGTATATCATATACAACAGCTCTGTATAAATCAAGTACAAACCTCCATCCATATGCTTCATAGCATTTTCTGCTTCATCTGGATTGCTAAATTCTACATATGCATAGCCCCGTCCATTGTGAGGATGTAGTCTGTCCATAGGGAATTCCACAGCTTTTACTGAGCCATATGTAGAGAATATCTCATGAATGTGATCCCGTGAGACATTCAATGTTAGCCGTCCAATGTGAATCCGTGTGGGACGAGGTGGTGGTGAACGCTCACGCTTTTTGCGGCCTGGTGATCTGTGTTACAAATAAAAATTTTGGTCTTCTATCAACCTGGTACTAAACTAGGATCTGCAATAGTTAATAGGGTTATTTAGCTTATAAATATTACCTTAACATTTACAAACTAATAATCTTTTTTAATCATTAAAAATATTTACAAAAAAAAGAACAAAAGTATCACAAAACAGCTTTGCGATTATGTTGTGGAGTCCATCTCCATGCTTCTGTTGCGGGGCGGAATGATTGTTGATTTGTGATAGTGAACAGGTGTAGTGTTTGTGAATTGTGGTGCAAGTATGTGGATGTTTTTACAAATCCTGCATGTATCGGGTATGAAAAAGGATAGTCCACTCTACACTTAGCACTATATATATTTTCTATTTTACTTTATGGCAGATTATAGCAAAATTATTACTTTTGTATTATGGATCTCTGCAAAGTAACACCTAATTCTATAAACTATCTCAAAAGAACCTATATACTAAAAATGGAGAGAAACAATACAATTATAATAACATGTACTGCATGTACATGCAAATTTATTAGTATTTCAATACAAATCTGAGTAAGTTTATCAGTACCAGAATGATTCAATTGCTTTTAAAATAATCTGAAGCATAATAATGAATATCTAAATTAGGTCAGTAGTGCTAAGGTTATGTCTTTTCAAGCCCAAGTGATAAAAAAATAAATCATTAGATTTCTATTACATCTGTAGGAATATGAGATCTGAAAGAGGGAATGAACAAACTATTTTATATGTATAGTAGATAGCCACAGTATAAAGGTTAAGCAAATATGCTGTTGTCATATCTGTAAGATAAAAACTACCTTTCATGTTTATCCTTGTTCTTAACTTTATCATTAGCTGAAGGTGCTGACAATTTCTTTTTATCTCCTAGTGGTGATCTATCTCTTATTTTCTCTCTATCTGGTTCACGTCTATCTTTAACTGGACTCTTGTTTGGGGAGGTCCTAGAAATTTAAAGAACAATGTTAATTGTGAATATATAAATTGTAGCAGTCTGAATTTGCAAAAAAACCTTAAGCAGTATCAAATATATCTTTTGGAAAATATAAAGAATCTTTATTATCTCAATGTATGATCTAATGCTAGATAATTTAAAATTAAATTCAAGATATAAGATATCAAAATTTTTATACTGTTAGGCCAAGTCAAATAACCATAATTAAATTATTTGTATCACAAGCAGAGAGAGATAGAAAATGCAGATGGTTTAATGCAGATATTCTAAATGTAATTATGTGTATATAGTAAGACTGCTTATGAAATTGAAATGATTCTTTAACAATTTATTTGTCATATGATTATAGATAAATATACCAAGTAGAACTTACTTTTTCTTAGGCCTAGAACGGTCATTATTACTGCTACTGCTGCTTGATGAGCTGGAACTTGAACTAGACCTTGACGAGCTTCCAGAACTGCTCGATGAGGACCTTGATGTTGATCTTGAAGAACTGCTTTCTGATGAACTGAAAAGTGTATGAACACATATATGGGCTGAACATTTCCTTGCTAACTTATTTTAAAACTAAAGATTTCTTTATGAAGAATGATCACCATAAACAAAAAACACTGAAACAACAAGCATTTTTTTTGGGAACTTTTTTCCAATACAGATGTCTATTAAGTCACTTTCTATTAAGACCAAAACTTAATTTAACTTATTCCAACGTTAATTAAGTTAGTCGATTACATAAGTAAATGGTTGCTTCATTTAGATTTCATTGTATCCCTTAGTCTTGTATTCTGCTTTCGTTAAATTGTTTTTAATTATTAAGTGTTGACTTGATTCAGTAAGAAATTAAAATCTGTTGTAACGAAAGAGAATCGTAATGTTTTACTTGAAGTGCATTATTTTAACAATTAAATCAATATCACATTCTATGTATGTAAATGAATGATCCATCTTAACTTTATAACCTGTAACCGGCATTTTTAGTATTTAAGTGTATGCGGTCATTAATACCTGCCACTGCTGTCACTACTACTGGATCCTGAATCTCCCTTTTTCTTTTTATCTTTTGGTTTCTTTTTATCTTTGTCCGAAGGCACCGATGGAGATTTGTTTCGTGCCCTGGGAAATGAGAAGATATAACAACATAATAAAATGATCATATGTTTAAAAACATAATATAACTTAAAATACGTAACCAAACTCACATAATATATTATTTGCGTCAAAATTTGCACCACAAAATATCCCAATTTGTTAAATTTATTATAATACAAAAGGCGCACCATTCGCTCACAGATAACAAATATTTACGCCATATTGCGGCGTCAGTGTTTGGTATTACCAAGTGTTAAAAATTATTCCACTTCAACTTGTGCTGATTTTGTGATAAAATTAATGAATTATATTATCATAACTTGACCCGATCAAATGTAAAAATTTTAGTTTTATTATCTATAATATAATATTCGTTTTATGTGGCATATCATGGTAAAACGAGTTTATCTTATTTTAATTTTTTAAGATGTCTAGATTAAGAAAGAATAAGATTAGATTATGCTCTGGGAAACAGAAATACTTAAATCATTACCTATAGCGACCTATTTATAGCTGCAAAGTGCGAACTAGCCAGTGGAAATACTGCACCATAGATTATTAACTATAAAATAGATGGTTGAGATTCATACATTGGCGCGAGCCTATTTTCGGTGGTATGGGGGGGTGCAGAGTAGCACTATAGCTACTACATTCTCATTAATAAAAAAACTATCTGCCTCTCACCCGTTTCATTCATAAAAACGGATTTAGTCTCAGCTCTGACTCTTTCTCACATATGGAGTAGTAATATATATAACGTATGACGTAAAATCGTAGTAAAATTAGTGATGTACTTGGTGCGCTAAAACCGTAACTAATGATGTCAAAGTTTTATCGATTCACATTTTACTCTTACCGATTATTTGGATAACCGGTTTTCCTGTAACACATTAATAACGATTTTTAGATTTTAATAAAACAAAATATTTAAGGAAATTCTTTAATAGACTTTTACTGTAATAAAAAAATTTATATTCAACAGCCGTTTTACATTTCTATGTGCATGCTTCTTAAAAAAAAAGTTTTTTCCTAAACACGCTAAAAGTGCAACTTCAAAAATGATTACTATTTTTAAATAGGAAACAGAATCGGCGATCATGTATCTTGAAAATATAGGAATTGTAATTTAAATTATTATATATTATTATTAAATATAATTAATTATAAGTATTCACTCGAAAACAAATTTAAAGTAAGAATTAAATTGTGAAATTTTGCCATAATTAATGTGCCAATTGATACCAAGCTTTTCGATGAAAGAAAACATCATGAGGAACTATACTCCATGGGTTAAGTATTTAACTAAATGTAAACATGTCAAAACAGGTAGTTTATAGTAGGCATTATCTGCCTACTATAAAGTACCTTTTTTATTACAACACATTATACTAACATTTAATATAATTTTTAATTCTTTTAAAGAATTTAAAATTATTGATAGTATTCGCACCACTTTATTATGGCGTGATTGCTATCAATAATTTTTACAAACTTTGAAATAATAAATAAGAATTATAAAATTTTTAAAGAAAACGATGGATAATATTAAATACACTAAATTACTACACATTTAAGTATCACAGAGTGAAGCTCGTAGAATATTGATATTATGTTGCGTTGGTTAATCTAATTACCATTTTAGGTAGTTTACTTGGCTAATTTGTATCTGCTGAATTTTATTAAATTATATATTGCTGTTTTGCTATACTAAAGGTATAAATATTTAATTTTAGAAAATAACAATCAATTTATGAAAATTACATTTATAAATATTAGAGATATTCTTTTGACAACTGCAGTTGAATCCCAATTTTTTCATTTGTTAATAATATTATTGTTATGACATATTTGTCACTCCTGAATCACATGGTTTTGTTTGTTTACATCTTGTTATGTTTCTATACTTATGGAGTATATATAGTAAAATAATAAAAATTTTGAATCACTTTTTAAATGTTAATAATAGTAATATTAGTTAGTTACTTTTGCCTCATGTATCATAGTTCTATAACTTTACTTGCGATAAAATTTTCCATTTCCATTATCGTTTTCCAAGTATCTGTAGTACTGTGAATTCTCTTTAATTGATACACCGTTGTCTAACTCGCATTATGATTACGATTATGCAAAAAACTTTTAACAAATCATATTTATGATTAATGCAAGTTAACCAGGAATTATAGTTTTTTAAGTTATATACATTTTTGACTAATTAACACTTTACATGCCATATAATGCCATTCCAAAGATATAAGTTTTTGTGATGGATAATATAATTTTAACTAGGTCAAATCTTTCAGTTTTATTAGACAATAGCGTAATTATAAAAATTTCACAATTTAAATAATCCTGTTTTGAAAATATATTACTCCCAGGATTGCTCAGGTTTTGAATAGGAATAAATGGTGTTAATGTTAAAATACACAATTTTTAGCAGCAATACAGGCAGAACTCATATTTCATTATAAGCCCGTCGTTTAAGCAAACTAACAATTAAACTAGCAACTAAGCAATTGTTATTCATTTTCCTGAGTAATGAAAATTTTAAACCCATTCATCTCAAAATATAAGTTTTTGAGTTGTACCGCTATTGCTGCACATGACCGATATATCAATATACTGAACCGGTAATATGATATGGCTTGGGTCTGGAAAATATTTCTGATGGAATACAAGGTACTATAACTATCAAACAATAATATTAACCAATCATGTTTTAAACAATGAAACCAAATTATGATCCGTTCTAGTGTGCTAGAGCCCCCTTATCCACGGATTTGAGAAAAAATCCATTGGGTCCTAGTTAAGAAGTTTCAAACTTCATAATGTTTGTCAATTATACTAATATGAATACTATTTTGAAGACACAACCTTCTCTTGAGTCCTCTAGCATTGAAGCGGACTTTTACAGCCTTATTCCAAAATTCCGAATGGTTCAGGCGGCAAAATAAATTGTTAGTGAATAAAAGCATTCGCGCTGTGAAAATGTTATTACTATAATGTCAATAAATGAGGCTAAATAATTATGATTCGACTGAAGCTCTTCATATAT
Source organism: Morpho helenor (assembly GCA_029227775.1). Lineage (NCBI taxonomy): Eukaryota > Metazoa > Arthropoda > Insecta > Lepidoptera > Nymphalidae > Morpho > Morpho helenor. The sequence goes on from JARGCU010000044.1 coordinate 7,450,197, forward strand.
GTTCATCTGCATCATCGGGCTCGTGGACACTTCCCGGCGGAAGAGTTCGCAGCATATTTAACCTGTAATAAATAAGTTATTCTTTAATAATGTATAGATAGAACATTAGTTTGCAAAGGTAGTCTTACAGACAATCTTGGCATTGATATCCTCTGAGTAGAATAGACCACCCTCATTTCTTACCGAGGTGTCGCGAAAACCGATTAAGGTAAGTTGACGTCGGGCAGGCGACCGGTCGTAAGATACCAAATCATGTGATAACATGTTTAAAACATGTTGTGCCTACCCCATTTAGAGTGGGATAAGGGTAGGAGAATGATGCATTGACAAATAACAGAGATTTTAAATTTTAAAAATATATTTTTAGCTTCTACTGGTCTTAAATAGTGTCTGGAAAATATTTTTTTCGTGTCTATAACTTTGTCTACAGTTATATTTTAAGTATAGAATAGAGACTATAATTATAAATTTTGTTTTTTTAATAATAAAATATAAGGGGTATCTGTGACAATCTTTGTGTTATGTTAAATATCTTTGATTTTGTACTGTTAGCAGTACCAGGCTAAAAATATTATGCTTTCCAAATACTGTATTGTATGTGACAAAGTTCCAATGATCATCACTAATATGTCTTTTAAGCTATTCTTATATCACACACTTTTTTGCATCACTATAATAGAGGAAAAATTGTACCAAACATTTTTTGTTATATCTCAAACGGATTAGGCAGTTAGCCCATTAGACATATAAGCTTCAGTTTTAATAGAAAGTGAAATGGACAGACTGACATACTTTACATCAAATATTTACTTGCCTTCATCTAGTCAAATCAATTGACCTAATCATGTGCTTCATCCCATAAAGCATCAACAGCATATAGCCCTTAGACGTCATCCCAATGAGTACTCTCTTTGGCTATGACCAGGTTCATCTGAAAATTATTGCAAATACATTTTAATAAATATGGAACAAGCTATGGATAGCTCAGCGGTGAGGCCGTTCGACTCTGTAAAGACGATCATGGGTTTATACCCCGCGCAGGCACATGTCTAATTGACAATTGCAATTTATGACACGCTTTTCGGTGAAGGAAAATATGGTAAGGAAATCCGCATACTTCTAGCGAATTCTAGGGATATGCGTAACCTACCAATCCGCATTGGAGCAACGCGATGGTAGGTCTTTGCTACACTACTTCTCTCCAAAAAACGGATAGAGGAAGCTTATGGTTCCCACTGCTGGGGTGGATAACAGGCCGTTACTTTAAACATACACATGCCAATTTTTGTGTTTACAAACAAAAATGATTTATATTTGAAACATTTTAACTCACTTGAAGAATATCAGCCATTGTATCAGATATTAATGAATTCATTGCAACAACAGTAGCAGTGCCTTGACCAGACACAGTTACTCAGACAAAAAATCTAGTTGAAATGTGCATAACTAAATGGGATAGTATGTTAAAGTATCTTGAACAAATAACTTTCTGTTAAATAATTAAAGTATGTCTGTAATCCATATTGTCTGTCGCAGAAAGAATAAAAACTATTCAGAAATAACCACCTAAAACATAGAATATAACTGATATTGGGTATGACATATGATATACAACACTTCAATAAAGCATACACAATAAATATTACTATAGAAGGAAAAGTTTTATTTTTATTATTTTAGTTTTATTTTTACTTATATTTTAAAATTAAAAAATAAAACTTCCCTATATTATCACAGTTCAATAAAAACACTAAGGATATACTATAATGCTATATGCTTCGAGGTCCCTGCTTTAATAAATGTATATATAAATTGAAAAACACTAGCTTAAATTGTACTATATATTATAGAAAAAGAATATAGCACGAAAAATACTATATTTTTATCGCTAATTGCAATTGTCGTGCTTTTTTTAATTAACTGTGAATGGAACGCACCCGCAGCCCTGCATAGGGAATGTAGGAACGAAACTCATTCATGTATTTACGGGGCTTAGTTAGTTAGTAGCTCTAACTCCGTGTCATTATCCAGCGAAAAGTAATAAAAAATAATCATGGAAAAATAAATAATGATTGAAAATAGATGTGTCCTATTTTTTTTCCTGAATTTCCTAAAAGTACTATATTTTTTTGACTTAAAAAGAAAAATAGTATTTTTCTTCAAAAAAAAGGTGGCAACCCTAATCGCGCCCTTTTTGATTAAATAGGGGCAACACTGTGCCGTTATTGTTTCCGGTGGAGTCTTACTATATATACCGATAAAACGTTTCAGTGACATTCAGTCCTTGTTCGTCATTCAAGAGAAGTGCATCTCGGAACGGGAATTGTGGTAATCCTATTATATCGTGTTATTGTATATAGTGTGCGTTAACAAGAAGTTTATGGAATTGTCTAATTTTAATTAAAAATCATTTGTTGGTTTATATATTTTTGCGTAAGTAAAAAGTGATTACAGTTATATATTACGTATAACGAACGTTTCAGGTGAGTCAGTACGTTTCAATTTTCTTCGTATTAAATAGTGCAAAAGTATAGTTTATTTGTTATTAAGTTTTGGATAACTACTCACATTTTATCCGAGAATGTTTGTTGAAATTCAAACATTTGAGTTGTTGAGTTTGTGATAGTGAATGTATATAGTGCTTGTGTATGGTGGTGGCGGTGGTGGAGGTTTGTGCATGTGTTTTTTACGAATCCTGCATGTATCAGGTATGATAACCAATTGCCCACTCTACATTTAGCATTATATACATTTTCTATTTTACTTCATCGCCGATTATAGCAAAATAATTTTATTATTACTTTTGCATAATTACTCTGTTTTAATCATAGCTTAGGTAAATATAGATTATAGTATAGTAAATATACATTAGCTTCAAAAGCGCGCTACTTTGTAAGACGTTTTATTAACGGGCTAGCCATTATAAAGGTGTCGTACTGATTTCTGAAATTGCGCAGTTTTGGTAATTCGTACGTCATTAATTTTTACAATTTTTTTTGTAATGGTTATGTGTTGCGGTTGGCAAAGAGCCGGTATTTGGCACCTGCAATACATGTAAAACCTTAATTCTTTTCCCAGTCGCTTTTGGCTACTGATGTTTGAGTGCACGCTTACATCTGTGGCTAAAATTACGGGAATCTAACTTAGCTTCATAAATTCAGACTTCACTTGAGTATTAGTTACCTCAAATGCATTTTCTCAAATTACAGGGGTCCTGGTGGTTGACGCTACTGTTCGGCCTGGCGCTGTTCGCGTGCTCGAGGCGACGGCGGAGCGACAGCAGCTGCGGCATAGCCAGATGGGCCGGCCTGGGGTGAGGGGCGGCGGCACGTCTCCATTGGCAGCAGCGAGGCCAGACCAGCGTAGCTCGTGGAGTCACGAGGCCAGCTGTCGGGCTGCCCTCCTGTAAAATTAATCCATTAATTTCATTCAATCCATTAATTTTTACATTTTTTTTTTGTAATGGTAATGTGTTGCGGTTGGCAAAGAGCCGGTATTTGGCACCTGCAATACATGTAAAACCTTAATTCTTTTCCCAGTCGCTTTTGGCTACTGATGTTTGGGTGCACGCTTACATCTGTGGCTGAAATTACGGGAATCTAACTTAGCTTTATAAATTCAGACTTCACTTGAGTATTAGTTACCTCAAATGCATTTTCTCAAATTACAGAGGTCCTGGTGGTTGACGCTACTGTTCGGCCTGGCGCTGTTCGAGCGCCCGAGGCGACGGCGGAGCGACAGCAGCTGCGGCATAGCCGGACGGGCCCGCCTGGGGTGAGGGGCGGCGGCACGTCTCCATTGGCAGCAGCGAGGCCAGACCAGCGTAGCTCGTGGAGTCACGAGGCCAGCTGTCGGACTGCCCTCCTGTAAAATTAATCCATTAATTTTTACTTTTTTTTTTTTGTAATGGTAATGTGTTGCGGTTGGCAAAGAGCCGGTATTTGGCACCTGCAATACATGTAAAACCTTAATTCTTTTCCCAGTCGCTTTTGGCTACTGATGTTTGAGTGCACGCTTACATCTGTGGCTGAAATTACGGGAATCTAACTTAGCTTCATAAATTCAGACTTCACTTGAGTATTAGTTACCTCAAATGCATTTTCTCAAATTACAGAGGTCCTGGTGGTTGACGCTACTGTTCGGCCTGGCGCTGTTCGAGCGCTCGAGGCGACGGCGGAGCGACAGCAGCTGCGGCATAGCCGGACGGGCCGGCCTGGGGTGAGGGGCGGCGGCACGTCTCCATTGGCAGCAGCGAGGCCAGACCAGCGTAGCTCGTGGAGTCACGAGGCCAGCTGTCGGACTGCCCTCCTGTAAAATTAATCCATTAATTTCATTCAATCCATTAATTTTTACATTTCTTTTTTTGTAATGGTAATGTGTTGCGGTTGGCAAAGAGCCGGTATTTGGCACCTGCAATACATGTAAAACCTTAATTCTTTTCCCAGTCGCTTTTGGCTACTGATGTTTGAGTGCACGCTTACATCTGTGGCTGAAATTACGGGAATCTAACTTAGCTTCATAAATTCAGACTTCACTTGAGTATTAGTTACCTCAAATGCATTTTCTCAAATTACAGAGGTCCTGGTGGTTGACGCTACTGTTCGGCCTGGCGCTGTTCGAGCGCTCGAGGCGACGGCGGAGCGACAGCAGCTGCGGCATAGCCGGACGGGCCGGCCTGGGGTGAGGGGCGGCGGTACGTCTCCATTGGCAGCAGCGAGGCCAGACCAGCGTAGCTCGTGGAGTCACGAGGCCAGCTGTCGGACTGCCCTCCTGTAAAATTAATCCATTAATTTTTACTTTTTTTTTTTTGTAATGGTAATGTGTTGCGGTTGGCAAAGAGCCGGTATTTGGCACCTGCAATACATGTAAAACCTTAATTCTTTTCCCAGTCGCTTTTGGCTACTGATGTTTGAGTGCACGCTTACATCTGTGGCTGAAATTACGGGAATCTAACTTAGCTTCATAAATTCAGACTTCACTTGAGTATTAGTTACCTCAAATGCATTTTCTCAAATTACAGAGGTCCTGGTGGTTGACGCTACTGTTCGGCCTGGCGCTGTTCGAGCGCTCGAGGCGACGGCGGAGCGACAGCAGCTGCGGCATAGCCGGACGGGCCGGCCTGGGGTGAGGGGCGGCGGCACGTCTCCATTGGCAGCAGCGAGGCCAGACCAGCGTAGCTCGTGGAGTCACGAGGCCAGCTGTCGGACTGCCCTCCTGTAAAATTAATCCATTAATTTCATTCAATCCATTAATTTTTACATTTTTTTTTGTAATGGTAATGTGTTGCGGTTGGCAAAGAGCCGGTATTTGGCACCTGCAATACATGTAAAACCTTAATTCTTTTCCCAGTCGCTTTTGGCTACTGATGTTTGAGTGCACGCTTACATCTGTGGCTAAAATTACGGGAATCTAACTTAGCTTCATAAATTCAGACTTCACTTGAGTATTAGTTACCTCAAATGCATTTTCTCAAATTACAGAGGTCCTGGTGGTTGACGCTACTGTTCGGCCTGGCGCTGTTCGAGCGCTCGAGGCGACGGCGGAGCGACAGCAGCTGCGGCATAGCCGGACGGGCCGGCCTGGGGTGAGGGGCGGCGGCACGTCTCCATTGGCAGCAGCGAGGCCAGACCAGCGTAGCTCGTGGAGTCACGAGGCCAGCTGTCGGACTGCCCTCCTGTAAAATTAATCCATTAATTTCATTCAATCCATTAATTTTTACATTTTTTTTTTGTAATGGTAATGTGTTGCGGTTGGCAAAGAGCCGGTATTTGGCACCTGCAATACATGTAAAACCTTAATTCTTTTCCCAGTCGCTTTTGGCTACTGATGTTTGAGTGCACGCTTACATCTGTGGCTAAAATTACGGGAATCTAACTTAGCTTCATAAATTCAGACTTCACTTGAGTATTAGTTACCTCAAATGCATTTTCTCAAATTACAGAGGTCCTGGTGGTTGACGCTACTGTTCGGCCTGGCGCTGTTCGCGCGCTCGAGGCGACGGCGGAGCGACAGCAGCTGCGGCATAGCCAGATGGGCCGGCCTGGGGTGAGGGGCGGCGGCACGTCTCCATTGGCAGCAGCGAGGCCAGACCAGCGTAGCTCGTGGAGTCACGAGGCCAGCTGTCGGACTGCCCTCCTGTAAAATTAATCCATTAATTTCATTCAATCCATTAATTTTTACATTTTTTTTTGTAATGGTAATGTGTTGCGGTTGGCAAAGAGCCGGTATTTGGCACCTGCAATACATGTAAAACCTTAATTCTTTTCCCAGTCGCTTTTGGCTACTGATGTTTGAGTGCACGCTTACATCTGTGGCTGAAATTACGGGAATCTAATTTAGCTTCATAAATTCAGACTTCACTTGAGTATTAGTTACCTTCCTTTAGTTGCACTTAGTCTAATGCTATTCCATCTCTGAAAATAATTTTAAAAAATTAAAAAAATTAAAAATTGTTACTATTCAAATAGAACCTCTTATGAACAAGGTTGTATTTGAATCTATATGAATAGTTGTTCTATAATATAAAAAAAATGTTGTCTGTGTCATTATGCATTGATTTGTTAAGAAAGAGTAAATGGGTTCACTTTTAGAAAAATTGCTTTTTATTATTGCATAAGTATGAAGGAGAAATATTGTTTGTTATTTAATTTCTGTTAGATATAAACAGTTGCACATTTTAAGTGATTTATAAATTACATAAATATTTACTTTCAGTTTTATAGAACAGTCTTTTAATATTGCTGTTATTCTTTCATTCATTACACATACTATTATATCTTTTATTAGCACTGTAAATGTAAAGATATCTCAAATCATAACTATAAATAACATCATGTGACAATCATATTAAAATAAAAAATTACTCTTAATCTTGGATCTGAGGATTCTTGAATCTGCAATTAATCAATCAATCGTTTAATCAATCGTAAATTTAAATTTTGCTTTTGCTTTTTAATTAAAAATCAAAAAGTTCTAATATAATACAATGAAGTATACAACTTCAATTGAAAATATTAAGTAGACCATTTAAGTTATGTCCAAATTATTCATAACTAAGATAGATACACACTTATGATCAATTAGAACAACTTCTAAAAAACTTTCACTTTAATGTTCCATTATTAATCATTTATTGCACTACAAGACACTAGAAGCTATATAAAATCGCAAGACATATCCTTAATATAATAATGAATATAGCTAATTCATCAATCGAAATTAATGTACATATCATAATTTTTATATAACGATAACAAAGTCAAATAGGAAATAAAAATTATACTGCATGTTAAAGGTTTTAGGCTATCCATGCAAGGTTAGGTTATTATATTTAGATGTGAGAATGTAAATTTTAAGAAAGCTCTTACTATTATTGAGATGCACAAAATTCATTAAAACTCAACACTTACATTTATATAATGATTAAGTAAATCCTCTTCTTATTGTTTTATAACTGCACGTTTCTTCGTTGTTATATTTCTCATCATAGATAATACCAGGGGGGTGAAACTCTCTAAGAAGCACTCTTTAGGTCGCCGAGAGCGTCATCTCATTGCAAGCATTGGACAACAAAAATTAGTTTTATATCATTATTCACTAGATGTCGCAAATGATACACTGTAATATATATATAAGTATCTGTCATAAATTTTCAAATTTTTCTGCCAAAAACGCATCACTGCTTATTTAAAGGTCTTTATTGGAAATTACGCCGTCCAAAAATTATTTTATGTGTTATTTTGGATGTGAAAACGTTGGTAAGTAACTACTATAATGTTTTTGAAACCATTTAGTACCTTTTCCTAACAATATAAATTTTTACTGCAGAAATTTAATTTTTAACCCTTTTAGTGCCGAGCGATAAGGAAATGCCTATACGAGAATAACCAGCCGAATTTTTTTAATTTTATTTATGTACATTCTTATGCAATTAAAACCAAACGAGAAATAATATTTACACGATTCAAAAAGTAATATACTAAGAATAAAATAGGAACAAGTTTGCTCCTCCTTAACCCATTCTATGTAGGGTTTTAAACAATTTGTTGCATGTTAGTTATTTTACGAGCACCCGCCTGCCTGACGTCAACTTACCTTAGTCGCCCTTAACGACACATTGATAAGACATAAGATTGGTCTATTCTATACCACACGGTGAATAATAAGACATACAGCATATCGGAGTAAAAATTCACGACAAATAATACAAACAATATTAAAAAATGAGTTTGCAACAAGATAAATAATACCTATTACCTAATACCTACATAACAAAAAAAAGAGATTACTCGAAGGTAACACACAGGTAAAGGTATTACACAGTAAGCGCCGTGTGGATTTTTGAAAACCTGTTTATATTTGTTTGTATTTTTTTATTTCTGACTGTATGCAATTTTTATGAGCAATTTTAGAAGCAACTTATCGGCTTTCGGCACAAAAGGGTTAAAGCAGCCATTTCGCTGAAATGTACTAAATAAAATTATTATAAGTGCCACAATACCTTTAACTTTGTTTTTTAGAAAAATATATGTGGTTATTCGTAATAAATATTATATTTTAACACTTTCGGTTACATTATTTTGGTATACATTTTAAATATTTGGTCTGATTTAGACTATAGCTACAAAAATTCAAATGTGTGATTTCAGGTTTACAGCAAATGAAGATTATGATTATGAAAACTAATTACAGAGTGTAGTACGTATGCAAAGTTAGTTGTTTTCAACAAATAAACGTGTAAACTGATGAACATTTATTATTTGTATACGCTTGATATTTTTTTAAATGTTTTAAAAGTATTTTTGAAGTGTTTCCTGAATTGACATACTATTTAAAAAGATGTAAAAAATAAAAATTATTAAATATTACATAGCTTTAATCTTTTATTCATTACCCTTATTTAGAATAATAGTTTGGTGCTACTCTTTGATTTGAACTGGAATTTGGAGATGCCAAGTCCATTCAAATTGAAGTGGTATAGCGCCAAACTATTTTTTTGTAAATGCTGTTTTTATATAAGGGTCACTATATGAATGCAGTACAGCGCCATCTAGTGGATTATTATGATAACGTTACAGCGACATCTCTGCCAGATCAGCGAATACAGTTCCTTTCATTACTCCAATAAAATGACAGAGTTGCTCATCTATATCCTATATAGTGTATTATCCATAGATAATACACTATATAGGATATAGATGTGCAACTCTGTCATTTTATTGAAGTAATGATAAGGGACTGTATTGGCTGATCTGGCAGAGATGTCGCTGTAACGTTATCATAATAATCTACTAGATGGCGCTGTACTGCATTCATATAGTGACCCTTATATAAAGATAGCATTTACAAAAAAATAGTTTGGCGCTATACCACTTCAATTTGAACGGACTTGGCATCTCCAAATTCCAGTTCAAATCAAAGAGTAGCACCAAACTATTATTCTAAATAAGGGTAATGAATAAAAGATTAAAGCTATGTAATATTTAATAATTTTTATTTTTACATCTTTTTAAATAGTATGTCAATTCAGGAAACACTTGAAAAATACTTTTAAAACATTTAAAAAAATATCAAGCGTATACAAATAACAAATGTTCATCAGTTTACACGTTTATTTGTTGAAAACAACTAACTTTGCATACGTACTACACTCTGTAATTAGTTTTCATAATCATAATCTTCATTTGCTGTAAACCTGAAATCACACATTTGAATTTTTGTAGCTATAGTCTAAATCAGACCAAATATTTCAAATGTATACCAAAATAATGTAACCGAAAGTGTTAAAATATAATATTTATTACGAATAACCATATATTTTTTTCTAAAAAACAGTTAAAGGTATTGTGGCACTTATAATAATTTTATTTAGTACATTTCAGCGAAATGGCTGCTTTAACCCTTTAGTGCCGAAAGCCGATAAGTTGCTTCTCACTGCGCTCTCATAAAAATTGCATACAGTCAGAAATAAAAAAAATACAAACAAATATAAACACGTTTTCAAAAATCCACATGGCGCTTACTGTGTAATACCTTTACCTGTGTGTTACCTTCGAGTAATCTCTTTTTTTGTTATGTAGGTATTAGGTAATAGGTATTATTTATCTTGTTGCAAACTCATTTTTTAATATTGTTTGTATTATTTGTCGTGAATTTTTACTCCGATATGCTGTATGTCTTATTATTCACCGTGTGGTATAGAATAGACTAACCTTATGTCTTATCAAGGTGTCGTGAAGGGCGACTAAGGTAAGTTGACGTCAGGCAGGCGGGTGCTCGTAAAATAACTAACATGCAACAAATTGTTTAAAACCCTACTTAGAATGGGTTAAGGAGGAGCAAACTTGTTCCTATTTTATTCTTAGTATATTACTTTTTGAATCGTGTAAATATTATTTCTCGTTTGGTTTTAATTGCATAAGAATGTACATAAATAAAATTTAAAAAATTCGGCTGGTTATTCTCGTGTAGGCATTTCCTTTTCGCTCGGCACTAAAAGGGTTAAAAATTAAATTTCTGCAGTAAAAATTTCTATTGTTAGGAAAAGGTATTAAATGGTTTCAAAAACATTATAGTAGTTACTTACCAACGTTTTCACATCCAAAATAACACATAAAATAATTTTTGGACGGCATAATTTCATTGATTTTAATTTTATTCATAAATTTTAATTTTAAATAAGCAGTGATGCGTTTTTGGCAGTAAAATTTGAAAATTTATGACATACTTATATATATTACAGTGTATCATTTGCGACATCTAGTGAATAATGATATAAAACTAATTTTTGTTGTTCAATGCTTGACGTATGCGGCACCCGCCTGGTACGCGTTATGTTCGGCGTACCAGAAGCGAAGACTGCAAGTCCAGCAGAACCGCTGCCTGCGACTGATCGTAGGAGCCCCGAGGTATGTGCGGAACGACGTCGTGCATCGGGATACCAAAATGCCGACCGTGGAGGAGTATGTCCGTCGCCTTGCGCGCCGGATGTTCGCGCGTGCGGACCACAGCGCGCACGTACACCTCCACGGCATCGCGCCACTCCATGCGCGACCACCCGATGGACGTTCCCTGCCTCGCGAGCTCCTGCGGTCACCGTCTCCGCGGCCCGATGCGGATGACGACGGCGACGACGAGGACGACGCGACGGGCGAGAGGGCGACACCACGGATTATGACACCACCGGATATGACACCACCTGACGACGACTTTGAGGTCTGGGAGCTAATATTCCCAGACCTCCCCACCGAACCAGACATCCCTTAGGTCACCTAGGTGACCTGGGCTCACGGCCCAAATACCGACACCCTTAGGTCACCTAGGTGACCTCGGCCTACGGCCGAAACACAGACCGGGCTTAAGTGCCCGCGAGGAACTGCCCGGGCAAAGAGGTACGCCTCGAGGCCCGTACCCCGCTTACCCCCCACCCGGGGAGTCAGCGAGATGACCCTGCTGCTGCTTTATGTGGGATGACGCTCTCGGCGACCTAAAGAGTGCTTCTTAGAGAGTTTCACCCCCCTGTTTCTCATTTTAAGAAATATCTCAAAAGCTACTGGTGAAATAAGACTTGATACATTTAATTTGCTTCTAGTGATATTTGTTTCAAGAATTTTGCTAACTAAATTAAAACAAAATTATACATTTTAGTAAAAATTAAAGTACTAGAACTTTACAACGGGAAATTTAAAAATTTAATACACCGCCCATTCATTAATAAAATTTTCATTATGTACACTGTAATCTTTGAATAAAATCAACTTGTTGTCTTGTTATATGATAAATAGTCAAAATGAGAATGAGTGCGTAAAAATATGTATGTAGGAGTGGAGCGAGATGCAGCTGAGACTATTTTCATACGATTCATTCATAAATACGTACATGTGCAAGAGGGATGCGAGATAACATGTGTTGGCGCCTGTAGTAAAACCGCCCTGTACTGCACGTCGCCATAGGTCAACGATGGGTGCAATACAGACAGATAAAACTTGACCAATTCTCACAAATAAATCTGGCAACACGGTAGAAGATATTTATTAATTGGCCGTAAAGGACTAGATTCCAGGACGTTAATAAACTAAAAAAAACAATTATTAAATAATTTTCGGTGGGATTTCATAGGATTACCGAAAAGAGAGGGAGGGAATCTGTCTTTTCAAATCTGGCTATATACTCTGTACTCATGAGATGGTAATAACCGTTTTCAAGGTTTTAAATTCCTTGCCCACCGCGTAAGAACCGAAGACGTAGTCCGAAGTCTTCGTGTAGTCCGAAGACCAAACTCCTCAAGCAATGCATGTTACTAGTGTCTGCACTAACATCTGAAGCTTCATCGCCAAAAAAAATTCTATGCCTTCGTATGAGGTCCAATCATTTAGCCGGCGATAAGGCACGTTTATTAATTTTAAAGTTATGTAATTAGAAATAAGAAGATACGCGGACAAACTAAAATCAGCGAAACTGAAGAATCGTTAGCCGATGTTTAAAAACCATATTTATTTATTGGTATTATGAACTACATTTTTAAAACAATTTTAATGTTCTTATATTTACACGCCATGTCAAGAGGTCACAGTGACTGCTACATAACACTGCACAGCGCCGCTAATGTGCCGGCCGTGTCGCACAGCGAGATACCTATAGCTGCCCACTCAACCTCTGTACTATTAAAAGACTGACTACAAGCCCATACTGTATTATATATTTGGTTACAGTTTAATACGTGAGGTTGTTTCTGTCACAGATGTCATATTTAGCTCCCAATACTGCTTAAGCTGTGATAGCTCAGCGGTGAGACTATGCGACTCTTTCGAGGAGGTCACGGGTTCAAACCTCGAGCAGACACCAATGAGTTTGTCTGTTAAAACTTGTGTGTCTAATTGATAATTGCAATTTAGCACACGCTTTTCGGCGAAGGAAAACATCGTAAGGAAACCTGCATGTCTCTAGAGAGTTCTGGAGATATGTGTAACCTACCAATTCGCATTGGAGCAGCGTGGTAGGTCTTAGCTCCAATCGTTCTCTCCATAAACGGAGAGAATAGGCCTATTCTCAGCAGTGGGATAGTAACAGGCCGCTACTTTACTTTTTTTTTTATTGCTTATACTTATTTACAAGCGGGCGAATTTAATGCTGCTTAAGAATAGAATCAATGTACTAGAGTAGAGAAGCTAAAAAGTAACATGTGCCCATTATATTTTTATATATTGCTTTTATACATTATATTGCTGCGAATGAAGTTGAGTGTACAAACAAAAAAATCACGCGTAGTTATGCATACAAAAATAAATTCATGTAATAGTCAAGAAGCGCAGTATACAGGAAAAAATGGATATTGGTATTCAGTATATATGTTGTTTAATCGTATCTCAGAATTGTATAGGAAAAAGGACTACAGCTAATTTTGGTATATCGGTAGTAAATCAAGTTATGAGGAAATTCCAGAGGGTTAGTGAAGGCCACAGTCCTGAATCATTTGTCCGAAGGTTGAAATCTACGAGCGAAAATAAATGGCCTTACTGTTGTCATAAAAACCACATCTATTATGATGTGTTTTATTTCCGTATAGACATAACATGGACATTTTCTTTTAGAGTACTTAAAAAAGATGTTGTTTTTGTTAGTGAAACAATGTTTATGCCAGGTTATACCGGCGACGCTTAGAAACCGGTAGAGCTAAAACCATAGAGATTGAAGAAATATTGTGCCTATAAACGTCAGTATTAGTGTATAATGTAAGTATGTATGTCAGGCAAATATAGTAAAAGATATATAAATCAAAGAGTAAGGGATATAAAACATAGAATAGGGGAGCCATAGGCAGAACTTTGAATGCAAGTGTCTAACAAATAATGAGAGGGAGAAGATAAGAGACACATACTTATCTTTGTCTAATTACATATAGTACTTAACTGTATGTAATGTAATTTATGTAACTGTAATTTATGTATGTAGCATTATTTGCTTTCTCTTTTTGTCGGTGTAAACAGTTTATGCTGCCTACTCTAGTATAATACATGTGGTATAAATAAATTACACGTTCCATAGACAATATATTCATTATTATTTTTCCATTTTTTTTTGCGTCGTAGGTGTGTTTTTTAATTGATTCCGGATTCTTATATCAAAATTGAGTTCCTATTTGTCTGATAAATTTTAGGGAGCCCATTATTAACGTAAAACCAAGTTATCATTATTATGATACAAAATTTAATTAAAAAAAATATGCTAAAAATAGAACAATAATTAATCAATATAGTATGAGGCTGTTAATAGGCTATAAGAATGTTATTGAATATTTTATATATAAACAACATATGCAAATATAATGTTTAGTTCTCACGGTCATAAACATATTGCTATATATCTCTTGATAGCGGACCTTTGAGGATTAAAGGATCAATTATTATTGGTTACTTATTATTAGGTTATATGTTACCTAGATAATTTACTTTTTTATCGCAACCTCGTCTGGGGTAAATTAAAATTTGTTATTAACAATCTAAATCCTTTAAGATATAACAAAACAATCTATAGTGGAATATTTATCTTTTTTGAGTCTACAGAAAAATCCGTGAGGGTATAATTTATAGTATTAATTAATTTATAGTAATAAAGGATAATTTTGACTTTAAAAGAAAATAGTAACGTTCCATGTACGAGTATTTAGCCGGATATATAAAATTATCCTTACATTTTAAATACGTTCGTTACCTTTAAAGTTAGTTATTTTTGCTGCTTAAGTAACATTCCTTTTGAGGAGAATTGAAGAAGAAGACCTATGTTTTGCAGTGGGCGTCCATCGGTTAAAGAAGAAGAGATAATGAAATCAAGCGCGGATCCCACTCAAAATATGAATGGTCCATTTTTTTCTATCACATACGTTACCCCAATGTATAAAGCCTTAATTATGGCAAATTTCGTCTACATTGGTCTAGCGGATTAGCCTTGAAAGCGAAACAGATGGATAGAACGATAGACAGACATACACATTTACGCATTTATATTATTAGTATGGATTAAGCAAAACAGAAAAGTTTAGATACATTCCAGTCAGTAATAGTCATAGGTCATATGTTATCTCTAAGTTGTTTCGAAATGCAAACAGAGTTCTAGTTTTTATAATAGAAACTATAAATAGTTCAGTTGGCCATTTTGCCGTCTGTCTTATTTTGAACCTTGACTCGTTATGACTATTAGACGCTTTAATGTCTAGTTCGGGTTTTCCTTTTGCTTAAGCAAATGGGTACAATATCGTAGTAGTGAATAGACAAGGTATAAATAATTAGGTGAAGTATAATTAGGCTTAATCAGGGGTATCTAATGGGTATAATAAAATGCTTCATCATCATCATCAACCTTTGTCTGTCCACTGTTGGACATAGGTTTCTCCATTTGCATGCCACTGAGCTCGGTCTTCAGCTCTCTGTTTCCAGCCAATACCAGCCACTCTGCGGATGTCGTCGCTCCACCTAGCCGGAGGACGTCCTACACTACGTTTGCCAAGGCACGGTCTCCACTCCAGAACACGTCTACCCCAGCGGTTGTCGGTTCTGCGACAAATGTGACCAGCCCACTGCCACTTAAACTTGCTAATCCTTTGGGCTACGTCGATTACTTTGGTTCTCTGTCGTATCACTTCGTTCCGAATACGATCCTTCAGAGAAACTCCGAGCATAGCCCTCTTCATAGCTCGCTGAGCGACCATAAATTGGTTGACCAGTCGCATTGTCAGTGTCCACGTGTCGGCTCCGTATGTCATCACAGGTAGGACGCACTTGTTAAAGACTTTTGTCTTAAGGCTTTGTGGTATGGGCGACGAAAAGACTCGATGAAGTTTCCTATATGCCGACCAGCCAAGCTGTATTCTCCTGCGAGCCTCCTTCTCGAAGTTGTTTCTACCTAGCTGTAGGACTTGTCCAAGGTAGACATACTCCTCAACAACATCGAGAGGAACTCCGTAGAGGGCAATCGGTTCCGGAATAAAATTCAAATTAAGTTCAAAAATGCTTAATTATGGGTAATCATATCTTTTTTTTATGTATGGGACAATTGCACGCACGTCCGTCTCTATCCGTCCCTAAAATACGTAACTTAATACTTGTGTTATGGGTGAAAGATAATTGATAAATATAAAAATATAATTTTAAAAACATAGTTAAATACAATACAAAATTCAAACAGACTCGAAGAATAAACAAATTGATTATAGAATTTTTTTGCCCTCAGCAGGAATCGAACCTACTACCAGCGAAGCTTAAGACAGAATCACTGCCAACTGCGCCAACGTGCCAGTCAAAGTATTCTAATTCTTTATATACACTCAGTTTTTACCACGTTAATAACTAAGTAGCTAAACCTTTTAATAAGGAAGTTTACTAGCAGAAGTTAAAATCAAAATTGCAAATATTGCGAGTCTACATACAAAATTAATTTAGTTCGAGTATAGACAGGACCAACTTATTATTTGTCTTGTTGAATATACACTATATGCGATGTTTATCGCTTAGAGGACAGCAAAACTATTTCAATGTTATACAAGATGAAACAAAAGTGCAATAAATGGGCAAGTCCTTCCCGCCTTATAAAGGCTAAGGCGGCGCGCGGCGCTCCATACAACAACTAGCCGTCACTAGTTAACGGTCTGAGATAACTTAATATCACACATCCAAAAAGTTGTTAAGATTTTTGCGTGTAATTCTTTCTTTTCAAATTTGATCGAGTCTATAGTGTTGTGTTTGGCCTGTAAGTATGTTTTGTTTAATAATATTGAACGAAGCTTTAAAAACCTAGATTATCTATTTTAAGATTTGCTACAAATGTGTAATTTACCTAAAAAAAGTTTAAGTAATATTAATAGGTCTAGATTACGAAAAAAATTTATATAAAAGTTTTATGTTTTATTGATAGCACCTGGCCGACTGAGCCTTGTAACGTTTTTAAAAGATAGAAAAAAAGATGAAACTTAAAACAAATAAAAAATAATTGGGCAGGTGATACTCGTTCCGGTATATTTTCACTTCTTTAGTCCAACCGTTATCCGTTGGGCTATAACAACTTTATAATTGACAGCTAAAATATAATTTGCATTATTTCTATATTTTAGCATTATTTAGTGCCTGAATATAAATGTCATTCAAATGTCATTTTTTTAATGAAACCTAGCTAGATCGATTGACACATGCTGAATTTTATGAAAATCGTTGGAGCCGGTTTCGAAATTTAGAAAATGTATATAGTCAGGATTAAATTAAAATTATCATTTGAATATTAAAGAAAAGATTGATAGTCATGCTTCCCTTTTCAGTACAGGAAAATATCGTGAGAAAACCTGTATAATTATGGATATTTCCTTGGATATGTTTAACCTACCAATACGATTTGGTAGGTCTAAGAATGAAGCCCACGCTTAGTATTAAAGTGACCGAATTCAAAAAATTATTTTGTGGAGCATAGAATAGCTCTTCAACCAAAAGAGACGCATAACTTGGAAAATCAAGAAAACATCTAGCTTTTTAATAGTTAGAAAGAAAGAGTCACAATTATTCATCTGTGCGCTACACACGAGGCTATAAAATGAATATAAAATCTTACAACTAAATAGATATAACTTATGATTAACAATGATTACAAAATATAATAAAATGAAACTAATGAATAAATAATATGCCACCGCATATAGCGTAGTAAAGAAAGGCAATCAGCTCAGCATGGCGCCGCATTTCTATCAGCATCACAAATGCAGAGCTGATTTTGAGCCAAAGGCTGTGATCCCACAGTAGTATATGCTAACGTCTATGTACTGCATTTGAAATTACAAACTAAATTCATCATCCTCCCTCCCTTATCCCATTCTAAGTGGGGTCGGCACAACATTTTATAAACATGCTGTCACATGATTTGGCTGCGTTTTTACGACCGGCCGCCTGCCTGACTTCAACTTACATTAGTCGTATTTTACGACACCTCTGTAAGAAAGAGGGTGGTCTATTCTACTAAAACAGATACCACACGGTGGGTAACTTACCTTAGTCGCCTTTTACGACACCTCGGTAAGAAATAAGGTTGATCTATTCTCCTCAGCCGGATACCACACGGCGGGTCGACTTACCTTAGTCGCCTTTTACAACACCTCGGTAAGAAATGAGGGTGGTACTATTCTATTCAGCCGGATACCACACGGCTTTTAAAAGTACAAACTAAATTAACTTACAAAATATATGGTGATATAAAATATAGACAAACTACTAACCAAACTAGAATTTAAAAGAGTGAAAGTGAGTGCGTAGCTTGATGTCATACATGGCATTGAAATAAGGATTACAATGTAACTATTAAACCTAATTTTGAGTTCGGTCAGTTTAATACTAAGCGAAATGCTCCTTTATTCAAAGATAGAATAGTAGCAAGCTGGTACTGAAATGATTTCAGAAAATGCACCCACGTTCGTGTAGTTCAGACGTAGAACAATAACGTAGAACCTATTAATGGGTAATTAATCATTTCGGTGCTACGAGTATTAATACTTGCTTAAAAACTTCAAGCGAAAGACTACGGTGCGTAGGCGAAGCTACGCACGCTTCCCTGGTATTAGATACGTACTACAGCGCTACTTTGGAAGAAAATAATATTTCGATGTCACACACATTATACTTTGAATCCCTTTTTTTTTAATCTTTATTTTTTAGAGACTTTAGTATCAGCAGATACATGTCAGCCCCATCATAACCTAATTACATTTAACTAAAATTTTATATTATAATACATATAACAAAATAACTAATTATTATGCTTCTTTTTTGAGAGAAGCACTAATAAACTGATATACTTTAATGGCCGAATTACATAAAGGAGAAGCTAAAATTGAATTAAAATAACCAACATTCATTACATTTAAATTTAAACTACAAATTAGTGATTTTCTCAACTTTGAATCCCTTAATTTTATTATTAATTATTTCTTAATAAAATGTAAAATTTTGATCTTGTAAAAATAGACAATAGTATAAATATATAATAAATACCTTGTATGTGTAAAGACACATTACTATATCAAAATATTCCTATAATATAATATTAATATAATATAAAGTATTCTAATTAATTTTACTATTTTACTAGTGTGCCCAGCCCGCTTCGCCGTGCTTAATTAAAGATATATTAATACCGTTATAAGAAAACCATCGAATTTTACAGTATCATCCGCTCGGTCATTTTAAAGATTGTCTGAAGTTTCATTAAATTAGGTCCAGTCGTTTCGGAGTCTATAAAACAAATCCTGTAAAAGGATTGGTGAAAAACGAAGAAATGCAAATACCAGTATCATAGTGTACGACCGTTTAACTTAAAATTGACACATCTTTTTTATTTACTGACCAATTGACATAAAACGTACCCTATATGTTAAGTGATGTATTTTACTACATATTAGTGAAAACAGCGTCCAAATCGGATTAGCGGTCTCCGAGATTAGCGGAACAAACGCACAGACATTTGACATCTCAACGATTTTATTATATTTTATGTACCAGTCCGCATGATATTAATAATACTTTTAGTTGTATAAAACTGTAAAGTAATTGTAAGTAATTTGTACTGTTCTAATACCAAGGACTCTCGGCGCTTGATAAGAAGAAATAGCGATTTTTAGGTTACATGTGAATGTATTCACTCACACATAAGTGTGAACGCGCACGCCCATACAATGTAATTTTACAAGATACGAGTATCTAGAATATTGTTTTTGTTCGATTACGATATAAATATAATACTTACCTTTTGTTATAATACTTACCTTCTGTCACAAGTATTTTTAACGCTTACTAGAAGGTCTGAATCTGCATTTCTCGTAGTGATTAATGACGATAAAATAAATAATTTTCGCATATTTATATACGAATTTTACCTCAAGACGTGTTCCTTTAGTGTTGAGGGAGGATTGTCACTTTGTTAGAATCACTTGTTTTCATCGTTCGGACATCACGATTATCATCATCATTTCAGGAATTTTACCTGATGCAATCAATCTCATACTAATCTTGGCATTCGCAGGCATTTAATTTAATTGTTTTCGGTTTCTTTTTATTAATTTTTTTGAATCATTATTTATATAATTGTATATTATAATTATATTTTTATTCATTAATTTACTACATACTTAAACTTTGTTTATAGATTAGATTATTTTGCTTAAAAGGGTTGTCTGGAAGAGATCAGTACTCAGTGAAACTTAACTTAGATATTATTAGTTTTAAAGTTTTCTGAAAAAAACCCCTTGAAAAAGTACGGTACTTACAGTCTCAGTGCTTGTTTATCACATATCCAGTTAATTGTATTTTATCTATAGTGTAATTCGCCGACCCCACTTAGAGTGGGATAAGGGCAGGAAGATGATGTAATTTTGTCCATTAAAGATACTACATTACTTTGTTTTCCTTTTAAAATTGTGTTACGCCCCATTAAATATATGATACTGCGGATTTGACGAAAGGAGAAGACAAGTGAAATAATAAACCAGATGATCCGTTAGAAATAAGTGTGTCATTCGTTATCCTCCTGTCACGTGTTATATGACACGGCTTTACACGACCCCTGGAGCCTTCGGTTCTACGACAAAGCCGTAATTGTTTTTCTTTCATTTTCCGCACCGGATTATAAACAGATTGTAGTAGTTATAATAGTAGTGTTAGTAATTGGAATTTTTTAATAGTAATCTCCGGGTCTTCTTCTTTTTCAATCGATGCAAAAAAATGTTAAACGTATGGCTAAAAGAATTAAATTATGAGGAAACAGAAGCTCTACTGGAACCAGTCTTATAATAGTAAAGAAAATAAATAAATAAAACTATTATGACACATGTAACTTTCAATAATACACTTACATAGCACTTATACACACACGCACACACATACCTACATACATCTGATACAGGCATTGTCATGCTTACTAGAAGGTCTCAATACCCTGTAATTAATTTTAAGCATGAACTGAAATAAACCTTTTTTATTATAAAAAAAATCGATGGATGTCCACTGCAGGTCTCTTTATGGGATCTCCACACCACACTATCTCGTGTAGCTTGAATGCGGCGGCTCCCCGCGACCTTTTTGAGGTTCTTAGTCTATTTCGTAGGGGGTCTACCGACATTGTGTTTTTAGTGCTGGATCGCTATTCCAACACCTTGAGACGATTTTTACATTTCATTCCAACGCCCATCAGTTTTCTGCGCTAACTCAATTTTTAACGGTAGGGCTAATTAGTAACGTTATGGGTTAAGAATTTAATAAAGAAATAAAACTGCTGTAAATTTGTGACTTAGGAGTTAGGTTTAATTTATTCATATAAATTTTTAATACTTCCTGATAAAAATCATGAATTGCAATGAGGATCAATTTAGAGTATTATAAATAGTCTGTAAAAGATTTAAAAAATATTTTTTTACATTTAATAATTGCTGAAATGTTAAAAAGATATTGCTTTATTACTTTTTTTGGGAGGATAAGGTTGCAGTTAGTACTGCACCGATACCATAGCTTTACTCTTCTTACTGTATTGTATTGCGAAACGAGTAAAGTTAGTAAGTAATAAAATAAAATAATATATGACAAGACAAAAAATTACTTGAAAATGTATACGGGTAAAAAAGGCATATTTATTAGTATCTGAGAAGACGTAGTAAATAAATTTGTCACCTTATACATGACACAATGGGAACGAGACCCAAATTTTTCTTTTAACAAGACGCGATAGATATGCCTCTTAGTGTTATGTTTCCGTTAACATAATTTAAAACAAAAGGGCACATTTTCTTTCTAATAAAATTGTTGCGTTCCGTTTTTTGGGAGAGCTTGTTTCTATAACGTGCTTTATTACGGACTTATATTAAATTTATATCAGACTTAGCTTATTTATTATTTCAACATTTTCTGATGTGGTTTTTCTCGCATGTGTACAAAAAAATATTCAAAATATATTTCTTGTTGATTAAAATTAAAGAATAATTTTAGAATGAAACTATTTCGTATGTATATAAAGTTCAATGTAAAATTTCAAACTTTAAATCAAATCAAATTAAAACCTTTTATTAGTCACACCACATTTGGGAAATAATGTATGACATAATAATATTGTATAGGAAGAGTAGATAATGCACAGAAATGTGACGTTACAAATTGAAACACTACCAAGCTTAAGTTGAGGTGTTCCTCAACGCCATTTTCAGTGACTACTGTTCTTAATTAAATCTTAATGTTAAGTTATTCATAAATAAACACCAATAAATTCATCATCTGCCTGCCCTTATCCCACTCTTAAGTGGGGTCGGCACAACCTGTTACAAACATGTTGTCATATGATTTGGCTACGTATTTTACGACCGGCCGCCTGCCTGACGTCAACTTACCTTAGTCGTATTTTACGACACCTCGGTAAGAAAGAGGGTGGTCTATTTTACGTAACTGGATACCACACGGTGGGTCGACTTACCTTAGCCGCTTTTTACGACACCTCGGTAAGAAATGAGGGTGGACTATTCTACTCAGCCGGATGCCACACGGCGGGTCGTCTTCCTTAGTCGCCTTTTACGACACCTTGGTAAGAAATGAGGGTGGTCTATTCTATTCAGCCGGATACCACACGGCGTAAATAAACACCAATAAATTGTATAATATGCGCGTTTCAGCAGTCTAGACACGCTTTTGTAATTTTCATTGTTGATGTTTTTCAGGTGGTAATCCCATGTCTTCGTGATGTCGCCCGTCGTATCCTTTTTCGCGATGGCGTTAACCGCAGCTCTTGCTTTTCCCGCTCTCGACGCTACCACCTCAGGGCTAGCCGATGCAGATTATTATTCTTTTGAAGCGGACAAAAGAGATTTTTCCGAGGTAGGTATCGTTTAGTAAATAAAACATCTAAAAGATATTAATCATAACCTTAGTCATGTAATGCGTTCTTATAGATAAAAATTCAGATTCCTTATTTTGTGTAGATATTAGCAGGACTCTATTAATTTAGTTAACTTTATATTTCGACTAACAAACAAATAGTTGCCATGTATATGAGTCCTTAAACTTGTTTGTGTTACATATTCACACTTGCACTCCATGAATTTAAATTTGAAAAATGATTTATAATTTGAATTTAGCTTAAGCAAATTCAAATGATATTTACAAAAAGTAAAGAAGTCATCGATCTGGGGACTGAAAATTATATAACTGTTATTAATCAATTCACAATATAAACATCAAGAGATAATATTTATTAATCAATTCATAATATAAAATCAGTAAACAATCCCTTGTAGTTCTTTTTCTCCTTTATGATTATTTAAAGTACCACATACCTAATCAATAATAACCAAATTCAAATTAAATTTATATGATAGGAAAAATATACGGTTTTTCTCATGATGTTTTCATTCACCGGAAAACGTGTGATAAATTTTAAATACCAATTAGACATCTAACCATATAATAGAACGATGAAACTTAATTTGTATTCAAACAACATCTATTCACGTAAGATTTTAAGCGTATACAAAACTAATATTGATTGTTGTCTTTGATTATCTTACCTTCAAAACCTAATGCTTGAAAGACTTGACGTAGAGCATAAATATTATTACAGTATAAATAATATATCGCGAAATTTATCATGTATTTATTATTCATACTTTGTACTTCCATAATGCGAAAGGTAAATGTCCAAAGAGCTATCTAGTTAAAAGTATACTCAGATAATTTAAAGAGTATTTAAAAAACCTTTTCTTTAAAGCATGTGACGAACTATAAATATCGAACAAGCATGTAACATCTTACAAAATGTTCATAGTTGTATTCCCAGGATTTTAACCAACAACCCCCTCTTATTTGTCGTTTTTGTATATCTTGGCGATTATAGGTAGAGTATTTTTAATTTTAAAAATAAATAAAATACCCTTAAGGGTTACTCAAAGATATCCCTAAAATAGAAAATGGATTTAAACTATCGTGAGTAGTATTCATAGTTAATGTATAGAACCGGCTATACTCACGTCTTATTTTATCGGGTTAGCCCGACTAGTTTCGAACCCAACCGGGATTCTTATTCATGAGCTCTTTACACGATGTTATCGCGGCGGGAACTGCGTCCCGCAGCTCGCTGGGCGCGACTCGTGGGTGGCGGGGGTGCGGGGGGACACGGTGGCGGCGGTGACCGCACCTCTTCCAAGTGTTCCCTGTCGCTCTGGTCTTCGTCATCGCATGCGATGTCGAAGTCGCGCCCAGCGAGCTGCGGGACGCAGTTCCCGCCGCGATAACATCGTGTAAAGAGCTCATGAATAAGAATCCCGGTTGGGTTCGAAACTAGTCGGGCTAACCCGATAAAATAAGACGTGAGTATAGCCGGTTCTATACATTAACTATAGAAAATGGAGTTTACAAAGCTTTATATCAACTTTTATGATTAATTGTGGGTCTAGACAGACGCGCTCAAATGGAAAGTGTTTATATTGAAATAAGTTTTCCATGTTAAAATATCGTAATTATGCTGTAATACGTTGAATATTTAAGGTCAGTTTGATGCTTGATTTATAAAATTTAAGCAGTTCTTCCTACTTATTTATTTTCAAATTCGTAGAGGAATTAAGAATAATTAGTGGAATCGTGATTTTGTAATAATAGGTATTATATTCAATAATTAATCTAATTTGTAAAAAATTAGATAATAAGTTCATAAATTTCTAAGGTCTTTAAAGTTCATAAATTTCTAAGGTCTTTATATATTATTAGTTCAAGAGGCACACAAATTGGTTTAGTATATGTTGAAAAAACATATTATTTTATTTATATTATTTCTGCGTTTCAAAATAAGGGAAGAATAATCATTTATAGTCATAATGTTAACGGCAATCTCTGGCCTCCCAAAATACAGGTTCACCTAGTTTGGGGGCTACTTGTAAATCTTAATATTTAGATATAACAATTAGCATTGATTTAATTAAGTTAAGTTTTCCTATAATATGTAACCACCTTTTTTTGGAAATAATTTTTTTTTTATTTGATTTGATTTTTGATTTTGATTTGATCATTAATATCAGAAGATCAACATTTTTTACTTTAAATTCGTAGCTCCGTAGACATGTATAAAAATCCGTAGAAGCATCTACGAATTTTTGTCGCTGACTTTAAAATACGTAATATTGGCAACACATATTTAATCACTGTAGGTAAAACTACTGAACGAAACTCGGAACCGTATTCCATACATAGTATTATTATATTAGGGTGGGGAAGTCAGCCTAAAATGTGCTATATTACAGTAAAGAGTAACGCCGTATGGTATCCTGAGTAGAATAGACCACCCTCATTTCTTACCGAGGTGTCGTAAAAGACAATTGAGGTAAGTTGACCCACCGTGTGGTATCTGGTTGAGTAAAATAGACCACCCTCTTTTTTACCGAGGTGTCGTAAAATACGACTAAGGTAAGTTGACCCACCGTGTGGTATCCGGTTGAGTTGAATAGACTACCCTCTTTCTTACCGAGACGTCGTAAAATACGACTGAGGTAAGCTGACGTTAGGTAAGCGTAAAATACGTAGCTAAATCATGTGACAACATGCTTATAACATGTTGTGCAGACCCCTCTTACAGTGGGATAAGGGCAAGAGGATGTTCCGTAAATTTTTATTATAGTCGAACATAACAAATACATAATACTGATTGTTATGTTTAATTATAAATTTATTTTTGTACGATTGGGAAGTTATCATTTTATCCACTTTGATGCAGATGACTTTTAAATGAAATTAAATGTTGCTTTTATTATCATTTCCAGCAAATAATTCCAACACAAAAAAGAGCAGCGCTGGTTTTAGATCGTCTACTTATTGCGTTACAAAAAGCACTGCATGAGGAAAGCGCGAATCAACGTGCGGAAACGGATCGTGACGGACCACGGGCGGCGCCTTTACGTGTAGCTAATATGGATAACAACGACGTGGTACGCTTTTAAATATAGTTTATAATTATATATAACTTATTGACTGGACTACATTCAGTGACCCTACATTCAGCTCCGCGGGTCGCGGGTTCGATTCCCGCCGAGGGCCAACATTTTCTATAAACAATTTTATTGGTCCTCGAGCCTAGGTAAATATTCGTGTTAGGTATAACTGTGAATATATATATTTTTAAAATTATATATGTATAATTTTGCCAGTTGTCTGTCACCCATAACGCAACTATTAAGTTACTTACTTTGGGGACGGACGACCGTGTGTGTAAGTGCCCTTTATATTTATATTTTTAATTATCCCAGAAAATTAATTTGGCGATTGATAATTGCTACGGTTTCGGGATGAAACATGTTTAAAAATTTATTGTTGTTGTAAAGTCCTAGTGATATGTGCTACGTATTTATCTCAAATGGATAGAGGCAGTAAATATGAAGTAAAATAGAAAATATATATAATCCTAAATGTAGAGTGTACAATCCGTTTTCATACCTGATACATGCAGGATTCGTAAAAACACAAGCTAATGCTTTGCGATTTTGTCATGGAGTCTATCCTCCTGATGATGCTTCGGTTGCGGGGCGAAACGATTGTTGAGTTTGTGATAGTGAACGTATATAGTGCTTGTGAATTGTGGTGGCGGTGGTGGAGGTTTGTACATGTTTTTTTACGAATCCTGCATCTGTCAGGTATGAAAACGGATTGTCCACTCTATATTTAGCATTATATATATTTTCTATTTTACTTCATCGCGGATTATAGCAAAATAATTTTATTAATACTTTTGTATTATGAATCTCCGCAAAGTATCACCTAATTCTATAAATTATTTAGTTCCTTGATAATTTCAGACTGGTCTCCAAAGACGCGGTCAAGGCACGAGCAGAGGTCGCGTGCTTCGGTGCTACTTCAACGCTATTACATGCTTCTAACATAATATTATTAATAAGTCTTATTTATTAATTATCTTCTTCCAAATAACCGTTACTGTCGAAACAAGCATTTCTAATTGGCTGTAAACTAATGTCTTTTTTTGTATGTGTTTCAATGTTATAATCTTTTACTATGAGTATTACGTATACAATAAAGAGTTCTGGTTAATAAATTGTTTTACGTAAAGTTTATTTAACAACCTATGTAGTACTAGCTTTTATCCGTAACTTAGTGATAGGTTGATAATAGATGGCGTTGATATAATAGATAGGATGGATAATGATTTTGAATGTCATCCTATTCCTGTAGTATTAATAACAGGATTTCTATGTTATCCCGGTGTATAAGGAATAATTGTGCTACATTTCATCAATATTGGTTCAGCGGACTTACCGTGAAAAAGTAACAAGCATACATCTATACTCACAAACTTTCGCATTTATAATATTAGTAGTATATTACCTAATACAATACATTTTAGGTAATTTTAGGGTGTTTATCAAACTGTCTGTTCTTTATGCAATATTATATATAACTAGTATTTTTGAAGTGAAAACTTGACCTGAACTAATTGAAAAGACGGAGGGAGACCGCCGAAGCGCCGTAGGAGAGGAAGTATTCTCCCTAAGAGTGTCAAATTTTTAATGTAATATAAATAGTCACATTTGTGTGCGATAGTACAATATACAACTATTGCTTTTTACCACATAAATAATAGTAACTTTTTACTGATAATTAAAGCAATTCGTGCAAAATTATTACCTAACCATTCCAAAATATCAAAAATTCCACAGCAATTAATATTCAAGATTTTACTTTAGCCGACACTCTAGAAGTGCAACCCGATTTTTAAAGATGATATTAGTTATACAACAGAATAGAGTCGCAACATCACATCAGTGTGTTTAACTGATTATTTTTTGCTTAGCGATACAAAAATTTTAGTACTACTGATCGGTTGTCACAACAGAGAGTAGCTGTTTTGACTGCGGAAAAAACTGGTACATATAACTAGCAATCTGGGACTATACTTGGTTGAACTATGTACTCTGATCTCGCGTTTGTCTTCACGGAAATTATAATAGACGTGTATTACCTCCACATATCTATAAAATACAACTATGATTATACAAAAACATTATACAAGCAGTCCTCTGCGAACTTTTTGAGTCAATATGTCCAAAATATGTTTATTACGTTTAAAGTACATATTTATAAAATTCCTTAGCTGATAGCGTCGGTAATGTATAAAAATCTAGACTAGACTCTTTGCTAAACGACAAATAATATAATATATCAATTTAATTTAAATTTAAAATTCAATTTAATGGACCAGTCTGATTAACTAAGAAACATTTACAAATGCGCTTATAGTCAATGATGATTATCATAAAATCTTATCCTATCTACTAATATTATAAATGCAAAAGGTTTTTAGTATGGATGTATGTTTGTTCCTCTTGCACGGCAAATCCGCCGAAACAATGGGGTTGAAATTTGGTACAATTATTCCTTGTACACCGGAATAGTTCTACAGGAATAGGATGACACTAAAAATCGCATTTATTACCAACCTATCACGCGACATCAGTTCACGCGAACGAAGTCGCAGGTATAAGCTAGTTATTAATAAATATTATTAAATTAATGTATAGAAACCGGCTATACTCACGTGTTATTTTATCGGATGAGCCCGACTAGTTTCAAGCCCATACGGGGCTCTTATTCATGAGCTCTTTACGCGGCGTTATCGCGGCGGGAACTGTCTCTGTCTGAACTAGTCGGGCTCATCCGATAAAATAACACGTGAGTATAGCCGGTTTCTATACATTAATTATGAATTCCACTCACGATAGTTTAAATTCAAAAATATTATTAAAGCTAAATTAATAAATAAATTAATAAAGTTAAGTTAATTTTCTTGAAAGGGTGAATATGAAGGTAAAATCCGGCACGCTCGTACTACACGAAAACCCATAATGTAACCCATTCTTTAAAAAGTATAGAAATGCAATTTTCCCAATGAATGTTTAATGTAAATTTCAGTTTATATTTGTTCACGCAGATTCCAAGGTACTCAGTTAACACACAAGTGAGTGCGTAATTTTATGAAATACATAAAATGTTGTTTTGTACCCATTTCAAAACAAGTCAACCCAACAGAATTTGTTTGTATATTTTAACGAACATGTTAATTTAATAAGCACCATATGTTGTCATTGAAAACATCAATCAAACTTTACATTAATATAATTATACAGTTATCTGTTGTATATAGGGGTTTGTTTATTTTGAAACTTGCCTTGGCTTGGATAAACAGATTACCATATTATTATTGTAAATACAATTCCCTTTAAAAAGAGTTAAAGGGATAAGAAAAGAGACCTTAATTTGATTAGTAGTCGATAAGGATCTTAAATAGAATATAGATTTTATATATTTCTAGACTGGCGTAAAAAATCAAGGACTTTCGAGTACTGAAATAAATCTTCTTTGGTGAGAATGCTTTTTGAATAAGAGTAAGTTTATATTTTGTAAAATGCTTATATAATTTTTGCAAAATAATTGTATATTATATTATTAGCCATGTGGTATCCGGCTGAGTAGAATAAACCACCCTCATTTCTTACCGAGGTGTCTTAAAAGGTGACTAAGGTAAGTCGACCTGCCGTGTGGTATCCAGCTGAGTTGGATAGACCACCCTCATTTCTTATCAAGGTATCGTAAAAGGCGACTAAGGTAAGTTGACCCACGGTGTGGTATCCGGCTTAGTAGAATAGACCACCCTCTTTCTTACCGAGGTGTCGTAAAATACGACAAAGGTAAGTTGACGTCAGGCAGGCGGCCGGTCGTAAAATACGTAGCCAAATCATGTGACATGACATGTTTATAACATGTTGTGCCGACCCCACTTGGAGTGGGATAAGGGCCATAAAACGATACAGCGTGATATGACGAGACATACAGTTAAAGCAGTAACTGATGATTGTAGCCTGTAGTTATAAGTAGGTTCTATTTCATAGCTATCTTGCCAATCGGAGATCATGTGTAGAGATCATGAGATAGTAGTCTTTGAGCTTGGTCATTATCAATAACTTTAATAGGCATCGATACCTTAAGACATAGTTTATTCTTCCGTCTCTCGGAAAACAACCCGGGAAAAACCGGTTACAGATATAAGTAGGCAGTAGCTTTGTGAAATTTTCTGGACTTATGGGGGTTGTACATATTGGAATTAAAGAGGAGACTGAAATAAACAATTAAAATATTTCCGAAACTATTTCGCAATGGTTAATCGTAGCAATGATGTATCGACATCTAATCAAATCAAATTAAAATATCTTTATTCAAATAAGCTCTTTCAGCACTTTTGAATCGTCAAGGATCAATATGATTAATGAAGCTACAACTGGTTAGGAATGTTGCTCTTACCGAGAAGAACCAGAAAAAAACTCGGCGATCAATCTTTTAAACATTTTCAATTTTACATTATTAAACCGCAGTCTTTCAGATTTTCAAATCCAGTCTTTTTTTAACATGCAAATAATCTTCAATTTTGTAATATGCTTTACGTATAAGCATATCTCTTATAATTAATTTAAACCTTTTTGTAGACTGATCTAGTATTGATTGCGGAATTTTATTGTAAAAGCGAATACCGAGACCATTGAATGAGTTGCTAACTCTGCTGAGTCGCGACATTCACTTCATTCCGTATAAAATTTTACGTTACAATAGCAAGTAGAGTCTTAAGCAGAGAAAAAGTTAATTACACGAAGAATAGGCCAGGAACACGGATGCTGTAAGTGTATTTCAAATCTTCTAAACAGATAGATATCATTCCTCTAAGCACACTTATCAAAATGTATTCACCAGAAAACTGGTACGACTTGTGACTTTGGTCTCATAGGCTGACGGCATTTTAAACTTTGTTGTTAAATTTAGTATGATAAGATAATTTCTCTTTTGCCCTTTCCACTCGAAACTTTATGATATGGCTTTGTCATTTTATTTATTTTACGGTTGTTATAATAAATTAACCAAGCGAGAAAGTTTGGGTAGTTTAGTAACAACGATAATAATTCAGTATCTATACTAATATTATAAAGAGGAAAAATTTGTATGTATGTTTGAAATGTTTTCACATAAAAACTACTGGAGCGATTTCAAAAATTCTTTCACCATTGGAGAGCTGCATTTTTACTAAGCAACATAGGCTATATTATTACATTTAAAAAAATAGGAGTCCGTAATAAAAATTTAACAAGGTAGTAGTTGTAATTATTCATAAAAATCTGTCATCGCATGCGCTGCGGAAACTATTGATGATATTTAACAAAAATAAATCTATAGTCCGACTTAGTAGACTTTATACCGCGGGATATTACTAGTGTTTTATATGTTTATACTTCGTAATTTGGGAAAATGTTATTCATATGATGTAACAAAATTTTTGGAACAGGCTTTGTAAGTACTCACGGGGTAGATAAGATTGAATGGAATACTTAGTTCTACTTTCAAGAGTTGGCAACGTTTTATATCTTACACTTAAGAATTCTTTTCTATAATAATTATGATTTTTATTTTAAATGGATATCTTAGGATTCCGGTTTATTTAAATTACTAGCTTTTACCCGCGACTTCGTTCGCGTGGACTGTTGTCGTGTGATAGGTCGATAATAGATGGCGCTTTTAAATTTCAGCCTATTCCTGTAGAGTTGAAAGATTTCTAAAACATGTTATTCCGGAATTCATTCTATTTCCTAGAAGGGGCCAAATTTAGACTGCTGGTGATTTACCGAAATCTCTTATGATGCCTATTCTGCTCGTCCGCTGTTCTATAATCTTTTATTAAGCTTAGTGAGGTACTTTGGTTTTATATTATTTAATTAAACTGCAGATAATTTTCATTAAATCATTTCAGTTGCGCTTCTATCATACGGTATATGGAGTGTTCATGTTCGAAATGGAAGCTAAGTTGCAAAAAAAATGCTAGTAACCGTTATAAAACCGTCATTGATTGGTTGTCTTTAGATTTTCTGCCTTTAACGCTTTACATAAAGGAACAAAGAACTCAGAATGAAGAGGCGCAATACTGCAGCCACCAGAACAATGCAATGTCCACTTATCACAAACAAACGTCACTGAACAATGATCTTCAATCTGAAAAAAACGAGAACGACTGGCTTTCACATTTCAGTATTCTGGTTTATTCTTTACATTTACTATGGTGTAATGTAAATGAGAGATTTTTCCAGATTACTTACTCAAGTATTTAGAGTAATCTATACTTATAATAAATCTGTAGAGAGGTCAATTCTGTAACTGGAATATATTTCCAAAATAACTATCAGGGGGTGATTAGGGATCGATACTGGTGCCAAAATGCAATCAGTAAAAATTTTGTCTGTCTGTCTGTCTGTCTGTCTGTCTGTCTGTATAACCGTTATAGAAACAAAAACTACTCGACGGATTTTAACGAAACTCGGTACAATTTTTTTTCATACTCCTGAGCTGGTTATAGTATACTTTTCATCACGCTACAATCAATAGGAGCAGAGCAGTGAAGGGAAATGTCGGGAAAACGGGAGAAGTTACTCCATTTTTTAAGCTTCCGTCGCGTGTGCAACCATGATGGTTAAAGCTACACAGAAATCATGTATGACGGAAATGTTTTCCTTAAAATTATATAAAAAATATCCCACGACAGCATATGTCTATCTTTTATGGGAGTTACATGTCTTATTGTGAGTCAATCACAATAAGACATGTAACTCCCGATAGCTTAGCAGTTCGAAGCTTTCTGGTTATATTTGTCTACTCCTACGTTTATATCACTCTCAGTCATCCCTAAATAAAAAAGTGAATAGTATTAACCATTGTATAAAAAAAGAATCATTGAAATCGGTATAGAAACACCAAAGTTATACATGAAATACGCTAATAATAAGCCATCGCACGTGAATACTGAATCATGCTATAAGGATTATCACTACATAGTATAAAACAAAGTCACATTCTTTGTTTGTCCCTATATCCCTATGACTGCTTAAATCTTTAAAACTACGCAACAGATTTTGATGCGGTTTTTTAATAGATAGAGTGATTCAAGAGGAATGTATAATAACATTCAATATGGAGTAGAGAAATACTGTAATGTTTCTAATGTGATGTCGTAAATAATTACTTTTTTTTCTTTATAATTAATAATTACTTTGATGTTAGATATAGCAGGAAATCTTCTTGGTATAGGGAGAGGGGAATTGATTTTCTTCAAATTTAACGCGTGCGGGCCACGGGCAGTAATGAATAAATTAAAACTACTGGATCGATTTTAATAATTTTTTTCACTGAGTGACATAGGCTATATATTTTATACCCGTGCGAAGCAGGGTAGGCCGCTAGTATTTAAATAATTTTACGAAGAGCAGAAATAAGTGATACCTATAATAATTCCGATAATTGAAACCGAAAATGTTATAAAGTTTGATTAATATCTTCAATTTTTTTTTCATTTTCATTATTTTTATTGAATTAATATTTTTTAACATTATTTAAATATATTTTGACTGGCCCGTTTGTGCACTGGGGAGTGGCCTTTAGCTCCGCGGGTCGCTGGTTCGATTACCGAGGGCCAACATTTTCTATAAATGATTTTGTTGGTCTTTGGGCCTAGGTGTATATTTTTATTTAAGTATGTATTTAAAAATATATAAGTATACATTCACCAGTTGTCTGCCCATCATAACACAAGTATTAAGTTACTTACTTTGGGGACGAACGACCGTGTAAGTGTCCCATATATATATTTTTTGTAATAAAAATATTAGTTACACCTGTAAATGTGTTCTGGAAGTGGCATTGTAGTTTTGAAGGGTAGAGTTCTTAATGCTTCGATTCATAAAAGCCTGCGTTTTAGTGATATTTTCGTTCTCCGTTCCCTTTTAATTATTAAGGTTTAGTTCTATAAGATTGTTATAACGCAGTCGTTACAAGATTAGACCTGCCTTTCAAATGGTGAACACTTTTATTTTTTATTGTAATAATAAGACCTTTTTAATGGAAGAAGAAAGAGAGAAAAATAAGGTTAAAAGAAAAATTAAACTATTAAATATTTGAAACAGTCCAGCGGTTCCTTTTTGGCTCTAGTGCATTGGTAAAGTACGCTAAGAGATGATCATATTATCTTATTGTACCATAGTACCTAGTTTTAAACGAAAATAAAGATTTTGATCATCTCTTGGACTATCGATTTTTGAAGTATAGAATGCAGCCTTTATATTATTTGATGTTTTGTTCTACCTGTATGGAAAATTACAAGTCCGGTAAACCGTTGAATCGTTAGAGCGATACAAACACGCACACATATTCACAGACATTCACATTTACAACAATAATAGGATATGCAATACATTTATACTGAATGTACAACAATAAACGAAATAATATCTTTATTGTTATTTCTTGTACCTATTATGAGTTTCATGAATGGAAACAACATTTTCGTGTCACAATTCTTGTACGCTTAGTTTAGTAACATTAATATTAACAGCGCAGATTTATCCGATAATGTCTTTTACTTGTTGGCTTGTGGCTTGAGTTACGGATAATGGTAGTTAATCGTTCATGTATAAAGAGCTTGTCGACGAAATTCCAGCGGTTCACGAAACACTTTGTGGCCGCAGTCAGTAATTAATCAAATTTCTAAAATAATACAAATATTATATTATATATATAAAATATCGGCGCCCACTCTATTCGCGTCAACTTGAGTGCTTAAGTAACGCAATTAGACAAAACTAATAAGAATATTATTTTGCTATAATCCGCGATAAAAGAAAATATATGTAATGCTAAATGTAGAGTGTATTATTCGTTCTCATACCTGATACATCATCTTCCTGCCATTATCCCACTATAAGTGGAGTCGGCACAACATGTTAAAAATATGCTGTTACATGATTTGGCTGTGTTTTTACGACCGGTCGCCTGCCTGACGTCAACTTACGTCAGTCGTATTTTACGACACCTCCGTAAGAAAGAGGGTGGTCTATTCTACTAAACCGGATACCACACGATGGGTCAACTTACCTTAGTCGCCTCTTACAGCACCTCGGTAAGAAATGAGGTTGGTCTATTTTACTCAGCCGGATACCATTCGGCGGTTCGACTTACCTTAGTCACCTTTTACGACACCTCGGTTAGAAATGAGGGTGGTACTATTCTATTCATACATCGCTGATAAATCGCAAATTCGCTTAATCATGGTTATTTTATTTTAATTTTAATTTTTAATTCGAAATTGTATTTTTATGGTATGAGTCAATTTTTATCTTTGTAATTTTTTGTTTGGCCAGAGTTACCTGAAATAAAGAATTATTTATTTATTTATACAGTTTCAGATAATTAGTTTACTGTTTGTGCCAAATAATTATTAGTATTAAATTGCCAGACACCTGAGGGAGTTTACATTGGGCAAACTTATATTGCTTTACGGTGCTATAATTTCTAATCGGTTGATATTCGAGTGACCTTCATTTACTTAATCATATAGCCAGCAATTCCCATGATAAAATGAGTATTTTGAATACTAATCTCTAATCATTATATACCTACATGTTTTTGAATACCTTTTTACTGTGAAAATTTATTGATGCTAATGTGGTTATTATATGTGAGTTTTGATATTATAGCGTAATCTGTTCTGAATGAGATGTATATAGTAAGAAAATGTATCAAAGCAATATCTCTATTTCAACAAATCTATACTAATATACAAAAGCTGAAGAGTTTGTTTGTTTGATTATTTGAACGCGCTAATCTAACTACTGGACCAATTTGAAAAATTCTTTAAGTGTAAGATAGTTCATTTATCCAGTAAGACTATATATATAGACTATAACATCATGATACGATGAATAGAAGAGAAGCAGCAATTATTAATAATAATAACATCTCACTCTCGCACCTACAAAAAGCTTAGGATAAAAAGAAAAGTTGACTCGAGTGGCCTTAAAGACGTATCGCGTATGTACAATATTAAACAGAAAAATGTATTATTTCCGCTGCGTCAAGAATTCTATTTAAGGTTCGCTACGTATCAACTTGCACGCGCCTTCTTGAAATATAATTCCATAGATTAATATGAGAACTGCCTTGCTTTCAAAGAACAGCATATCGCTTTCTCCGTTGCAAGGTTGTCATTGATACATCTGATGTTATCAAACAATATCATTATAGTTTCTACCGTCGTATGATAATGCTTATATTATTATGCTTATATTATTATTATGTCATTCTATTTGTTCTTTAAGTTTTTTCTTTTCAGTGAAGATTTTTTTGGTTTATGTTTTTGTTTTGTTTCTCTTATAATTATGTATAGTATAACTGTTTGTCTTCTTAATAAATAAATTATATATTTTGCACACATCTGCTAGTTGCGTTTCCAAGCTGTCGTAAAGGTGACTGAGGTAAATTGGCCCGCCGTGTAGTACCTGGCTGCGTGGAATATACCACCCTCATTTATTACCGAGGTGTCGTAAAAGGCGACTAAGGTAAGTTGAAGTCACTCAGTTAAAAGCTAGCCAAATCACGCAATAACGTGTTAAAAACATGTTGTGCTGACCCCACAACAGGAGATCAGGAGGATGAGTAACATAGTTATTTGCAAAACATATTACCGATAAAAAAATTGGAGATCAAAAATAAATATATTCACGTCGCCCTTTCCTATATAATTATAATCATAATATCAAACTTCGCTTAACTTAAGAGTTGTGTACATTACAATTCCGAGTAATATTATCCTAAGATAATTTAACCTCTCTGAAGATGAAACACATCCCCTAAATGTTGAAAGGGTTGCATGAAAAGGGTGTTTCTTTAAACTTAACCCTTTTCATAGTTAGTCGTCATCATTGATGTTGACAATACTCAGTTCGCTTTGCAGACATAGAGCCCTTTTTATATGCATTTCATTTTCTAATTATGAAATAAAAATGATTCGCTCAATATGTGCTGAGAGGAAAAGTCAAGAATGATGATGACGAATCATGTCAAGGCTGAATTGATTTGGCCACCTAAAAGAAAATTCTTTAAAACCCAACGAAGGAAGGAATAAGTAAAACAAAACAATTGTTTAGCTACAAAATTCTCGTTTCAGTTGTTTTTCTTAACTTGATAAAAGTTTTTAAAGGTTATGAATCGATTCCAAGAGAAATCGACTTATTGTTAAATATCATAAGAAGTTCAATAGTTCATTTACACAGTATTTTTTCAAAATTGATTTTATTATATTGTTATAAGTTTTATTTCTAGATTCTAAACAAATTTAAAACAAGCAGGAAGCAAAAGTTTAAAGAGCAAACTGTTAAATGTAATTGTTAAAATCTAGGTTTTCAAAATAACGTTAATAATTCTGGGCCCAAATTTACGATACCGGGCGTTTGTTTTATATTACCCATAATTTAAAACGATTATACTCATTTCATATACGTATACTATATTTTAACAAGTTACTTGCTATTTGTTACTACCGAGTGGTACTGTAAAAAAAATGCACAAATTAAATACCTATAGATAATTTTTTGTTTTGACCTATTTTATTTAACGAGAAAAGGAATATCTACTACATAAAATAATGTTACTAATATGTTAATATAGGCTTTACTTTACGCAGTTTGTTACTTGAAATCAATATATAGATTTTGTTTTATTTACAGAATTATAGATTTGGTCTAAATTTTACATTTTCTTTAAAATTAATGACATGATTAGAGTGCATAAAAATTAAAGTCTACTTCTGTGAAATGATTCTCCTGCCCGTATTTTACGATTTGGCTACGTATTTTACGACCGGCCGCCTGCCTGATATCAACTTAGCTTAGTCGTATTTTACGACACATCGGCAAAATAAAGAGAGAGAAAAGAGAGTGTATCTATTTGCTCTCTCTTTTTTATGTGTGATTAGACAAAGATGAAGTTTACGAGTTTTATCTTCCCTCTTATTATTTATTGTGTCACTATCACTTACAGGCTCTAATATAATAATTCTATAAGACTATGCAAACAAATACATAAACCATTTATTATTTATGGTGATATGAGAAAAAAATTACAATAGACAACAAAGGTAGATAATGAAGGTTTTGTAATACCATAATGATATGCTTACCGGATATGAACGCACGAGTACCCGTTTTATCAAAAAAGGTTAGGGTTTTACTCTCACGTGAAAGATAAACCGGGTAAGCAGTACTAGGGTAAGCGGAAAAATACCTGCCTTAAATATTAATACGATACACAGATTACTGCGTGTTTGTATTCACATTGCAGATTGGATACTATTATTTTATTAAAAAAGATAATCTATCAGTTATGCGCTTACCACCATTATTGAGTATTATTTTTTCCATCTTTTTTCTACATATAGAGTCATTAATACAAGTAAATGAAATGTACTGTGTAAGTTACTTGTTTCAACATAAAAAAAATATTTTGAACTGAATCTAGCAAATGTAATCCATATAATTAAAGACCTTATTTATGAGCGATAACTATCCGAACGTCAACAATATCTTAAACTAGTGTTAACAGCCTCGACCGCGTGGAAATCAGTGTCACAAAATTTTTCCTGAATTAAAATTTTGTAACATATAAGTAGTTATCGTGAGTTAATTATGAGAGATTTTTGAATAACTTTCACCGTTTACTTAGCGCACGCAAGGAGAGCTTCAAATTTTGCCCTTTTCGCAATATTTTTTATCGCTCCTCCTCTCCTATTCTTAGCGTGATGTTATATCTCAATAGCCTTCCTCGATAAATGGACTATCTTACACACAAAGCATTTTGCAAATAGGTCCTGTAGTTCCTGGGATTAGCGCGTTTAAAAAATCAAACAAACAAATAAACAATCAAACTCTTCAGCTTTTATATATTTATATGATTATACGAATATTATACTGGAGTAGGGGAGCCATAGGCAGATCTATGAGAGCAAATGTCCAACAAATAATAAGAGAGAGAAGATGAGAGACATATACTTATCTTTGTCTAATTACACATTATTGGCGCGTTCTTAATTAAAATACTACAGCTTTATGTTGTTACGCACGTGCAAAAAGAGAAAGAGATAGGTAGCCTCAATTGTTTGCTATTTTTTTCGATGGACACATTTAAATCTGAATTTGGCTAGCAAAATAAATCTATGATATTCCCTTACAATTGCAGACTACGTCGAACAGAAAGATTTTTCAGATATTCTCAGGGGTATAGTTCTAGCTTGCCGTAATTTTTTTATAAGGCCAAATGGGTTTCGCTATCTGGAATTTATGAGGAGAAAACTTAAACAAATTTCTACGACTTTCGACTACATTTGTTTTTCGGGGTCTTTTGATAGTGGGAATGATATTTGAAAGAAATTTATTTATTTATTCTTATATCTTATAAATTATTACAAATTTTACTCCTATATTTGAAAGGAATGGGGCCATTGAATCAAATACGAATGTATTTTTAATAACGATAAACATTATTTTTACGTTATTAATGAGAATATTTATTCAAGCGAAAAAATTCATCATCTTCCTGCCCTTATCCCACTCTAAGTGGGGTCGGCACAACATGTTATAAACATGTTGTCCCATTATTTGCCTACGTATTTTACGACCGGCCGCCTGCCTGATGTCAACTTATCTTAGTCGTATTTTACGACACCTCGATAAGAAAGAGGGTGGTCTATTCTACTTAACCGGATACCACTCGGTGAGTCAACTTACCTTAGTCGCCTTTTACGACACCTCGGTAAGAAAAGAGGGTGGTACTATTCTATTCAGCCGGATACCACACGGCGTATTCAGGTGAGAAAATTGTTGTAGTAATAAGTTATATAACAGATACGAGAGCAGTGGCTGCCGAAGTCAGAAGTATTTTGAGTATAAATAGTAATCATTTAATCAGTTGATGGAGTCAACTGTGTATAAAATATTCGTATCAGATATTAATTAATTAATTTATATTTATTTCAGTGTACTGTTTACAAGTGGAAACGTCCTTTTATACCCCGCTGATACGAATGAAGGCGGCACGTGGAAATCGTTTTTACAAGTCATAAATAGTGAAGTGGGTTTAATGGACTCAATCAAATCTCCGTTAAATCTACAGAAGATTTGGGTACAGCAGAATTCATATGGATTCTGCTGAACGCGTAAAATTCCATAAAATTATGCAGTTTATTTTTTGCTACGCCGTGTGGAATCCGGCTGAATAGAATAGTACCACCCTCATTTCTTACCGAGGTGTCGTAGAAGGCGACTAAGGTAAGTCGACCCGCCGTGTGGTATCCGGCTGAGTAGAATAGACCAACCTCATTTCTTACCGAGGTGTCGTAAAAGGCGACTAAGGTAAGTTGACCCACCGTGTGGTATCCGGTTTAGTAGAATAGACCACTCTCTTTCTTACCGAGGTGTCGTAAAATACGACAGAGCCAAGTTGACGTCAGGCAGGCGGCCGGTCGTGAAAACGCAGCCAAATCATGTGACAGCATGTTTATAACATGTTGTGCTGACCGCCACTTAGAGTGGGACAAGGACAGGAAGATGATGATGCAGATAAGTTTTTGCTATTAAATTAATTTCGAATTACAAATCAACTTACAACGATAACTAAATTCTGAGTTGATTAAACTTGCCTTGTATGATGTTTGTATGTGAATGTGGAATCTTACAATTTTATTTGATCCAGTTCCCGGTATCCGATTAAGCTGAAATTTTACATACTGCTCAAGATCCAACGGCAATGTATGTTTATGATGAAGATGACCTGCTACTGCTACCAGGCTTTACCTACTTCAAACTAGGGAATGCTTCAACGGTTAACAGTAGGGACACGAAATTTTGTTAGAAGCATTTTTGTCGA
This sequence comes from Morpho helenor, assembly GCA_029227775.1. Taxonomy (NCBI): domain Eukaryota; kingdom Metazoa; phylum Arthropoda; class Insecta; order Lepidoptera; family Nymphalidae; genus Morpho; species Morpho helenor. The sequence goes on from JARGCU010000044.1 coordinate 7,491,029, forward strand.
AAACGACAGAAATTATTAGTAACTTATTTTGTTGCATTTGCATAAAATAAAATATAACTATTTAAAAATAAAAAAAATATATATTTATAGCTAAACTAAATATAGACTAGTGTTGTCGGTACCTACAATCGAGTCAAGTATCAAATAATCAAATATTTAGTCACGAGTGAAATAGTGTAGTTATTTGTATAATCCTTTGGTCATTGAGAAAAAAATATATAATTAATGGAATCTGTATGTAGCCTGAACGCCGCACAAGTAGCATTAAAAGTTAACAAATCAGATAAACTCTTATAAATATATATAAAGCATACAATAAATGTATTATTTTATAGCTACCTACCCTTTTAAAGCACTCAGGCATCCATTATAAATTATTGCGGTGGTCGTATGTAACTGTTAGTGTTAAATTTTATTGGCTCGGGCGAAATTGATGAAGCTATTAAACTTTTAAGCCGCTTAGACATGTAGAAAAAAATTAGAACTTTTTCACTATTACTTGACATTTAATTAATAAAATAAATTTCAATAATATATTTTACGCGCAATATTATATGTAACATTAATTTATTATTTATTTAACAATTCAATGTTTAAAATTAATTATACTTTTATCGTGAATTGTTTTGGATAAAGGAACAACTTGTGGATTCTGTGTGTAAATCTAAAACACGTGCTATCGTGCCTAAACTAAGCGTTCTAGCAAGCAGCGTAATAAAAACGTTTACTTTTCTTCGCTTTTTAATGGTCAATTATTTTTGGAGATAAATAACTTTTCATTAAAGCTTTTGTGTGTTGTTAGGTATTGGCAATTTTTAAAAAAAACTTGTATTAGAAGACCTATAAAAGGATATAAATCATTATTTGAAAATTAAAACAGCGGTTTAAAATTCAATAATTGTACTATGTAGATAGTTGTGCATAAATGATATTGATTAATAAAAAAGACGGTATATGCTGTGTACTCAAAAAAAACTTATAGTCACATATGTGCCCAGAATTATGAAACTGGTCAAGTCAAATCAAACTTTGAATAACACCATTTTCTATATTCCAATATAATTTAATTTAATGAATTATGTAATCAAGACTAGTTCAATTCTAAATAAATCGCATATAAATTAAATGTACTTTTTTATAATTGATGTAAAAGCAATTTATCAAACATCTCGAAACAAAAAATATCTGACTTAAACCATTGTCATAATTATAGACACACAATTCATGTATTTGTAAAATCGAATGTTTGAATAATTGAAATCGCATCTAATAAAACTTTTCCAATAAAATACTTATATTTTCATTCCCTTTAGAGATTAATAGCGTATTAAAATATATTTTCAATATCGCTTAGTTTTATGATGGCAAACTATAAATTTCTAGAAAATTACAATATAGTAATAATAGACTCTTCAGCAACAAATGATTACTTGGGCAATAACACTTATCCTTTATTTTTATCGCATATGTTTACCCGGGAATAATCGCTGCTCGCCATTTATACCCTATATTGTTATTTAAGCCGATTCTGTCAATATTATCATGAATGATAGATAGTTTTTGGAAATATTATCGTCAATGAGTCAATTATTTCAGTTGATAATATATCAGGCTAACATAAATTATTCGAAATGCTCATTAATCGTTCTCCACCTGCCTTTACGTATTTCATTTAAGTCAAATTAAATAAAATATGTCCTGATATGTCTTATTTATTGAACGTCAACCAGAGATTTATATAAAGAACATATATTTATATATGTTCAAAAAATCGAAATATTGATACATATAAAATTATTATACTAAAATTTTAAATTAATAATAAACTAATATACTGACCCACAATGCATTTGCGCAATATTAAAACAACACAAATGTGTTTTTTTTTATGTTTAAGACGTAAACCAAATTTAAAAGATATAAACTTTATAAGGTTCAAAGCAAAGAAATCTTTTCACATCGTCATATTGAAAGAGGTACCCCGTATAGTCTACTCGTGGATTATTTCTTGGATATGAGTAACTTTCCGCATTAACCTAGCGTGATGGTTACATGCTCCTAAAAAAAAGACCTTATAACCAACTGAGCACCTATAAAAAACTAAACAAGAAATCAGGCTGCTTTTAATAAATCAATGAAAATAAAATATAAGTTTCATTTTCTCTCTTTACCCATTCCAATTTCCTTATTTAATAATCATAGTATTCGACGAAATATATTTACACGTTGGAATGTTACTTATTATAAATTCGCAGTCGAAAATTAGCCCTATAAAGTATTTAGTGGTAGCCGACATTCAGAATTGCGCAGATACATTTCCGTAACAAAATGAGTTTTGCACATCGTAGTACGAAATTATAATATGAAACGGTGTTCACGAGCGTGTGCTAATGCCCTTTAGCATAATTACACTGTCTATATCGAAATATTATATTTGATATAACTCGTTGCAGAGAAATAAATATATAACTTAACACCTCTTTGTTTCTTTTATCATTATCATTCTTCTGCCCTTATTCCACTATAGGAGGGGTCAGCACAATTTTTTTAAACATGTTCGCTATATGGCTAGTTATTTTACAACCGGCCACCTGCCTGACGTCAACTTAACTTAGTCGCCTTTTACGACACTTCGGTAAGAAATGAGGTGGTCTATTCTACTCAGCCAGAGCCTAGATACCATACCGTGGAACATCTCTTTGTTTCACTGTGACTCAAAAATAATTTGACAACTGATAAATATAATTCAAAATGCATCGTGTTAGATATTATTGGTGTAATAAGAAATTATAAACGTTTTATCCAATTTAATTTAATATACATATATAAATTATATCATTCTCTCCTATTTAATAGTATGAGCTAAATTATGCTTGAACCTTTTAAAATATTGGTGCTTACAAAGTAGTACAAAGTTCGATAGACGTTTTTTTATAATAGTGGTTTAAATCTGTATATACAAAAAATGATTATGAAAGAATAGAAAAATAGAACATTTGCTATCTTAGTTGAGTGGTCTTTGGAGTTAGACCCCATGGCCGTCAAAAAAAACGTTGCATTGAAATTCTGTATGCCGTTATGAGAGCCAACACAGGTCGAAAGTTTAATATCGGTCAAATGGAGGCAACACTTTAGGAAAGCGGACCCCGGTAGGGATAATGCTAAATTGAAGAAGAAGGAGAAGACAAATAGAACATTTGCTTATAATTTTTATCAAACTTATATTTTGAAACACACAATTTACTTATTTTGTTACAATATTCTGTAATATATTACATTATAGACCACGGAAACAGTTTCTAATATACCTAGTTCAATTATGAAGTTGCAAAGTTGTTATTGTAGCCCCTAAAACTTGGTATGGTAAGACAAGAGAATATATTAAGTATATTACGTATGTATGACTTGTGTGTAAGGTACATAATATGTATTCCGTTGGATCGTCAGTGTTAACAATTTAGAATACGTTTTTGTATATATTAAAAGCTTTTATTTGACTTCCCGTGTAAGTATGTGAAGGTGAATCTTGCAAGTTAAATTTAACCCACTTCCCGATCTCGGATTGAGTTGAAATTTTACATATATGACCGTAGCCATGATTGGCCCCAGACGAGGGAATTTCTCCATTTTATTAAAAGCTTTTATTATGTTTAATTTATTTTATTTGTAATAATATTACCGCTAAGGACACTATGAATGAGCTTAAAGAAAACTTTTATACATCGCATTTTTTTAACGTCAACAAAATTTGTTAAACCATAATATTGAAATATCTCCGCAAGGTATTTACGTCGATCAAATTCTGAACGAAATATGACTATAAACTTTTAAAGCACTTTTTCAAGTTAGTTCAAAGTTTTGGCTATAGGTTATAGTCTGTGAAGTTAAAATGAATTCTGCTTCGATTTTGACGAAATATTATAAGCTACGGCGTTTGAATTATTCGATTTTAATATTCGATTCAGCGCTATATGCGTTTACGGGCCTCACTCTCAGTGTATGAGATTTCGAAACGATTTTAGTGTTAAAATGTCCTGAATGATTTTTTTTTCGAAGAGAAAAAGTGATTTTTTAAATTTTTGTGTTAAACTGAGAAGAAAACATCAATTGTACTACGTTATGGTGGATGTGAAAAGATTTGATAGAACACAGAATAAGTACATTAGGGAAAGTATGTAAGTTATAAAAGAACGAGTATATAACGAAGTATAGAAGTATAGTTTTTGGGCATTAAAAATACTAAAATTTATATTGAATTGAATTTTCGCCACGAACTATCAAGTCAGCGTAGATTATTCGTGGAAACGGGCAGTCTCGAGAAATGTAAATATCTAGGATCGACCCCTAACTACATAATTATTTTTTTCTTTTTTTTTAAGTTTCTTTTTTTATTTTGTAAAAATTACAGAGCAAGGCTCGATCTACCGGGTACTAAGTCTTAAATAAAAAGTTGGGCTAGTGATGCTTAAAACATTGTTAATATTTCGTAGCTTTTAAGCTACAAAACATCTCATATTTAACTAATTTAAAAATCTGTTATTGCAAAAAATGTCAACAAAATGTCATGCAATTAGCAATATATCCAGCCGTTTAATCTCCATGTACTGGATTTGAACGATAGCAAACGTGACTTCCCGTTAAAGCTGCCATCATACACGTGCTTTTTAATCCAACATGAATCCTCTTTGTACATAGTAATAGAGAAAAATTGGAAGTTATGAAAGTTTAAAGTAAAATATTGTTTCATATCTGCCTACAGACAATAAAGAACAGTTATGAAAAATTATATGGAAATATTACATTTTCTATTTTTAATATCTCCGCTAAGTTTATGTTCTCTTGTTCTCTTTGAACAGGTCCTTCATTTATTCAGAAGAAAGTAGCACTTTTGATGTTACGTCGGCTAAAGAAACAAATTAATATGACAAAAGTAATAATAAAATTATTTTGCTATAATCCTTGACAAAGTAAAATAGAAAATATATATAATGTAGAGTGGACCATCGGTATTTATAGCTAATGTGTGGAAAGCTTGCGATTTTAACGTGGAGTCTACTTCCTGATGATGCTTCGATTGCAAACATGTAGCAAAATCATATGACAACATGTCTATAATATGTTGTGCCGACCCCACTTAGATTGGGATAAGGGCAAGAGGATAATGATATATTTTTACTTTGTAGTACGAATATGACAACTAAATAGTTTAGTGAAATCGATAAATAGAGAAAAAATAAAAAAGCATAAAAAGTTCAGGTGCTCGATCCTTAACTTAAGAACTTAAGAAGTGAAAATACCTGATTCTCGCTTCTTAAGTTCGCCCGTAAGCCACTGAGATATCACAACTTGTCAAATTTCAGTTAAAATATAATTTGCTTTCTATACCTATTTTAGCAGTTTTTTAGTGCTCAATACAGGGATAAAACAACATTTTTTAAAAATAAAACCTAGCTAGATCGATTTTTCTCCCCCAAAACCCTGTACATGCTGAATTTCATGAAAATCGTTGAAACCGTTTCCAAGATTCAAATTTATATATATAAATATATATATATATATATACTATATATATAAGATATAGTATATATATATAAATATATATATAAATATATAGTATATATATACAAGATTGAAAGTTCAAGTCTGAAAGTTGCGCCCATTATAGAAAAGACGAGACGTGCAAGATTGAGATGGTATGGACATGTAATGAGGAGGGATGTGACCAAACGAGTGTTAAATTTGAATGTGAATGGATATGTGCCTAGAGGGAGGCTTAAAAAGAGATGGTTGGATTGTGTGAAGTATGACATCCATATAAAAGGAGTGGCGCCAGAGTCGACGAATGATAGGACAGAATGGAAGAGAAAAACATGTTGTGCCGACCCCACTTAGAGTGGGATAAGGACAGGAAGATAGATATATACAAGATTGACTCATTTAAATATTAAAGATTTATACTTAATTTAGGTATAACCAGTGTAATAATTTTATGGTCATTTTGAGCTTTATTTCGATTAAAGCATGCATTAATAAATCATTTTCAACATGAATTATTATTTTTTTATATATATTACTTTTTAACGAATACGAATTTTAACTGAAAAGTTCAGTAAAATCACTAACTAAAAACTGATAAAAATTTACAAATAAAAAAATATTTGTATAAATTGAACAGATTAATTATCCCGTGGCGAACCAGTTGCGCTCACCTACGCAGGGTGGGGTATATAACAGCGCGGTTCACCCCCAACCTCTCATTTGCCTTCAAAAACCATCAACATACGGAAGCCTTTAAGCTACTGAAAAAAAGTAGACGCTAACAACGTTTTGAAATATTGTTCGAGTCGCCACTACAAAAGGTAAGAATATTTATTGTATATTATTCCGTCCAGAATTAAAGAGTTTTAAAAAATTGCGGTGTAATTTAAAAGTTTATGTAAACATTTATTTACAACATAAACATAAATTTATTGAACGACTTTTCGACTCGTTGCCAATGACCCTGCCTTCAGCTCCATGAGTCGCAGGTTCGATTCCCGCCGAGGGCCAACATATTCTATAAAATAAATTTGTTGGTCTTTGAGCCTGGGTTTATTTTTGTATTTAAAATTATATAAATATATATTCACCAGTTGTCTGCCTACAATAACACAAGTATTAAGTTACTTACTTTGGGGACGCACGACCGTGTGTGTGTACCATATATTTATATACTTATTTATATCTTTAATTATTTCAGACTGAAATTCACGCAGTAAATTTCAAATTATACCAATTTTTAATTATAATAAAAATATATTTTAAACAAAAATCAACAACTTTAATAGTTAATTTAAATGATTCACTCATGATTAATGAGTTCAATCAATGATTGAACTCATTTGTCCATCTAACTCGGAATTAAAAATATTTAGTAATACTTAAATATCTTTATACAATAAGAAGATTTTTAAAATTAATATTAATTAATAGTTATTTTATTACTATTTTAAATAATATATCTTTCCTAAATCTCCTGTTGATTGGTATATTTTAAAATAGTGTGTTGATAAAAAACATTTTTTTTTAAAGCTGACAAGAAATATACTTCTATCAAAAATTTCTTCGAAATTCGTAAAGAGAAATAATATTTATCGTTATAAAAAAGTACAAAAAAGTGGGCTTTAAACTTTTTGCGTGATTTCTGATCCGAAGCTTTTTTGGATTTATTAAATAGTAACACGAGCGCCATAAAACTTTAGGTGATGTGTATAAGAAGCAAAGTAGGAACCGACATAAGCTTGCGGCTCCTGCTTTGCGCCTTGCAAAACTACGTAAATCGTTAGTGAGTCTGGGTATAAGATTCTATAATAAAATTCCGCAATCAATTTTAGCGTTGCCATTACATCAGTTTAAAAACACTGTTAAAAAGAGGCTGATCCAGAAAGCCTACTATTCTGTTGAGGATTACTTGGAAGATAAGAATGTGTGGATATAGCTCGCTTAGACCCTGTACAAGACAGTAATGACTAAATGTAATTAGTCATAAGAATTATATTTTTAAAAAGAGCAACCGTCAAGTTTCTTGCTGGCTCTTCTCGGTAGGAACGGCTTTCCGAACCAGCAGTAGAGTTGACGATTCAAAAGCACTTGTTTACAAGTTTATTTGAATAAAGAATATTTTGAATTTTAATTTGAATAAGATTTTTTTATAATATACCTAGTGAAAATGGTTTTTGGTCATATTAATATGTTCTCTTAATAACTATTATTAGGATAATGCAAAATAAAAAATAAAAATTAATACCGTTATTAGTATCTCATAAAATCTTGTATGTTTTTTATAACAGTATAGTGTAGTTTGAACTATAATGTAAAAAGTCAATTTCCTTTAACATTAAAAAACTTTAATACTTTTTGCAAGTTATAATTACTTCACCGACATGTATGACAAAAATTGAGTTTTTAAACCCTCGTTACGCGAGAGTGGGGAATAAATACACTTAGTGAAAGAGAAGTGCTTCTAATTGAATTTCAGAACGTGTTCATGCGTGTTACAAAATTTGTAATTATATAATATTTAAAATGGACAATATGTTATTGTAAAAAGTAACAGCCTGTTGCTATCCTAATGCTGGGCTCAGGCTCTTCGTTTGTTTAGAGAAAGTTTGGAGCTGATATCCACCACGCTGCTTTAATATGGATTGGTAGGTTACACTCGTCCAAAGAATTAAAGAATTCTCTAGAGACATGCAAGTTTTCTCATAATGCATTCCCAAAACCAAAAAGCGTGCGATAAATTAATTAAGAATTGAACAGAAAACTCTTTAATGCCTGATCAAGGTTTGAACCCGTGAACCTCAGTAATTGATAGGGTACAATGATATTCTTTAATAATTAGATAAGTTAATCTGTATATATATTTTCTGAATCTCGGAAACGGCTCCAATGATTTTCATGAAATTCAGCATGTAGGGAGCTTTCGGCAATCGAGCTGGCTAGGTTTAGTTTTAAAAAATGACATTTTATCCTTGTTTTCGGGAATTGGAAAAATGCTAAAATGTAGAATTAAATGCAAATGATATTTTTCGCTGTCAAATCAAATCAAACTGTGAAATCCCAATGAGTAACGGGCGGACCAAAAAATTTCAAAACCCGGGTTGCAGATCCACATGTCGCCGGCGCTTTCTTTCCTTTTTTAATTGCATTTTTTAAAATTAAAAAATATATATAAAAAAGCCTCAGACACAGGTAGTAAATGATATAAGTCAGGCGCCAAAATATCTATAAAAATAATCTATTTTATCATACCTACTTGTTTAAAGTTTTCATAAAAAAATCTGTTTCGATGTTTAGAAGGATATTTACTGGTATTTACATTACATGAAGCCTGCTATTCTTCAATAAAAGGAATACTACGACTAATATTGTTTTTTCCTTGTTATTTTTTTTATTCTCCTGGTCTCAATCAATGGATCTCACAAAAAAAGACAAATATGCTGTGAAGCTAGTTTAAAGCCTTACCTTTGCTTTGATTGAAAAGAATTAAGAAAATAATTGCATTCCAACGGAATTGTTTTTTTAAGCCTTCGTTGACCTGAACGTTTTCTACAGACCTTTATTTATTTCGTATACAATTCTAAATTTAAATGATAAATTGGTAGATTTGAGAAAAAAATTATATATTCCAATTTCAAATGTCGATCCGATCAAATTTGAAAAAACAAATTCTTTGATTGGCTTTCATTTTGGGTACTATACCCACAATTTACTTTAACCTACAGTAGGTATATTTAGCCCGTATATAATAATGTTCTAATATAATATGTTATATTACCCGTATATAATATGATATACAAAATTTCTATTCTATTTCTATATAATAAATAAATCATGGTTGCCAGATCAAAAAGCACATGTAGTCCGCACTCACGGCGTATGTTCCGGTGAAAACTAACGACAGCCTTCTGAGGTCTTTCCAGCATTATTACCTCGTCTTTTTCTTACTTTAATTATCTGCGTTTTGATGCGAAATATGTAATATAAGACAAAACAAAACAAATATTTTAGATTGGCTATAATATACCTGTCAGTAACATTGGATAGGCACAACAAAGTGAACATAAAAGTATTAGAAAAGCTATTTAAACTTCCCTGATTTGAGGTTGTAACAAAGAATAATTTAAATATAATAAAAAGGATTTGTCCCTCAAAGTTTGCTGATTTGACATGACAATCTCTCGTATAAAAATAGTTAACCTTTCAGTTTCTTGTTATCGTATAAAAATTAATCGAAAACGTTATTTTCGTTTGACTTAACGAATTATATTTTTATATTAAACTCACTTAAAGCTTTTTAGCTGAGGAATAAATCAAATCAAATCAAAATAATTTTCATTGAAATAAGCACTTTCAAGCACTTTTGAATCATCAAGGATCATATCAATCAATATGATTAATGGCGCTACAAACTGGTTCGGAATGTTGCTCTCACCGAGAAGATCCTTATAGGCAACATTCCGAGAAGGTTCTACTCGGTTATCCCAAAAAGAATTTTCAATTTTACATTTTAAAACCACAGTCTTGTATGAAGCTGAAAGGATTTTCAGATCCAAGTATTTTTATCATCCAAATAATCTTCAATTTTGTAACATGCTTTACGTATAAGCATATCTCTTATACTTAATTTAAACCTTTATGTAGACTGGTGTATATGGATTGCGGAATTTTATTGTAGAAGCGAATAGCGAGACCATCGAATGAGTTGTTAACTCTGCTGAGTCGTGACACAGGTATCACAAGCTTTTTGTGACCTCTCGTATTTCTATGTAATCAAATTTAGTCTTATGCATATGAATAATCCTCGTTTCCCTGTGTCGGTCGCTTGTGGCTTCTTGCCGTCCTCTTCTATAGGGCATGATACCATTTATATTATGTACAGTCCACTATATGTCGCCTAAATCTGTGGTTTGCAACACGAGAAGGACGCTAGTCGATTTTCTTCATAAAAGCTGACTACATACATTCTGTTCGTAAGAAGTAATATACATGTATAGAAATTTTACATAATATTTTAGAGTGTATGCTTAATACATGAACTTAAGACAAAATATTTCTTTCCAGAAAGGAAAGAATACGATACGAAATATTCATTCAACTATATTCATATCTTATTTTAGAATATCCGTTTTAAAAAGTCATTAGTTAACAGCCTACGTCGTATAAAGTATATGCATAGCAAGAAAAAATTACCGGAGCGTGAAAGGTATTACTTTACGCGACCTATTCCTTCAGCTACGATGCCTTTGCATATTAATGCAGCCGTCGCTTTCAATTCTCCATCACAGCATTCTCTATTGATTTTATATAAGCTGTCGTTTCTTAATTACTATACAGAGTACGAAATTCTTATTGAAGCTCACAGAGAATTAAACAATTTTAAGTTTCTTTGTTAGCTTCAATTTATTATTTCTAGCACGTTCCTTAGTTTAATTAACTTGATTATGAATTCTATTATATCTCTTAGTTGAGCTTAAGCGTAAATATAGGATAAAAACATAACTTAAATTGCTCAAGAAAATGTTAACCAATCCATTAACAATTATTTTATTGTAAGAGTTAAAAGAATAATTCAACTTTTGCAATTCTGTGTGAAGTATAAAATTAAGAAAATTGCTACCATTTTAAGTAATTAGAATATCCTTATGGTGCTAACTTTGGCAACGGTCTTCGAATAGGCGAGTTTTGGGGGCTTTATTACTAATCGAATAGTATAGAAATAAAGTAAATAAATAAAATTCATAAATCATCATAATGTTGAGCTCAATTAATTATGTCAATAAAGGTACTACAAAAAATCGACGGTGTCGCAAAAAGTCACAGTATTTCCGAGCCAAAATCTTGAGCGACTGCAGGGACTTAGGAAGTCTATAGAAATCTGTAGATTATTGCGTTGTCAAGTCCATTTGACAATTTTCTTTATAAGTCCTAAGATTTTAAAATACATAAAAAGAAACACAAAATTTATAAATTGCGCTAGATGTTTGTATATGAGTTATATAAGAATAAGGCATTTAATAACTAATCTTTTGATATCGCAGACAGCAGATCAATAATACAAATGCAAGTTTAAATATAATGAATTTGTGTGTAATTTATTATGATTTCAAAGTCTTAAACTACATATTTCTCATAATATCTATATACTAAAATACGTACTTTCATTGGTAAAAGGTTTGTTGATAAATAGCATCTCACGTATCCAATTATTTGTCAAGGCAATTCCAACCCCGCGGGTCTATCGCGGATTGTTATCAATCCCCAATGGGATTAAGTCTTTGAAGACGCAATATGTTGAATAAGTTTCTATGATTTTCATCTAAACTACTAAGTATAAAAACTTTTATTAAAGTAAGTAGCGGCCTATTACTATCCTACTGCTGAGAATAGGCCTCTTCCCTCCGTTTTTGGAGAGAAGGATTGGAGCTAAAACCTACCACGCTACTCCAATGCGGATTGGTAGGTTACACATATCTCCAGAATTCTCTAGGGATGTGCAGGTTTTCTCACGATGTTTTCCTTCACCTAAGAGCGTGTGATAAATTGCAATTAGACACAAGTTTTAACAGAAAAACTCATTGTTGTCTGCCCGGGTTTGAACCCGTGACCTTCTCGAAAGAGTCGCACGGTGTTATTGCTGGGCTACCACAGCTTCTTTAGCGCCTTAAAAACTTTTATAATACTTAACATTTAATAAATAGTTCACCGTTATACTAAGAAGGACCCTTGCTAACGATGATTACTTGCGCCGATATCAGCAAGCCAGAAATCGGTAATCACTACCCGCCATGTATTAAAAACTACGAGAATCATTCCTAGAACCTTCTAATCACGTCACGGAGTTGGTAAAGGTCGTAAATTTTACATTATATTCATTAAATAAAACAGGATAAATTGTTTCAAAGATTCATTATGGGCATAATTAATGGACTTTTCTTTATAACCTCGTAACGATTATGTGATATATTATGAAAGCAACAGACTATTAACGTCTAGAGGCCAAGAAAAAGGTGACTATTTATTGAAGCTAGAATTACAGAGACTAATAATGTAGCTCCATTGCGGACTAGCGCTTTAATAACTTAACCCATTTCATCCGATGTGCCAAGTTGGTTAACAATATCGTTATTTTTCAATAATCCGATACAAAGTGAAAATCTATATGGTGTTCACTTAGCAATCTGAGATGCCATTAAAAAGAGATTGCCACAAAAGAAAACATATCTCTTTATTCTTACAGATCTGTGGGAAACAAGATAAAATGTTGATTTACCTTCCGTTTCCAAGTTTTTTACTTTTGCTTGAATAATGTTGATAGAGTCCGAGATGCAACTGATAGACTCAATGTTATTTTTTGTTTGTCGAATAAATAATTCTAATTTTTGTAATTAAAGTTGTCAAGGGTATGTCAAGTCAAGTCATTCATCAAAGGGTACATTACATAATGTACCCTTTGATGGACAACACACAACACAACGTCTATATCTATACATATTATAAAAACAAAGTCCGCAAAAGCTGTCTGTCAATTTTCTTTTAAACTACTAAACGGATTTATGTACGGTTTTTACCAACAGACAGTGGAGTTCTTGAGGAAGTTTTAGGTTATTGGTAAATTACGCTTGTAAGTAAATTGTCTGAATATATTGAAAATAGAATATACTGAAATATTTGCGACACGGTTGTAGCCCGGGGGCACAGCTAGGTAGTTTATAAAAATAAAATATGTATTTAATATGAATGTGTATAAAATATGTATTTAATATGGATGTATATAAAATTATGCTGCAGTTTTACAACCAGTACTACATTATTTGCAACAGTCCTAGTCCTATTAGGTTGTTCGTACCGTATAAAATAAAATAAAATAAAATAAAAATAAAATGTACTTTATTCAACAACATACAATTCAACATAATCAACAGCGATTATAGACATAGAGTATTGACAGCCGTATTTGCGGTTACTTGTTTATATACTTTCTATAATTCGCATTTTTTCTGCATAGTTTCCGGCATCAAGATGTACGCCAGCATATATAAAAGGAGCCTTGTGATTTTCCTTGGTACTCTGGCATTACTGATGATGGCTACAACTGCTACACCGGTGGTAATCTTTATACTTATTAGATTCTTACACTTACATTCTCATCCTCCTGCCCTCCTCTAAGTGGAGTCGGCATTACATGTAATAAACATGGTATCACATGATTTGGCTAGGTTTTACGACCTGCCGCCGGCCTGACGTCAATTTACCTTAGTCGTATTTTACGATTCGCTAAGAAAGAGAGTGGTCTATTCTGCTCATCTGAAGACCACTTGGGGACAACTTACCTTAGTCGCCTTTTACGACACCTTGGTAAAAAAAGAGTTGTCAATTCTTCTCAGCTGGATACCACACGGCTGGTCGGCCCACTTAGTCGCCTCTTACAACAACTTAGTAAGAAATGAAGGTGGTACTATTCTATTCAGCCGGATACCACACGGCGTATTAGACTGATATTATCGACTAAAATAATTTACTCATTCACAATACTATTCCCAAAAACTATCATTCATGATATTCATGATAATATTGACAGTTCTGTCTGTTCTACTCAGCGGGATACCACACGGCTTACTTACAATAAGATAAATTCTATTGAATTACGTAGATACATTTTTACTTCGCTCTGTCTAATCTACCGGCAAGTTACATGTATTTTGGATACATGTTTTGATAATGGTTCAATCAGAAACTATCAAAATTTTATTATTCAATCTTAGGAGCCGGACGACGAGCCATCAGCGAATGCATTAATGGACCGTCCTGACGACGTCCCAGATATTAATATCCCGTGGGACACCCTCAATACCGCCGCACTCCGCAAGTTGCTTCTGCAACTCGACGACAGGTATATTTATTTAAAAAATAATAATAAAATAAAAATATTTTATTTCATTTTACAATATTTTAAAATACCCATAAGTATAAGATCCCGTTTTAAGTATAAAGATACTTGTGTTAGGAATTATTTCGATCTATTGATAAGCACAATGGACTTGTAATTGAAACTGAAAAATGTATAAATAATTTGAAAACATATGTAACAAAATAGAACTCCACTTATTATATCTAATACTTCTAGATTTGACCGATTTTCTTCGAATATATCGCACGCTTAGTATTAAAGTGACCTAATTCAAATTATAGAATAGTGTTTTCTAACCCTTTCAAGTTTGGGTCTTTTAACACCCACGAGTTTTGAAGGCACTACGTTACACTTTTCGCGAATTGCCAAAGTTTGCTGATTTGACATGACAATCTCTCGTATAAAAATAGTAAACCTTTCAGTTTCTTGTTATCGTATAAAAATTAATCAAAAACGTTATTTTCGTTTGACTTAACGAATTATATTTTTATATTAAACTCACTTAAAGCGTTTTAGCCGAGGAATAAATCAAATCAAATCAAAATAATTTTGAAGGCACTACGTTACACTTTTCGCGAATTGCCACAAACTTTTTTGATTTAGGTCACTTTAATACTAAGTGAATATAAGTCGAGTTTATTATATAAGTCGAGCTATGTGTTCAGCATATTGTAAAACTTATTTAACTAACATTGTTTTATTGCCTTGCGTCCGTTTTAATTTTTTTTTAATTACGTATACCAACAACGTAATCCAGAAGTAGTTAAATGACATTTGTGTATTACTTTAATAACAGAGTAGGGTTTGCGGGTGAGTAAAATAGGTCCTTCAAATATTTGAAGTCAAATATTGCGAGTGTGCGTACCTACCCACGTAAAGTGTTGTGTTATTATCTACATAGATAATTTGTTGGTCTGTTTTAGTTAATTGTATAACCTCAGTTGCGGTAACATTTATTCTTGTACTTAATAAAAAAAAACACTAAGTAGGAGAATGTATTCATTCAAGCTTGTTTTATAGATACTCCATGGGCCCCCGAGTAGGACGTTCATGGCCGCAAACGGAACCTCGCGGCTGGGGTCTACGGGCTATGGATGGAAGGTTAGCTCGTCAGTGGCGTGCCGACAAGAGGCAAGTTCGTTTCCGACAGTGCTACTTCAACCCCATCTCATGCTTCCGCAAGTGAACTACTGAACCATAAATGATCTCCTCTACTAAATGTTACCATTCGTGTTTACTACGAGAAACTTCTTTCCTGTTTTGGACGTACCTTTTGGTGTAAATAAACTTTTTAATTAAAGACTAGTGCCTATCTAGGTGAAACGTGTAATCTTTCATTGCAATCTCCTCCATACGTTTTCGGATATTGTTTAAAGAATAAAGAGAATATGTTTGAAGATACTTTTTCTGAATCCCATCATCAATATAACGTTGAAAAGCAAATCTTTCGTATTTTATATGAGAGGATATTCCTTTTGCCAATCGCCTAATTTTGAAAAGCCTAGATCGGCATAAGCCTTTCTTTTTTCTTTATTAGAGAATCTTAAAGATAGTAATAATAGAAATTCCATTGCATTAATATTGTTAAAACGTCTAGTCAAATTATAGTCAAATGAATTTCATCTTTATATTATTTTAAATATAACATTTTTCCCGTAGAAACTAATACTACACATATATGAATGTTTTATCTTAATGTAATGTTATATTATATAGGCAAACTTCTAGTCAATGAATAAACATTGTTTGTCTAAAAAGTCTTTTATTTTACCAACATTTTGTGTACAAGAGTTACTAACTTTACATGAGGTATTAAATGTTTAAGACAGGGGTAACAAACTCTTGGCCTTATTTGAACATTTTTGCGCCCCAGTCTGATGCAAAGTAAAAATAAGAATGTTTATAGAAACGAAAACAGCACATATTTTTATAATATAATTCATTTGTAAACTATACGGATCATTCCAATAATTTAACTTTATGTATGTTTATTAAAATGCACTAGTCAAAATAAAAATATTTGATTCTATGAACATCGAGTCGTTTAACGGCTCGCCAAGCGTTAAGCATTGTTTATTTGACCTAGCTTTTGAGTTTAAAACCACTGGTCTAAGACTACTGCGGTATGAAACGTTTAGAACTTAATATAACAAAAGCTTCTGTAAAGAACGTCTTTATTTTAATAGGGTAGGTACATAAACCTTAATCAGAATATATGCAAAGAGAATAAAAATAAATATAAAAAGAGGGAATGGAACGTGTGTATGTTAAAATCCACGCACGTGTAGTTCTACCGTGTACCTATCTACTATATAAAAATAAGTCGGGTTTTCCTTCCTGACGATATAACTCCAGAACGCACGAACCGATTTCCACGGTTTTGCATTCGTTGGAAAGGTCTCGGGCTCCGTGAGGTTTATAGCAACGAAAATCTAGGAAAAATTTCAATAGAAAAGCGGGAAAATAGGGAAAATCATTTTTTAAATACAGCGCAATATCAAAACTACTGGATCAATTTTAATCATTTTTTTTACACTGACTGACATGGGATACATATTTTATACCCGTGCGAAGCAGGGGCAGGCCGCTAGTACCTATATAAAATACAGATTGCACGAGTCGACAGGTACAAGTTAATCCAACCGACTTCGCTTGCGATTTTTGTTTATATTTTCTACACAAATTTATACTAAGTTACAAATATAGACCCAAACAAAAGTAAACTCTTTTTTTACAACGAACGACTTGTTATATCTCATCATTCTTATGCCCTTTATCCTTTATCCTACTTTACTACTTTTTTTTACTACTTTTAGCCCTTTACTACTTTAGCCCTTTATCCTACTCTAAGTGGTGTCGGGATAACATAGTTTTCTCTTCAATTCTTTCCTATCATTCGTGTACTCCTTTTGTATGCATGTCATACTGCATATAATCCAATCTTGGAATAATATCTATTGTTACGTCACGATCTCTTTGACTCAAAGGACAAAGAAGGTACCCAAATTCTTCTAACATCTCGCAATATAGTAATATTACATTTTGAAGTTACATTTAAATATTGCGATTTTTATTCATTACTACTGTTCCATTCGTTTATCGAGATCATGCAACAAAATATCTCAATTGAATAATATTTATTAATGATTTCATAATTCAAAATTCAAATACTCATCAAATCGAAATAAACACTAAAAGAATCAGGTGTTACTTTGCTAAATTTCATAGTGTATTTTGACGCTATGATTGAATTATTTTGCTATTATCTGCTAAAAAAATCTATGGCAATGTTAAGTGTAGGAAGCTAAAACCTTTTTCATACCTTGTACATGTAGGGCTAGTTACCAGATGTATCACAAAATATCGACCCCGTCAACACACTACACAAGCACTAGATTACATTTATAGGACAATCTTAACGCAGCAGTCGACGCGCATTGTCGGTTTGCTTCACTCAATTCATGAGGTACCCACCTTTCAAGCTTTTTCACCTTCCCAATTTGCTTCAAGTGGGTTAGAATAGTTATATCACTAACACCGGAGCCTGCAGCTAACTCGGACGTGGTTTGCGATGGATCCGCTTCCACAATAGCCTTCAATTCTTCATTATCAACTTTGGTCTCCGGCCGTCCACGAGGCTTGTTCTGCAGGTCGAAATTTCCAGAACGAAAACGTTGGAACCAAAAACGCACTGTGTTTTTTTTTGCGACACCGTCACCATACACATCATTAATCCTTCGAGCCGTTTCTGCAGCACTGGTGCCACGGTGGAACTCATACTCGTAAATAACGCGATATTTCATGTTTTCCATTTTGTAAACAGAGTGACACAAAGAAAAAAACAAAAGAAGAAAAAACAAATGAATTAGGGGGTTTGAAACACAAATGCATGAGTAAATAGCTGTATGAATTTGAATTTGGAATTCCTAACCATAAAGGTAATATTTGAGATCAAAGTGGCCAGTACGACAAAACGCCAATTTCATATGTAAGGACCTAATACTTCCGTATTCTAAGTTAAATAAACATTGCCACTGCCATGTGCTATTGCACGAAATTATGATTTCATTGCTAACCTGTAATATTTTCTTGGTTGCTCTTGTTTTTTTTTTTTTTCAATTATAATATATAATTTGCAAGTTACAACTAATTACCTTTCAGAATCATATTTCTTTCGTATTAAAATTAAGCACACCTAATTTACATTATAATTTTAGTCCCTGTTTACTTTATCTTTCATATGAATTATATTCGTGCCAAAATGAAATACTGACCACACATTATTTTTTAAGGATCCGCGTTTGTTTTTGCTAATTATAAAAGGCCTCTTGTACAAAAGATTGTTTTTCATATAATTAAAATAGTCTTTTTATAATAATTTTATTTAATATCCAGGACCTGTCTGCAGTATGTCCTATACTGCAATGAATAAAAATGAAAATATTAAAGCCAAATTTGTTATAAATACACTATCTACAATTATGTAGATAGGAGGAGGAGTCTCGAACAATCTTATACAATCAGACAACCCGATGTTCTTGCGAAATGGCTTTGATAAGTAAATTGTATACACGTGGGGTTCTTTTATATTAATTCAACAAGGTAAGTATATTTTATTCAAAGCCCATAATTGAACATGATCAGTCTTTCACTGCGGGCGGTGTCGTCGTTATACAATTTATGAGATTAGTATTTACGTATTCTATATATTGAATTACCGATGTCTATTCATCAAAAACGAAATAAGAAAGGGAATACAATATTAGAAGAAATATTAAAGATAAAAGTATTGGTTGTGCAATATATGATAAGAGAGGCATTGCAAGTGCTTTTTTATCTACTTTTACTATGAAGTCGAATTAATTTTTTTATTTATGGAGATGGTTTTCTAGATGCCAAAATTTAAAGGAAAGAGAAAGCTATAACGGATTAAGTATTGAATTATATAATATATGATTTATACATTCCGCTTATTAATACAAGTTCCTGATTGACCGAGCCTTGCTCGGTAATTTTTTACACAATATAAAAGAAACTTCAATAAATAATAGGGTAGGTGGGGCTCGATCCTAGGTATTCTCATTTCTCGCGACCACCAGTTCCCCGAATAAGCTACGCTGACCTGACATTTAACCGAAAAAATAGTGTTTTATATATTCCATAAATTAAAAGTAAATTTTAGATAAAACCTTTTTTAAATAAAACCTAGCTAGTTCGATTTTTCTCCCCCAAAACCTCCTGCATGCTGAATTTCAGGAAAATCGTTAGAGCCGATTCCACGTGTATATATACAAGATTAACTCATTTAAATATTAAAGATATATAATTGCTTTAGCTTCTGTAATGTATCTTTCAGTAGTTAAGTCGTAAAGAAAATATCTTCCTAATGTTTTAACGTTACCAAGGGTTTAATGGATACGAGTGTAATTAAGTTTCCCTAATTTTACTATAATGATGGACAAGCGACATTTATTTTTAGGCACGTATAATAATTTATACTGGACCTTTACGTGGGATGCAAAACTTTGTTATAATGTCATACTTATTAGATTATTTAAGGAGTCGGTAACGATAATACTCGTATATACTTTAAAAGACTGTTAATCTTTTCGCGACAAATAATATAATTTTTTAAAGAAATTTATCTTCCAAAATTAAAAATAATTCATTTAATTTTTTAATAAACATATTCCATGGAATAACTCTTTTTTTTATTACAAATTTGAATAACAGCAAGCGCTGATGTATATTTTTAAATAGGCACGGAAGTATACTTTGTACTGAAACACTAAAGTAAATTAACGGCTTGTTACAAATCCACAGCTGGGCATAGGCCTCCTCTCCCCATTTTTGGAGAGAAGGTTAGGAGCTAAGACGTACACTGCTCCAATTACACGGTTACACACGTACCCAGGTTTCTCTAGAGATATACAGGTTTTCTCACGGTGTTTTCTTTCACCGAAAAGCGTGTGATAAATTGCAATCATCAATTAAGCACATAAATTTTGATTGAAAAACTGATTGGTGCCTGCCCGGGGTTTGAACTCGTGATCTCTGTCACCGCGGGGCTATCACAGCGTTTGTAGTGAAAGTGTGCTCAAAATGTGTCGTCATAAACATTCACTGTTACTTCATTCTAATTTTTATATTGACGTCAATAATTCTGGTAGGATGAATTCTGATTTGTGAAGATATTCACGATAAAACATTGGTTTATTGTCGAAAAACATAATTATCTTATATTAGTATGAATAATAGATAAAAAGATTTCGAAGTTTTCCTTCGTCGAAAAGTGTGTGATAAGTTAGAAAATATCAATGAGACGCATAAGTTTTAACAGAAAAAAATCTTCTAAACCGTTCTTCAGTTAAACCGTGAATATGACTATCAAAAACGGTTTGGTTTAATAATATTATCATACATTATACATATGTAAATATTTTACTTAAATATCCAAGCGTAGACTGAAGTCAACATTAATTATCATTTTCGTTATAATGTTGAATATGGATGTTCCCAGAGATAAAATAAATGTTGACTTTTGTAGAGACCTAGATTTCTCCACACCAGCCCATTTATAGCCTTTCTGAAAACTATGATTCGAGTAACTATGCTCGAAGTATGTTAATGTCATCTTACTAATATTATAAATGCGAAAATTTGTGAGTATGAATATATGTTTGTTACTCTTTCGTTGCACATCCGCTCAACCAATATCGGTGAAATTTAGCACAATTATTCCTTATACACCGGAATAACATATATTTTACTCATTTCTTACTGAAGCGACTAAGGTAAGTAGACGTCAGGCAGACAGTCAGCCTAAAATACTCCAAATCACCTAACAACATGTTTGTAACATGTTGTGCCGACACCACTTAGAGTGGGATAAGGACAGGAGAATGATGACCATTGTCAAGTATAATCAAGCTTATTTCACATATTTTCATTCTTTATTTTTATTCATTTTCCGCTCCTGAACGTTTTACTGACCATTTTATAATTACAATTGTCACGTGCCATCCGGTATCAATGTGAGAGACACGTGACTGATCGGTTCTGTTAATTAAAAGTTATCCGTCGATGTTCGATAACAATCTTTATTTACTCATAAAGTTGTTTAATTGGCAAGCTTATTATGTTTTTAAAGTAATTCATAAATTAAATACTGAAACAATATTTTAGATTACTTGTTAAAATTTAGAAGAAAATAGTTAAAAGATATAGAATAAACATTTTATTTGCCTGTATTTTTTTTTTAATATAAACATGTGTAAAAATATTTCAAAACCTTTTGGTAATCGATAAATTCGGCGTCAGAGCATTACTTGCACTCGGGCGCCTGTTGTACTTAAGATGGATTTGCTTATTGATACGCTGAAAACCATCAAATTTCAAAAGAGTTGTAAGCACAGATTGTGAGAGAACATTTGGATTTATAATATCTTTTACTTTTCTATTTTCTTTTATAATAAAAGGTATAGTCTATCCACGATTTCGTAACAATAAGTTTATATATTTAAATTTCATTTTTCATAATATATGTCTTGTTTATTTGTCATTAATAGTTTATAATTATTACTAATAAAAATGGTTAAACAATTATTACTTACCTAAATAATAAATATTGTTTCCAAATATTTTCAACGAAAATATAATAAAAATAAATATAATAAATATATGGGACACTTATAATATACAAGTTATATCTATCCTTATTCCTTAATAACTTACACACTAGTACCACGTAAGTTACTAAGTAGTTTGTGCAATAGTACCTACTATAACACAAATCACAAATAAAAAATTTAAAACTACTGAAAGGCAAAGAAAGATTTAATAGGCAACACATTGTATTATTAATTATTATGCATTTTAATATTCGCGTATAACTTGTGAATAATTATAAAAGGTGTTTATATGTTTTATACAATACAACAGGTACCTCATAAAATTACCACAAATTAAAAAAAATCAACGTTATTATTATAATATGATAATAATGCAAATTGCAAAGGTAGTTAATAAGACTTAAGATTCAAAGGAACATTTTTTGTGCTTACAACCCTACTTACTTGTCATGAAAACCGCTGAAATCAAAAGTTTTTAGCCCGTTTTATTTTTTACTTTTAAAGCTATACAGTTTTTTATTTTCTTTAATGGTATCTAATTAATTTTTCGACATGGGTGACGAAATTATTCACGATACCGAAAATACACAAACGCAAACACAAAATTCACAAGTTGATTGGAGTCAGCCGTCTGCTCCATCTTTTATCCCCAATATTTGGGGCAGATTGTATTCGACTAAACTGTCTTTGACGGGAAAACACTGTTGGCGAGATACTGACAAACAAAAGCCTGCATACTATGGTAAGTCTATATAATAAATTTGCAAACAAAGAACTTGATTCTAGCTTCGTACTCCTCTAATTAACTTGCAACTTAGACCTTTAACGTATCGTACGCACGAAATTAAATATATGTTATATTCTAGATCTTAATCAAACTGAATTTACTCTTGGAAGAGCTTTAACCTGTACCTTTGTTATGAAAAAGGATATTATCAAAGAAGATATTATCAAAAATGTTAGTAAACAACACTTTATAATAAGAAGAGATTTGACGTAAGTACCCAAAAATACAAAGTTTTGTGTAACATTCCTAGTTGAATATTTGTAGTAAATGATAAGATAAGAGCATATGTCTACAGAATTAAAAAGAAAAAAGATAATTACCATTGCAATTTATGGTGGCCTTTTCCTTACTTAACAATTTTTGTCTGTTAATCACTACCATAAAAATAATATTTTTACAATCTTATTTCTTTTGGTTTATTGTTGTTACTATTAAGATAATTGCTAAAAAGATTTATGACTGAAGAAATTCAAAATTGACCTGCAGGATGCTTTGAGAGAGTTCTTTGGATGTTATGAGATTTGAATCTGGGCAGAGACTTGCTTTATTTGTTAACGTTTGTTAAATAATTACCCTCTTTAATAATAATAATAAATTTTGAGTTTAAATAACTTCATTGAAAAATGCAATATCATACATCATGGCATAAAAAAGGTCTGCAGCTTTCCTTAATTCCATATATTTTGATTGTAATATAACTATGTAATGTATGTGAATAGTGTAATACATATTTTAGGTATCAAAACCTTTAAATCTATTTTCGTTGCAGGGAGTCTCTTAGTCCTGCTATTATAACAGACTTATCATACAATGGTACATTTGTAAATGGTGTAAAAGTTGGCAAAGGAAATAGCAGAGTACTAGATGACAATGATGAAATTTCTGTAACACATCCAATTGTTAAAAGTATGTCTTCCACATATGGTATTCAATATCTATTCATGAATATGAATGAACTCTTCTAATTTTAACAATTGTTGCTTGTAAAATAAAAAAGATTTGATGCTTAGACTTATCATAACTCATAATCATGACTTATCTGAATGTACTATGAAGTATGTTATTATTTGTTTAATAATTAATTATTAATATAATTTGTTTATAATTTATTTTGTTAAAATATATACCTTATTTTAAAACAATTAACATAGTTAATGCATAGAAACACAACATCTCCAAGTAGCATGTGTTATCAAATCACAAAATAATTCTTTATTCAAATAAGCTTTTTTCAAGCACTTTTGAATCATCAAGGATCAAAATGATTAATGACATCACTTGTTGAACATAAAACATGGAATTTCAATATTGGAAATAGACAAATTATTAACAAAATTATACCATTTTTTTCCAGTTTTTTTGTTTAAAGATCTATTAAAAAATGAACAAGACAAAGTACCCAAAGAAGTATCCCAAAAGTATTATATTTCAAGAGTATTAGGTCAAGGAGCATGTGGCATTGTTAAATTAGTTTATGACAAAGTATGTATATCTTGGAACATGCTTAGAGATTTGGATTCTTTTCGTTGTCTCACAATATGCTAAATTGCAGATAAAATGTACAAAACATGCAATGAAGGTGATAAAGAAGAGCAGATTGACAAATGGACAGATAAATCATTTATGCGATCCAGGAAAAATTATGAACGAAATAAAAATCATGAAGGCTTTAAGACATGTATGTATAGAAAAAATTACATAGAAATAACAACAATAAATAAACTTAACGAGGAAAAAGCCTAAGAATGTTTTTATTATTGACTCAAAACTAAATTAATAAAAAAAAATATATTAATGGAATTTGAGAATATCACCTAGTTCTATTTTTGCTAGTATTTTGAATTTTAAAAATGAAATTTTAAAGATTAATTGTAATCCTTTTTCTAATGTTAAACATTTTTAGTTTTTTATTTATTTTTGGTTTGGTTTGGTTTTTATTTATTTATTGTACATACATGAAAATCATAGAAGAAAAAATAGCTCATTTACAAAGGCTTATCCCCAAAAGGAATCTCCTCCAGTCAATCTTTGAGTAATAGAAAGAAAATAATTAATATATTTTTTTAAATTTTAAGTTTTTGTTTATTTAAAAAAAAAGCTATAGTTGATTCATATTAAATCATACCACAGATTGATGATGGGGTATGACAGATATGGGCGTTGGTGAAGTAATAGGTAAATCTTAAGTCAACCTTTGTTGTTTTATTGATTTACATATTTAATTAAATTAAAGGTAAGGGTTAGTTTTTAAGAAACTAAACTGCTTTGTTAAATCACCTTTAGGTATTTTTCACAGTGTCATACGAACCTTTATTTATTTTTGTACTGATCAAGGTTGATTGCCATCTTTCGCCGGACGTTGGGGAGCGCCGTGTGAAAACCTTTTGGGAGGGAGAATTTGAGGCGCGAGAGTACCGCTTGCAAACGGACCCCTGTTGATCTTAAGAGGGGCCTGATACTGATCATCAATCCTCCTACCCTCATCCCACTCTAAGTGGGGTGGGCACAATATGTTTAACATGTTATCACATGATTTGGCTGGGTATATTACGAACGGGCGCCTGTTTGACATCAACTTACCTTAGTCGCCTTCTACGACACCTCGGTAAGAAATGAGGGTGGTCTATTCTACTCAGCCGAATACCACTCGGCTAAGGCTTGTTCCTGATATTATATGATTTAGTCTGATATACTATGACATCATTATATACCATACTAGCTTTTAACGCAACTTCGTTTACGTGAACTGTTGCCGCGTGATAAGTTGATAATAGATGACGCATTTCAATGTCATCCTATTCCAGTAGAATTAACAGGATTTGTATAGCCTGTATGTTACCCGGGTGCATAAGGAATAATTCTGCCAAATTACTTCAATATTAGTTCAGCGGATTCGCCGTCCAAGAGTAACAAATATACATCCATACATACAAACTTTCACAATTATAATATTAGATATGATAGGATAAGATTTTATAATAATCATCATTGACTTTAAGCGCATTCGTAAATGTTTCTTAGTTAATCAGACTGGTCCATTAAGCAGAATTAATAAGCCATTAGAATGTTAAACAACATATAGTATTATAATATCTGGGTGACCGAGCTTCGCTCGGTATTTTTTACACTAAAAAACTTTAAAAAAAGAAAAAAACAATTATTTAGTTGGGATCGATCCTTGGCACTCACATTTCTCGAGGCTGCCCGCTAACCGAATAAGCTACGTGGACTTGACAGTTAATGGCGAAAATTAAATTCAATATAAATGTTAGTGTTTTTTAATGCCCAAAAATAGTGATAAAACAATTTTTTTTTTACATAAAACCTAGCTAGATTAATTTTTCTCCCCCAAAACCTCCTAAATGCTGAATTTCAGGAAAATCGTTGGGGCCGTTTCCGAGATTCGGAAAATATATATATATACAAGATTAACTCATTTAAATATTAAGATATATATTGATGTATGTACTAACATACATCAATACTCACAGACTTTCGCATTTATAATATTAGGATTAGGATAGGATTATTAGTTAGGTATTCTTTTCTTTTAGGTAGTGTGGTATTCCAACCCAAAAAGATGTTTTCATTTTCAGCCTTGCATAATTTCAACGGAAGATGTGTTTGATTCTCGCGACGCTGTGTACATCGTGCTAGAACTGATGGGCGGTGGAGAACTGTTTGATAGAATTACAAAGCAGAGTCGCTTATCGGAACGGATCACCAGATTCTTGTTCAGACAAATGGTGCTGGCGGTGAAATATCTACACTCTCAGGGCATCACTCACAGAGACCTTAAAGTTAGTGAATTATGTGTATACTAGCTTTTACCCGCTACTTCGTTTGCATGGACTGCTGTCGTGACTTTTCAATTTCATCCTATTAATGTAGAATTAACAGGATTTCTATAGCCTATATGTTATCCCGGTGTATAAGGATTAATTGTGCCAAATTTCATCGATATTAGTTCAGCGGATTCGCCGTGAAAGAGT
This sequence comes from Morpho helenor, assembly GCA_029227775.1. NCBI lineage: Eukaryota > Metazoa > Arthropoda > Insecta > Lepidoptera > Nymphalidae > Morpho > Morpho helenor. Next base: position 7,517,888 of record JARGCU010000044.1, read on the forward strand.
AATAAACATATATACAAACTTTGGCATTTATAGTATTTGTAGGATTTTTATACATGTGTACTTACATGAGATGCATGCCGTGTGGTATCTGGCTGAATAGAATAGACCACCCCCATTTCTTACCGAGGTGTAGTAGAAGGCAACTAAGGTAAGTTGGCGTCAGTCAGGCAACCGTTCGTAAAAATTGCCAAGTCACGTAACACGTTTAAAACGTGTTGTACCGACTCTACTTAAAGTGAGATAAGGGTGGGAGAAAAAATGACGGATTATTTTCTTCTAATAAATCAATATCTGGGTGACCGAGCCTGGCTCGGCTGGCAATTTTTGTCAAAATAATAAAAAAGAAACTTCAAAATAACAGAAAAAATAATAGGGTAGGTGGGGGCTCGATCCTAGGTATTTTCATTTCTCGCGACCACCCGTTCCCCGAATAAGCTACGCTGACTTGACAGTTAATGGCAAAAATTCAATTCAATATAAATTTTAGTATTTTTTAATGCCCAAAAACAGGGAAAACGATTTTTTTATATAAAACCTAGCTTACATGCTGAATTTCAGGAAAATCGTTGAAGCCGTTTCAGAAATTCCGAAAATATATATAGATACATACAAGATTAACTTATTTATATATTAAATATAGTGCCCATAATATAATTAAGTGATTATATTAAAAATATTTTTTAGCCTGAAAATGTGCTATTGGAGAGTAAAGATGACGAGACCCTCGTCAAGATCAGCGACTTTGGTCTAAGCAAGTTCGTAGGCGAAGACAGTTTTATGAAGACAATGTGCGGCACACCGCTGTATTTGGCCCCCGAAGTGCTCCGAGCTAATAATCACATCAGTTATGGACCCGAGGTCGATATATGGAGTTTGGGTGTCATATTTTTCATTTGGTAAGTTTGGTATTTATGCGTCCAGTATTTATCGAAATAATGTTTTTGAACATTGCGTTACTTTTTTACTTAACTGCTAAATGGTTCATGCAAGCTGTTTTGAATTCTAGCAGCATAAAATAGTGTGGCATGGAAACTCCTTGAAATACTCATTCCAAAGTCCTTTTTCAAGTACTTCAAATAAAATTGATGACCACAGGGAAAGGTATTGTACCCTAACTAAGCTTGAATACTTTCTGTATTCAAGCTTAGTTACGGTACAATACGTCTATGTAATACTGCTGTATCCTACTGCCTGTAACCTACGCTTGATGCAACAACTGCGAGCCTCTTGAGATTTAGGCGAAGTCTATTCGATAAGACAGTTATCTGATACAATAATTGGAACAATTACTGTTGAGTCAATAATTCATATGGCGGAGGTATCTCATAAGCTAGGTCTAAATATTTAGTTTTAATTATTTGTGAGTCAATAATTCATATGACGGAGTTATCTCATAAGCTAGGTCTAAATATTTAGTTTTAAATTATTGTTGAGTCAATAATTCATATTACGGAGTTATCTCATAAGCTAGGTCTAAATATTTAGTTTTAAATTATTGTTGAGTCAATAATTCATATGACGGAGTTATCTCATAAGCTAGGTCTAAATATTTAGTTTTAAATTATTGTTGAGTCAATAATTCATATGGCGGAGTTATCTCATAAGCTATGTCTAAATATTTAGTTTTAAATTATTTGTGAGTCAATAATTCATATGCCGGAGTTATCTCATAAGCTAGGTCTAAATATTTAGTTTTAAATTATTTGTGAGTCAATAATTCATATGCCGGAGCTATCTCATAAGCTAGGTCTAAATATTTAGTTTTAAATTATTTGTGAGTCAATAATTCATATGACGGAGTTATCTCATAAGCTAGGTCTAAATATTTAGTTTTAAATTATTGTTGAGTCAATAATTCATATGGCGGAGTTATCTCATAAGCTATGTCTAAATATTTAGTTTTAAATTATTTGTGAGTCAATAATTCATATGCCGGAGTTATCTCATAAGCTAGGTCTAAATATTTAGTTTTAAATTATTTGTGAGTCAATAATTCATATGCCGGAGCTATCTCATAAGCTAGGTCTAAATATTTAGTTTTAAATTATTTGTGAGTCAATAATTCATATGCCGGAGCTATCTCATAAGCTAGGTCTAAATATTTAGTTTTAAATTATTGTTGAGTCAATAATTCATATGACGGAGTTATCTCATAAGCTAGGTCTAAATATTTAGTTTTAAATTATTGTTGAGTCAATAATTCATATGGCGGAGTTATCTCATAAGCTATGTCTAAATATTTAGTTTTAAATTATTTGTGAGTCAATAATTCATATGCCGGAGCTATCTCATAAGCTAGGTCTAAATATTTAGTTTTAAATTATTGTTGAGTCAATAATTCATATGACGGAGTTATCTCATAAGCTAGGTCTAAATATTTAGTTTTAAATTATTGTTGAGTCAATAATTCATATGGCGGAGTTATCTCATAAGCTATGTCTAAATATTTAGTTTTAAATTATTTGTGAGTCAATAATTCATATGCCGGAGTTATCTCATAAGCTAGGTCTAAATATTTAGTTTTAAATTATTTGTGAGTCAATAATTCATATGCCGGAGCTATCTCATAAACTAGGTCTAAATATTTAGTTTTAAATTATTTGTGAGTCAATAATTCATATGCCGGAGCTATCTCATAAGCTAGGTCTAAATATTTAGTTTTAAATTATTGTTGAGTCAATAATTCATATGGCGGAGTTATCTCATAAGCTAGGTCTAAATATTTAGTTTTATTATTATTATTGTTTTGTGCTACTAATACCGCATTCCTTTATGTTAGTGCAAAGGTTCTTGTAAAATGCTATTTAAATAAAGTTTATATATTTAATATTTAAATGAGTTAATCTTGTATGTATAAAAAAAATCGTTTTATCGCTGTTTTTGGGCTATAAAAAAATACTAAAATTTACATTGCATATATAAATTAATAGTAAACTTATGTGTCTAATTGATAATTGCAATTTATCACACGCTTTTCGGTAAAGGAAAACATCGTGAGGAAACCTGCATGTCTAGAGAACATGTGTAACCTACCAATCCGCACTGGAGCAGCGTGGTAGGTCTTAGAGAAGAAGCCTATTCTCAGCAGTGGGATAGTAACAGGCCGCTACTTACTTACTTTTATATTTGATGTATTATTATTATTCATTTAGCCTCGTCGGCTACTTGCCGTTCTCGCCGGACTACAAGGAGATCTCGCTGCACGACCAGATCCTGAGCGGCAACTATCGGTTCTCGGCGGCGCACTGGCGCGGCATCAGTTTGCAGGCCAAGCTGCTCATGAAGAGAATGTTGACCGTCAACGTGGACCGGAGGATCACACTTGACCAAATACTCAATCATGTCTGGATGCAGGTATGAATTTATTTACTTACAAACTATTCCTGCGTGTTAATCATGAAACTTTGAACTTAAAAGTAGTTCATAATTAATGTATAGAAACCGGCTATACTCACGTGTTATTTTATCGGATGAGCCCGACTAGTTTCAAGCCCATACGGGGCTCTTATTCATGAGCTCTCAGTTCCCGCCGCGATAACGCCGCGTAAAGAGCTTTTCGCCGATTCATGAGCTCTTTACGCGGCGTTATCGCGGCGGGAACTGAGAGCTCATAAATAAGAGCCCCGTATGTGCTTGAAACTAGTCGGGCTCATCCGATAAAATAACACGTGAGTATAGCCGGTTTCTATACATTAATTATGAATTCCACTCACGATAGTTTAAATTCAAAAATTAAAAGTAGTTATTGTGAGTTAACCATAAGAAATAGAGACATTTTTCGCGGGCTTTTTTTTAGTCTGTTTGTAGATCTACAATTCTCTAGTACGTTACTTTAGTGTATCTCTGTTGGTTTACGCTGCGGACGCAAGTAAAATTTCCAACAGGCGAGTAAGCTTTACTTGTATCAAATTTCATTTACCTATATTGCGCCAGCTGATTAGATGAACACGTAATATACAGAAAGACAGCACACAGACTTTTGGACAGACAGTCTATTACAGACTATAATGTTAGTCATTATCCTGCCCTTTGTCTAATTGGGGTCGCAAATGTTTTTCATTTCATTCTCTCGTTTGGCGCTACTCAAACACATGTCATATTTCACACAATCAAACCATATCTTTTTCAGCCTTCCTCAAGCAACATATCCATCTAAATTCATATTTATGATTATAGCGATATTTTTACTTAATATTTATTCAATAGAAGAGTCAATTTTCTCAAAAGTCAACACATTTTAATCTTTCTCAACATATAGACACATATGACGGCGATAATGTTTTTCTATAATATTGACCTAACTATTTGAAGGGGTTGTTTTTGAAACATCTAACATAATATTAGTATGGATTAATATAATTTGCAGGACACAGACGTAATAATAAGAGTTGAGAAAATGTTATCGCAGAGATATAAAGATGCTGATGTTTTAACTGCGTCCAGCAATTCCGACGAGGAGAACAATAACGGCAATGTTGCCTTGTTAGGAGCGATCCCGAATGGGAAGAGAGCCCTGAGTGACAGTACTAGTGCCTTAGAACCGGCCCCAAAGAAAATGCGTGTCGCTTTGTATCCTAGTGTTAAAAACGACGACTCAAGCTCAACTAATAGCTACTGTTCACAGGAATAGCTTAAATCGAGCTATTAGCTGATGTAAAAGTCTACTTTGATGCCTTTAAAAATGTTTACAAATTTTGTTTTTATGCTGTAGCTAACTTAATACGTCGATAAGCGAAAGGCTGCTTTAAGTGACAGTGGCGTTTCATACAACGACTCTTTACTGCAATGATTAGTGTACTTTATTAATGTACGTTCCGGGTTAAATGGTCGCTATATTTCCCTAATTGTGTTGTCTATAGTGAGGTCATTTGATGGTCTAAGAACGCTGTTCATAGTTGAGTTTAGTTTTAAAAATACAATGGTAAAGAAATGAACGAAATTGGATCGAAGTCAAAAATTTCATTGAATATAGGATCTTTAATAGTCTCATCTTCATAGAAGACAATATAATACGACAATGCGCAATTTATAAGGACGCTGCTTTGTGTCTGATCTCATTATCGCCGTAGTTGACGTAAACCTTAATTTTTTTTAGTTTTAATTTGTTTGATTGTAAATTGAGACTGAAAATTAACATGTTACTAGGACTTCACAGGTCCCATTATAAATCTATCATTAAGTGTCTATCTATTATTATAAAACGTTGGACACGTTCTTGTTTTTAGTATATAAGGCTGCTACTTAAATTTACTTTGTGATATTTACCCACGAAATTAAAAAAGCGGGTATTGACAATGATTTTTATGTGTGTGTGATGTTACATTGATTTGTGATTTGTAATACAATTTATGATGATACTTCTAAGTATGTTGTTGATTTTTGTTATTAATATGACAATTTTATTACGTATGCTAATATGGGTATATTCTGCAATATAGCAACATAGGATGTAAAATACAAACGACACTTAACATAATTCAATACAAAGTTAAATACATAAAGAATTATTATCGTTAAAAATTTTGGTTCTCACGATTATCAAAAAGATTTCAAATAATCGTAAAGGCCGCTAACATTCATTATTTCATGCATTTCTTCTGAGCTTTTTAAATTGTCTTTGATCGATTTAATAAAATCTGAGATAACAAAAATATATAACAAACAAAACCGGATAGCAATGTTTCTACTTAAATTTTATTTAAATTAAATTTAGGTACATTTGCTTAAATTGTATTAATTGTATTTAAAACAATACCGATCTACGAATACAGAATAGTGTTGCTAGTTTTTATTTTACGTCAGTAAAACTTGTTACTTTTAAATATTTTAGATATAATTATAATTTGTCAAATTTTAAATGTTGCAAAATTATTGTAATTCTCGATTCGTACCAATGTTGAAAATTGTAATTGTAAACCCACCGAATGTGCCATTTTTATCATGTAAGAAACATGTGATTGTTGTCGGGTCATAGTTTAATAAAATCTAAAGTTTTGATAACTAAATGTTTTTTTATTTCCCAAATCAACAAACTTCACATTAATGACAATATTCGCCGTTCCATGGTCGTCCACTTTTGGACGTAATCCTTGACAAGAAATACACGACCTTGTGCCACTGGAATCCACTGGCCCCTTAGGCCTTCTTTGAATTGACCTAACCATCTCATTTAATTTCATGTTATATAAAAACTATTATTCAAAATTCTTCAAATGAAGACTTTAAGACAAGCGCGTCACAAATTAAGATTTCGGAGTCAACGACCGTTCTTTTGACCGATTTAGATTTATAGGGTTGGTCTAATTGCAATTTTATGTTACAAGCAAGTACTTATAATTCACGTTAAATCACTATATAAAATTAAGTTAAAAGTGTTTAATAGAGGAATATATACAGGAATATACGCGTACTCTGTACAGGCTCTATGACATAAATATAGATTAATTAATACAATAATTCTGAGTTGGCTTGAGTTTTTCCTTTAAAAAGATGCATGGATAGACGGCTAAACGATCTACTAAAAATAAAAAATTATAGAGTATAATTAATGAGGTATGATTATTATTATCTATGATAATCTGTTTTAAAAAACATCAATATCACGTTTTGTTAATGCTTTTAATACAATAAAAGTCAACATGAAAAATAAATTACTTTATTTATTTTCAATTCCATTCTTTACACGATATTTACAAACAATTCTTTAATTTAAACAAACAATTCAGTCTTGATTAATATTCTATACAGTTTAACGTGCAAATAATAATCCTATCTATAATTGACGACACATAATTGGAAACAGAGGAATTAGTATTACGGGCGCCGTTATTATGTTAAGATATCGAAAGAAATTTAGTCGATTCTGTTCTTGTGTTCTATACTTGCAAAGTTCCAAATTCTAATGATACCTTGAACAATGCGCCACACGCTTCTGAATTGTATAATTTCTTGAATTTAGAAAGATATAATTTATAATTAGTAAGATATAATTTACTACGTAATAAACTATCTCTTAAATAATACCGATTAAGACTATGCGCAAGGACAAATCATAGAAAATATTTGGAATATATTACAAACTAAAATTATAAAACAAAACGACTAAACATTTTTAAATCCTTTAAATAGAAGTTCTCTAAGGCAAGTGTGTTAAACTGTATGAATATCTACAACAGATAATACCAAAGACCTTAAGTAACATGTCATTCGAAATTGCATTTACATTACAAATAATTAAATATTTTCCGAAAATTAAATATTACTTAAAAATAAAATAAAATCAGAATAAATAAAAAATATTAACTTTCCATTTCTTGTGTGACAAGTGCTTTGAGGTAATTGTAAACGTCAATACAAACAAGATATTATTTTAATTATTATATTAAATATTTTGAAATAATAAAAACATATGAAGCAAGTATATTGTGGGTAGATTAAACTATTAATTACTTAAAATAAACTTCTCAAAACTATTTGTGTAACACATGTTGATTTAGTGAAAACATTAAAATTATATCAAAGGAACATGTTTTGTTAATCTCAAGAGACATTTTTCTATTATAAAACTGAAATCGCTAGTAATAAAAATGTGATCCTTCTCAAGAGTTAAAATTCCTTTTCTAAAAAGCATTGTTTTTATTTAAAAAAAAATTGCGCCTGATTAATATTTACGATTATATTTATTTATTTATTATTATATACGTTGAAGGGAACAAGAAGAAGCGATAGTAATGTAAATAAAGGAAATAGGTACATCTAAGGCCTATGCTTAGCAGTCTTTTACTATACTAGACCTAACCAATAATCCCTTTTAGCAAACCAACCCATAATATACTATTGTCAAACGAGCTTGACTACTCGAAGCGGAAAGCTGGCATTTGTCAATATCTTGTACAGTGAAAACATTGTTACAGACATACAATTTCTTCTATCAATACTGATTCACTACCGCTCTAAGTGAGCAAACTCGTATTATAAGCAATATACAAGATTTTAAAATTAATAACTTATTAACGCACTCCAAGACTTACAAACATGGAATCTATTGTGAGGTAAAATTAAACCTCTTTAAATATTGTAAATCGTCAATTCACATCTCAAATTGAATTATTATTATCACTAGTAGAAAATTCCTGGAGGTAGAAAAGCGAAATCGAATGCAATACTAGTGAAATAATATTGCTATGTGAATATAATCAATTATTAATAAGACAAAATGACTAAATCCAGTTTTACTACCTAAATTTTTTCATCCAATATAAGGTCCTCATCAAGCTAATTTTGTATGTAAATATGAAGCATTTCCAAGTCTTATATTTACTATATTATTTTTTATATCTCAAATCGTATCAATTTTTATTTTATATTAAAAAACGACTTGATGTCATGTTCTTACTTTATTAAAATTATTTTTTATTATTGTAAATATCAAATATTATAAGCCGTTAAAATTCAAAGCCCTCATGAAGGACAGAACTCCTAACTCTAAACGTTGAAACCTAATATGGATGAATTATTAAAAAACAATATATATTGATTTCATGTCTTATTATATTTAAGCATTTTTCATACCTTGCAGGGATTTCTAGGATATTTTAAAGTTGTAAACTTAAATTATTTCAAGTTTATAACTAAGCTTTATTTCTTTTGTTATTAAATGACAAGTCTTTTACGAAGCTGTTTAGATTAATAACGTGCGTAATATAAACAACTTTGTCGTTTAGAGTATATTACTCGTGTGTAAATTTGTATTACGAGAAAATTTTATCGAAGATCGATTATATTTTGGCAAAACGCGGAATATCAGTGAATTGCCATAAATCAAAATTCAATATAATAAAATGCGTACGCGGATAAAAATGACTTATTCCACATTGTCTATTAAATTGAGATTATAATTTTTTGTGAAAAGCAAAATGATTAATTATTCGTTTGAGTCTTGAAGGACACAAAAACATTTGCAATATATATGGATTTGGTACTAGCTCAAAATAATTAACTTTTGGAATATGTCACCTCCAAAGATCATTTGGTAGGTATCATATCTTAGTAGCCAGTAAGTCTGTGTGATGTCTAATTGCCACAACCTTATACTAACTACAACTATCTCATTCTCACATCATACATACTCTTTGATTAAGTGCTGTGCATTTATATATCAGTCTTCTATATAAATAATTTGACAATCGATTGTATACCATCCATAGAATTATACTATAGTAGGGGAGCAAGGCCAAAATGTACCATATTACAATAAAAAAGAAAAAAAAGCAAATGAGGGTGATCTGTCTCTCTTTTTTATGAGTGATTAGACAAGAATGAAGTATATGAGTTTCTCATCTCACTCTAATTATTTATTTGTGTTAATATAACTTCGCCGTGTGGTATCCGGCTGAATAGTATAGACCATCCTCTTTTTTTAACGAGGTGTCGTAAAAGTCGACTAAAAAACTTGATGTCAGGTAGGCGGCCGGTCATAAATACCTACATGTGACAACATATTAATAACATGTTCCCGACCCCACTTAGGGTGGGATAAGGTCAGGATGATAATGATCACTCACAGGCCTGCCTAGGGCTCCCCTACTTTAGTATTAATAATCCTATGACACTGCCACAGTAATATCGTCAGAACGAGAATGAACATATTCAAATACTTGTAGAACGGCGACATCTACAGAGTATTAAAAATAAATAGTATTGTAATGAGTTTATTTCTTTAGTTCTGTTATTTGAATGGTTTGTTTGATTGCATTACGACTATTTTACAAAGAGTTGTAATACTCGTGTAGGGGAGTCAGCCTAAAATGTTTTCATCAACAATAAAGCGAAAACAAATGAAAATCATTATCTGTCTCTCTTTTATATGTGTGATTAGACAAAGATAGATAGATATGAGTTTAATTTCCCTTTCACTTACAGGCCTGTCTATGATTCCCCTATACTATTATAATAACTCTATGCTATTTTATAGGTAACATCAATTTATATAGGGCGATTTAAGAATTATATCGCCCTATATAAATATGTAGCCAAAATTATATTTTAATAGCTTAATTAGGGTTTGCTTTCATGAATTTTTTTTTTCTCAGCGCGACTTATGGACGGCACGACGCATGGTGCAATTTTGTGCAAATAGTCGTAGAACAATAATTCAATAAATTATTCAATATACGTGATTTCAAGACAATTTTAAATAATTTAAACCCTTGGAAACTTAATCCACTACAATATACATACGTCACATACTTTTCAAGGAAGAAAAATATGGCGATAATACGTTTATATATGGTGATAATATATTATAATGATACGAATGATCTAGTAACTTCTAATGAAAATTATATTGTTTTACTCACATATGGCTCTTCATTAAAAGCATTTTATTTTCTTTCTTGCATAGCAGTTTAACATCTAAACTACGAAAAATTCATAATTTAATTATTGTCCTAGATTCATTAACACATTTCCATTCTGACATTAATGCTACATATGCATTGCAAGCAAAACAAATACTCCGTACAAATAATATAATTAGTATACACAAAGCCTGGTCCAAAAAAGGAGATGACCACCCGATCTGCACCGACTGCGTCCCGAAATTAGAAAGATAGATACACAAAGCCTGACATATATTTTGTAAATTTATAGAATTAGGCGTAACATTGTGGAGATCCATAATACAAAAGTAATAATAAAATTATTAGTTGTATTATGTATTAGTAGTTAAAATTATTAGCGATGAAGTAAAATAGAAAATATATATAATGCTAAATGACAGAGTAGACAATCCATTTTCATACGTGATGCACTACATACGTCACTATCACAAACTCAACAATCGTTTCGCTCTGCAACCGAAGCATCATCAGGAGATAGACTCCAATTCAAAATCGCAAAGCAATACTTTGCTTTGCGATTTTGTCGTGCAGGTATGAAAACGGATAAATGTACAGTACATTTAGCATTATATGTATTTTCTATTTTACTTCATCGCGGATTATAGAAAAATAATTTTATTATTACTTTTATATATTTTGTTATTGTAGTATTAAAGACTCAATGCCCGCGGGTTAATAAATTGTCGAAACGGGACTCCGTCTTAACGCTTTCTGACGTACTTAGGGGCGGCAAGCCTTTAACCTCAGTATAGACAACACGTGGTTGTAAAATTGAAAAAATCTATATCCCCACTTCTAAATTCTTGGGATGGGAAATCTTTGGGATTCTTCTTGGGATAATAAATAATATATGGGGCATTTATACACACGGTTGTCCGTCCCCAAAGTAACTTAATACTTGTGTTATGGGTGACAGACAACTGGTAAATATATACTTATATAATTTTAAATACAAATATACACCCAGGCTCGAAGAACCAACAATTTTTTGTTAGAAAATGTTGGCCCTCGGTGGGAATCGAACCCACGACCGCGAATCTGTAGGCAGGGTCACTACCCACTGCGTTAACGAGCCAGTCAAAAACCCATGGATTAGACCATAAAAAATGCATCAAAATCGATTGAGAAGAATCGCGAATAATGGAGTCTTATATATCAAAATATATCAGTTCCAGCACAACTAAGGTATTATAATATCATAGATAATTAGTTGCAATAATATTTTATATTTATTATATTTTCATTTCGTTTATATAAATATTATTTCTATAAAATAAATTAATTTACGTTTTACGTCTACTAGGCACTCTTTATTGCTTGGTACATTATGGCTCGTTTTAATTTTTTTTGTACATAGGTATCTGAAATATATTTATTCTTTTGTGTATACTAAAAATAATATTGTATTATTATACATTCCGTATGTCGATTTGATGCTTCGAAATAAATATCTAACCGACAGTGAAGTTCACAGCTTCCACAGATCTTTGCTGTTATCCTTGAATATAGTTTATTCCTCTACTATATGTTCTTGGGCGTTACTATGAGACGGTTCAGCACTTTGCGCTTCTGCTTCTGTGGATAAAAAAACCGTTTTCAAGAAAACTGATTACTTCCAACCTATTCCATATTTCAAAATTTTAGAACTAGCTTGAAATACAAAATTATGGCATATTAATAATATTGTACGACAATTTAATAAAGAACAGATACTAGCAAAAGGTGTGTTTTATTTTCATTAAATCAGGTTATTCATTAATATTCAAATGATGGCGTTAGAAAAATTGTAATACAACAAATTACAAATAAATCTCTTTATTTCTAATAGATAGCGACAGTAGCTTATTATAATTTTTGAAGTACAAGGTATACTTATTTAGTATATTTTTAATTGTTATAGATTAATTAATTATACATAATTTACTTCATAATAACTCTCTTTATCAACTAAAGTTTAAGCGAAAGCGGCTGAAAAATACATATAATCTTATTGGGGGCTTAAATGCTCAGGAACGGGCTGTGCTTGCGTCTCCGCCCCGTGAAAGTCAGTGTGTTAGAAAGTTTTTCTCGTATAAATCCCTTTAATTTATTCTAACAATCTCAAAAATAATATTTTAAATGAAAATTCTGAACATAACATTTTTTGTAGATCTACAATTCTCCAGTACATGACTTTAGTGTATATCTGATGGTTTACGCGACGCAAATGAGTAAAGCTTCCAGCAGGCGAGTTTTTTACGACTGCTCGACTTCATCAACACAAATTACATAAAACCGTAATGTACGATCAATCTAAACCTTCCGGAAGAATTGCACATTCTATTAGAAAAAACCATACAAAAATCCGTTCAGTAAATTTAAAGAAAATCGATCACATAGAGAGACAAACAGCTTTTGGGGACTTTGTTTTATAATAAGTATACAAAATAAATAATAAAAAAATAGTTTATTCACGTGTTCGTCTAATATTATTTTTTTATACAGCAAAGAAACAAAGAACCCATTAAAAATTTAAAAAATTTGTTAAAATATACTAAATTATAAAAATTAGCTAATAGTGCATTACCTATACACTTACCTAAGACTATATTACTTTTGAAGCAACTGAAACAATGTGAAGAAGGAATTGAAAGCACGCTACAAAAATATATAACATATACAGCTAAAGCAACTATACAGTACAGATACTACAAGCTTCTACAAAGCAATAATATTATTGATATATAATATTTTTAATATATAAATATAATAAAAAAATATCATGCAAAAAAATGCGAAATTGTTAATATATCATGAATTGTAATTAAACTTTTTCATTACAATTCAAAATATAACATTAGTCAAACACAAAAACATCAAGATTAATGATTGGTGCTAGAATTTTACGAAATTTTAAATTCTGATCTAATTTTTATGATTCATCTGTTATGGTTTAAGAACAGAAATTCATCTTAATTGTTTCTTTTATAGCTAAAGAGCAAGTCTTAAAATGAAGAATGCTAGAAACTTATTAATTTCAAAAGTTTAAATTGCGCAATTAAAAAAAAAATAATTTAATTATAAGGTGAAATTGCAATTAAAATAATATAATTTACTAAACACCAAGGTAATTTTTATTTCAAAAGCGTGTTTTTGATAACTGTATTAATTTTTATATTATTTGTATTTGTCTTAACCATTTTTTTAGAATCCAATTTATTACGTTCTAAAATATTTAAAATTCAAGCAATAGATGAGACACACTGCCTGGTAAAGCATTTTAGTAGATTTATTAAATGTTTTATTAATTTACATTAACTGTGGGATTATTTGTTTTCTAATATTAATGCGTATTTCTCAGCAAAAAGGATTACAAATCACATTGTCATACATATTCTGCATCTCTGGATCGAAGGTATCCAAGTATATATCCCAAAAGTTCAGATCTTGGATCTCTAGTGATAAATATATACGTTAAAAAGTATAATATTATTAGACAAACGAAACAAAAATATAGGAATACAATCTCTTTCGTAATAGTAATTTTATTATTTTTATTTGATTACAAATCACTAAAAGATATGTAAATATAATATCATTAATAGATATATAAAAATATACCAATTTACACCACCCATAAGATTAGATTTGAAAATATTCCATTTATTATTTTTCTAAAATCGTTTTTGTCTATGTCTATTTATTGTTGTCAACTCTATAAATACTATACCTAAGAAAAGAAGGAGAAAGCACAAAGCGAAGCAAATTATAATTATAAGCGCTAGTGGCAATATTAATTCCTCAATAGATAGAATTAGTGTTATCTATACCTGTATGAATATAAGACTTTATTAAACGGACAATCCGTAAAGTAGTTATACTTAATTTTTAAACTTTTCATTAAAACATTTTGCAGCGATTATCATCCTGCTACACTTTTTATTCTATAAGTAGATAAGGGGTCGCCACAATATGTTTTAATCTGCCATTCACTTCTATCATTCGTCAATTCTGGCGATACTGGCTTTGGTCTGGACTCTGGTCTTTTTAAATGATCACACTTAGTCACAATAGTCATATATCCATGTGTAGTAGAACAGACCACCGTCTTTCTTACCGAGGTGTTATAAAATACGAAAAAGGTAAGTTGACGTCAGGAGGGCGGCCGGTCGTAAAATACGTAGCCAAATCATGTTGCAACATGTTCATAACATTGTGCCGATCCCAAGTGTGGGATAAGGGCATGACGATGATAATGATGAGTCATATATCCATCCACATTAATACTTAAAACACTTTTGCTCACGTGATAGGCATCACTTCTTATTACACTCATTTCCGTGTAATAATACTCTTGGATATAGAATAGAATAGAAGTACTCTTTATTGCACACAAATTCAATAAAGGAAAAAGAAAAATTTTTTTTTGTTAGCCTATATAAAACAAGACAAGTTAATTTAAAAAAAAAACTCAATAAATTTCACAAATGGCGGCCTTATCGCTAAGCCAGCTATCTCTTCCAGGCAACCTTAATAATATAATTAAGAATAAAATTGCAAAAGTATAGGCAAGGTTAAATTAAATAATTATTAATATAGTAGTGTACATAATATATATAGTAGGACCAGATACAGCTATAGCATTTCCAGCCGCTACATTTATACGTCTAATGTATGTAACAAAAAAGCTATGAAATAATAGATATAGACTACAACCAGAGTGTTAAATAGTGTTAGTAAATCGTAGTTTCAAAAGTTAACCAGCTAGTATAACCCAACAATTAACGTTAACAAAACGTTAATTGCTAGTACGCTGTGTGGTATCCGGCTGAATAGAATAGTACCACCCTCATTTCTTACCGAGGTGTCGTAAAAGGCGACTAAGGTAAGTCGACCCGCCGTGTGGTATCCGGCTGAGTAGAATAGACCAACCTCATTTCTTACCGAGGTGTCGTAAAAGGCGACTAAGGTAAGTTGACCCACCGTGTGGTATCCGGTTTAGTAGAATAGACCACCCTCCTTCTTAGCGAGGAGTCGTAAAATACGACTAAGGTAAGTTGACGTCAGGCAGGCGGTCGGTCGTAAAAACGCAGCCAAATCATGTTACAGCATGTTTATAACATGTTGTGCCGACCCCACTTAAAGTGGGATAAGGGCAGGAGGATATATATATAATATATATAGTAGAACCAGATACAGCTATAGCTTTTCCAGCCGCTACATTTATACGTCCAATGTATGTAACAAAAAAGCTATGATAGATATAGACTACAACCAGAGTGTTAAATAGTGTTAGTAAATCGTAGTTTCAAAAGTTAACCAGCTAGTATAACCCAACAATTAACGTTAACAAAACGTTAATTGCTAGTACGCTGTGTGGTATCCGGCTGAGTAGAATAGACCATCCTCATTTCTTACCGAGGTGTCGTAAGAGGCGACTACGGTATGTCGACCCGCCGTGTGGTATTCGGTTTAGTAGAAAATAGACCACAGTAGAATATAGACCACCCTCTTTCTTACCGAGGTGTCGTGAAATACGACAGAGGTAAGTTGACGTCAGGCAGGCGGTTGGTCGTAAAAACGCAGCCAAATCATGTGACAGCATGTTTATAACATGTTGTACCGACCCCACTTAGAGTGGAATAAGGGTAGGAAGGTGGAAACGTTAATTGCTAGTATATGACCGGCTATTGGTCAGTGGGTAACTCAATTTGTGACCATCAATTCCTTACACCTCCATCCACCCATCTCAACGATTCACTCAGTTAAAATAATTGTCAATAACTATAACTAACCTGCAATAGCTCTGTCTACTTTAAGTTTGTCTTTTACAATATAAAGAGCGGTTATCAAGAAGAAAATTCCACCAAGAACTTCCACGAAACACGTGACAAATAGCGCATATTGAAGCGATCTGAATTTTACGGCTTTGCTTGGATCCTCGAATGGCGAGAACGACCTTTTTAGGCTCTCCGATATCTGAAAATAATAATTCAATAATTAATTAATAATTCATATAAATTTAAAGTTATTGTTTCCTCCAAACATTGTTTTATTATAACACTAGCGGCCTGCCCCTGCTTCCCATGGGTATAAAATATATAGCCCATGTCACTCTGTGAAAAAAAAATGGTTAAAATCGATCCTGTAGTTTTGATTTATTCATAACTGCTCGTGGCCCGCACGCGTTAAATTTGGAGAAAAACAATTCACCTCTCCCTATACCAAGAAGATTTCCTGCTATATCTAATCTATTATCTACACTCATATTATAAAGAGGAAATTGTATGTATGTTTGTAATGTTTTCACACAAAAACTACTGGACCGATTTCAAAAATTCTTTCATCATTGGAAAGCTGCATCTTTACTGAGCAACACAGGTTATATTACATTTTAAAAATAGGGATCCGTAATAAAAATGTAACAAGGTGTAAAAAATTAGTCATAGATTTCTGTCGTTCTGTCGATGATATATTTAACAAAATAAATCTATAGTCCGACTTGGTAGACTTTCCACTGTCATGAGATCGGTATGTACGCGGGTGAAACCGCCGGATATTACTAGTAAAGATATAAAACGAAGAACCAAAAATACCTACCACACCCACTAAATATGGACTTCCAGCGTCTCCAAACATGTGTGATATCAAAATCTGGAATGCTTCGGCCGTCGATCTTCTAGGCGGTATAACCACATACTGCAAACCAAAACAGCTATTGTATTTTTCAATAAAATGAGGCTAAATGATGGAGCCATTAACATCTAGTTTAAAACCTAACTAAAAAAAACTTTACAAAAAGAATTTAAATATTATAAAAAAAAATTACATTTTGTTTTTCATCTAAACCGAGTAACCTATTGTTCTAAACAGGTCTCTTAAATAACTTTCACATAAACAGACAGACTCGGTAATTAAAAAATTTTTAAACGTCGTTAGAAGTAAATCATTCAAATATTAAGGGCATTGCGCCTTTTAGTGAATGAAGTAAAGTAGCGGTCTGTTACTATGCCACTGCTGGGAATAGGCTTCTACTCTCCGTTTTTAGAGAGAAGAGTTGGAGCTAAAACCTACCGCGATGCTCCAATGCGGATTGGTAGGTTACATATTTCCAGAATTCTTAAAAGACATGCAGGTTTCCTCACGATGTTTTCCTTCACCGAAAAGCGAATATCAATTAAACACATCAGTTTTAACAGAAAAACTCATTAGTTTGACCGGGGTTTGAACCCGTGATCTCATCGAAAGCGTCGCCCACAGCTAATAAAGCTTCGCGACTCGAGTGAGTGTGAGCTAGTTTAGTCAAAAAAGGAGTGTGAGCTACCCAAAACTACAGTTCCTTTATGATCATATTTTTCGTTTAAATAAAGAAATTATAAGCATTAAAGCATTTACTATCGCCCACTGAGTAAATCTAGAGTCTAGATTAGGGATGGGGAACCAATGACACGTGACAAAATATTTCTGCCACGTCATTCATTATCACGAAATTTCAACTACTAATAATAGTAATTGAAACAATACAAATTTGCTTTTTGGTATTAAGTAACGAGTTTTAAAGTTAATTGAAACTATTTACTATTTTGATTATTTTCCCAATAGTCACAAAGTCCAAATTATTGATACCACACCGTTAACCTTAAACTTTTGGTCAGAAAACAATGACAAATTAATGCATAAAGGTTCGCCAACCTTGATCTAGATCATGACTCGCTAATATAATGTCCTCGTCATTAAAGTATTAACATAGTATTTCAAATTTACATATATATAACTTTCACTAAACCAAGCTAATACGCAGTATAATAAAATACATTATGTATATCAATTATTTTAAAACAAGTATTGCAAAAAAAAGCAAATAGAACAAAGCACAGTTACGCCATCTATTTAAAACTACCAACACTACAAGAAAAAGCAGTATCATGCAGCGACGTAATATTAACGGCATTTAATAGATGTCGCTGTTATAAAAAAAAATTGAAATCAGGCAACATAATTAATATTTGTTTGCAAATATTCCAATGAGAAGGCGTATCACCAAGATAAATTTACCCACCCTCAGGACAGTGTTTCTTGTTTAATAATTATGAGTGACTGATCTCAATGGCATGCGCAAAAAGCAAGGGCTTGAACACGAAATCATGCAATAATGTAAATGAAATATGAATTGTGCGAATTTTCAATGAGACAAAAGCATGTATTTTTTATATCCGAACTATTAAGCTAAATTAAATATACTCGTACCCTTTTACCTAGTCTAACATCTATGAAAATAAGAAATTCTAAATAAATACAAAGCATAGTGTACAATAGGCAACACTTAACGTTTAAGGTACTATGTCTAAAGAACTATATCTGACATTTTATTTTTATTTCAGGAATTCTCTTAGAAATATAATTTTCATATTTGTTCACTTCATTAAATTTTAATAAATATTAATTTAGAAAAATTCAATATAGAAAAATATGCTTACCGCTTACTTTTTGTGTTGATATTTATTAGTTTATAATCCAGTCAATCATTTATGTAAAACAAAAAGTTAAAAAAATTGTGGTACCATAATTCTCTGGTTATTTAGTAATATACCAAAATTAATAATGGAATCGTTTTAATATTAAAAAAAATGAAAGTTTGTTCGTTTGTTACTCGATCAAATAAAAATAGCTGATCGGATTTGGTTGCAACTTGCTACACAGATAATTAATAGCCTGGGTTAACACGAATAATAGTTCTTATCCAAGTATCAAACTTCTAAGACAAAATAGCTGATTTGGATTAAACTCTGAAAATCGCTATCTGAATCTAAGAGAATTCCTAAAAAAAATTAATAAAAGAAAACCAAAAGCATTTTAAAATATAGATATGGTTCGGTAGACAGCTTCAACTAAACATTTATTATTCCGTATTTATTTGTCTAGAAGATGGTCCAGAGAAAGTCCAAAAGGGTCGATACCGGAACGCGGTCTTACCAGCGACATATCAGCCACGATAGCCCAGTTGAGGTTAAGAGCGAGCTCGCCAACGAACATGAGGGCGAGGGGCGCGTAGAACGAGACGTCAGTGAGGAGCATCGCGAGCGCTATGGCCGGCGCCGACACCAGCATGCCCACGCCGCAGATGACCGCGTGCGCTCGGCCCCAGCGCTTCACGAGGGTCGCGCCGAGCCACGCGCCGAGAGGGACGCCCGCTATGCCCGACACCATCGTCAGCGCGCCGAAGATCAACGACACCCTTCGTGCAACAGTGGACCGTCAGAGAGTAATCCCGAACGCGTCGAGCGACCACGCAAACGGTCCCTTACATACCAATTAGACCAAGGTCTAAATTAACGTCACATTTCAGTGCCATCTACAACAAAGGTGGTCACAAATTGCTACGCCACCCTTAGTACGTTTAGACCCTAATCAAGTAATACATAACTTTTGGCGCTTATTTATTCAATAACGTTATTGGAACGTATTGATGAAAAACAATCATGGCAACAAAAGTTGTGTATCCTTCCAGGGACAACCGTCACTGATATTTTTGTTAATTATATTATCTATTATTTAAAAATCCAAAAGAAATCCAGAACCGGAAGTCTGTTATTAGAAAATATAATTATAATAGCTTCAGACACATGAATTCGTTTTCTATTGATTACATTCAAGATAGTCCTTCAAAAACTTCATAAATAAACCGTATAGTGTCATCCAATAAAATTAAACGAACAAAGCAAAACTTTTACAAAACCTTCAAAAGGTTACTCAAGTACAATTATGTTGCGAATGAAAAATATCGATTGATAAAAACTAAATTCATGTTGTCTTAACTTAGTAAGAATTGTTTTATTGCAACGGTTGTCCATCGTACTCGTAGTAAAATTTAATACTAATAAAAGTAACTTAAAATTACTAATATCCTAATATATCGCTATATGCAAATTTCAAGCGGTGTCTCGCATTCATATATTGAATGATGTCACATGCTCTTGACTGGCAATATATTTATGGTAACAAGCTTAGGGGTAAATTGGGGTTCAATGAAGCGGCATTCCGAATGAGTCGCTGAGGGGGCCTGCGCTTCTCATTGGAATATTTGTGTCCCACCGCTCACCAGGACGATGTCGGCGACGATTGACCAGGTGATGTTGCAGGTTAGCATGCCGAGGAACACGAGGAAGTAGGGTAGTCCGGTCGAGTGCGTGACGGAGATGAGGGCGAGATAGACGAGCGGCGCGGACGCCAGCAGCGCCATCCCGCAGATGACGGGGTCGCAGCCGGGCATGCGCGCGCGCAGGCGTTGCGCCAGCGCCGACCCCATAGGCACGCCCAGTGCGCCCGCCGCCATACCAACCAGACCGAATTTGTACGACACGCTGCCCAATCCATCATTATATCTTATTCAACCATCGTACCAACATCTATTACCCCAGATTAGCTTTGCTAAACTAACCACAGACGCTGATAACATTTGTATAATTATATAATAACGTGAAAATCTCTCTGTCTATTATTATTTCACGGCTAATCCGCATGACCAATATGCAAGGAATTTGGCCCATTGGGACGCCCAGTGCGCCCGCCGCCATACCATCGTACCAACATCTATTACCCCAAATTATCTTTGCTCAATTAACCACAGACCCTGATAACATTTGTACATGGTGTCATAAAATCCATAATTATATTTATTAACACGGTTAATCCGCATGGCTAATATGGATGAAATTTGGCCCTAGGGACGCCCAGTGCGCTCGCCGTCATACCAACCAGACCAAATTCGTACAACACGCTGCCCAATCCATTATTATATCTTATTCAACCCTCATACGAACATCTATTACCCCAGATTATCTTTGCTAAATTAACTAGAAACACTGATTATATTTAAACGCGGTTTCTAATAATACATACCAATACAATAAACTTGAGAATCCCTCTAATACGATTTCACGGCTAATCCGCTGGATCAATATTTATGACATTTGTCAATTTAATATTTGACTTTATTGTGTGTTTGAATAATAGTATTATACGTTTCAAATGTTTATGAATATTTTATATCACAATTAATATTCATATTAATTATTAAAAATAATAACGAATAGGCTCATACATTAAAATGCATATCAGTTAATGTGATTGGTAACGCAAAATTAACAAAAAACAAAAGTGAACCAAGCTGTGACCTTTGTCCGAATTCCAGTTATAATATATGTTTATGAATTTTAATAAGCATTTAAAACAGTAATATTCAAGTTCTTAATAAATATATGTGACATAATCTAAATTAATATGAAAAATTGAAAATCGGAATTAAATTGAGTATAGTATACTGAGCTTTAAATATATATGGCATGGTATGATGTATAATTCAGTTAAAATTCGTAAAATGAGTTACAATTTAGAAAGAGTCAATTAATTAAATATTAAGATTGAATTATTAAGGGTATTTTATAATGTTACCATTGCAATTTTTAAAATATTAATTGCAATATTATTAGTTATTTATAGAAAACTATATCTTTTATATAAAATTCTCGTGTTACAATATTAGTAACTATACTCCTCCGAAGTGGCTTAACCGTATTTTATATGCATATTAATAGGTCTAGGAATCGGCTACTATCTATTTTTCATACCCCTAAGTGATAAGGGTTGTCCACCCTTAACATTTTATTTTGGTCAATTTTTTTATAATGTGCACTATAAATTCCATAGAAATAATTTATATGGCAAAATAACGTTTGCCCGGTCAGCTAGTAATGTTTTCTATAAATCTATACTTATAATAAATCTGTAGAGAGGTCAATTCTGTAACTGGAATATATTTCCAAAATAACTATCAGGGGGTGATTAGGGATCGATACTGATGCCAAAAAGGCAATCAGTAAAAATTTTGTCTGTCTGTCTGTCTGTCTGTCTGTCTGTCTGTCTGTCTGTCTGTCTGTATAACCGTTATAGAAACAAAAACTACTCGACGGATTTTAACGAAACTCGGTACAATTTTTTTTCATACTACTGGGCTGGTTATAGTATACTTTTCATCACGCTACAATCAATAGGAGCAGAGCAGTGAAGGGAAATGTCGGGAAAACGGGAGAAGTTACTCCATTTTTTAAGCTTCCGTCGCGTGTGCAACCTTGATGGTTAAAGCTACGCAGAAATCATGTATGACGGAAATGTTTTCCTTAAAATTAGATAAAAAATATCCCACGACAGCATATGTCTATCTTTTATGGTTGACTCACAATAAGACGTGTAACTCCCGATAGCTTAGCAGTTCGAAGCTTTCTGGTTATATTTGTCTACTCCTACGTTTATATCACTCTCAATCATCCCTAAATAAAAAAGTGAATAGTATTAACCATTGTATAAAAAAAGAATAATTGAAATCGGTATAGAAACACCAAAGTTATACATGAAATACGCTAATAATAAGCCATCGCGCGTGAATACTGAATCATGCTATAGGGATTATCACTACATAGTATAAAACAAAGTCACATTCTTTGTTTGTCCCTATATCCCTATGACTGCTTAAATCTTTAAAACTACGCAACAGGTTTTGATGCGGTTTTTTTTAATAGATAGAGTGATTCAAGAGGAATGTATAATAACATTCAATATGGAGTAGAGAAATACTGTAATGTTTCTAATGTGATGTCGTAAATAATTACTTTTTTTTCTTTATAATTAATAATTACTTTGATGTTAGATATAGCAGGAAATCTTCTTGGTATAGGGAGAGTGGAATTGTTTTTCTTCAAATTTAATGCGTGCGGGCCACGGGCAGTAATGAATAAATTAAAACTACTGGATCGATTTTAATATTTTTTTTCACTGAGTGACATAGGCTATATATTTTATACCCGTGCGAAGCAGGGTAGGCCGCTAGTAACTAATAATATTGCAACTAAATATATATTACAGGATATATGATTTGGACTTAAGACATTTATTATGTCATCCATTTTAATTTCTTTACATGTCTAATATAAATTTGTAGAAAAGTAATAATACAATTGTTTTACTAAAAAAATAGAAAACATATATAATGCTAAATGTAGAGTAGTAAAAAAAGTAGTAAGTAACGGCCTGTTACTATCCCACTGCTGGGCATAGGCCTCCTCTCTCCATTTTTGGAGAGAAGGGTTGGAGCTAAGACCTACCACGCTGCTCCAATGCGGATTGGTAGGTTACACATATCCCTAGGATTCTCTAGAGATATGCAGGTTTCCTCACGATGTTTTCCTTCACCGAAAAGCGTGTGATAAATTGCAATTATCAATTAGACACATAAGTTTTAATAGAAAAACTCATTGGTGTCTGCCCGGGTTTGAACCCATGATCGTCTCTAGAGATTCACACGGTCGCACCGCTAGGCCATCACAGCTTATAAATGTAGCATGCTGCAAAATGTAGAGTGGACTATCCGTTTTCATTCCTGATATATACAGGATTCGTAGAAACACATGCACAAACCTCCACTAGACAACTAGACTTAGTCGTAGAGTCTATCTCCTGATGATGCTTCGGTTGCGAGGCGAAAGGATTGTTGAGTTTGTGATAGTGTGTAAAGAAGTAAGCAGCGGCTTGTTACTATCCCATCGTTGAGAATAGACGTCTTCTATCCCTTTTTGGAGAGAAGGATTCTGAACTTGTTTAGTGCTTGTGTATTGTGTTGGCGGTGGTCGATGTGTATGCATAGGTTTTTACGAATCCTGCATGTTTTAGGTATATTCAAATTCAAATTCAAAATATTCTTTATTCAAATAAACTTGTAAACAAGTGCTTTTGAATCGTCAACTCTACCGCTGGTTCGGAAAGCTGTTCCTACCGAGAAGAGCCAGCAAGAAACTCGACGGTTGCTCTTTTAAACATATGATTCTTAATACTATTTACATTCAGACGTTACTGTCTTGTACAGGTTCAAAGAGAGCTATATCCACACATTCTTATCTTCTAAATAATCTTCAATAGTATAGTAGGCTTTCTGTATCAGCCTATTTTTAACAGTGTTTTTAAACTGCTGCAATGGCAAAGCTGAAATTGATTGCGGAATTTTATTATAGAATCTTATACCAAAACCCACAAACGAGTTACGCACTTTTGCAAGGCGCAAAGCAGGAGCCGCAAACTTATGTCGGTTCCTGCTTTGTCTATTGTATACATCACCTATCGTTTTATAATTCCTTATATTTTTATGTACATAGATTAAATTGCTTAAAATATACTGTGAAGCAAATGTAAGAATACCTGTTACTTTAAACTTTAAACTTCTCTCGCAAGGAGAGAAAGGATAATATAAGAAAGGATAGTCCACTCTACATTTAGCATTATATGTATTTTCTATTTTACTTTAGTATTATGGACCTGCGCAAAGTAACGCCTAATTCTATAAATTATATGAATTTGTAGCGTCATGGAATGGACTTAAATCGTGTGACATTGAGTATAGGGCTTACCTCTCGAGGGTGATGTCGACACCCGGCTGCAGAGTCAGGCCCAGGTACATGAACTGTGCCCCCCACCACGCCAGCGCGCCGGTGACGAACGCCACACACGTGAATGCCATTGTCGATAACATGAACGACGGACTGAAATAGGTTTTACATCATTTCAAATTTTTAATTCGTGATTACAGATTATTAAGCTCGGTCATATAGAGGGCACACTCAGCTGTACTTGTAATTATTGTTTATTTGGGAACATAAACATAGATGCATATAAAATTTAATAAAAATCGTTCAAGCTGTTTCGGAGGAGTATGGTGAATTACATTGTGACACGAGAATTTTATTTATAAGATATACTATACACCTATGTGTACAATCCCACTGCTAGAGACTTCTGGGGATATATGTAACCTACCAATACGCATTGGAGCAGCGTGATAGGTCTTAGCTCCAACCCTTCTCTCCTAAAACGGAGCCTATGCCCAGCAGTGGGATGGTAACAGGCCGTTACTTTGGTTTTTTTGATATTCGATCAACTATCAACCCCCATAGCAAGCATAACATAAAAATGAGAATAATCGAGCACATTCTTAAATTTCACAATTTAAATATCAACAATACGTCAACTAAACTCTAAATATCCTTTATTTAAGTAACCTTGTAAACACGTGCTTTTGAACTTTTATACTGCTGGTTCGGAAAAATTGCTCCTACTGATACGATCCAGCAGGAAACTCGGCGGCTGCTCTTTTCAAATATAAGTCGTATATTTAGTTACATATTGTAATTTCCATCTTGTGCAAGATTGTCAAAATAATCAAGATTGTGGTGACTATCCAAAATTTAAACCGAATTTTTTTTCCAAAGGCTTCGTGGTACCTTTTTAATTAAATTAGTTTGTCCATGTAAGCTATTCTATACATATAATAATACAATACCCTAAAGCAATTGGATCTAGGTCGTTAATAAAACTAATGAATAAAAAGCTAACGAATATTGGGAGTCGCCTCTGCAACACTTCAAATTGCGGCAGTAGCGAAAAACATCTTGATGCCATGAATTGTTAAAATGTTAACTCACTTTCTTATAAGCGAATATATATCTTCCTTGTACGAGGTAGGCTTCATTCGGCTTTCCTCGGCTTGACCTCTTTCTGGATTCTGCATAACCCATATGATTAGCGCAACTGCCACGGCTCCCATGAACGGCGTCACCCTTAAGCCCCATCGCCAGTTACCAGTCACTGCACCCGCCACCGACCCTACGATGTAGCCGAAACCGCTGGTAACAAAAAGAAAAACAAATAAGAATCCAATAAATTAAAATAAGACTAAGGTAAGTTGAAGTCAGGCAGGCGGCCGGTCGTAAAAACGCAGCCAAATCATGTGACAGCATGTTTATAACATAATGTGCCGACCCCACTTAGAGTGAGATAAGGGCAGGAGGATGATGAAATAAGAATCCAATATAATGTTTTTTTTAAGTAAATTTCTTGTTCCTCTGATGCAGAAGTCAGTCTTTATTTACAGTTTTATTCGTCTCTTATTATCTACTACAGTTGCATTTGTGTTGTTTACAACGTTATTTTCATTTCCAATATAATGTTGTCAAGTCAAACCAATTAGACTTTATAATAATTGTAAATTATTAATACAGTTTATCTTCTTATTCAACGGTCAATATAGAGTGTTATATCCTGTACTATTCATTAAAACACTTGCACTAGAAACATTACAATACGCAAGCACTGCACACAATCACTATCACAAACTCAACAATGTACAACCCTATAACCGAAACATCAGTAAGGGAAAAATAAAACGGATAGTACTCTAGGTATTCTAGATTATAGCTAAATAACATCTTCACTACACATAAATACAATAGTAAACATTTGTTAACAGGAAGTTAGTGGGAATAATTATAATCGTTTTATATAATTAATGCGATCATACGATACTCTGCGTTTTAAAATGATTGTTTAGTTTTTAAACAGAGTTTTAATTACTAAGGTAACGTTTATATCTACTGAACGGATTTTGTTACAGTTTTTACTAAAAGAAAAGTGCAATTCCTTCGAAAGGTACGGTTTTATGTAAATTGTGTTGAAGAGATCGCGCACTTGTGAAAAAATTGGCCTGCTCGGAGCTATAGTGACGCGCGCCGCGTATACCAACAGAAATACGCTATAGTAATGCATCAAAGAATGTTATAATTACAAAAATAATACGAAAAAGTCCGAGATAGTATGTCTCTATCTCTAATGGTTAACTCATAATTACTACTTTTATTTTCAAAATTTCAATTAAAATGTTACTATTTTCTTCTGTTCAGTATCAATCCTTATCTAAATAAGTGTAATAAAAAAGGTGTGCATTGCGTATGTCGTAATGAATCTGCGTAGTATGGCCTGTATTTTAATAGTAAAATTACTCAAAATTAAACATAGGTACGTGCTTTTAAAACTACAATGCCACATAGCACGACCAGTCCTTCTAAACTGTTAAATTTTATTGTATTGCGATTATACTAATTAGCAACGCACAGCTTGCAGAAACAATTAAAAAATGTTAAAGAGAAAGTGTTTATATAAGTGTATAGCATGTTCTAATTAATCTAGCCTTGCGTTAAAAAAAGTCAATAAATAATTTACTCTGCAGTCAACAGGTATGTGGTATAGAAAGCGGTATTGTAAAGTAAAAGTTGATAGGGCCTAGGAAACAGGGCTAAATATGTCAGTCCCGTAGTTCATTGAAGCCATTTGAGCATGTTTAGGCGGATGAGTCGATCATTCGCTTAGAATTAAATAAATATTAAGGATTGGTTTATAATTATAATTAAAATAATTCGGGGCACTCAACACACTCGTCAATTGTCGAGCGATTACTCAAAAACAAGCGTCCACAATAGAGCACGTCCCTAAATCGACAAACTTTTGCTCTACAGTCTACATGCTCTGACGTAGTGCTGCTCACTTAGCACTTTCGGTGATAGATTTAGCACCATTTGGAGGAGTCCAGTATAAAACATCATCATTTAGCACCTAGCACTATATCTAGCAGTTACTGGGCTTCATGCATATTTTTATTTTCTACGAAAAATACAACCACATGTATATCATAACCACATATATTTTTACACTATGTACATGAACTAGAGTAGGGAATCCAGCCTAAAATGTTTCTATCGACATTAAAGAAAAAGTAAACGAGATTAATTATCTGTGTCTCTTTTTTATATGTGATTAGACTAAGATAAGTATATGAGTTTCACTTAGCTCCTTTGTAGAGATACATATTATGTAAATTTGGTAATGAAAATTTATTGAACATATGCATTTATTTCATGTTATCTAAAACTGCTGTGATGGCCTAGCGGTGCGACCGTGTCAATCTCTAGAGATGATCATGGGTTCAAACCCGGGCAGACACCAATGAGTTTTTCTATTAAAACTTATGTGTCTAATTGATAATTGCAATTTATCACACGCTTTTCGGTGAAGGAAAACATCGTGAGGAAACCTGCATGTCTCTAGAGAATCCTAGGGATATGTGTAACCTACCAATCCGCATTGGAGCAGCGTGGTAGGTCTTAGCTCCAACCCTTCTCTCCATAAATGGAGAGAGGAGGCCTATGCCCAGCAGTGGGATAGTAACAGGCTACTTTACTATCTAAAACTAGCACTATTTTTGTAAATTTACGACAATCTAACACTTTGTAGGTTGTCATTTAGCACCCACCAGTGGTATCGAGTTGGCAACCCTGCTCTGGCGTCTCCACTTGAGTGGCTCGGCCAAGTGACCCGCTCATTCGACTAGCGTGCTCAAATAAATATTAGGCTTAATGTGTGAATCAGTTTTATCGGACGATAATTAGTTATATTTAGTAGTAAATCATATCACGCTGTATATAGCATGTATGCGGCTCTTTAACGGTTGTTTTTGAAACAATCTGTGTTCTTATCTCGTATTATCGCCAGACAAATTAATGGGTTCGTTGTCAAGGGCTCCATGTGATACTCGAACAGAGCACAAAATGCGTGGGACGGTGTGCGTAAATATTTTTTACGTCATAAAGTGATGTGTACTATCTTGTGCAAACTGACACTTATGAGGAGACTAAAATATTCAGAAAGATATATAGGATATTTTATATTCACAATCATATTGCTGAATTAAATATTTTGAACTCAAAATATATATCCTAATTTTTGGTTTTACGGTTTAATAATGTAAAATTTAAAATGTTTAAAAGATTGACCTTAGTTTAGTATCTGTCTGATTCTTCTTGGTACGAGTAACATTCCAAACGAGTTGTAATTTCATTAATAATATTAATCCTTGAATATTCAAAAGTGCTTAAAAGAGCTTATTTGAATAAAGATTATTTTGATTTTATTTATTCAGAACAGAAAAAACAAATAAAATATTAGCATCGTAAACAATTAATAAAATTATTTAAAAGAGATATACAAGATAATAAAAAAAAATTAAAGGCGAATTTGATACTATGAGTAATAAAAATAAAAAAGAAAACATCGAATATAAACTATTAACTCAATTTAATAATAAAAAAAAAATGATCACCACATTTAGTAAATCCCCGCTAAATCTATAAATATACTAACAAAACATAAGCCATATTAATTTACATTACTTTTTTGATTGAACGTGATTACAGTATATGATGTTTTATACAATGATTAAATATTTCATTAAGGAGTGCAAAAAGCTAAATGTATGTAAGCTCGATGGACTCAGTCGAAGGCAAAACACATAAATCTATGTGTTTTGTCCTTGTTGTTGTGTTGTTATGTGTTCCTTAAATCTATGTGTTTGTATGAAAATCATCTACCGAGAATGCATAAGGCCAAATTTCTAAGTCTATCGTAATAATAAATAATTCAGAGCATTCCACAGCGGAACACTGAAAATTAGAGATTACGTATAAACAAAATATATTAGAGTAGCTTCCTACTATATAGCATTATTTACCATCATGTGAAATCACGAAGTTTAGGTTTAATAAAATAGACCTAATTTTACTAAAACAACTTTTTCTTACCTTCCAACGGGTATGGCGAAGTAGAAGAATGCAAGCATTTTTGATCGTATATTACCGACGAAGAGGTCACTTATTATTGTCGGTGCTATTGTGGAATAAGACGCTTCGCCGATTCCCACCAAACCTCGGAAAACGGCAAACCAGCCATATTGCTGTAAAAGAAAAAAAAATGTCAATTTTTATGTAAAATAAAATAATTAAGATGTTCTATTATCTTTCTGAAAAACAATGTATTAGAGTATTATGACAATGCAGGAAGATTTCAGCTCACTCACAGCACTGAACATTTATACTGTATGTCCCTTAGAGACTTCGAAATGGCTGGACCGATTTTAATGAAATTTTCAAATAATGTTAAGATCGACCCAGTCGATGTTCCTGTAAAGTTTGTTGGCGATCGGAGCATTTGTTTTATCTGTCAATGACAGTTTTTTTTTAACTTCTGTCTTTAAATTAAGCTCAGCGAATGTTCTTTTCTGTTAATAGTAAAATAGTCCGGTCCTAAAACTAAATATGCTATTTTTATTTTAGATTGTCATACTAGAGGATTATCATTTATTTATT
Source organism: Morpho helenor (assembly GCA_029227775.1). Lineage (NCBI taxonomy): Eukaryota > Metazoa > Arthropoda > Insecta > Lepidoptera > Nymphalidae > Morpho > Morpho helenor. The sequence continues at coordinate 7,548,339 of JARGCU010000044.1, forward strand.
ACTTTACGTAAGCGATCGTAAGCGAAGGGTTGTAATATTTAAAATAATAAATTAAGTTAAGATATACCCATTTTTTAATAAACAAACTATACTTACGATACTAGTTTTGTCAAATATAAAATGAATTTTGAATACTTACGGGAATGAATGACCCAGCTAAGGCGGTTAAACACCATAGAGCCACTCCAAATGCCATGATTGCTCGTCTCGAATATCTGTCACCCAGGTAACCGAAAATCGGCGCAAACACCATATAGGCGAGCACGAAGACCGTCTGTAGAAAGCCGACTTTGTCATCGCCTATTCCGAATTCATCTTTGACATTTTGCAGCACACCTGTAATAGAGACATATTTGGTTATTCCACCTGTGTGTCGAGACATAGATAGAGTTTATAAGAGAATGTATGCATTTGTATAAATTATATATTGTGCATAAAATAATCCCATACAGGTGGAGGTCGACGTATCCCATAGCGAAAGCCACCACCCGTTCCTATTATGAGTTTCACCGAGCTTTAAGCTCAAACGGTTTTCAGGGATAAATTAACACATTACTGGATAAATGTAAATATAGAAGTAAATATAAGCTGATAAGAATTGAATATTGGCAACAATATCGGAAGGAACAATTAACATATACACTTATATGTTAACATATAACACACATACATATATTGAAACTAATTAATATTTAAATAGAATACATTATGTTTTAAATATTTATATTATATAAATTACAATTATTAAAATATAATTTACATTTATAGAATTAGATATTACTTTGTGGCCGTCCATGAAACAAAAGTAATAATATTTATCAAATAATATCAAAAATTAAATATTATGATTACTTTAATATTTAATATTATTAAATTAAATAATGATATATCGAGGATTATAGCTAAATATTACATTACATTTTTTGTTGTATCAATTACCTTAAAAGTACGAAATATTAAGGAATAAATATTCCGTCATATTTATTTCTTTATTGAGATGAAATAACGGTTACATAGACCTAAATCAAACAAACTCTTTCTCACGGAGGAGAAATTACAAAACGTATGTCATATCTAATGTATTCAAGTGGCGTCAAGCACACGTTGGAATTCGTTAAGTAAAGACAACATGTTTTTTCTTCTCGATTGGACTTGTGCGGTCAAAACGTAAATATCCAAAACGAATAAAACGTTAACTATAAAGTCATTTATCACATATTCGCAGAACCATTCGGACCATGTTACGAGTACATACTTTGGTTGTTATAGCCGTGTGGTAACCTGGCTGATTAGAATATACCACTCTCATTTTTTATCGAGGTGTCGTAAAATGCGACTAAGGTAAGTTGACCCGCCGTGTAGTATCCGGCTGAGTAGAATAGACCACTCTCATTTCATACCGCGGTATCGTAAAAGGCGACTAAGGTTAGTTGGCCCGCTGTGCGGTATCCGGTTGAGTAGAATAGACCACCCTCGTTCTTACCGAGGTGTCGTAAAATACGACTAGGGTAAGTTAACATCAGGCATGCGGCCGGTCGTAAAATACGTAGCCAAATCATGTGAAACCATGTCTATAACATGTTGTGCCGACCCCACTTAGAGGATAAGGGCAGGCGGATGGTGATACTTTGGTTGTTAATGTTGTGGAGAAGCTGTGATACTCGAGCGATGAGGCCATGCGACTCTTTCGGGGGTCACGGGTTCAAAACTCGAGCAGGCACCAATGTTTGTTTCAGTTAAAACTTGTGTCTAATTGATAATTGCAATTAATCATGGGCATTTCAGTGAACGAAATAATCGTGAAGGAATTTGCGCATACACCACGATGCCTGAACGGAGTCTTCAAAGAAACGGTCTAGCACGTGTTAACTAAGCCACTATGATTTAGGGTACATTAAAAAAAAGACAAAAGTTGCTTATTGTACATTTATGTATTCATCACGTTGATTGTAATAATGTAACGTAACCTTAAAAGAGACCTTGGGAGGCTGAGTGGCTACTTACAAATAAGTGAACAAAACCGGAACACGATTTCACATATTGTTTATTTTAAATTCTACTAAGTCTTGGAAATGTTAGGTCTTGTTATAAAAAATTGGGAGAAATTCTTTCAGTGTATTGTTTTGTATAAAATCCTTATTATTTAAGCTTTATCTTACAGGAATGAATACAGTAAAACATCATTAAACGCTCATAGCATTTTACGCTTTGCAGCTAGTGCGCCCCGATAGACTCTAAGACAAAAATATAAATATATAATATAAAACCATTACAGCTTATATAGTTTTACATCATATTTTTTTTTTAAAGAGCACGCGGTATTGCAACGGACATTAGAATATTTGTTAATAGTAATAGTGATTTAAACAGACTCGGTTAATTATATTAATTACTACAATTTACGACTAGCAATGTTTCTTTATAAGTAATTAGCAGAAATTTTAAAATATAGCTTCCGTAGTTTGAATCAATTCAAAGACAAACAAAGACAAACAGACGGACTAACAAACAAGGAAATTGTTTTATTTTCATTTATGTATTGGGATTTCAAACAGCAATACATGATGACGACTATGACAACTTCAATAACTTTTCGAAAAATAAAATAAAAAAAGGAATAAAGAAAAGATTTAATATAATAGGTAATACTCAGAATTTATAAGCACAATAATTTTTTGTAAATATTTATGGTAAGTAAATAAATAAAAAAACTAAATTCATTATATTTATCAAAACTAAATATTAAGTTGAAGTTAACTCTTGCATGCATGGCTTGTCTTATCACGAAGAGGAAGAGATTACTGCAGTTAATCGCATAATATATTTTATACAGAAAGAATAATTGTGTTCTCAATATATTATAATTCTCATCTTATACATATTAAACAAAAAAGAAAACACTATTGCTTAATTCACACCTTTTCTTACAAGTATCTCGCTATAAAAAAAATGAAACAACACTTTGCAAACATGACGTAAAACTAAAATAAAAAGGCACGATAATATTATCTCAAGTATAAAAGTGACAATGCAAAAAAGTTGTTTTATGGTAAATTGCAATAAATTGTAGAGTAGCTCCTACAAAATTCGTGAGTATTTAAGAGACCCATAACTTGGACGAGCAAGAAAACACTAGGTTTTTAATAGTCCGTAACGTGATGTCATAAATGGCATTGAAATAAGGATTACAATGTATCTAACTCAATTAAGCCCAATTTTGAATTCGGTCGGCATTCCATATACCGTACATATTTTTTACCTAACAGTATCGCACGCCTTTCGATTTATATACTTCAAAACAAATCGATTACGCAATAACCGGATATTCCCTTCGAAGGTTAAAATAAAAACATTTTTTAATTTAACAAATCGATTTTTTTGCGAACAAAAACGCAATCAATAATTAAATTTAAGAATAAGCAAAACACGAATCGTTTCGATTGGGTGATGTATAGTGTTTATATTAACCAACGGATATCAATGTAAAACCAGTTAACAGTACCGAGAAGTGAAACCCAATCGGTATCTACGAGTATATTAATGAAGCAAAAACTTTGTACGAAAATTACGCGGACAGAGGGGTATTCGGATTTTTCATTTAAGTCATAGTTTGGTTTAAAAAAGGCAAATAAACTGTATATATTTTACCAAATCTGTGATTATAAAGGTATATCTCTGACAATAGAACCTTAATAACATTGTAACTTAAGAAACTTAATAACATTGTAACTAAGATTAAGCTGTAATAGCCTAGCGGTAAGACCGTGAGACTCTCTAGAGACGATCATGGGTTAATGCCAATGAGTTTTTCTATTAAAACTTGTGTCTAATTGATAATTGCAATTTATTACACTCTTTTCGGTGAAGGAAGAGATCGTGAGGAAACCTGCATATCTCTAGAGAAATCTAAGGATATGTGTAATCTTCCAAACCGCATTAGAGTAGCATGGTAGGTATTAGCTCCAATCTTTCTCTCCAAAAAAGGCCTATGCTCAGCAGTGGGATATAGACAGCGACCGTAATCTTTTAAAAGTAAAGTAACCTGTCTGGTCTTACTTTACTTTTAAAAGATTACGGTCGCATTTCGACCACTGGACAGCAACTAGTCAAGATCAATATGGATTTTTTCCATAATTTTGAATTGCAATTACATAACCTGCCTTAAGGACTCAGCTAATACAAAACACCAAATCAATAACCAGCCAATACAGATAATAGATAGCATTATCATGATTTATGAGATTAGGAGTTAATAAATCGAAATGAATAACTAAAAAAAGGCGGATGAAAGAAGAGTGCATGCAAATAAGATGAGAATTTTAACGTGGATGTGTGGTGTGACAAGAAATACGAAAATACGAAATGAGTATATAAGACATAAAATACGAAATGAGTATATAAGGGGAAGCCTGATAGTTCCGCCCATTACAGAAAAGACGAGAAGTGCAAGATTAAAATGATATAGACATATAATGATAAGCGAAAGTCATGTGACAAAACAAGTGTTAAATGTAAATGTAGATGGATAAGTGATTAGAGAGGCAAAAAAAATCAAACTGCTGATCATTCAAACGTAAAAATTTAAATAAATAGATATAAATGCAATATTTACATCTATGGTAACCGTAGCAATAAAAAACGCTTGAAATGACCATGCGATATTTTGGCGAGGGATTACGCGAAGCTAAGAACGGATAGGAGTGGCAAGAAGTTTACACAGTAAACATAACTGACTGATAATAGAGGAGTCTACAAATAAAGCACAGTTTGAAATTAAGTGAGACCTCTTTCTTACACGTCCAGTAAACGTGACTTTTGATAAGGTAGCTTAAAATTTTTATTTAAGCATTATTGTCACATTTACTTATTGGATGATTGCTCAGTAATTAGTAGTGGCCTGTTACTATCCCACTGCTGAGAATAGGCCTATTCTGTCCGTTTTTGGAGAGAAGGTTTGGAGCTAAGTTCTACCACGCTGCTCCAATGCGTATTGGTAGGTTACACATATCTCCAGAATTCTCTAGAGACATGAAGATTTCCTCACGATGTTTTCCTTTACCGAAAAGCGTGTGATAAATTGCAATTATCAATTAGACACATAAGTTTTGACAGATAAACTCATTGGTGTCTGCCCGGGTTTGTACCCGTGACCTCCTCGAAAGTCGCAAGGTGTTACCGCTGGGCTACCACAGCTTGTTCAGATTACTCAGTATAATAATGTATTCTTGATAATATTATAGGTAAAAGACGAATAAAATAAACAAACATCGTAAAAACAAACACGGGGAGAATAGATAGCAGAAAGTTTACGTGTCAGGGATCGAAACCTTAGGATGCTCGCCCTCGGTGACATTTTATAGCGATGTTTATTGCATTTGCATCGGGACTGTATCGATGCAAACGCGCGACCTAGTCAGATGAATTCGGGATAAAGACGAAGGGTGGCGCGTGAGTGGACAACCGAGCATCAGTGCGACACGTTAAACATTGTTACGGATGTCGAACAAGTTATTTCTTTATTAAATAGGTGCATCCAATATTGAGGTTGCCTTCGTTGCTCACGATGCCGCTTGAAAAGCAGCACCGTAGTCAATTTGACTAATAATGTTGTCTCAACGGAGTCCATCTTGTAACTGCAGCAATCTGGTATTTTTTGCAGAAACTGAATCGAGTTTGTATCGCGACATAAGCGTTAGCGTTGCGACTTAATGGTGGTCGCCGTGAACGAGGGACCTTAATGGTTGCTTTTGTGAGGCGAAATTACTCTTGAATTTGATCATCAATCGGACAAAAAAAAAGACAAGTATTTTTATTATCTTAATCCAATGGGATTTTATACAACAAAAAATAAATTTCACTTACATTCTCACTTATAAAGGTAGCCAGCCTAAAAAGTATCATTGTTGTAGAAATAATATATTTTTATATTATTAATAGAAATGTATTCTTAGTCTCGAAATTAAAATCTGTTATTGAGGACATGTCTATAAATCAAATATTTTTTGATCCCTACTGTTCACTCAGCATTGTTGCATCCCCAACTCTTATTTGTACAATATAACTGCTCACCTATTTTTTACCACCCCTGGTCTTTTTAAAGAATAGATTTTTTCGACGCAATAAATCGATAGCTGAACGTTTCTACTACATTAAATTCACACCTAAACAAAATTGTTCCAGCACGCATTAAATGTAAAATTTTTAAGTAACGAAATTTTCCAAATATTTTGATATTGTTCTCGTTACACTTTTTTAATTTTATCTGTTAACGTCTAAACAATTTTGTTTTTTAACGTCAAATAATACCAAGACAATTAATAAAAAAAGTTACATCTTGTTACTAACCTACAAAAGGGCGTGTGAAAAAAGCCTACTATCCTTATATAGGAAGATAAGGTTGGCCACCGCCTTGTATATTTTATTCTTGTTAAACAGTACAATGTATAATGTAGTGAAAAACAATATAATACAACAATGTTAACAGTATAGTTGGCAACCCTACACAGGCTACTATATAAATATGGAAAACATAACAATAGGTGCATATTGTGAAAGTGAAAAATAAAAGCGCACTACATTCACTTGCAATAACAATGTATCTACCGATAGAAAGTTATCCAAGTTAGTGATGAAATTGTTCATTAGGGCCATGAAAGCCAAGTGCGAGCTTTTACCGATGATTCCATTCACGTTTTTGCCTTCATTTACTTCATAAGTCCACTTCTAATGTCGTTAGCCTGAAGTGAATGACCTCCAAATAAAGCTCATCGAGGCGTAAGCGATTAACTTATTTGAATTACTTTTTTAATAGAATAGTCTTGTTATTATTATATTACTATCCAAACTATATTAAAACTAATATACATTCACTATCTATAATAGTGAATGAATAAATAAACAAATTGAAAAAATAACTATCTCTAAAAAAATAAATAAATAAAGTGCAATACTTTATAAATTAATTCATACGATGATTCGAACATAATATTCCTAAAATATATAAATAATATAGTGACATCCTAATAAGAGAAAAGTAAGATTATTTGTCTTATTTCACGAGATATTAATTAACTTCGAACAAATTAAATATGACTTTGATATAAATATAGAATTCGGCTATTACCGAAATAACCAGTAATGATATAAAAAGAAAATAAGGTTTTTCACGTAACGTTTCAACTCGTCCTTAATCTTTAGCACACTATGACCTTCATTTCGTTAAAAGCATACACGTCAGCGCCAGTGGCGTGATACTACGTGATATCTACGTCATCCGAAACATGTGCCCGCCAACGTAGCGTGAGGGCAGCACCTCCGCCTGAAGCATTGACAGACACACCCGCCCAGTTGCCCGCATCACGCCATCTTTTCTGGCCAATCGCTAACGCCAGACCTCGTGGCGCGAGACAATGCAGTGGCTCGTGACGCCGCGACGCGTGAACATTCGGACGGTTCACTCGATCGACGTGACGAAACTTTAAGTTATTTATATCTCTTATATAATAATTACCAAAGACAACATTCTAATTAGAATGCAGACCGGGAGTACAAATTACAAGGTCTATATATAGAACAAAACGCCGATTTTACTACGATTGCATGATAAATCTTGTAACTACATATATGAATTTATTAAAAACAAAAATTATGCTTGCTCGTTATCATCAATCTTTATCAAATAAACTTATCTACTGCTATCTCATACGACCGTTCGACTGATGATACTACTTTGAAATAGTATTGTGCAGTGGGCAAAATATACAAAAATAATTTTGTTTTTCTTATAGATACTGTATTTATGCTAATCAGTGGCATTTAAACGTCCTATATATACACATTGATCCTAGTAACGCAGAGCTAAACTAAATTTGAGTAGGTAGGATGCTGGAATTTAGTGACACCATTTAACTGTCTCGAAGGTCATATCGCAGAAGAACTTACTGTTACCATAGACAATGCTAAAAAAAATAATTCAAATTTCTTGGAAGAATAAGAATTTTTTTTGTTATTTTTTGTCTTTTGTGTTTCTTGCAAAAACAAGAAATTTTTTGTGGCATGTTACGAAAATATATAAAAAAGAGTGTTTGAAAATCGCCTAATCTACATTTTATTTCCGGAACAAAACTCTGCGACTATATGATATCCTGTCACGCAAGATGCTAATTAAAGAACATCCGTCATAAGGATACCATGGTCTTAACATGGAAAATTTTGAGCATGAGTAATACGCATTTGAGTCACGGAAACACCAATTTCCAGGGTTCGGGAAACTATTTCAACGTTTAACACATCCCTACATAGCTCAGAAGCTCTTTAATGTTTACCATGACCCAAGAAAAGCGAATCGGTAAGTGGGAAATAGGCAGTACAACCCAAAAGCTCTATTATCAATTTTAGAATTGATTCATCACGACGGTATTTAAACTGCCGCATACTATTGAAAACGCAACTATCAACTATTTTTAAAGAGAACGACTAAATTTCGAAAATATTAAGTGTCGATGAACGAAACGACATTCACGTACGTAACGGTATGAGAAGAATTTTCGAAGACAAAAATAGAGTTCCAATGTACCTGAATGTGGTTTATTTTGTTTCTTAAATAGTTCTCGCTGCATGGCAAGATAATACTTTAAAAATGAGTAACTACTAGCTTCTGTGCGCGACATCGTCTGTCACCTAGAAAAATTAGTCTAGGTAAGAAACCAACCCACAGCCATTCATGCCAATTTATAGCAACTTATGAAGGTAGTAAACCTTCATGACAAAAACAAAGCGTCATGTTAGACGTGTAGGAACAAAAAAGTTTGTTGTAGGAACAACAAAAAAATTAGATTTTTTATGGAAGTACCTGTACTTCTAAAAATCTTAAGCAATTATGGAACAAGAAGTCGTTAATGTAGATTAAAATGATGGATTAACCGCAGGTACTAGTGTTTCGTTTAATCTTGCAGAATCTTGAGGCACAATACAGTCACCTAGACAAACAGGAGATACTAAAATATCAGATGACCTAATACTAAATATAACACAAACCAAATAATGTTAAATAAATTTTCGTATCCAGTTGAGTAGAATAAACTACTCTTATTTCTTACCGAGGTGTCGTAAAGGTGACTTAGGTAAGTTGACCTGCCGTGTGGTATCTGGTTGTTAGAATAGTCCACCCTCATTTGTTACCGTGGTGTCATCGTAGACGACTAAGGTAAGTTGACATCAGGCAGGCGACCTGTCGTAAAATACCTAGCAGAAGCATGTTACGACATGTGCTGACACCCCTTAGAGTGGGATAAGGGCAGGAGAATGATGATGTTAAGAAAATGTAAGATAGTATCTTAATTCTTCGAAATATATTAAAACGTGGTCATCCAATACAATGTTCGTTGGGAGGTCATATGCAGTTACATCTATTTCTAGATTAATCCCGGGAAAATGTGTTAATAGTACCATTTTATAGTTTTCAAGTACAAGCAACGACGTGTTGAGCATGGACCGAAATGACTTAAAAATAAAGAACCAGGGTGACCGCGCAGGGTGTCATATCTCTATAGGTTCTATAGAGATATGACAATACTTTGGATTACACGTATATTAGTTAAGTTTACGCCGAATGTTTATTTTTATAGCCCATTTACAAAGTTGCTTCCGTTGGCGCATATTAAAAGTTTTATGGCCACGAGTTTATCGTCTTAGCTAACGTTGTAATTATCACTATTTCTTCATTTCTTTGATGATCTAGTGGTCGGTGGTCGGTGAACGTGCATCATAAACGTGGGATGACGAACGAGTAAAATTGGAAAGGAAAATTACAAAATTATCGTTTATAAGAAAAAAGTTATTTTCATCTTCCGCTCTATCTAACCCAGAGATTCCCACATGAGAGGGGGAGGCAATTTGATGGTTAAGGGGGGGGCGAGTTTCAGCTTTTCGCTCTGGGCCATTTAAGTGCTATGTTAGATTTTGGTGCCAAATTAAAAAAAAGCAATTTCTTCTTCCTAAAACCTATTATTTATTGTTATTATATCCATGGGGCATGGACCAAAAAAGGTTGGGAAACACTCATCTAATCAAATTAGACGGTTAGAAATGGGTCGATGGTTCGAACCCCGAGTAGGCACTAATGAATTTTCCATACAAACATACGCCTAAGTGAAATTCCATATCGCAAATTTATGTATTTCATCTATTAATTTTCAACAATAGAAGTGCTACAAATGAGTAATGTGGTGAGTTAAACCCTTAAGCTGAAATCTTTCTGCAAAGAAAAGAAAGGCTTTCTAATAGCATAATAAATGGCTGCTATTTTTCCCTTTTATATTTTAAGTTTATTTCTATTTCTTCTACTCCAGCAATTAGACAAAAATAGGAAACTTAATTTAAATCATAATTGATATATACTACAAAATTAATTGCTTTAAGGGGCAACCCAAAATATGTGATGATGAATGAGTTAATAAAACATCCTCCTATTTACAATTCCATTGATTTATTTTAATTGCTTGGACATAAATAACGCGACACATATTATACGTTATAGTACGCTCTTAGACCGCACACTGTCATTCCCCTCTATAATTAGTAACGTTATATTTAGCTTGGCGTAAAAACACTAACAATTATAAAACAACTTTGTATAAAAGGTTTACTGGACCTGAATTATATGTCAAATGATACTACAACTTTTATCAAACGTAGTAATGGTAGTAGCCGTGTGGTATCTTGCTGAGTAGCATAGATCACCCTCATTTCTTACCGAGGTGCCGTAAGACGCGACTAAGGTAAGTCGACCCACCGTGTGGTATCCGACTGAGTAGAATACACCACCCACATTTTTTACCAAGGTGTCGTAAAAGGCGACTAAGGTAAGATGACTCACCGTGTGGTTTTCGGCTGAGTAGAATAAATCATCCTCTTTCTTACCGAAGTGTTGTAAAATACGACTAAAGTAAGCTGACGTTAGACAGGCGGGCAGTCGTAAAATACCTAGAAAAATAATGTGACACCATGTTTGTAATATGTCGTGCCGACCCCACTTAGAGTGGGGTAAGGGCAAGCAGATGATGAGTAATGGTACCTATCGGTAACTATCCTCTATCTGGGTAGAGTTGGCTTGGTTGGCTCTCTTTTTTTGAGCTTACTATTTACACTTACTATATACATAGCTTATTGCAGTCATATCATTACATATAGGCATCCGAATCTACGAACTACGTCATGCTAGGAATTATATAAACACTCGAAATTGGGGTTTTCCGTACCATAGTAAATACTGCACGTAGCCTCTAGTCACGATCAAGTTAATCATCAGATCTTACACTTCAGGGCAGATATGACACTTATGAAGTACATCACTGCAACTCTACATACCATAAGTGAATTCTACTGAATATGATGTAATACATATATCAAGTTACTTTACAAATAAATTGAACAATCACTTCACACGTTTCAATATCAGTATAGTAGTTTACGACAGACTTTGTGTCGAAACAATAAAATAATTACGCTTAATTGTTTACAGAGTGATTCACTATGCAATTCTAGTAATTTTTTCAGTTCAAACCTACAAACATATCAATAAGATTTTATATAACATTTCACTTTTTTTTGGACCTAGAGATTAAAGAGATCATTATTATTAATGTAATGTTGTTGGACCTCATATGTAAATCGGCTTAAAAGATTTTAAAAGTCCTAAGATTTATGAATAGCGAATATAATATAATATTTGAAGAATTTCAACGAAAGACGCAGGCGATTCGAAATCTTGTCGGAGAACTCCCACTAGCATGTTATGACATTAGTACATAATATTCGTATTAATTTATGACAATTACAGACGCAGTACATCATCCTTTTCTGTTATGTAGATAATCAGAGGCGTGTAAATATAATAATACTAACAATCTATGTATAATGTTGTACAACATAATTCTCCCGCCCTTATCCCATTTTAAGTGTGGTCGGCACAACATGTTATAAACATGTTGTTGATGATTTGGCTTTGCATTTTAGGACTGGCCGCGTGCCTGACGTCTTACCCTAGTCACCGTTTACGACACCTCGGAAAGAAATGAGGGTGGTCAAACGGGTACCAAAATGTTGTTACAACATGTTACAAATACAACCTACTTCAAATAATTAGGTCAATAATATAGATAACCTTGCCGCCATCAATGTGACATTAGTGCGTGGCTTTTCTCGATTATTTTTGGCTAACGAATGCATGGTTGCATCAGTTAACCTTTTATTTACTTGTACCCTATACGCTTTTCGGTAGGTGGTCACAGCGACAGTCTCTGGCCGAGACTTGAGCGACTATTAGATGCTGATATCTAAGTCGGGAGCTAAGCTACCATGTCGTGTGCTGGGCTCTTGTCGAAACTCGAGCGACTATTAGATGCTGATATCTAAGTCGGGAGCTAAGCTACCATGTCGTGTGCTGGGCTCTTGACGAAACTTGAGCGACTATTAGATGCTAATATCTAGCTCGTGAGCTAAGCTAACATGTCGTGTAGCGGGCTCTTTCCGAAACGCAAAGGGTAACGTCCTCCTCTCTCTATTTATAGAGCGAAGAATTCGAGCTAAGACCTGTCACGCTATATAATGAGGATTGGTAGGTTACACATATCCCCAGAATTCTCTTGAGTTATGAAGGTTTCCTCAATATATTTTCCATCACCGAAAAGCGTGTGATAAATTGCAAATATCAATTAGACAGATTGTTTTAACAAAAAAATCATTGGTGCCTGCCCGGGGTTTGGCCTTCTTGAAACAATCGCACGGTCTTACTGCTGTGCTATCACAGTTTATTCAGTATTTACGACCGCTTATATTGATACAAGTGTTTATAATTATCACCAACGGTAAGTATCTATGGCGGTCGATATATCTCGTTTCACGGCGTAAGGCAAGGGCTTGTTACATACAACTACCAAGATAAGATAGGCTTGCGTTAAATAGGACGCACTATTACGCGTGATTCCTTTGGTTGGTGTTATATTCGTTGGTATATTTATACTTACTCATGTGTGTCGTTGATATGTGTGTATGTTCTCATCATCATCCTTCTGTCCTTGTCCCACTCTAAGTGGGGTCGACACACCACGTTATAAACATGTCACATGACTTGGCTTCGAATTTTACGACAAGCCGCCTGCCTGACGTCAACTTACCTTAGTTGCCTTTTACGACACCTCGGTAAGAAATGAAGGCGGTCTTTCTACTAAGCCGAATACCACACGTAATGTATGTAATATACGCTAATATGTGTGTATGTTCTAATTCATTAAAAAATATATTTATGGTTTTCAAAAAAACTTTCTACGATGCGCACAAATTAAAGTAAACTCAAACGCAAAGTACACGCAAACACGCTTTTACAGCTTTGAAAAATTATATTCTATTTAGTTATAAACATTTCTTTTTAATATTCACATTTTTTAATTAGGAAGTATAAATTTTTTAATGAATTTAGAATAAATAGAATTGAATTTAAGTTCGGGATATCTTTCAGGTGTATTTTTATAAGGTTCCAAAAAAAAACAAATTTATTACATTTGAAAGGTTCGGTAATAAAACTAATGCCGTCTATCACACATTAGTCACGTATAAAAATGAAAGAATAGAATTCAAAATGCGTTGGCGTTTGATGCCCATACATTTTACACCTCTATGTTAGCTTAGAGAGCATCAAACTCTGTTTTTTTTTTCCTTGAAAACTTGTACACACATATTAAACGGTACTCACCCAATTTCTATGTTCTGTTTATAAAAATATTTTTATAGCATTTATTCCAATTGTTATTTTTAGTTGTAATGGCAAAGCAATTTTTCAATACTATACCTATACGAATATAGACTAACTAGCGACCGGCTTGTGGCTCAGTCTAGTTTCAAGTTCCCTTATCATTGACAGTTAAAAAAATTGATCCGATCGTCACCAAAGACAGGTGAGTATCCGTTAGGTCTATTTAAAGAATCCCTGAAAAATTATTTAAAATCGGTCCAGACGTTTCAGAGTCTATAAGGAACTTTCATAAATACCTTGTCTATTATGTTACTAGCTGACCGGGTAATCGTTGTTTTGCAACATACTACAAATTATCTAGAGAATTTGTAGTTGTACATTATAATAAAAAATCCAAAAAAATAGAAAAAATGTTAGGAGTGAAAGACCCTTATCACTTATAAAAATAGATAATAGCCGATTCTTAGGCCTACTGAATATTAATATAAAATTTCATAAAAATCAGTTTCGGAGAAGTATGGTAACTAACAGTGTAACACGAGAATTTTATAAATAAGATATTATGTAGACAGTTTATACGATAAAAATGATACACATTACTAATTTAACTTTACAAAAAAAAGCTTGAATAAATCTTACTTAATCGTTTGCTCAAAACTCGATGCATTTCAAGTGGCATAGCTAATTATTTCCAACTGCAGTCATCATGAGTTCTTGTGCAGGCCAAGTCTCTCGAGTGTAATGCGGGCTGAAGTGCAGCTGCATTTCATCATATCAAAGATACACTATTATAATGCTCAGTTCATACAATATCAATCAACCTTATCGCTATTTAATATAGAGACATAGCCTGCCTTGGCAATTGATGCTGTTTCTAAATTGGGTATACACATAAAACATATACATGGGTAGGCAGTGGTTGGGAAGTTATTCCCGAAGTGCGTAAAAAACTATTCAAATAACAAGTCAAGTTAAAAAGGCTTTTAAAAAAGCTTTTAACAAAAATTCATGTCCTTACTGTTAACCGTTGAAGATAGCTCAATCGAACACCGCGAAGTGGGTCAAATTTAACTTGCATGATTCCACCTTCACTTAAAGCTTTAAAAAAACAGGAAAAAAACATCCGAACTATAAATATTCATAGAGATGAGGATATTAAAAATTTGTTTTTAAAAAAAACGCCTTTGCCCTTTTTATGACATAACCTTCATTATTGTTATTTAAATAATTCATTCAATTAATTATTTCGCTGCTTTGACATTTGCTTGAAATTAATTGATACTATTAATTAGTACTAGCAATCACCAGCGGTTCGCTCGCATGGAAAAATTAAAACGGTAATATAGTCTTTTGATAACCATAAAAATAATTAAAGTGGGGTTAAGATGGGATTTTTTAATAATTATTACCATTTACTCAGCGCAGGAAAGCTTTAAATTTTGTCGTTTTCGTAGTATTTTTTATTAATTTCCCCAATAAATGGACTATTTTACACTGAAAGAATTTTCCAAATCGGTCCAGTAGTTCCTGAAATTAGCGCGTTCAAACAAACAAAGTCTTCAGCTTTATTTATATTACTATAGATTTCTGTTCGTTTCGCTTCAGTTACCTTAATTTTTATTGCAACAGACGATAAATAATAGTTACATTGAAAATAATACTTTTAATAATGATGATTTTCACATTCATTTGCTAAATAAATTAAATAAGATCATCATTCTTAATGAGAGATCATCTAGGCGTTTATCAATATTTATGCGTGCATTCTCAGCTAATATCGTCGCGTGAGCGATCTTATAGAGAAAATTTCTAACGTGTTCGCTATTCAAGGATTAATTAAAATCTAGTCATCCATCATATAAAAAATAATGTAAACCTACGGTGATAGTGCATTGCCCTTGTAAACGGGTTAAGAGTTCAAAAACACCTTTTCAAAACCCAAGTTTTCCTAACAAATGTATGTTCTTCATTAAAATTCACGCTCTTTCTTGGTCAAATGAAGAATTATTAATTTATGATTTTATTTTTCTATACCTGTCCGTTAAGCCTAAAATTTATTGGAAAATTAACAAACACGACAAAATTTATATAAATTGTCTATTCGCCAAAAGATATTGTGATATACAGAGAACAAAATATTCTCTCAGTCAAACTAAGATCATTTAGTAAAGGACTTTTAATCGTTTAACCAATCTTCGGATTCCAATAACCCCTTCATCATTCTCATATCTTTATCCCACTGTAAGTGGGGACGGCACAACATGTTATAAACACGCTGTCAAATGATTTGGCTGCGTTTTAACGACCGGCCGCCTGCCTGACGTCAACTTACCTTAGTCGTATTTTACGATACCACAGTAAGACTCCTCGGTAAGAAAGAGGGTGGTCTATTCTACTAAACCGGATACCACACGGTGGGTCAACTTACCTTAGTCGCCTTTTACGACACCTCGGTAAGAAAAGAGGTTGGTCTATTCTACTCAGCCGGATACCACACGGCGGGTCGACTTACCTTAGTCGCCTTTTACGACACCTCGGTAAGAAATGAGGGTGGTACTATTCTACTCAGCCGGATACCACACGGCTAATTCCAATAACCCCTTCTGTTAATTTATAGGCCATAATTAAATCTATAGGCAGTATAATTAATATAACAGTGGCAGCAGTAGACAAAACAAGTACGACTATATTTCTGCAAACTTTAACACGATACGTTATAACTTAAAGATTTTAACTGTATGATATATAATTATTATGTTGCTGTGATAGCCCAACGAGAGACTTTTCGACTCTCTAGAGGGTAACGGGCGAGCAGCAATAAGTTTTTGCTTTTAAAACGTATGTGTCTAATTGATAATTAAAATTTATCACACGTTTTTCGGTGAAGGAAAATATTGTAAGGAAACCTGCATATCTCTAGAGAAATTCTGGGAAATATGTCCGTATTGGAGCAGCGTAGTGGGTCAAAGCTCCAAGCAGCCCAGCTGTGGGATATTAACAGATCGTTACTTACATATAACTTGTTCCTTATATACGGTAATTTAACTTTGAAGCGTTACAGATGTATAGACCAGGGCTTCTTAAACTGTGGGTCGCGACCCCCAGGGGTGTCGCGAGACTACTGAAAGGGGCGTCGCAAAGATCTGACTTTTCAATCATTATTGATACAACTACAAAATTAGTAATTAAAATTTTATTATTAGTATACACACTACGTACAAATATAAATACAAATAAAAATCATACAAAATACTATTGTAGTTTTATTATAAATATTTTTTGAAAAATATTTATATGGAGGAGGGGGTCGTTTAAAATTTCCTAAGCTTGAAGGGGGTCGCTATATAAAAAAGTTTAAGAAGCCCTGGTATAGACGAACACTTTTGTTATCTAAATGGTTGTAATGGATATATTACGAACTAAATGTACCACAGTTTACTTTTACCAACAGAGTAATTAAGCGGCATACGATAATAGAAAGTTGATATGTAAATGTTTTAATTGTACGTGACTATATTTTCTTAAAAGCATCGCATGCAATTACAGCATTATACGGATAATATGGCGTTAAACTGTTACGAATAACACGTGTTGTATGAAGTTTTAAAATTATGACTTACTAATGGTAACCGCGTTTCGTTCGAGCCAACTTAAGCGTTTAATTACCCTCAATAATGCAATATATGTTTTTTCTCTGTTAAGAAAACCGGGATTTCATATTTTCGATACTCCAGTACGCGATATATAAGCCTAAATTGTACCTAGTTTCATCAAATTGTTTCAGCGGATTAGCCTAAAAAGCGTACCAGACTGTCATATTTTCCCATTTATAATATTCTAGCTACGCCTACGGCTTCGCCCGTGTGGTAATCAGTGTTTCTCAAAGTTATTCCCTCGTAAATCCTGACCCAGCGGGAATTGAACCGTAATATGCTATTAACCTAAACCTTCCTCGAGAATTGAAACAAAATCAATTCAGTAAATTTTAAGAAAAACGACATATACAGACAGACATCTTTTGGGGGCTTTCTTTTATAATATGTAGGAAAGTTTTTTTCTAGCAGCATACCTCTAATTAAGATCTTAGTGTAATGCATTCTCATATATAAGTCTAAGTAGATAGAGCTCCAAATTGTTCGAAATTCTAAATTTTATCAGAGCATGCCAATAAAATTACCGGCCCACTACTATCATAGAGCTGGGGAAATGCCTCCTTCCTATTCGCATTGACAAACTGGAGCTCAACAATCTTACGGTTCCTTAAATGCTGATTGGTAGGTCACACATATACCAGAATTGCTCAAAAGATACACAGTTCTTCACTTAATTTTTATATACCAATTAAGCACATAAGTTACGGTCTTATCTTTGAGAATGTTACATTCTCAAATATATTTCAAGGCTTCAAACTCAAAAAGGATGCGTCGAAAACTATAGATAACAAAACAACTTCAAGTATGATAATTTAAGTGTTCCGTCCCAGTCACGTAAGCTTTATGTCATAGAGCAGTGTTTCTTAAACTGTGCTTCGCGGAAACCCGGGGTCTATCATCACTTATGGGTTCCGCGGAAATAATGTGCTTTTTTGTAACATTTAAGGAATCGTCATCCTCCTGCCGTTATCCCACTCTAAGTGGGGTCAGAAGAACATGTTATAGATATGTTGTCAAATGATTTGGCTACGTATTTTACGATCTTCGCCTTCCTGACGTTAACTTATCTTAGTCAACTTTTACACATTGGTAACAAAGTAGAATAAACCACCTATTCTACTATTATATTCTCCATTCTACTCAGCCGAATACCACACGGCGGGTAAACTTACCTTAATCTCATAACATTTAAA
Organism: Morpho helenor; assembly: GCA_029227775.1. NCBI lineage: Eukaryota > Metazoa > Arthropoda > Insecta > Lepidoptera > Nymphalidae > Morpho > Morpho helenor. Next base: position 7,566,935 of record JARGCU010000044.1, read on the forward strand.
GCAGATATATAAAAAGGATTAAAAATGTAAAGGCACAGCTAAATTCTACTGGATAGTCAGTGCAAGTACGACAATTAAGTAACACAATCACCGTAAGTATCCTCTAAAGTTTATTCGGTCTTAAAGGGAATAATTTTTTAATAAAAACACGAAGATTTTAATAATTTTTTAAAGACGTTTCTTTCTTTTGTAATTTATATAAAATTTACTAAAATTAAGCATTTTACTAAAAAAATTAAATAAACCGATTAGGCAAAGCGGAATTAAAACTGAGAAATAGCATTTTTATCAAACACCATAGTTTGCCCAGTGAAATAATTGTAATTGTTGTTGAATATAATCCGTTTACAAAATATTATATTAAAATCATATTGAAACAAAATAGGGGTTCTACAATAAAAGTGACTGCTAAAAAGCGTTCCGCTTATAGAAAGTTTAAGAAACGCTGTGATAGAGATAAAACATTAAAGCGCACTCGTAATACATTTACGAATGGTTCACATTGTTGAGATACCGTACATAACGAAGATAAAAAAAAGCTTCCTAACCGACGTCTCCGATGCCATAAATAAAGTTGATACTATTATCTAATTCATAAACAAGTTCAACATAAAGGACTGGTCGAACCGGTTGTATAAATAAAAGATTTGTTCTGAAAACTCGTACACGCATCGTCTCCGGTGATCCTTTATCAAAGTTCTTGATCTTTTTTTAGTATTAACATCGTAATTGTCTTTTTAAATTTTATCGGAGTTTTTATCGCCTTTCCTCATATATCAAAGTATATTAGATAACAATGACTTTTTATAGTTTTGTATCTAAGTATAATGCCGATGCAAAAGGAAGTTTACAAATTATTTAATAAAGAATATGCACTACGACGATACGCTTTGCGGTTTTAATATCCTAAAATGGATTTCTAGTGAAGCGAAGAGCTCGTTGAGAGTTTCTTAGAGAATTCGGAATGTTACAAGTGATTAATGAACACGATAATGTTAGTAGTTTGTAATGGCGAATATGGAAGCATATATTTTCATTAATTCTGCATGCATGAAAATAAGACTCAATAGTGCATTAAGTGTTTCACACTCTGTACTATACAAAATGTCTCAATACTAAACATAATACTCTTCCGCATTAATATAATCTATTGACCACAGTACAGACAGTAGATAGTGCATTTAGCGTTCTACATTTTAAAATATATTGGATTACTCTCAAGATTATAAAACATTTCATCCACGTTAAAATAATCGATTCTAGAGCAGCCCTAAGTGGGTTGCTCTGCAACTGGATTTATTGTTTTAGGTTAAACATAACCCAGAATAAATCTGTTACACAATGTTCTATAATGTTTAAATTCGTCACTATGAGACACTGCGCCTTTACCATCACAAGACTTTGCGGTAGGCCTATCATCTTTAACACCTACCTAAATGATCGTAAACGAAATGCTTGCAATAAACTTGCACAACATTTACGATCCCAACGAGCGATCGACTTGATTCTTTATAATAGTGTTGCTTCAATGGATTTTACGATTTTCTGTAACGAACCGTTTAGATCACAGCAATCATTGTTGTAGCCTACGATAGCCATAAAAAGTTTTGATGCTCAATAAAATGAAATACTGTGACCATTATATTTTATTCAATGAACAACTCTCACTCTATTAGTACAGGTAATTAAAATTATCTGGAACACAGATATGTTTAGTTATAGTTTCTAAGTGACAGAGACTTGCACGATATTTTTTATGAAACATATAAAAAGGTTTTTCAAACGTGAGAAAAATAATTGGACAGGGCTCGATCCGGGGTACTTCTTTAGTCCGCCCGTTATCCGTTGAACTTAACCATTGACAGCTAAAATATTATTTGGATTTTTTTTACATTTTAGCATTTTTTCAGTGTCCGAAAACAGAGATAAAAAGACATCAAGATCAACTTATATAACACAAGATTAATTTATTAAATTTATTAAAATATTAAAGATTAGACAGGAGGAGTTATGATATATATATATATCTACTACATGGTTGCGACTGAAGAAAGCTACGGTATACTGTAAGTTATGACACATTGTAATTATTCAATTATATTTCTAAAAATTCGAAAGTTTTAAGACTATAGTTAATTGCATAACTATTTGCGGTTATCTAATGCTAAAAGCAATTTGTAGGCCTGTATTTTGCAAGAAATCCTTCATTTGTTTTTATGTGTCTGTCTATTACTCTTTCACAGCTGATGGAGTAATATTGATAACATTTAGTACATTTGCAGCCTATATACGGGTTCAAATAATTGGCGTTTTTCTTTAGTAACAGGCAAAAGCATATAGTTCATAGTTGAGGATATTTTAACGTCAAATTTAATTAATATTGCCTCAGCGGATTAGCCGTGAAAGCGTAACAGATAGAACTACAAACTATCGCATTTATAATGTTGTGTTGTGTTGTTGTGTTGACTGATTGAATTAGTATTATTATGTTAGAAAAGTACAATGCTTTATTGTAGGTGTATATGGATGAAGGATGATGAAGGATGGCCTTCTCTATTACTCTATCTACATTGTACTCGTAGTAAAACAGATATTTCAGTACTCCTGGATTATCATCACCTTCCTGCCCTTATCCCACTCTTAAGTAGGGTCGGCACAACATATTATAAACATGCTGTCACATGATGTGGCTGCGTTTTTACGACCGGCCGCCCGCCTGACGTCAACTTACCTGAGTCGTATTTTACGATACCTCGGTAAGAAATGAGGTTGATCTATTCTACTCAGCCGGATACCAAACGGCGATTCGACTTACATTAGTCGCCTTTTACGACACCTCTTTAAGAAATGAGGGTGGTACTATTCTATTCAGCCGGATACCACACGGCGTTCAGTACTCGTGGATGATATCATACGAATTCCAATTCGCCCTTCTTCAACAAATAAACAATGTATGTACAAAATATTTTAATCAATACAGTAACACCACTTTTTTAACCCCTCACTGAGCAGCACCTATGCAATGGAGCATTCATATTTCATTTATTAAACGATGTGTACACACCCGCACCCCAAAGTAATTTAACAAAACGGGAACAGCGGGGCACCCTTTACATTACACAATATAATAGTTACAAACCAGACGTTTTTATCGCTTTCACAAATTAAAATATACGGAACCTAATATTTATTATAATAAATCATAGTCACTATAATGGAGAATAATAACACTAATGGATATGCACGAGGCCGATGAATTGTGTAAACCAAATGATATTGGAAAATTTAATGGTAGATTCGTGGTAAAAATTGGTAGAGGTAACATTCTAAATAAATAATTTTCATTTATTATAAAAGAATTAGTCATTGACACAAAAAGGGTAATGAAAGATCATTTGTAACGTGTAATTTATGAAATGAAAAGCATTTTCGTGTTATTTGGGTAGGGAAAGTTGTGTGCCGAAAAGTAATGACCAGCCGCAACAGAATTTGATAAGTGGCCAAAATTTGTAACTAGTCTACGTTGGCAAAAGATTGCGTGTATATCGCACATTTAGTATTAAAGTGACCTATTTCAAAAAAGTTTTTAAGTGGCAAATTGCAATAACACGTAGCGTAGGGCATATAAAACTCGTGAGTGTTAAAAAGATCCATAACTTTGAAAATCAATAAAACTAGCTTTTTAAGAGTTCGTAGCGTGATGTGAGAAATGTATTTAACACAATTAAGACTAAATTTTAATTCGGCCACTTTAATACAAAGCATGCGATATTTACTTTGTTTGCTTGTAATCGTGGATAGCATCTTATAGGACGAATTTGGGCAACCTAAATTATCAGTAGGTTGTCTTAAAGGTGTATAGGTTAAAGAATGATCAGATCTATCGCGACTTTCTGGAAATATGTCATTACCAAGTGTAAAGTTGAACAAATAATTACCAACTATTACGAATATTTGGAGGCGGCCACACTGAGCGGACGGGGGGAGATAAGATGGCGGCGAGCTACAAGAAGGATGTGTTCGATGGAAATGTATAATAATATAATATAAAGAGGGATCTTTGGAAAGTAGATTACTGATTACAATGTACGGAATTATATTTAAGGAAAGTTAATACTATAGTTTTATTACATTTCAGAAGTGCCAAGAACTTTAAGGTATGTAATGTAAAATGGAGAAATGTTTCAATTTTAATTATTTCATATGTTATTATTTTGCGATAACCATTTTCATCATACCTGTTTTGATATACACGCCTACTGCCTTATTTTCATTAACTTCCTTTAAAAGAATATAGATGACTGACAGTATTCGATGTAATTAACTTATTGTGTTATTTGTTTAATTTTATTTGTTAAAAAATAAATACCTGCGCTGTACAGGCCATAAACAAGATAATAATAATAATAAAAATAAATACAACAAAACAAAACAATAAATTTTAAATAATATAAATAATAAAAGTATCTTTAATATAAGTTTAATGTAAAAAGTATTTGTCCTTGCTTTTATATGAAAATAGTAAGAAAAGCATTACGTAAATGATAATTATACCCAATTGGTGTTCAATATTTTGAATTCCTTTGAAATACTTGCAATTTTCAAACTAATGGTTTTAGATCTAACAAGTAAAATATTAATCAATATTTCATTTTCATTATAATATTTAGTAATATTGAGTTTTTAGGATATAAAATATATTATTGTGTATAGTTTCAGCTTGATAAACAGGTTCGAGACTCATTTAGGCTGGTACTAATCCATATCAATACAAATATGCTAAATACTGTGTCTCAGATGCATGGAGATTGAACTGAAAGGGATTAATTCAAGTTGTATTACCCTTCATTGTGTAATTGTGGCTGTGGTGTATGCAGGTGGAGATGTAGAGTGTAATGTACTTTGTATATTTATATACAGGACACATATATGTGATACATGCATGAACATAGTCACTCTAACACACACTGATACAAAAGGACATATACAGTTTCAGGATGCACCATGATAGTAACATGAGAGCCCTTGGTGAGAGTGGTTGTAAAGTGACATGTTGTTACTGTAGTGTGTGTTTGAGCCTGTGCTATATTCACACAACATTGGTTTGTAAACACTACTGTGGCCGTAGCAAGTGGTAATGCTATGGATTTTGTTATAAATGGTTATACAAAAATGATATTTGATTTAAAGCAATGAGTACTAATACATATATATTTTATTTATTTGTTGCACAAATTGTGTTTGCAGTGCTGGTCTGGTTCTGGGTCTAGATTTTTAATAGACATCAATATTTGGAGTTTATTGATATAATTTACCTGAATCAGAATAAATATTTATTACTTTATTGTACATACATATTGTTAGAAAAGTTAAATAGTACATGCACCTACATTTGAGTACCAGAAGGAAAAGGTGAAGAAGGGAGATATGGGTAATATAGAAAGAAAGAAAAATAACAAAAACAAATGATATATAAAGAATAATAATTGCACACTTTACACAAAAGAAAAAAAAATGCAGTACAGATACAAGTAAATATTTAAATTTTTATAAATTTGACTGTTTAATTTTTGTAAAATAAGTAGATAAATAAAGATGTTAGTAATATATAATTACTTGAAACAAATATTTTCTAGTCTGTGACTTAAATGCCGAAAGGGAAACAGATTTGGTTTGTTATAGATAGCAGTTAGTAGTTCACTTATATGTTTATACTCATAAATTACAGATAGTTCAGTTTGTCTCTAATTCATGTCTTTAAATATTTGATGCCCTTTCCCTATAAGTTCAGTTATGATAGAATATGATTATGATTTATATAAAATAAAGAAATCATTTATTTATTGGAATAAATCCACAGCTATTATTATAACTAAACACTAAAATAAGTCAATTAGAATTTTATTGCTTGAAGCAAAACTGATATTAGTGATTGTTTATTAGGAGTCCATCTTCATTATCAATCATTAGGAATCTTATTATTTATTTATACACTTTATTGTACACCACAACAAATAAATTGGAAGCAAAAAAAAAAAAAAAAAACAAATTGTAACATACAAGAGCTTAGTATCGATCTCTTCCAGGGGACCCTTGGGTTAAGTAGAACTGTAACAATGGTGTGGGTGGTGCACTATTCTATAGTTAAATACATACTAATAATACATATGAAGACAAAGACAAAAGATTTACACATCATAAAAACATCTAAAAGTAATATATATGCAATCTATAAACTAATACATATTATATAATGAATACATAACAATGATTTAAATACATACATTAATTATTATTTGACAAGTAGTATTGCTTTACAGATTTTTTTAAAAAAATATGACTAATGATTTGGATTCTTGAATATTTAAAGGTAATACATTCCATAATTTAATCTTAACATTGTATTTATATATACAGAAGTTTTAGGATACTTTTGGATCTGTTTGTATATTTCCCACCTTCTGTAGAAAGTGAGATGTTTATTTCGTTGTTTAATTTCTGTTTTGTAAAGAAAGTAAGGAACATACTTGACACAGAAATACAAATAAAAATACTAATTTCAACAGTCCTACATTTTCCACAAAAAAAATAGAATAAAATATTAGTGAATAAAAATAAAATATTAATAATTAAATTAGTATTCACTGGTTAAATAATTTTAAACAGGTCATAACATTTATTAAAGGTATATGAAATCTTTAAAGGATTAAATATGAGGTAAAGTGCCGCATAACTATTATAAGGAGTATTAAACAGTGTATAAATTTATATTTTGAACAACTTGGTTGCATATGGTTTATCCCAGGCACTTTTGTTAATTAGTTTGACAAATTTGTTAAATTAGTTGTTTATATATATGTGTTTTCATTTTTGTGAAATAATTTGTCTTAAAAGGTTTTCTGTATATAATTCTTTTTGTTATGAATAGATTCTAACCAAATACCTTTCTTTGCGAGTTATGTGGAGCATTATGGTGGATGATGGTGATCGCTATCACGCCGTGTGGTATCCGGCTGAATAGAATAGTACCACCCTCATTTCTTACCGAGGTGTCGTAAAAGGCGACTAAGGTAAGTCGACCCGCCGTGTGGTGTCCGGCTGAGTAGAATAGACCAACCTCATTTCTTACCGAGGTGTCGTAAAAGGCGACTAAGGTAAGTTGACCCACCGTGTGGTATCCGGTTTAGTAAAATAGACCACCCTCATTCTTACCGAGGAGTCGTAAAATACGACTAAGGTAAGTTGACGTCAGGCAGGCGGCCGGTCGTAAAATACGTAGCCAAAACATATGACAACATGTTTGTAACATGTTGTGCCGACCCCACTTAGAGTGGGATAAGGGCAGGAGGATGATGATGATGATGATGATGATGGTGATCGCTATCAACATGCAAGCAACCTGAAGGCATTAAATACAAGATGATCGCTATCAACATCTACGGAACCTGAAGGTATTGAACATGAGTTGAAAAAAAAAAAAAAGGTAATCGCTTTCAGATTATAAGCAACCTGAAGGGGTTAAGTATGTGTTAATCGAGCCAGATGTTTAAGACATAAAAGCCTATTGCCAGGTATTCGGGCATTTATGATGATATATTTTAAGATGATAATCTCGCTAAAATGTATGGGTTAGCGAATATTGTGTAACTGTGTAGTATTGATATGGACAAACTTGCTAGAATTGATGGGTTAGAAAGTACTATGTTACTGTTAGGATGTTTATATACAATCTTGCTGAAATTGAGGGGTTAGAAAGTATTATATTACTGTTAGGATATGAATAGACAAACTTGCTAGAATGGGGTGGTTTAGTAAGTATGGCCGAACTACAGTAACATATAATTAATGGAGTTGCTTTTTACCCCGACAATATAAAGTATTGTGTCATTCGAATCTAACCTCTAATATAAATAAATTCTTCTGCACAACTAGTACAGCTTAATATGGATGATATATTTGTATGGCATTGATTTTATATTTAGTACAGAAAGAGTTAAGTGTAAGAAATATGCTTATACATAAAGAATATAAAGAAAATATTTGAATATTATTTGAATGATTAAAATATTTGGATTGAGAATACTATCAGCTCTGCAGTCTTGAATGACAAGACTGAGGTTTAATAATGTGAAATTGAAAATGTATAAAGGATTGATCGCAGAGTTTCTTGCTGGTTCTTCTCGGTAAGAGCAATATTCCGCACAAATTGTAGATTCATTAAACATATTGAGCATTAACGATTCAAAAGTACTTAAAAGAGGTAATTTGAATAAAGATTATTTTAATTTGATGAGTTAATTTTGTTAATGCATCATCTACATCGCACTCCGTGACTGAAGGGTGCAGCGTTGCGATAGTCGGTGTCGCAAAATGAATGGTTTGCATACACTATACTCCGTGGACGTTGTACTGTCACGATAGTAAGCGATTTGATGAGTTGATTTTGTTGTTGTACCATCTACATCGCACTCCGTGACTGAAGGGTGCAGCGTTGCGATAGTCGGTGTCGCAAAATGAATGGTTTGCATACACTATACTCCGTGGACGTTGTACTGTCACGATAGTAAGCGATTTGATGAGTTGATTTTGTTGTTGTACCATCTACATCACACTCCGTGACTGAAGGGTGCAACGTTGCGATAGTCAGTGGCGAAATGAATGGTTCGCATATACTGTACTCCGTGGACGTTGTACTGTCACGATAGTAAGCAATTGATGAGTTGATTTTGTTGTTGTACCATCTACATCACACTCCGTGACTGAAGGGTGCAACGTTGCGATAGTCAGTGTGGCGAAATGAATGGTTCGCATATACTGTACTCCGTGGACGTTGTACTGTCACGATAGTAAGCGACTTGATGATGACATCGCACTCCGTGGTTTGGTGCCGTGATGATCGACGATGAGCGATGGCTGCCGGGTGTGTTGACGGCTGCCGGGCGTGCTGACGGCTGCCGGGTGTGCTGACGGCTGCCGGGTGTGATGACGGCTGTCAGGTGTGTTGACGGCTGCCGGATGTGTTAACGGCTGCCGGGCGTGTTGACGGCTGCCGGGTGTGTTGACGGCTGCCGGGCGTGCTGACGGCTGCCGGGTGTGTTGACGGCTGCCGGGTGTGATGACGGCTGTCGGGTGTGTTGACGGCTGCCGGATGTATTGACGGCTGCCGGGCGTGTTGACGGCTGCCGGGCGTGATGACGGCTGCCGGGTGTGTTGACGGCTGCCGGGTGTGTTGATGGCTGCCGGGTGTGTTGACGGCTGCCGGGTGTGTTGACGACTGCCGGGTGTGTTGGCGGCTGCCGGGCGTGTTGACGGCTGCCGGGCGTGTTGACGGCTGCCGGGTGTGCTGACGGCTGCCGGGTGTGCTGACGGCTACCGGGTGTGCTGACGGCTACCGGGTGTGCTGACGGCTGCCGGGTGTGCTAACGGCTGCCGGGTGTACTGACGGTTGCTGGGTGTGTTGTTGGCTGCCGGCGACACTTAAGCGGACGCCTATCAGTGATAAGAATGAAGAAGGATTCGGCATGTCCAGGAGTGGAGAAGAGGAAGGCTTGTGGTTTATTCACCGGTAAGATGGAAGATATTGGGTAAGGATAAAACTGAAGTTGAGTCTTAAATAAATATCCCTTTCAGGGATAATATCAGATTTGTAAAAGCGACTGATAGCTTAAAGCAGGTGACACTGTCGGGACGGCAGTGAATCTGGTGGCACTACGTGGGGAAATTTGTCAAGTAGTCAATCACATGAGCTAACTACAAGTCTGGGCGTCTCCAGGACTCAGTAGATGTGTCGTTTAAGTTGTAGTGGTAACTAATTGGACTGATTAGACTTGGATAAAGCATAACAACAGGAGGGATAAACGGTGCCATTGTTACTGTACGATTGTTATTGACTTTAAGTTTCTTTTAGTGTATTTATGATTTGGATTTGTGCTTTTAGGGCATGATATATTTCGCTGTAGGGGCTCCACAACAATAACCAGCAGAGTTCAATCCTGCTGGGGCAGTCGACCGGTTCCGAGCGCTGCGAGTGCGCCGCCTGCAGTGCCGCATGTGACCCGGCCCCAGTTATCAGCGCGCCCTCATTGCGAAGCCACGTCACTGTGCAGTATCTCCCTACTTACGTAGACAACCATCCTACTAATATTGTAAATGTGGAAGTTTGTGAGTATGGATGTATGTGTGTTATTCTTTCGCGGCCGACTCGCTGGGCCGGTATTGGTGGGGTTTGGCACATTTATCCGTTGTACACCGGAGTGACATGTGGTCTTTAGAATTTATGTTGGTTCAACAGGAATAGAATAAAAAAAAGCGTCATCTATAACCGACCAATTACGCGACAGCAGTTTACGTGGGCGGGGTTGCGGGTAAAAGCCAGTATAAATATATATAGAATTTAGCCTTTATACGCATCACATGGTTTGTTATAGTTATAATTGCATTCTAATAAACGAATAATTTAATTAGTATACAGCAGATAAAATCATAATTTAATATTGTTTTTGTCACCAACGAAATGTACACATAGGTACATTAGTAAACATTGCAGATTTATAAGAATTGTAGTAGGTAGGTTGTCGTATTAATGGGAATGTGAAATTAAAGTAATGGGAGTCAATAAAAAAAAATTTTGGAGAACACTTAAGTTTTTACCCGTAACAGAAGTAGTAATCCATAGTTGCACTTTAAAGTAATGGCCATATGTAAAATTAATTTAAATTTATATGCAGGTTCTGAATGTCTTCTTTTGCCGAGTGTAAAGTGGTATCCCGTGCATGAGGACATACACGCGTTCAGGATGGACGAGTGTAAAGTTGAACAAATAATTACCAACTATTACGAATATTTGGAGGCGGCCACACTGAGCGGACGGGGGGAGATAAGATGGCGGCGAGCTACAAGAAGGATGTGTTCGATGGAAATGTATAATAATATAATATAAAGAGGGATCTTTGGAAAGTAGATTACTGATTACAATGTACGGAATTATATTTAAGGAAAGTTAATACTATAGTTTTATTACACAAGCGATTAGAACTAATCCCCGAGTTAGCATGGAGAGGTCTCTGTGGACATCAACACATTGTAAGAGACGTGGACTGCCAGTAGCTGTCTGTATGAAGTCCATGAAACGTGAGCCATTCGACTTTAGAAACTAGTTCGAACGCGACATTCGCATAGGACATAACTGGTCTTACTCAAGTTTATTCTCTAGTCTATTTTCACTTTGTTGCGAAGTAACATCTTCCTCTTATTGAATCTTCTTCTTTTGTCCTTCGTCAACCAATGAGCGTCCACTGCTGGACATAGCTCTCTTCAAAGGATCTCAACAACATACGATTTTGTGCCGCTTGGATCCAGCAGTTTGCCATGACCCTTTTGAGTTCGTCTGTCCACCTTGTAGGTCTGCCGACGCTATTGCATAATATCAAATAAAATACACGGTTTCCCTTATATCTGCGCATGCTTGAAGATAATGGAAGAGAACAATTAGCAAGTTCTCTGCTACAGGCTTGTAGTGTAAAATATAATACTTATGTAGAATGAGAAAGATTAAGTAATTTAAATTAGCGCTTAGTTATAATTATATCATCGTCACTTACAATAGTGGTCGGGTTGTAAAACTACTGAAAAAAGTTGATAAATTTAATCCGCAAAACTAATAAAGAAATGTACGTGATCTACAATAACGGATATGTTTAAAAAAATGCAAGTCACGCCCGTAGAAAGACGCATGACATAGCGTTTCATTCCGGTCCCGTGGGTAATAATTTATAATTTGTATACGACGACATTAATGCGCTAGATCGGTTTTTATTATTTCGTCAAGATAATATAAGTTTTATCAGGAACCACAATTAAAGAATTTTACTCATAATTTCTTGATTACTGTAGTCGTATGCAAGTAGTAGTGCAATAGCTTAGCGCTTAGGAAACTGATGAATGAACATATCGGATCCATTTTTACTTTTATCAAAGTTGTAATATAAACAAGTGAAGTTAAAAAAGTTTTTAACAAAACTTCATGCCTTTGCTGTTAACCGTGGAGGAGCTCCCTCGTCTGGAGCTATTTCTGACAGCAACATCAAGTCATGCTTATCATAAAAATACATGGTCATAGGGACCGGACTGGTATATAACATTTCAGCTCAATCGGACACCGTGAAGTGAGTCAAATTTAACTTGCAAGATTCCACCTTTAATACAAACATACATACAAGTCAAGTTAAAAGCTTTGAAGAAGTAACAATCTGCAACTGTTCCACTGCTGGTCAAAGCTCTCCTATCTTTTTGAATGGAAGGACAGGGCTCACTAGCGCCAAGTTTTTTATAAGGATTTACAGGTTAAATGTACGACATACGACATACATATACATGCTTCATCACGATGTTTAAGTACACTTGATCATTTTAGAACACATGATTACTTGCAAATATCGACAAAGCAAACACATTCTTCAAAAAATACATTTAATATTATTACGATACACGCACCCATACATAATACACTAGGTATTGTTACCAAGGAAGCGACCCCAAGGATAGCTTCAAATGAGTGTATTTGAATAAAAATAAATAAATCTGCATAAATCCGCAATTTGCAAGCTTACGTTCGTTCGAAATAATAAAATACTACTAATATTATAAATGTAAAAAATTGTGAGTAAAATCAATATTGATAAAGTTTGGCACAATTATTCCTTATACACTAAAAACTAGAATAAATACAGTAGCATCCAAGTAAAATATTGTAGTCGACTGTGTCTGACTCATCCTGAAAATTGTCAAAAAGCCAAACTATCCCCATTAAGCATGTCATAACCTTGAAGTAAAGTTGCTTGGATACGTTGAAAACAGTACACTTAATATTAGCTTACGCTTATGTTTGCGTAGGTATATGTAAATGTATAAAAATTAAGTAGGTAATCGTAAGTAAAAAAACTTGCACAACAATATTTAAATACAAATAATTACTATTACAATTCGATATTCTTGTCTCGCACTATTTAGTATGTCTGCGATGTATTGTGTGATTCACAGTCCTTGACCTATGCTACATATCAACTTCACTTTGATAATAGTACAATAGCAAACAATCGTGTTATCTTTACTCGTTGATGATTTATCTTTATTTCTTGTGACGTCATCAATGAAGCACTTCCTGTGTAAAACGATTGCTAAATATTTTAATTACATACTGGTTTGCTCTTGACTATTATCTCACTTGACAGTAAGTGAAGATACAGTGTAAGTTGGCCTAATAATCCTACAAGTGATAACCCGATGACGGTTTCTCACACCATCATACTACAACACTAAATCTAATGGCGGGTCGTTCCGCTTTTTTGTAGGCTATTAACTAGCCACGGTCGAAGCGGCTTTCCCTAGATTAAACTAGAGACTTGAATCGAATCTGGAATTATTGAGCCGTTTTAATACCAACAGTATTAAGGGGCTCAAAACTCGCTCACAAAACTGCGCCACGGAGGCTGTCTTATTCATTTGTTTTCTTTAATTTGTGTTTAGAGTTGAGCTAAGTGGGAATCTAAATACATATTTGCGTATAGAAACCAGCTATATCATGGGTTTGCCAGATTATTTTAGAACATACCGTGATTCATAAAACATATTATTATACAGGCTATTTTAATTAGTTAATTGTATTACTATTTATGTGTAGATAAACTAAAGTTATAATCTTTAGTAAAATATATTTAACGCAAATTATAGCAAAATATTAAGGAAAGTACGGCCGCTAAGATTTGTTACGTGAATTTCAAATTTAAATAGAAAGAAATAATTCCGGAAGAAAAAGAATCTCAGAACCTAACTAATATTAAGGGAACTACGGCATAAAATGTGTTTAGTGTAAGAAATCTTTATCTGACGGAATTATTCAAAATAAATCTCTAAAACTCCAAAAAGACTACGGCCGTGATACGAGTATGTTACCACCTAGCCGGTTACTCACATTCCAGACGAATTAACACTTTGTTGCGATGTCTACGTACGTTTTCAACCGTATTAAGGTTTACTTTCAGCCTCAACCCCTGCATTGCTTCAACATTTACGGCTTATTGTGTTCTTTACAACAGAAATGTACAAGTTATGTCTATCTTAAATTATTTACACGCTATATAAATCATGCCCAATGAAAATGATCATTCCAAAGAGGAAAAAAATTATCCCAAGTAAGCTGGCAGCGTTTTCGTTGAATCGCTAAGCTGATTGTTGGTGCTAAAAAGGAGCCAGCCCTCTTGTCACCTGAAGAGGCAATAAACCGAGATGTTAAAACGGATTAAACATTTTTTGCAATTTGATTCCATGGCCCTAGCGTTTCAACTACAAACGGCACAAATATATTATATAACTCTCGATGAGAGATTTTCGCCGCTTGCCAGATTCGGCTTTTACCGCCGCAGCTCCAGGTCTTGACGCCATTTCCCTGACACGGGACGAGGCTAACGTAGCAACGCATGTTGCGTCCCACATTAGGGCCGATCCCCGTTCCCAAAATTTTTGTGTAGACTTTTCCAAAATTAAAATTAAAAAAATAACAGAATTGGAAATATTTAAAACGTTTTACGACGGTTATAAGAAAAACGTAGGAAGGAGGAGGAGGAGGATTCGAGAATGATTTTCAATTGTTACTAAGGTTCACAAAGACCAACGTACTGGTCTAGTTAGATAATAAAATGAGCATTTCAATTTACAATGGTATCTGGTAAGCCATTGCTTGCATAAGAATGCTAATTTAATGCAATTGCAAACACACTCATTATATAGTCGCACCCTAAATGGTGTATCGACCGGTGAAATATTATTTCTATCTAATATCAAACCCATATAAAATTAAAGTGTGACATACATTCGAAACGCACCTACATAATTATATTTTTTTTATGTAATTGAAGTTTTAGAGTAAATCACACGCTTAGTATTAAAGTGACCGAATTCCAAAAAGTTATGTGGCAAATTGAAATAAAGCGTAGCGTAGCGCCTACCAAACTTCGTGAGTATTAAGGGAACGTGTTGGAAGACAAAGAAAAAACTTCTTTTAATAGTTCGCAGTGTGTGAGTGTCATAGACGGCATAGAAATATGGATTACAATGTATCTTAGTAAATTTAGCCTAATTTTGAATTCGGTCACTTAAATACTAAGCGTGCGAAATATCATTACCTAGGTATCTTGGAATGTTTAATTTGAAAATAGACCGCAAAACCGCTTAATACTGTTATGTAACAAAGATAAAATTACCTTATAAGATGAATCATTTGCTTCGTAAACATGCATCTATCTTAAATTATAGTGGTAGTAGATTTTTGTTCACTGAACCTGTAATTTACATTTTAAAGAACAACCCTTATACATCCGCTTTGTACAAATTTTAGTATCAAGATTTTAATATAGATAAGTGTAATTTGAGTACCATCTCAACCGCAGCCATGTGTAAACAGGGTGTTGATCGTACCCCGGGGAAATCATCCGCCCTATGCAAATATTGGCGATCAAACTCTGTAATCAAACGATCTCACGTCATTTATTTGCCTTACACTTTAACACGGTCCCCCTTTCGCAGAGGGAAACAGTAGGTACTCAAACACGTGTTAAACAAAAAATAAGGTACATACATATTAAAGTCTAGAGCTAAGTTGATAAATATAGTTCATCGGTTAAATTGATTGTTACTCAATATATGTTTATCTGGCACTGATTAAGAAAATTAAGGCTTTATAGTCTAGTAACATAAAATGCCGTGGGGTATCCAGCTGAGTAGAGTAGATTATCCTCGTTTCTTACCGAGGTGTCGTAAAAGGGGGCTAAGGTAAGTCCGGCTGAGTATAATAGACCACCCTCTCTTCTTACCAAAGTGTCGCAAAAAGCAACTAAGGTAAGTTGACCCAACGTGTGGTATCCGGTTGAGTGGAATAGACCACCCTCATTTCTTACCGAGGTGTCGTAAAAGGCGACTAAGGTAAGTAGACGTCAGGTAGGCAGCCGGTCGTAAAATACGAAACCAAGTCATGTGACAACATGTTTATAACATGTTGTGCGGACCCCACTTAGAGTGGGACAAGGGCAGGAGGATAATGAGTCTAACGATATAAAATAATTGATTTAGTAAAGCTATTCAGAAGTATAAATTTTTTAATAAATTATATTCATTTTTTATAGCTTAGGTAGTTATTTTTTCTTAGTTATATGTAGTTTTCTATAGTGGTGATATAATGTATAGATCAAGATTATTTTATTGTCAAACTAAATTTTTGTAACCGCGGGTCCGCTAATTTAGAATGAATTTTCACAAAAATAATTGGAACTCATCACTAAAATAAAAGCGATTAGTTAAAATAAACTTTTATTCGTATTATGAACAAGTTCGTAAATGAACGATGAAAGCGTTTTACAACAATTACACTATTTATTTGAAATTATTTTAATTCTCACTTTTTAGAATGGATAATGAATATAAGTCGTTGAATATCAAATAAATTGTATACATTGAATGTTCCCCTAATTTAAGGGGCAATAATCCGCTACTAAATACCTTTTACATATTTAAAGGGATGTATTGTACGCCCAGTGAGAGGGAGAGAAATCCACGCACGTGATTCCACACAGGAGATTAGTTCCCAGGATACGTGACATCAACTATTTATGGGTGTTCAGTAACAATGTTTTTATTCATATAACATTAAATAATTTATACGAACCTATTTGTTACTCTAACCGATATAAGAAAAAAGAGTGTTGTATTTTATCAAAAATTAAGCGTCTTTTTTTTCTCCGTATATTGTATAACTTGATATATTAAAGATATTTTTTTTCAAAGCATAGGCTATTGATTTAAATTTTCTGCGTCGGTTTGTTAGCGTTTAGTTTTAAATATATTAAAACTGCAAATTATTTCAATAATTGTCAAATATTTAGAAAAATGTTTTAATCTGTTCGAGATATAAGAAATATGGTGGGAATATTAATCTTTTATATTAGTACCGGTGTAAAAGTTAACGATGAATACAATTTAATTATTTTATTTGAAATGTTAATATACAATGGTGGTAGCCATTTTGAGGTATACCGTATTAATCCTTAAACACTTAAATACGCTAGGTAGTTACCATAAGCACTTCATGCCATAACTTATATCTTACATTGCAAAATTTAAATTTTAACTACTTAATTTAATTTTAATAAACGCGAAAGAGCACATAAGACAGGGGACTGGATCTGCTAGTGTTTGATAGTTTTTTTTTGGACTGTTCTTAAAATAACATTTTTTAGATAATTAAAAATGTTTAACTGATTATCCAGTTATCTCACTTTAAGGTTTGTATACAACTAAGCTTCTTATGTCAATGACATCAAAAAACATCTAGCAAACATTTTGTAACCTCTTACGAAAACCTAATAATGACACGCGTTGTGATAAAGTGTTTAAAGTCCTGCTTCGTAATCTGTATAATCCCAGTACTAAAAGGTAACTACCTAATATGAGAGGATTAAAAAATTACTTAATATCGTGAACATGACGTAAGTTTTTGGTGACCCAATTACAAACATATTTAAAGACATTTAAATATGTATCTCTCTTCAATATAGACTCTTGAAAAATATTCGATAGTTACATATTAACACCATTACAGCTATAAATTTGATACTTTATAAATATTAAAAATTAACTATTTCATGTATTATAGTATTATCGGACGTATATAGTTCGTTTCCGAGTAAATAAAAGGACTGTTAGAGTTTTAGACCAGTTTTTATTTGTTATATAGTATCAAATGGCTTTTATACGTTAGTTACGCCATGTTACAATCCCACTACTGGGCATAGGCCTCCTCTCTGTTTTTGAAGGAGAAGGATTGGAGCTAAGACCTACCATGCTGCTCCAATGCGGATTGGTAAGTTACTCATATCCCTAGAATTCTCTAGAAATATGCAGGTTTCTTCACTATGTTTTCCTTCATCGAAAATAGTGTAATAAATTTCAATTATCAATGAGACACATTATTTTTAATACAGAGACTTACCGGTGCCTGCCCTAGGTTTGAACCCATGATCGTCTCTAGAGAGTCGCACAGTCTCACCGCTATGCTATCACAGCTTTTATACACAGCGTTTATACGTAAATACCAATATTTAAACCTCTCCAAAATGCAGTGAGTTTGTTTAGCAAACAGTTATGTTTAACAAAAGATATCGGCAACATTTTAATATGACAATGAATGGACAATCGATTAACTATTACAAATACTGACGTTACAACTTCACCCCGCCGCGACATAAAACACGTGGGTATTTAAAAGTAAAATAATACTGCGAACATAATGTAACATGCAGGTTTTCGTAACTTAAATTGTGAAACTTAATACCACTCTACATTGACTTTGGCTTTACCGCGAGGTGCTCTTTTCAAACTCTATCGCAGAATATTTAAAAATGGGTTTAAGACTACTAGAGTAAGCCTAAGTAGTAGAGTAGGCCTGTAAGTGAGAGACGCAACAAATAATGAATAGCATATACTTATTTATCTAACCACACATAAAAAAGAGAGAGTCGACGTGTGGTATCCGTCTGAGGAGAATAGACCAGCCTCATATAGCGAGGCGTCGTTAAAGGCGACTGAAATAATTTGACCCGCCTTGTGGGAACCGGCTGAGTAGAATAGACTATCATTTTTTAACGAGGTGTCTCTTCTACTCTATGCGCAAGACGTATAAAACGTCTCATAAGGCGCATATTAAAAATCATATGAAATACTTTTTATGTGACAAATTCGATAGTTTCCTTTACCTACTCAAAGAATCCACTACAAAGAAGAAAAATTTCGATAAGTAAAGGACTTAGCCCATGATGCCGTCATTGCAATGTAATAATATATTATAGATAGACATATATTTCCAAAACTCGCGATTGAAATCGTGATCAATACTTTTCCACTATGTAATTCTGCAATTTAACGCCTACTTCTATACATATCCGCATTCGAAACAATACCATTAATTTTATTTTCTATATATACCGTGAACTATAAAACAGTTGAAATTGCTGTCTAAAATAAATAATTTTATGAAATTAATATCTTTATGATGTAGCAATCTTTAACACGATTACAAGACTTAACACTCCATTAGATTTACGAAATTAGATACTGTTTAACACTGGCTCGCGTGCGTCGTTGTGGTTCCTTTCCTATTAAATGTGATGTACCTATATTGAATCGTTCAGCGGAAGCTTTTTTTAGATGTCAGTACAAATTACTGCGTATCTTTATTGCGTTTATTTATGACGTATATTGATTATTAGTCTAGTTTGTAAACAACTACATATATCCTCCTGCCCTTATCCCATTCTAAGACCGGCACAACATGTTATAAACATGTTGTCACATGTTTGGCTACGTATTTTAGGACCGGCCTCCTGCCTGACGTCAACTTACCTTAGCCGTATTTTACGACACCTCGGTAAGAAAGAGGATGGTCTATTCTTCTTAGCCAAATACTACACGCTGGGTCAACTTACCTTAGTCGCCTTTTATGATACCTCAGTAAGCAATGAGGAAGATCTATTCTACGCAGCCGGATATCACAGCGCCGGCGTGGTTTATAAACAATTAATAGTATGTAAAAACCAAACTATTGTAAATGCGATTATATGGTCTGTTCCTTTCGCTTTCACGGCCAATCAGCGGCAACAATATTTATTAAATTTGATACATTAACGTCACATTTCTGTACATTTTTCCTATTATTTTTACTGTTATCTATTATTAATTTTTAATGTGACGCTATCAATAAAAGGTTTTGAATTGATTTCATACAATTAAAGCTTATATGTCGAGCTTAGAATACAGAATTAAAAAATCCTGTTTTCATCTATAACCATCGTTTTACGGAAACAGAATTTGATTTACTTCGCTTTTACATAATACAACGAAGACGCGAGTACAATAAGCGATATATATACTAAGCTAAATGACTGTCCAATACTATATTGTTATGATTGTAAGAAGGAAACCAAATAGTGTATAGCCAGGTGCATGGGCAAAATAGTTGGACGTTAGGTCACGCTCGATAGGACAACAATTCTATCACAAACAATTCCCGAAACAAAGATTAGATCACGATGTATCGTGCTATAACTTTTAGAATTCAATCAACACGATTCTCAGTATTGAAATCATCAAAATTTTAATTTCAATTAATTATATAATGGGTAGATTATGGAATCTTAGTTTATTGGTTAAAGATCATTGGAAAAAAACAAAAATCTTTGTGATGAATGTGCTATAAATATATAAATAAATATAAATAATATAAAATAATACTGTAGTATTAAAACCTCTACACCATTAAATTTATAAATAAAACAAGGAATAAACAGTATTTGTTACACTACTTTGTAGTCTTTGCACACAATAAAAATATCACCTCATCAGAAGAATAAAGTTACATGTCTTATGTTATATGTATATAACATGTAACTTTATTCTTTAGATTAGCCATTTATTTTTTTGCTATATCCCGATAAATTATATATAGTGATGTAGCAAAATATTTTTTCATAACTTTTGTATTACGGACCTCTGCAAAGTAACACCTAATTCTATAAATTATTGATATAGTAAGTTGACATTATGTCCTAAGGTGAAGAGTATGAATAAATATGTGATTAATAATATTTATTCATATCGAAAATAGCCTTCTTATATTATCTGACATAGTAACATAAACATATAAATTACAAGGGGACATTTTTTTATATACTTTTTCATAAGTGTCTGTCCATCACAGCTCTAGCTTCAATACATAATCTCTATGAGTCATTTTTATTTGTTTATAGGTCTCCTCATTTCTGATTTGATCTTGCAGATTATTTGGGATTTTTGTTTGTGTGCATAATTGAGAAGAGAAATAAAAATCCCAAAAAAACAACATCTTGAGGTTGACCTTAACAGAAAAAAAGAATCTTATCATCAGCTCTATAAGCGTTTAGATGCAAGCACACCAGCAGTAAAGTAAACTATATGAGTGATCCTTTACAAGTAACTATGATGAGAGAAGTAAAAAGCTCTTTTCAATTAAGATACTTTGGCATAATAGTAATAGATATCAACCAATTTCTCCACTTTGGTTAGATTGGATAATAACAACTGTACTTAAAAGTTATCATAATTATAGAATGTGTATAAAATTTTATAAACGGTCAAGCCATTTCAGAGGAGTATGGTAACAAACACTGTAACACGAGAATTGTATGTATAAGATTGTTTTTCAATGATTGTAATAATATTTTTGTATTTTTTAATTGCCGAATATATTAAAATATGTAGTCATTTTTATTGTTTACAGTATATACATACACTTTGATAATATACTTTAAATTGCACAGCTAAAATATAAATCCTTACAATAGTGGCCCACCAATGAATTTGTATTTTCTGTTTACCAGACATCAGACCATTTAAAAGGTTGAGCACCCTTGGTTTAAAACAATCAATTTTTATTGGAAAGCACTACAGAAAACTAAAACTATGTTAAGAGTTGATTGTTTTGTACTACAATACATTTTTGCAATCATATCACTTAACAAGTAAATCTTATTTCACAATAAATTGGCCTACCAGCCAATTAAAATATAAGTCATACACACATTTATCTGTACACACCTTAGCTACTTATTAAGCTGAAATAAGAGGTTTTAATGAAATAAGACTTTTCTTATAAGAAAATATAAAAAACTATAATTAGGCATGGATCATGTTACACATCTTAAATACCTTTTAATTTTTTAATTATATACTATTACCCTAATATTATATTACTTAATTTTATTTCCTAAAGATCACAATATATAAAAAAATTGATCTTTAGGAAAAAATTGGTAAAATAAAAAACTGCTCACCTGCCAGGGTAAACCTGTCCATATAGTTGATGAGATTGATAAAACACAGAATACCGACGGTCATGTATTCTCTGAAGGTTACGTCGCTAAGATTTTCTCGTCTACGAGACTGCTTCTCGTGTAATAATGCTGTCGCTGAATCATTGTCCCCGTTTATTACCAACTGCTGATTCGATGTGTTTGGAGTAATGCTACTCTGGTCCATTATGCCCACCCCAAAGAAATGTTCAATGATACAACCGCACCACTTGACCGTATCGAACTTGAAGATAGTAACGCGAACCACACCACAAGGAATAATTAAACAAGTCCAGAAGATTCGTTTAAACTGTATATTGAGAGTTAATTTTACTGTAGGTTAAATACACATGAGAATAATTTTACTCGTGGATAAAAATGAATATTAAAACAATACACGGCCAATACTATACCCGCCACAATGACAACTGATGACAACTATTTTGTGAGTTCGAGTTCGTTTGACAGAATGTCAGCCGGATTTATAATAAATTGACGTTTAAATGACGTCTTTAGTCACAGTGACAATATTCTATGGTAGCGACTATTACTTTCTATATTTACAGTTTAACTAGCATTTATATAAACCATATTTTTCTAATACATCTTAATTTTTTTCTATTTCCCAAAAAAAAAGTTCGATTTGACTCGATTGTGATTATTTTGAAAAGTGAAAGTTGTCTATGATGTTTACCAATGGCGATTAGACATGAACATGGAATAGAAAAATCGATTAATAAATAATCGTTTTTCTCCCCTTTTAAAATAAATCGATTTTTAAAAAATCGATTGTTTCGTATCAAAATAAATATTTTCTTTCTGACCATTTGAAATTTACCTTTTTTAATATTAATAATTAATTACAATAAAGGCTAATTAAAGTGGACTACCAAGAAATAATAACAGATGCGCTGTTTGTGAAATTCTATTTAAATGTGTAGTTTGGCTACATTGGTTTCATCCAACAATGCATATCTTATCTTAAAAAACAAGTAAACGAGTAAAAAAGGAAAATAGTTATACTCTTTTTCTTTTTTACTAACCGCTTTTTTAAAATCGATATTGTATAAAAAATAATCGATTAAAAATCGATTATTTCATCCCTAGCGGCAATTTCCATTTTCCATAATAATTCTAAGCCGTTTTAATTAGAAAAAATAATATCTCTTTAGGAAAAAATTGGAATAATTTAATTAACATACCAAACTGCCTCATATATTAACACTTCTACTTATGTAGTATATACCTCTCGTTAAAAATCTGTGAGGATTTTTAAAATTGAATTTATAAATTTACGTTTTGCTATTACTTCTAAAATTAAAATAAATTTCGTACATAATGTCATCGTTTATGTATTTAATAATTTATCTGAGTTTTAGTGGAACATTATGTAAAAAATACACTGATGAAGAAAGGCCAACGTGGGCTAAGAAAGATATTCGCGATTTTAGTGATGCCGACATGGAACGGTATATTTAAATCTTTTATATACTTAATTTTGTGAAATCCGAATTTGTAATAATCTGAACCAATTGACAAAGAAGTCAATATCATCATCCTCATCTTCCTGCCCTTATCCCACTCTAAGTGGGGTCGGCACAACATGTTATAAACATGCTGTCACATGATTTGGCTGCGTTTTTACGACAAGCCGCCTGCCTGACGTCAACTTACCTTAGTCGTATTTTACGACACCGGTAAGACAGAGGATGGTCTATTCTACTAAACCGGATACCACATGGTGGGTCAACATACCTTAGTTGCCTTTTACGAAACCTCGGTAAGAAATGAGGTTGTTCTATTCTACTCAGCCGGATACCACACGGCGGGTCGACTTACCTTAATCGCCTTTCACGACACCTCGGTAAGAAATGAGGGTGGTACTATTCTATTCAGCCGGATACCACACGGTGTAAAAGAGGTCAATATATATTTTAAAAAAAAACATTATTCTGTAGGCTATATGATCAATGGGAAGAAGATGACGAACCTCTACCTGAAGATGAACAGCCAGAATATATGCGGAAGCGACCCTCAATTGATTTGAAAAACCTTGATATGTCTAATCCTGAAGCAGTTTTACAGGCAACAAAAAAAGGCCAAACATTGATGATGTTTGTAAGTGTTGCAAATAATCCTTCAAGAGCACGATCGGAAGAACTAACAAAGATTTGGCAAACCAGTCTTTGGAGTAACCATATACAAGCTGAAAGGTTCATTTTTGTTGATCTAAGTATATTTTACATTTTTGTGCTCTAATTTCATTTTTGCATATATTACTCCGCATAGATATTGGATAAACATAATGCATGTTGTATTTTGCCATCAATGCATTGTAAGGAAATTTTCCAGCTTGTCAATTAATAAGGCTTAGGGCCTACAGATGTTTGGCTTGCATCTTTTCTTGCCAATCTACTTCTACTTATCGTTACCTGCATGGCCTTGGTGTCTAGGAATTCATGCTATTGCATAAGTTTTACATAGATAGCTTCATCCATTTCAGCCATTATATTTAATGTGATTATTCCTTTATTATAGCCTAAGTATTTTGCAAAATAATTCCTTTAAATGTACCCTCCAATCTTTGATATGTTGTGATATCTTCATTCAAGGGTAATATACTACCATTTGCCTCTGACTTGTTATGAAGGTTTGTTCATCGTCAATGTTCATTATTCCAATTTTCTTACATATATAGAATTTGGGAATAACTTGTGCATGCTTATTGATTCTATCATTACCAAAGATATGCAGACTAATGCAAAATCTACCATTATATATGTTTATAGTGCATCATGAGCATCACATTAGGCAATGAAAATAAATGAGGAGGCTGTATATTTTAAAAAGGATGCAACCACTTAACATGTATTTGTTACAGATATCTCGTAGATGATGATAGAGCTATATTCATGTTCCAAGATGGTTCACAAGCTTGGAGTGCAAAAGAATTTCTTCTAGAACAAGATGAACTAAAAGAAGTTCAGTTAGAGAGTCAGGTATATAAAGGGAAGAATCCTGATGTGAGAAATAAATCTCTTAGAGATGAACTATAAAGATCTGAATTGCTCTGGACTGTCTTTTATTATATATTTTTTGTCATAGGTTATGTGAAGTACTGTATCAGTGATTTTATAGAATTCCTTTCAATTATATATAGATTTATGTGAGCAACTTTTTTGTGTAAGATTATATTGCAAAATCAAAACAAACATCTTAATGATACTTTAATCTGAAAGGTACAAAAATAAATTTATCTCATAATTTTGTTTAATTTCTCATACATCAAATTTAAAAAGCATCTGTAGCGCGGTAATGTTCTTCATCAATCGTAGAATATATGTGCCCCTCTCCACACATCCATTCAAGAATGTTTCTGTAAACAAAGTTTTAAGTTTATTTTCCTAATGAATTAATAGGTGAAAATGACTTTTGAACATGTCCATTTATGACTACTCATAAAATGGCTAAACTGCATTTAATTACTTTTTTTGAATACTTCTCTTTGTTATTTAACTGGAATATACAATAAATTATGTATTCGTACATGTTTCAATATCTAACAATACTGCATTAGACATACCCGCCATGTGGTATCCAGCTGAATAGAATAGTACCACCCTCTTTTCTTACCGAGGTGTCGTAAAAGGCGACTAAGGTAAGTTGACCCGCCGTGTGGTATCTGGTTAAGTAGAATAGACCACTCTCTTTCTTATCGAGGTGTCGTGAAATACGACTAAGATAAGTTGACATCAGGCAAGTGACAACATGTTTATAACATGTTGTGCCAACCCCACTTAGAGTGGGATAAGGGCAGGAAGATGAAGATGACATTAGACATACATATGTCAACAATTTGTGATATAAAATTCTGCTGTCAATAAATAGAGCAATTGATACAATATAAATAAAAATAGCTCAAACATTTGTTCACAAGCTTATTTGAAAAAAGAAAGTTTTGAATTTTGGGTTCAAGCCCAGTTTAAAATTTTAAATGTATAATAATTAAAACTAAAACTTACTCAAACTCAACATGAGGCATTTTATCTTTTAAAGAAGCATACATGTCATGTTTACTTATGCCCTGTTCCAGAGTAGATGCACGTATAAGATTATACACCATCATTTGTCTTGGAGTCAATCCATTTACAGAGGCATTGTCATTCATGCCCATCAATGAATTGGCTGGCATTCCACTGTTGAATGTTGCATTCACTTCAGTTTTATCCTGATACAAACAAATGTTAAACCGAAAATAATAAAATAAAAAATTCTCTTATTTAAATCTATTATAAGAGTACAAACTGCTGCATTTGTAATAATAATAGAGCTGAACTAAAGTTTACATATGTGAAAAACTGCTAATATGTAAGTCAATCATTCTATTAAAAAAATATATAAAACTGAAAGGTTGGTCTATTAAATAACTATCATAAATAGTAGTGGCCTCTAATTACAGTAGGGCACAGGCCATCTCTCTCCTTATTTTTTTGAGCTAAGATCCACTATGTTGCTCCAATGAGAATAGGCAGGTAACACAAATCTTCAGAATACCAGAGACATGTAGGTTTCTTTCCTATGTATTCATAAGATTTTACAGAACAACTCAATGGTGCTTGCATGGTTTTAAACCCATGGCCTACTCAGAAGAGTCACAGAGTCTCAACATTTGGCAATCAACTGCAAGTGAAAAACTATAGCACCTACACATGTCATATCACTTCCAGTTCAATGATAATGAAAAGTAGAATTTATTCCCCTAAACTTAAATGTACACTTACCTTTTTAGACTCTGCTTCCATTTTAAGTTTGTTATTAATACATTGCAGATAGTGGAAAGTTATAGCATTTGCATCAGTTATTGGTGTAATCTTGAAAGCCATAAGCAACTTTTTGCCTTTATTAGTCTTTATATTTCCATAGACCTGAATATAATCATTTACTTCCACTTTTGGAGCAGTTTTATCCTGAAAATTATAAATAATGTAATGAAAATAAACTATCTTGCAACCTTAACAATAAATCCACACCACAAGAGTGTTTAATACATTTTTCTTGTGCATTTTAGTTTAATCCCCCAATCTCCTACTTCACTACTCTTTAAAAGATGCATTAATAAGAAGATGATACAAAATTTAAAATGTCATACTAATATTTCCCTATGTAATCTATACTAATATTATAAAGAGGAAAAATGTGTATGTTTGTTTGTAATGTTTTCACGCAAACACTATTGGACCGATTTCAAAAATTCTTTCACTATTAGTAAGCTGCATCTTCACTGAGCTACATAGTCTATATTACATTTTAAAAATGGGGATCCGTTATGGAAATATAATAAGGTGTAAAAAAAAAGAAAAATTACATGGGTGAAACCATGGGATATTGCTAGTAGTTCAGGCAATAGAGTTATTTTGTACCTTATTTTTTGCTGTTTTTGATTATTACTCAAAAAAATAATTTTTATTATGTTGTGACTAGCTCTAATAGTTGATACAAGACTCAACAAATAATAATAATTACATATTTACTTGTATTATATGTATCAAAGCTCACATATTTAGCAACTATATGAACATTGTATAGTAAAGATCAGTGCCAGCAGAGCAGAGGAAATAGCATAAAAAACTAATTGTTGTTGAGATCCTAAGGTTAAAAGGTAAGGCACTATAAAAAGGTTAAAAAAAAATTAATAAAGAGACCAAGATAATCAGGCTTAGAAAGTACCTATGTATCTACTAATTAACATCAGTTGGAAAAGAAATATAAATTCTCTATGTAACAATAATGTTAATATGTGATTGAAAATCAAATATATGACATCATTAATATTTATCACAAGTGCTATACTCAACACAAACAAGTTATACCTATACTTACTAGTTATCTATTATATGTACTTATACTACTAGTGTATGGTAGATATTTTTTAAATGATTTTAGGTAATTGGTTAGTCAGACTGAACAGCATATATATATAAAATTACATAATATATATTAATAATAAAATAAATGGATATATAAAATGAAAGAGTTTTGTCGAAAACTTACTTTGCCGTGTGGTATCCGGCTGAGTAGAATAGATCTCCCTCATTTCTTACAGAGGTGTCGTAAAAGGCCACTAAGGTAAATCGACCCGCTGTGTGGTATCTGGCTGAGTTTAATAGACCAACCTTATTTCTTACCGAGGTGTCGTAAAAAACGATTAAGGTAAGTTGACGTCAGGCAGGCGGCCGGTCGTAAAATATGTAGCCAAATCATATGACAACATTCTGTGCCGACCCCACTTAGAGTGGGATAAGGAGGATGATGATGTTGAAAACTTACATCTTCATCCATAGCTTCCATATCTAACCATAGTACCGCTTGCATCCTTCCAGTAATATCTTGAATTGTGTATGTTATCTTTGTACTTTGTACATTTATATTTCTAACTCTGGCTACAATAGACACAATTTGGATTTCAGTGCCCCAGATCTTTACTCCATCATCTCCACAGTGTAGGGCTTGTTTTATTACAATTGGAGCTGTTCTAGATGCTCTTCTTCCCTGCAATGTTAAATATTATTTCACCTAGATACTACTTTTTGACTTGTTGATGTGTGGTATCCGGCTGAATAGAATAGTAACACCCTCATTTCTTACTGAGGTGTCGTAAAAGGCGACTAAGGTAAGTCGACCCGCCGAATAGTATCTGGTTGAGTAGAATTGACCAACCTTAATTCTTACAGAGGTGTCGTAAAAGGCGACTGAGGTAAGTTGACCCACCGTATGGTATCCGGTTTAGTAAAATAGACCACTCTCTTTCTTACTGAGGTGTCTTAAAATAAAAACGCAGCCAAATCATGTGACAGCATGTGGGTGATAGAGTGGGTGGGATAAGGGTATGATGGATGATGATTACTTTTTGACTTGTTGATTTTTAATTTTTGACTTTGTATCTCAATATTATAATAGACTCACATATATTCACAACTTTATTATGGGACGAAATTAGTTTTGCCTTGCTCAAGTTGTCGCTGATAATTAACAATTGTTTGTAAGGTCATCTTAATGAAACTCACCGTTTTTTGTGGTTGATTTGGTGTACCGACAATACCAAATTGGTTCTCTGTGTTGAAATACCCACCCCCAGCTACAGATTGATCTAAAATAAGGTATTTTATAAAAATTAAATAACAATTATTTGACTCCAGTTCATTTTGTGAATACTTCAACTATGACTTACCGTTCCACATTTTAGTACCTCTTATTATTTAAGACCGGCTTCTTTTTATTCTTCAACTTATCGTAAATATAGCTAGGTAATCTGATATATTTCAAACAGTATACATTCACTGGTAAATTATAAAAAAAATCAAATTACTAAGTTTCAGAATACCTTGTTAACAAATGAAGTCATCATTTAAATTTAAAATTTAAATATAAGGTATGTTATAGTCTTGTTAAGATCTCTAATTAAAATCATAGAATTAAATATCAATGACGGCGGGAAAGCTAATGACAAAGACAAATAATAAAACGTAAAATTTGATAAAGACAAATAACAAATAAATATTAAAAGATGTATTTTGTTATCATTTCACTCAATAACTCCAAAAAGAAAAAAAGATCAAAATAAACTATAATTTGCTGATGAAGTTAAAAATTTTCACAGTAAGCAACTTCAAGATATATTTTTAAAATTTAAACTTACCTGTAAATCGAAGCTATTTTAATAAAATATATTCTACGTGATTATAACGATAAGTGATAAGTTTACTAATCACACGGGTCAACGGTGCTCTTAGTTTTATTATAAACAATAACCATTTAGTAGTTTTTGTTAGCGATGCAGTTAATATTGATATAAATATACCATACTTTATTATATCGGAACCGAATCTAGTGTCTAAGTATTAGATAAACATGAGGCTATTGTTTACAATAATTTTAGCATTATTGTCATAAAAAGTCTCAAGATATGTATTCATCTTCTGGACCTCTCTAATGGACACTTTTTTTTGAGTAAACTAGCAGCAATTAAACAGCAATTTTTTTACTACTTTTTATTTACACTTCATATTTTCTATCTATTTATTACATACAAATAAATATAAAACACGGGTAAGGCAGTACTTTAATGCGACTAAACCATAGTCAACGGATGCTTGGATACCTTATTTTTTTAAGTGGCAATCGCTGGCAAAACTAGTAACCGTTCGTCCCTTGTCGTTTGATTTCACATACATTTACAATTTTATTTAAAGATACCAGGCCGTTAATAAACTAATTAAAAAACAACATACATTTAAGTAGCGTATTGAGCCAAAAATGTACACAATGCATTAAAATCGTTTGTCTTGTTGACCACCTCTTGACAAATCCATATATAAAATAGTTGTCTGATACATGTCTTTTATGTTACATAATTTTCTTTGTTTCTGTACAATAAATAATGTAAGCCACAATAGATATCTAATATATGTCAAGGAAAATATGCTGAAACAGGAGTAGCACGGTATGTTGATGGTCTTGAGGACTTTTTTTCTCTGTAATTAACTTTCGGCAATTCCACCACTTTATTTTCTTTACCCTTGTTTTGAGTGTTCACTGTTGAATACTTCGGTGCATCTACAATAAATATAAAAACCAATAAATCATTAACAAATATAATTAATTAGGAAATAAATTATTCCACGCACTGGCAACATTACAGACTGGTGGGGCATAATCATAGAATTATTATACTAGAGTAGGAAATATTTTTTTTTTTGTGTGTGATTAGACAAAGATAAGTATACGATTTAAATCTTCCCTCTCATTATTTATTATGACACTTACTGGCCTGACTATGGCTCCCCACTCTTATTAACAAAAATTAAGTATTTAGTACCTTTTCTCTGTAACCTGTTATCCTCTGGTGCTGGTTTTAAGTACTTCGGGTCGAGTCCCTTTTTCATAGTAGCTGAAGGTTGCGGACTTTCTTCTATATTGGACCTATAGATAAAATAGGAAAAAATATATTCATCGCCTATAACTTTATTTGTTTGTTAGAACAGCCCTTGGTCATAGTAAAATTAATTTTAATATTAACATTAAATAGCCTGCTTTTAACCAGTTTTGGCTTTTTACTCAAACCATGGTTAACATCATGCAAAGGTTTTTACGGTATATAAATAAATAATTTATAGAATTAGGCGTTACTTTGCGGAGGTCCATAATACAAAAATAATGAGAATATTATTTTGCTATAATCCGCGATAAATTGCGCGATTTATCGCGGATTATAGCAAAATAATATTCTCATTACTTTTGTATATAATTAAGGTAGGCCTTAAAGCTTAGTTTTCGAAGTGCCGAAATTAACGCAATACGTAACAATGACAGACCTTTTCTGAGTAGGCAGAACACTTCCTAAATGTTTGTATCAATACGCTAACTTAAGCCATATATGTAAGGCATTTAATAAGAAATATATAACAACGTGCTATAATCACTGAGTGATTGCAGTCTTTCTAACAAAAACCATAGCGTAATGATGATCAATGTTACAAGGATATAATAAATACTTCTTTAAAGGTAAAAATATCGATCATAACTTGGACTTAGTAAAGTACTGAGATATATTAAAAGGGCTTAGAAATTATAAATGAAAACTTTCATAAATTGGGCTTTTTAATAGTGCCTATAACTCTTACTCTTGAAATCTGAAACAATACCTTTGCGAAATAAATTTTTATTACTCTGTAATCCAACTAACCCTGAAACCGATGGAACATCATAATATAGTCAGTAATGTTCTATGTTACTCACAGTTTAGATGTGGCATAAAAGTTTATAGTATCATCTGTATCTTCTAATTCGTTTTGAACGTTTTTTTCTAGGAAATATGGCGTCGAACTGATTGCCGATTGGATTCCCGCTTTATATCTATTTGAACCGTGATCTGCAACCGTCCCATTATCTTCCACTTTTTTATGAAGCCATTGGATGACTACAAGGGGAACAATATTGTTGTTATTTGACAAATACGAAATATAATATCACCACATGATAAAAATCAAAGTTTCCCACTTGTTTATGTTGTGATAAATCACTTATTACTTTGGTAGTATCAAAGACTCAATGCACGCAATATAAAACATCTGTGCGCTAAAGAAAGACGTGCAGTGCGTCACGATCGGTTCATCATCCCCATGTCCTTATCCAACTCTAAGTGGGGTCGGCACAACATGTTACAAACATGTTGTCATATGATTTGGCTACGTATTTTACGACCGGCCGCCTGCCTGACGTCAACTTACCATAGTCGTATTTTACGAAACCTCGGTAAGAAAGAGGGTTGTCGGTGCGTCACGATCGATTTTTAAGGCGAATTACACCATTCAAACTAAACGCGTTAAGTTCAAGATAAACTCAGTTTACGCGTTGAAATAATTTCACGGCAACAGTGGATTTCACAGTTACTCGTTGAACGGAGTTAAAACTAAATGCGATTTACATTCTCAACACCTTTTTTCGACGTTTAACGGTATAAATCGCATTTAGAGAGTATTTAAATGAAATCGCAATTAATTTTAATTAATAATTAAATTTTATTCTTCTCCGCCGTGTGGTATCCAGCTGAGTAGAATAGAGCAACCCCATTTCTTACCGAGGTGTCGTAAAAGGCGACTAAGGTAAGTTGACCCACCGTGTGGTATCCGGTTTAGTAGAATAGACCACCCTTTTTCTTACCGAGGTGTCGTAAAATACGACAGAGGTAAGTTGACGTCAGGCAGGCGGTCATAAAAACGCAGCCAAATCATGTGACAGCATGTTTAAAACATGTTGTGCCGACCCCACTTAGAGTGAGATAAGGGCCGGAAGATGATGAGATGATGATGTTTAAATTTTATTCTTCTATTAAATATTGTTAAGGAACGACACGTGCATTGACACTGGCTTTGAACGAATAAAATCATGACGATATTGTTAGTATTTCTAAAGGAATAAGCAAAAGGCGCGCATTTCGACTACAAAAGTAATAATAAAATTATTTTGCTATAATCCGAATGAATTTCATCGCGGATTATAGCAAAATAATTTTATTATTACTTTTGTATTATGGATCTCCGCAAAGTAACACCTAATTCTATAAATCATTTCGACTACCTTGATGAGAAAGTATTAGTAACAAGATTTCGACGAAACCTATAGTTCTATCAGTATTAGAATCAATTGAAGATAACATGACCTACTACAACAATTCACTTACCCATATTGTTGTTCTTGATTGTTTCATCTCGATCTTTAAGTGCTTGCTCGTTGACTTCGTACTTCTCTTTAAGAGATTCAAGCTCACTTTTAAGTTTATCCATACAATCTTTCGTTAGGTCTATTTCTGATTTCAAATCCTGTATTTCCTTCGTGTTGCGTTCTATGACTTTCTCTTGCTCTAGCGCTATGGCAGTCCTGCACAAAATCTTAAAGGATTTTTGTATTATTTACTTTTATTTACATACAGTGGTCTAAAAAATTGATGGAAGGAAAAAAACACGTATATCATATTAAAGATTTCGAACATGACCAATATTTGTAACTCATAAAAAAGCTAAGTTATTTAACCGTGTGGTGCCGGCTGAGTAGAATAAACCACTATAATTTTTTACCGAGATGTCGTAAAAGGCAACTAAGGTGAGTTGACCCGCCGTGTGGTATCCTGCTGAGTAGAATAGACCACCTCCATTTTCTTACCGAGGTGTCGTAAAAGGTGACTAAGGTAAGTTGACTCGCCGCGTGTTATTCGGCAGAGTAGAATAGACCAGCCTCTTTTTTACCGAGGTATCGCAAAAGGCGACTAAAGTAAGTTAACGTCAGGCAGGCGGCCGGTTGTAAAATATATAGTGTCAACTAATCATGTGACAACATGTTTATAACATGTTGTGCCGAGCCCACTTAGAGTGGGATAAGGTCAAGAGAATGATGAAAAAAGCTAAGTTATTAATTCTAAAGCGACCCTGGGTAATTAAAGTAAATCTTAAGGAGATCTGACCAGAATCATCAAAATTTGTAGTTGATAGGTCTATATTAGTTATTACCTATTAATGCAATTTTTATATTAAACAATAAAATAATTACTTTTTCTTTCATTTCAATGAGCTCATTATTTTGTTTGGATATGATTTGGTTTGCTTTCAACAGTTGTTCAGTTGTAGATTGAGCAGCTTCAGTATTTTTGTTTGCCAGCGATTCACTTAAAGTTAATCGTCGCTCTAGGTTACCCTAAAAACCAAACCAATAAGGGCTTATCTATAAGTATTTACTTGTAAAACTATTTCCAAACAATTCTTTTAGACATGCATAGTTTCAATACCCGTTCCGTCTTCGCAAGGGGTACAAAATATATAGCCCATATCATTCAGTGAACTCAGTCACTCAATGCCCTCCTCGCGGCATTTTAAATCTGTAATATCTTTGTAAATGTTCATTTAGATTATATAATTTGTGCTGATAATAGATAACTTTTCTAGTGACCGAGACCGAGCTAGGCTTCTAGCTTTATCGAAAAAGAATCTGGTTATAGGCTACATGCTCTCCCTTCTGAAAATGTCGGTACACTACTAGATAACGAAAGTTTCAAAGTAGCTTTAGGTCTCAGATTGGGAACCACATTGTACCTTAAGCACCGATATCCACGTGGAAAAGAGGTAGACACTTTTATTGGCTTTCATGCCGTAGGAGCTCTGGTAGGCTTTTCCGTCATAATTCTCTTAATGATACCATCAAAAGAGCTCTTGCCACTATCGACATTCCTGCTCTTCTCGAGCCTTCGGAGATATTTCGGGATGATGGCAAGAGACCAGACGGCTTGACGCTTATATTTCAGGTTATATTTCAAAATCATAATTACACTGTGATACAAACCTTTTCAATCTTCAACGACTGTACGCTCTCAGTAAATTCCTTTATCGTATCTGAATTGTCTTTCACTACCTAAAGAAGCAAATAAAACTTTATTAAATTTGCATTTAAAATTACTCAATATTAATTTACTATAGCTAGATTTGGAACATCAAATTCAAACAAGCCTGACTTACAAACAGACATTTTAATAAAACATTTTTCATAGTTTATGTATACAAACCGGCTATCACATCTATCGGGTAAGCCCGACTAGTTTCGGGCCCATCCGTCGCCCTTTATTCATGAACTCTTTATATAGCGACATCCTGGCGGAAACTAGTCGGACTAGCCCGATATAATAAAACGTGAGTATATATAACTGGTTTCTATATATATATTATGAATACTACTCATCATCATCTTCCTGCCAAAATCCCGCTCTAAGTGGGGTCGGCACAACATGTTATAAACATGCTGTTACATGATTTGGCTGCTTTTTACGACCGGCCACCTGCCTGACGTCAACTTACCTCAGACGTATTTTACGACATCTCGGTAAGAAATGAGGGTGGTACTATTCTATTCAGCCGGATACCGCACGGCGTATTATGAATAATACTCATAATAGTTTAAATTCCAATTCCTGGATCGTTAGGAGATCGTCAGGATCAAAAACCTTTGCGATTTTGTCGTGAAGTCTATCTCCTGACGATGCTTCGGTTACGGGGCGAAACAATTATTGATATTGTGGTGGCGAATGTGCAAAATTATATTCTCATCACTTTTGTTTTTTTTTTTAATTTTTAAGAAAAGTTGTGACACAAAATTAGATTTACTTAAATTAGATTTACTTAAATTAGATTTACTTAAATTAGATTTCTTACTTAAATTCGGTTATACCTTTTCTAAATATGTACACTTCGAGTTTAACTGATTAATATGTTTTTCTTTCTCAACTACATCCTTTTCCAATGTTGCATTTTTAGCTTTTAAAGTGGCTACTTCAATATGTGACTTTTGCACTTCATTTTCTAGTAAGTTTGACCTTTGCGTTTTATCACTAAAAAAATATACAAAAAGCAACTTCTTGTAAACAAAGGTGAGTTACAAAATATTACTACACCTATGTCAAATTAGAATCAATGCTTTTAAAAGATTATGCCATTTAAAACAATTCGATATAAAACAAAGCAGGACTAAGACAGAGGACAAAATTGATAATGTATAAACATTATATCATTTATTATAACAGTACTTGATGGGTTACAGCTGTGATAGCCCAGCGGTGAGACCGTGCGACTCTCTAGAGACGATCATGGGTTCAAACCCGGGCAGGCACCAATTAGGTTTTCTATTAAAACTTCTGTGTCTAATTGATAATTGCAATTTATCAACCGCTTTTCGGCGAAGGAAAAGATCGTGAGTTAACATGCATATCTCTAGAGACTTCTGGGGAAATGTGAATAGGTCTTAGCTCCAACCCTTCTCTCTAAAAACGAAAAGAGGAGGCCTATGTCCAGCAGCGGGATAGAAACAGGCCGTTACTTTACTAAGTGTTAGAACTTACTTTATTTGGTATTCTAACTGCATAATATTCTCCTGTAATTGCTTCATATTACGCACTAATTCTTCAATTTCCCTCTCTTTTTTGCCTAAACTATCTTGAGATATTGCTAAAAGGTTTTTTGCATTTATATCTGCGTCTCTTTGCAGTTGTAATTTTTCCTGTAACCACATTTAACACATTTTATGCGGGCCGCATTTACAATTTATAGTTCGTCATTAACTCACTAAATCGCGGTGTGAATAAACTCAATATATCAGCAGGAAGATAAGAGGGGTTTAGTCAAAAATAGACAACGCCTGACCCCACATTTGCTTAGAGCTTATTTACAAGTTCCCTGCGCCGTGCGGCGAGTAAACTACTCTTCCGCGTTTTACTATTAAGAAAGGTATGACGAGTTTACTAGTTTCGCACACACAATATGTTAATAAACAATTTTATTCATTGCCGTGTGGTATCCGGCTGAATAGAATAGTACCACCCTTATTTCTTACCGAGGTGCCGTAAAAGGCGACTAAGGTATGTCGACCCGCCGTGTGGTATGCGGCTGAGTAGAATAGACCAACCTCATTTCTTTAACCAGTAACCGGTTTAGTAAAATAGACCACCCTCTTTCTTACCGAGGTGTCGTAAAATACAACTAAAGTAAGTTGACGTCAGGCAGGTCGTAAAACGCAGCCAAATCATGTGTCAGCATGTTTATAACATGTTGTACCAACCCCACTTAGAGTGGGATAAGGACTGGAGGATGATAAATTGGCTTAGCGTTTTGACATGGAAATGCTGCTAGCATTCTTAGGACCATATCAAGTTAACTAGCATGTAAATAACTTAGATAATTTTGTTGTAAACAAAAAAAATATCAAATTATAATTTCTCTAAATATTTCAGTAAATATTCAAGTTTAGTTATAGCTTTTTCTACATATATTTTAGTACCTGTGCTAGACGATCTTTCTCAAATTTTAGAGATTCTTGAAACTCTTTCTCATGTCTCAATTTATCTTGTTCCATTTTTGATACTGTAAGTATCAAGTCATTAATTTTCGCTTCCATCTTCAAACATTTATCATTCCAGACTAGTTCATTACTTGCCATGGTGCTTTTCAATGATGCTAACACCTTCTATTAAAAAAAAAATGGTTTGAGGTTCCAAGTGTTAGCTCAACTTTACTTAGAAGAATAAGTTTCTCATCATTTTTATAAATAAATTATGAAATTGAAAAAAAAAAAGGTAAGTTATATAACTTGTGCATAAATTTCTTTTACTAGAAATTTTCTAATATCAATATGGATTTGAATAGTTCTAATATAACAATGAACAATGTAAGTCAGTGATTCTCAACCACTGTGCCGCGGCACTTTTGTGTGCCGCCAAATTTTGCAAATATATAATAATGTTATTATTAAATTATATCATTGATAAAGAAAAATATTTTTATTATTAATTTGTAAAAAATCCCTTAATAAACGTTTAGTTATTATTGTAGTATATATTAATTTATTTAAAATTTTTGTCATTAACTATTTATGCAGTGTGTTGTAGTAAGTAAATAATTATTATCTTTTTCTTTGTGTGCCGCCAAATTTTGAAATCGTAAAATATGTGTCGCAACAAAAAAAAGGTTGGGAGTCACTGATGTATTACAAGAAATGTTAACATATTAATGTAGCAAGAGCAAATTATAAAACTATATTTGATTCTTAATTAGTAGCAAGTATAATATTTTACTTTTAATTCATTTATAGTCTCAGCCATATGCTGTCTCAAATCACTATCGCAAGCTGGGTTTGTCTTCAGGCACAAGTGGACAAGGCGTCTAAATTCATTATGTTCCACTACTTCAAAGTTATACTGAATTGGGTTAAGTTGATGTAAAATCAAAAACCTGAAACAATGACCATAACATATACCCAATATCTGATACTT
Organism: Morpho helenor; assembly: GCA_029227775.1. Lineage (NCBI taxonomy): Eukaryota > Metazoa > Arthropoda > Insecta > Lepidoptera > Nymphalidae > Morpho > Morpho helenor. The sequence continues at coordinate 7,605,224 of JARGCU010000044.1, forward strand.
GAAGAGGCCACTGGTACACTGTGTGGTATCCGGCTGAACAGAGTAGACCCTCATTTCTTATCAAGGTGTCGTAAAATGCGACTAAGGTAAGTGATCCAACGTGCGGAATCTGGCTGAGTAGAATAGACCACCCTCATTTCTTACCGAAGTGTCTTAAAAGGCGACTAAGGTAAGTTGACCCACCGCGTGTTATCCGGTTCAGTAGAATAGACCACCCTCTTTCTTACAGTGGTTTCGTAAAATACGACTTAGATAAGGTGATGTCAGGCAGGCGGCCGGTCGTTAAATATATAGCCATGGCATGTACTTGATATGCCAACCCCACTTAAAGTGGGATAAGGGCAGGAGGATAATGGAATATGGGCACTACCTAAAACAGTATCACAATCAATCATAATGAAAATATGAAAACAAAAGCATTTTAGTATCATTCTTGCATAATAATTGAACTGGTTAATCAAAACTAACTTATCAATTAAATTGTGTGATCTTATTACAAGCATCTTATCTGTCTTACATACATCTAATTTATTTATCTTATTTATTTATTATGTGTTTGTGTCATCGTTAAAATAAAGTGGAACTTAATTTGTCTTATTGCCCATTGTCATTAAATTAAAAACATTATCTGTGTATCCTACGCTGTATGCTGCTATATTCTGCTGAATAGAATAGTACTACCATCATTTCTTACTGAGGTGTCGTAAAAGGCGACTAATGTAAGTCGACCCGCCGTGTGGTATCTGGCTGAGTAGAATAGACCACCTTCATTTCTTACCGAGGTGTCGTAAAATACGATAAAGCTAAGTTGACGTCAGGCAGGCAAGTTTATAACATGTTGTGCCGACCCCACTTAGAGTGGTATCAGGGCAAGAGGATGATGATATATGTGTATCCTACCACACCTTTTAATTTTATTACTTACATATTGTTTGAAACACATTGTTGCAATAATCGTACAACTTGCAATGGAAAGTTATCGAAATCTATAAGAAGACCTTGCTGCTTTTTTAGATCTTCATAATCACAACGCGTTAAATTGATTCTGCATAAGAATGTTGGATCTTCATCGTCGGATAACGTGAGTCTCTATAAATTTCCGTATTTTACTAAGTTAATCTTTTTTTTCTCTTTATTTTATTTAGGGGCGTTTATACAATATGTATATGCCAGCCCCATTTTAAACCATACAATTATTTTTCCTTATAATTTACAGTAAACTAAACAAATCAAATTTAATAAAAAGATAATTTTAAAAAAAAGCATTTCAAATAAGACTTACGAGTTTGCATAGAAATATACTTTCTTTTGATGTAGGACGAGAAAGTGTCTCAATAAAAATACCTGTATCAAGTCTATTCAACCTCATAAGTCTTATAAAAATCTCCCTGCCATTCTGGAATTTCGCACATTCCGTTAATTTTAAATAAAGAGAATATTTTCAATATTATATAACAGATAGGAAACGATGGATAAAAAAAAACTTCAATTCAGTAAAATTATAGTTAAATTGAAGCCGAGAGAAAAACAAACTGTAAACAAACCAAAGTATCGTTTTCGAATAGTTTATCAACAGCGAACGTAATATCTTTTTTGGATTCTTCAAAACCTCTTTTAAACGTCATAAAGTATTTTCCCTTGTGATAAGTTTTGAAAGCCATCACAATTTAATGATCAAAATAATTGTATCAGTTTAATTTGATAAAAGTATAAAAAAAAACTGGTCAAAACAAAATACTTGCACAAAGACAAATAGAATAAAACAAATATCGCTAACCAATAACCTTTGGACGAGACACTCAAAAATTACAATTTAAAGATTTAAATGATAAGGTGCACAAGTTAATGATTTGTTTTAATAATTATGTGATCTGCTATAATTAACACTACATAATTTTTCAACAGACAAATCATTCCTCTTCTTTTTCCTTCAATTATACTTAAATAGTGATATCTTTTTGTCAATATAGGAATTGTTTAAATAATATTATATCACGGTATCAACTCCGTGATTTATTCTCTTCTTCATTCTTCTCGTCGTTTCCGCTATTCTACCCTGTACTACTACTGTATCAGTGTATTGTAATATTAATTTCTCTAGTTTTTGTTAGTCTGTGATAAGAAGACATGAATTACTGGCGTGTATAGTTTATAATCAGGGCGGTTTTACTACAGGCGCCAACACATGTTATCATCTCGCATCCCTCTTGCACATGTACGTATTTATGAATGAATCGTATGAAAATAGTCTCAGCTGCATCTCGCTCCACTCCTCCATACATATTTTTACGCACTCATTCTCATTTTGACTATCTATCATATAACAAGACAACAAGTTGATTTTATTAATGAATGGGCGGTGTATTAAATTTTTAAATTTCCCGTTGTAAAGTTCTAGTACTTTAATTTTTACTAAAATGTATAATTTTGTTTTAATTTAGTTAGCAAAATTCTTGAAACAAATATCACTAGAAGCAAATTAAATGTATCAAGTCTTATTTCACCAGTAGCTGTTGAGATATTTCTTAAAATGAGAAATATAACAACGAAGAAACGTGCAGTTATAAAACAATAAGAAGAGGATTTACTTAATCATTATATAAATGTAAGTGTTGAGTTTTAATGAATTTTGTGCATCTCAATAATAGTAAGAGCTTTCTTAAAATTTACATTCTCACATCTAAATATAATAACCTAACCTTGCATGGATAGCCTAAAACCTTTAACATGCAGTATAATTTTTATTTCCTATTTGACTTTGTTATCGTTATATAAAAATTATGATATGTACATTAATTTCGATTGATGAATTAGCTATATTCATTATTATATTAAGGATATGTCTTGCGATTTTATATAGCTTCTAGTGTCTTGTAGTGCAATAAATGATTAATAATGGAACATTAAAGTGAAAGTTTTTTAGAAGTTGTTCTAATTGATCATAAGTGTGTATCTATCTTAGTTATGAATAATTTGGACATAACTTAAATGGTCTACTTAATATTTTTTTTTATAAGTATTTTCAATTGAAGTTGTATACTTCATTGTATTATATTAGAACTTTAAAAATGATTGTCAAGTTTTTTATAATGAGACTCCGATGAAAAGGGAGTAAATAGCAAAAGAGAGCAAGTTTATTCTGTATAAAGCAATATAGGGTATATTGCTTTATATAACACTATTGTTGATTTTTAATTAAAAAGCAAAAGCAAAATTTAAATTTACGATTGATTAAACGATTGATTGATTAATTGCAGATTCAAGAATCCTCAGATCCAAGATTAAGAGTAATTTTTTATTTTAATATGATTGTCACATGATGTTATTTATAGTTATGATTTGAGATATCTTTACATTTACAGTGCTAATAAAAGATATAATAGTATGTGTAATGAATGAAAGAATAACAGCAATATTAAAAGACTGTTCTATAAAACTGAAATTAAATATTTATGTAATTTATAAATCACTTAAAATGTGCAACTGTTTATATCTAACAAATTAAATAACAAACAATATTTCTCCTTCATACTTATGTAATAATAAAAAGCAATTTTTCTAAAAGTGAACCCATTTACTCTTTCTTAACAAATCAATGCATAATGACACAGACAACATTTTTTTTATATTATAGAACAACTATTCATATAGATTCAAATACAACCTTGTTTATAAGAGGTTCTATTTGAAAAGTAACAATTTTTAATTTTTTTAATTTTTTAAAATTATTTTCAGAGATGGAATAGCACTAGACAAAGTGCAACTAAAGGAAGGTAACTAATACTCAAGTGAAGTCTGAATTTATGAAGCTAAGTTAGATTCCCGTAATTTCAGCCACAGATGTAAGCGTGCACTCAAACATCAGTAGCCAAAAGCGACTGGGAAAAGAATTAAGGTTTTACATGTATTGCAGGTGCCAAATACCGGCTCTTTGCCAACCGCAACACATTACCATTACAAAAAAAATGTAAAAATTAATGGATTGAATGAAATTAATGGATTAATTTTACAGGAGGGCAGTCCGACAGCTAGCCTCGTGACTCCACGAGCTACGCTGGTCTGGCCTCGCTGCTGCCAATGGAGACGTGTCGCCGCCCCTCACCCCAGGCCGGCCCGTCCGGCTATGCCGCAGCTGCTGTCGCTCCGCCGTCGCCTCGAGCGCTCGAACAGCGCCAGGCCGAACAGTAGCGTCAACCACCAGGACCTCTGTAATTTGAGAAAATGCATTTGAGGTAACTAATACTCAAGTGAAGTCTGAATTTATGAAGCTAAGTTAGATTCCCGTAATTTCAGCCACAGATGTAAGCGTGCACTCAAACATCAGTAGCCAAAAGCGACTGGGAAAAGAATTAAGGTTTTACATGTATTGCAGGTGCCAAATACCGGCTCTTTGCCAACCGCAACACATTACCATTACAAAATAAAAATGTAAAAATTAATGGATTGAATGAAATAAATGGATTAATTTTACAGGAGGGCAGTCCGACAGCTGGCCTCGTGACTCCACGAGCTACGCTGGTCTGGCCTCGCTGCTGCCAATGGAGACGTGCCGCCGCCCCTCACCCCAGGCCGGCCCGTCCGGCTATGCCGCAGCTGCTGTCGCTCCGCCGTCGCCTCGAGCGCTCGAACAGCGCCAGGCCGAACAGTAGCGTCAACCACCAGGACCTCTGTAATTTGAGAAAATGCATTTGAGGTAACTAATACTCAAGTGAAGTCTGAATTTATGAAGCTAAGTTAGATTCCCGTAATTTCAGCCACAGATGTAAGCGTGCACTCAAACATCAGTAGCCAAAAGCGACTGGGAAAAGAATTAAGGTTTTACATGTATTGCAGGTGCCAAATACCGGCTCTTTGCCAACCGCAACACATTACCATTACAAAAAAAATGTAAAAATTAATGGATTGAATGAAATTAATGGATTAATTTTACAGGAGGGCAGTCCGACAGCTGGCCTTGTGACTCCACGAGCTACGCTGGTCTGGCCTCGCTGCTGCCAATGGAGACGTGCCGCCGCCCCTCACCCCAGGCCGGCCCGTCCGGCTATGCCGCAGCTGCTGTCGCTCCGCCGTCGCCTCGAGCGCTCGAACAGCGCCAGGCCGAACAGTAGCGTCAACCACCAGGACCTCTGTAATTTGAGAAAATGCATTTGAGGTAACTAATACTCAAGTGAAGTCTGAATTTATGAAGCTAAGTTAGATTCCCGTAATTTCAGGCACAGATGTAAGCGTGCACTCAAACATCAGTAGCCAAAAGCGACTGGGAAAAGAATTAAGGTTTTACATGTATTGCAGGTGCCAAATACCGGCTCTTTGCCAACCGCAACACATTACCATTACAAAAAAAAATGTAAAAATTAATGGATTGAATGAAATTAATGGATTAATTTTACAGGAGGGCAGTCCGACAGCTGGCCTCGTGACTCCACGAGCTACGCTGGTCTGGCCTCGCTGCTGCCAATGGAGACGTGCCGCCGCCCCTCACCCCAGGCCGGCCCGTCCGGCTATGCCGCAGCTGCTGTCGCTCCGCCGTCGCCTCGAGCGCTCGAACAGCGCCAGGCCGAACAGTAGCGTCAACCACCAGGACCTCTGTAATTTGAGAAAATGCATTTGAGGTAACTAATACTCAAGTGAAGTCTGAATTTATGAAGCTAAGTTAGATTCCCGTAATTTCAGCCACAGATGTAAGCGTGCACTCAAACATCAGTAGCCAAAAGCGACTGGGAAAAGAATTAAGGTTTTACATGTATTGCAGGTGCCAAATACCGGCTCTTTGCCAACCGCAACACATTACCATTACAAAAAAAATGTAAAAATTAATGGATTGAATGAAATTAATGGATTAATTTTACAGGAGGGCAGTCCGACAGCTGGCCTCGTGACTCCACGAGCTACGCTGGTCTGGCCTCGCTGCTGCCAATAGAGACGTGCCGCCGCCCCTCACCCCAGGCCGGCCCGTCCGGCTATGCCGCAGCTGCTGTCGCTCCGCCGTCGCCTCGAGCGCTCGAACAGCGCCAGGCCGAACAGTAGCGTCAACCACCAGGACCTCTGTAATTTGAGAAAATGCATTTGAGGTAACTAATACTCAAGTGAAGTCTGAATTTATGAAGCTAAGTTAGATTCCCGTAATTTCAGCCACAGATGTAAGCGTGCACTCAAACATCAGTAGCCAAAAGCGACTGGGAAAAGAATTAAGGTTTTACATGTATTGCAGGTGCCAAATACCGGCTCTTTGCCAACCGCAACACATTACCATTACAAAAAAAAAATGTAAAAATTAATGGATTGAATGAAATTAATGGATTAATTTTACAGGAGGGCAGTCCGACAGCTGGCCTCGTGACTCCACGAGCTACGCTGGTCTGGCCTCGCTGCCGCCAATGGAGACGTGCCGCCGCCCCTCACCCCAGGCCGGCCCGTCCGGCTATGCCTCAGCTGCTGTCGCTCCGCCGTCGCCTCGAGCGCTCGAACAGCGCCAGGCCGAACAGTAGCGTCAACCACCAGGACCTCTGTAATTTGAGAAAATGCATTTGAGGTAACTAATACTCAAGTGAAGTCTGAATTTATGAAGCTAAGTTAGATTCCCGTAATTTCAGGCACAGATGTAAGCGTGCACTCAAACATCAGTAGCCAAAAGCGACTGGGAAAAGAATTAAGGTTTTACATGTATTGCAGGTGCCAAATACCGGCTCTTTGCCAACCGCAACACATTACCATTACAAAATAAAAATGTAAAAATTAATGGATTGAATGAAATTAATGGATTAATTTTACAGGAGGGCAGTCCAACAGCTGGCCTCGTGACTCCACGAGCTACGCTGGTCTGGCCTCGCTGCCGCCAATGGAGACGTGCCGCCGCCCCTCACCCCAGGCCGGCCCGTCCGGCTATGCCGCAGCTGCTGTCGCTCCGCCGTCGCCTCGAGCGCTCGAACAGCGCCAGGCCGAACAGTAGCGTCAACCACCAGGACCTCTGTAATTTGAGAAAATGCATTTGAGGTAACTAATACTCAAGTGAAGTCTGAATTTATGAAGCTAAGTTAGATTCCCGTAATTTCAGCCACAGATGTAAGCGTGCACTCAAACATCAGTAGCCAAAAGCGACTGGGAAAAGAATTAAGGTTTTACATGTATTGCAGGTGCCAAATACCGGCTCTTTGCCAACCGCAACACATAACCATTACAAAAAAAATTGTAAAAATTAATGACGTACGAATTACCAAAACTGCGCAATTTCAGAAATCAGTACGACACCTTTATAATGGCTAGCCCGTTTATAAAACGTCTTACAAAGTAGCGCGCTTTTGAAGCTAATGTATATTTACTATACTATAATCTATATTTACCTAAGCTATGATTAAAACAGAGTAATTATGCAAAAGTAATAATAAAATTATTTTGCTATAATCGGCGATGAAGTAAAATAGAAAATGTATATAATGCTAAATGTAGAGTGGGCAATTGGTTATCATACCTGATACATGCAGGATTCGTAAAAAACACATGCACAAACCTCCACCACCGCCACCACCATACACAAGCACTATATACATTCACTATCACAAACTCAACAACTCAAATGTTTGAATTTCAACAAACATTCTCGGATAAAATGTGAGTAGTTATCCAAAACTTAATAACAAATAAACTATACTTTTGCACTATTTAATACGAAGAAAATTGAAACGTACTGACTCACCTGAAACGTTCGTTATACGTAATATATAACTGTAATCACTTTTTACTTACGCAAAAATATATAAACCAACAAATGATTTTTAATTAAAATTAGACAATTCCATAAACTTCTTGTTAACGCACACTATATACAATAACACGATATAATAGGAATACCACAATTCCCGTTCCGAGATGCACTTCTCTTGAATGACGAACAAGGACTGAATGTCACTGAAACGTTTTATCAAATGGAAGACTCCCCACTCCAGTCCCCACCGAAAACAATAACGGCATAGTGTTGCCCCTATTTAATCAAAAAGGGCGCGATTAGGGTTGCCACCTTTTTTTTGAAGAAAAATACTATTTTTCTTTTTAAATCAAAAAAATATAGTACTTTTAGGAAATTCAGGAAAAAAAATAGGACACATCTATTTTCAATCATTATTTATTTTTCCATGATTATTTTTTATTACTTTTCGCTGGATAATGACACGGAGTTAGAGCTACTAACTAACTAAGCCCCGTAAATACATGAATGAGTTTCGTTCCTACATTCCCTATGCAGGGCTGCGGGTGCGTTCCATTCACAGTTAATTAAAAAAAGCACGACAATTGCAATTAGCGATAAAAATATAGTATTTTTCGTGCTATATTCTTTTTCTATAATATATAGTACAATTTAAGCTAGTGTTTTTCAATTTATATATACATTTATTAAAGCAGGGACCTCGAAGCATATAGCATTATAGTATATCCTTAGTGTTTTTATTGAACTGTAATAATATTGGGAAGTTTTATTTTTTAATTTTAAAATATAAGTAAAAATAAAACTAAAATAATAAAAATAAAACTTTTCCTTCTATAGTAATATTTATTGTATATGCTTTATTGAAGTGTTGTATATCATATGTCATACCCAATATCAGTTATATTCTATTTTTTAGGTGGTTATTTCTGAATAGTTTTTATTCTTTCTGCGACAGACAATATGGATTACAGACATACTTTAATTATTTAACAGAAAGTTATTTGTTCAAGATACTTTAACATACTATCCCATTTAGTTATGCACATTTCAACTAGATTTTTTGTCTGAGTAACTGTGTCTGGTCGAGGCACTGCTACTGTTGTTGCAATGAATTCATTAATATCTGATACAATGGCTGATATTCTTCAAGTGAGTTAAAATGTTTCAAATATAAATCATTTTTGTTTGTAAACACAAAAATTGGCATGTGTATGTTTAAAGTAACGGCCTGTTATCCACCCCAGCAGTGGGAACCATAAGCTTCCTCTATCCGTTTTTTGGAGAGAAGTATTGTAGCAAAGACCTACCATCGCGTTGCTCCAATGCGGATTGGTAGGTTACGCATATCCCTAGAATTCGCTAGAAGTATGCGGATTATTGCGTATGAGTATCCTTACCATATTTTCCTTCACCGAAAAGCGTTTCATAAATTGCAATTGTCAATTAGACATGTGCCTGCGCGGGGTATAAACCCATGATCGTCTTTACAGAGTCGAACGGCCTCACCGCTGAGCTATCCATAGCTTGTTCCATATTTATTAAAATGTATTTGCAATAATTTTCAGATGAACCTGGTCATAGCCAAAGAGAGTACTCATTGGGATGACGTCTAAGGGCTATATGCTGTTGATGCTTTATGGGATGAAGCACATGATTAGGTCAATTGATTTGACTAGATGAAGGCAAGTAAATATTTGATGTAAAGTATGTCAGTCTGTCCATTTCACTTTCTATTAAAACTGAAGCTTATATGTCTAATGGGCTAACTGCCTAATCCGTTTGAGATATAACAAAAAATGTTTGGTACAATTTTTCCTCTATTATAGTGATGCAAAAAAGTGTGTGATATAAGAATAGCTTAAAAGACATATTAGTGATGATCATTGGAACTTTGTCACATACAATACAGTATTTGGAAAGCATAATATTTTTAGCCTGGTACTGCTAACAGTACAAAATCAAAGATATTTAACATAACACAAAGATTGTCACAGATACCCCTTATATTTTATTATTAAAAAAACAAAATTTATAATTATAGTCTCTATTCTATACTTAAAATATAACTGTAGACAAAGTTATAGACACGAAAAAAATATTTTCCAGACACTATTTAAGACCAGTAGAAGCTAAAAATATATTTTTAAAATTTAAAATCTCTGTTATTTGTCAATGCATCATTCTCCTACCCTTATCCCACTCTAAATGGGGTAGGCACAACATGTTTTAAACATGTTATCACATGATTTGGTATCTTACGACCGGCCGCCTGCCCGACGTCAACTTACCTTAATCGGTTTTCGCGACACCTCGGTAAGAAATGAGGGTGGTCTATTCTACTCAGGGGATATCAATGCCAAGATTGTCTGTAAGTCTACCTTTGCAAAGTAATGTTCTATCTATACATTATTAAAGAATAACTTATTTATTACAGGTTAAATATGCTGCGAACTCTTCCGCCGGGAAGTGTCCACGAGCCCGATGATGCAGATGAACATATATGAAGAGCTTCAGTCGAATCATAATTATTTAGCCTCATTTATTGACATTAGTAATAACATTTTCACAGCGCGAATGCTTTTATTCACTAACAATTTATTTTGCCGCCTGAACCATTCGGAATTTTGGAATAAGGCTGTAAAAGTCCGCTTCAATGCTAGAGGACTCAAGAGAAGGTTGTGTCTTCAAAATAGTATTCATATTAGTATAATTGACAAACATTATGAAGTTTGAAACTTCTTAACTAGGACCCAATGGATTTTTTCTCAAATCCGTGGATAAGGGGGCTCTAGCACACTAGAACGGATCATAATTTGGTTTCATTGTTTAAAACATGATTGGTTAATATTATTGTTTGATAGTTATAGTACCTTGTATTCCATCAGAAATATTTTCCAGACCCAAGCCATATCATATTACCGGTTCAGTATATTGATATATCGGTCATGTGCAGCAATAGCGGTACAACTCAAAAACTTATATTTTGAGATGAATGGGTTTAAAATTTTCATTACTCAGGAAAATGAATAACAATTGCTTAGTTGCTAGTTTAATTGTTAGTTTGCTTAAACGACGGGCTTATAATGAATTATGAGTTCTGCCTGTATTGCTGCTAAAAATTGTGTATTTTAACATTAACACCATTTATTCCTATTCAAAACACGTGTTTTTACTTGTGTAGCAAAACTAAAAACCTGAGCAATCCTGGGAGTAATATATTTTCAAAACAGGATTATTTAAATTGTGAAATTTTTATAATTACGCTATTGTCTAATAAAACTGAAAGATTTGATCTAGTTAAAATTATATTATCCATCACAAAAACTTATATCTTTGGAATGGCATTATATGGCATGTAAAGTGTTAATTAGTCAAAAATGTATATAACTTAAAAAACTATAATTCCTGGTTAACTTGCATTAATCATAAATATGATTTGTTAAAAGTTTTTTGCATAATCGTAATCATAATGCGAGTTAGACAACGGTGTATCAATTAAGGAGAATTCACAGTACTGCAGATACTTGGAAAACGATAATGGAAATGGAAAATTTTATCGCAAGTAAAGTTATAGAACTATGATACACGAGGCAAAAGTAACTAACTAATATTACTATTATTAACATTTAAAAATTGATTCAAAATTTTTATTATTTTACTATATATACTCCATAAGTATAGAAACATAACAAGATGTAAACAAACAAAACCATGTGATTCAGGAGTGACAAATATGTCATAACAATAATATTATTAACAAATGAAAAAATTGGGATTCAACTGCAGTTGTCAAAAGAATATTATCTCTGATATTTATAAATGTAATTTTCATAAATTGATTGGTATTTTCTAAAATTAAATATTTATACCTTTAGTATAGCAAAACAGCAATATATAATTTAATAAAATTCAGCAGATACAAATTAACCAAGTAAACTACCTAAAATGGTAATTGGATTAACCAACGCAACATAATATCAATATTCTACGAGCTTCACTCTGTGATACTTAAATGTGTAGTAATTTAGTGTATTTAATATTATCCATCGTTTTCTTTAAAAATTTTATAATTCTTATTTATTGTTTCAAAGTTTGTAAAAATTATTGATAGCAATCACGCCATAATAAAGTGGTGCGAATACTATCAATAATTTTAAATTCTTTAAAAGAATTAAAAATTATATTAAATGTTAGTATAATGTGTTGTAATAAAAAAGGTACTTTATAGTAGGCAGATAATGCCTACTATAAACTACCTGTTTTGACATGTTTACATTTAGTTAAATACTTAACCCATGGAGTATAGTTCCTCATGATGTTTTCTTTCATCGAAAAGCTTGGTGGTATCAATTGGCACATTAATTATGGCAAAATTTCACAATTTAATTCTTACTTTATATGTATAAATCCGAAGTGTTAACTGGTTTGATGGAAAATATTATACTTAGAGATAAAAACCACTAATATTCTGTAAAACTACTACCAATATATCTAAAAAAGACTAATATTTATAATTTACCATCAAGTATACTCCTTTTAAGTATAATGTTTTTTCCTAAATACTAAAACGGTAAAAACGAAAGCATCTATTGTTTCAAATACTAATCTTGTAAATTTGTTTTCGAGTGAATACTTATAATTAATTATATTTAATAATAATAATATATAATAATTTAAATTACAATTCCTATATTTTCAAGATACATGATCGCCGATTCTGTTTCCTATTTAAAAATAGTAATCATTTTTGAAGTTGCACTTTTAGCGTGTTTAGGAAAAAACTTTTTTTTTTAAGAAGCATGCACATAGAAATGTAAAACGGCTGTTGAATATAAATTTTTTTATTACAGTAAAAGTCTATTAAAGAATTTCCTTAAATATTTTGTTTTATTAAAATCTAAAAATCATTATTAATATGTTACAGGAAAACCGGTTATCCAAATAATCGGTAAGAGTAAAATGTGAATCGATAAAACTTTGACATCACTAGTTACGGTTTTAGCGCACTAAGTACATCACTAATTTTACTACGATTTTACGTCATACGTTATATATATTACTACTCCATATGTGAGAAAGAGTCAGAGCTGAGACTAAATCCGTTTTTATGAATGAAACGGGTGAGAGGCAGATAGTTTTTTTATGAATGAGAATGTAAGTAGCTATAGTGCTACTCTGCACCCCCCCATACCACCGAAAATAGGCTCGCGCCAATGTATGAATCTCAACCATTTATTTTATAGTTATTAATCTATGGTTATAATCTATGGACATGAATCAGTTAAGAATTTACGTGATTCATTCAATATATTTGTTGTCATAAAAAAAACCTTTAATTTTGGTGACCTTAAATGTAGTACATGAAATAAAACACCGAAGAGAATCTCCAAACACTATGATGACAAATTTAATTTAATAAAAGGATGCCTGATGGGTGTGTTTCGCGTAATTATTTAGTGTTTCCGTAAGGCTAAAAGTGTAAATAGTTGCAAAAATGCCATTCGATTTTCTGTGCTGTGTGAGACCTGGTGTGGAAGATATAGTTGAGCTAGATTATTCTCATCATTCATTGACGGATGTACCAGCCGAAGTATTTGTGTACGAACGAACACTGGAAATTCTTATGTGTCAGAGTAATCGCATAACTGAATTGCCGCGACAGCTATTCATGTGCCATGGCCTGAAACACTTAGATCTTAGTGACAACGAGCTTCAAGCAATACCCTCAGCTATATCATCATTGGTAAATCTACAGCATTTGAACATCAGTAGAAACACTTTAGCCTCCATACCAGAAAACATGAAATCATTAAAGAATTTAAAGTTTTTAGATCTTAGTGTGAATCCATTAGAGAAATTACCTGAAACAATTACCAATCTTATTGCTCTACAAGATTTATATTTAAATGATACATACCTTGAGTATCTTCCTGGAAATTTTGGTCGTCTAGCAAATTTAAACATACTAGAATTGAGAGACAATTATTTAATGATTCTACCAAAGTCACTTTCACGGTCTACCGAGTTACAGAGATTAGATATAGGACAAAATGAATTTCAACAATTTCCTGAAGTTATTGCAAGATTTTTAAAGTTAAAAGAACTGTGGATTGACAGTAACAGTTTTACCTGTATTCCATCAATCATAAAACCCTTAGAAAACCTAGTACATTTGGAAGCAAGTAACAATATGATAGAGGAACTTGCTCCTGAAATAGGTTATTGTACTAGATTAGAAGATCTAACTTTATCAATAAATAGTTTAACACAACTACCAGAAACTATTGGGCAGCTTAATAATTTGACAGCCCTCAAATTAGATAACAATAGACTGTATGCTATTCCAGATAGTATAGGTCAATTAAAAAATTTAGAGGAGCTAATGCTGATGTGTAATTATTTAGATCAAATACCATCATCTATTGGTTTATTAAGAAAGTTGCGCTATCTTAACGTTGATGAAAATATATTAAGGAATATTCCCCCAGAAATTGGCAGTTGTTTAAAGTTATCTGTATTGTCTCTCCGTGCAAACAAGTTGACTAAAGTTCCACCAGAAATTGGACATTTGTCTTCTTTAAGAGTTCTAAACTTGGTGAGGAATTCTTTGAGTAGTCTTCCACAGTCTTTGCTGAATTGTAATAATTTAGTTGCCCTTTGGCTGTCTGAAAATCAAAGTAAACCTTTAGTGCCTATGCATTCTGAAGTAGATCCTAAAACCTATGAACAAGTTCTTACTTGTTTTCTGTTTCCCCAAGTGCCTTTGACCCCAATTGATATAAACAAAGAAAATGTTAAGACAGAAAATACAGATGCACAAAGTGCTCCTCGTCACATTAGTTTTGTTGACATGAAACCAGCTACAAAAACTACTGAAAAATCTGGACAATTACGCAGAGCTCCAACTCCATATCCTAAAGAATTACGAGCTATGGCGAAACATGCTAGAAATATTCATAAAGATGGTACACAAGATGTATCTCCGCCTATGCAGAATGCAGTTCATATAAAAGCAGCAAAAATAACTCCTACTTTGCAGCAAAGATTTGCATCAGATAACAAAGTAGATGGAAACAATTGCAATGATAATTCGGATGCTATTCAGCAAGATCCTATGACAGTATCAGTTTATGACAATTTACCAATAGAAAATGCATATGACAAACCACTAGAGCTTGATTATGAACAAGATAAAACCTATAAAAGTGTAGATCATGCTCTATATGATAACAGCAGTAATGCAGATGAATACAAAAGTGATAATATGAATTCTTGTGGATTAGCAACTCAACTTTATATAGTTAAACAAAATGACAGATATTCACCAAGACAAGATACTAGGTCCAATAATTCTGTGTCATCTAATAATTATAGAGGACATGCAATAGATAATAAGAATTATTGTGCAGCTATTGATCATAATAATTATGGCAATTGCACTGATGAAAATTGCCAGTTACAAAGATTAAGTATTGTATCTCAAGAAAGACATCCCAATGAAGATACTGTTCTATCCCCTCAGTTTAATGAAAATTCTTATACTGCTAGGTGTAGAGTTGATAATGTACCTCCGTTTGAGCCAGTATATTCAAGAAAGGAAATGATGTGCCATACTGATGTAAAGTATCATGGTGATACATATGTCAGTGAAAGTTACCCCTGTGAAGCAGAAAAGGTTTATGCACAAAGAAAATATGATATATTTAATTATCATCCACATGCTGTAAGGGATATGCCAAGTCCAAGATTAAGCACAGTTAGCCAAATAGTTAGTTCTACCACTATGCCTAATTTATGTAATTACAATAACATGTATGCTGCCACTAATATGGAGGCTCATCATTATACACCAGCAATACATCAAACATCATCTCCTAATTGTAATGTTTATGATATGTCAACAGCAAGTCCAACTTATGTTCCTTCCCAATCACCAGAGTTATACTCACCAACTGGTCACACAAATGCAACAAATCCATATCGCATGACAAATACTCCTCTAATATCAGATGATGGTAGTTTTACACATATACCATCTATTCCTAGTCAAAATATGTATGATATATATGATGCAATACCTGCCTCATCAAATGCACCTAGTGTGGTAAGTCATAGGCACAGTCCAAGTGGTTTATCAGAGACTATGTATAGGAGAGGACAGCCTCCTCCATATCACATTGCAGCTCCTTTTACAAAACATGCTCAATATTTTAATGGTACTGGAGGATAGTGGGTGCATCCTAACATAACATATGAGTTTTGTCATTGGATTTCATGTTATTAACTTTTTTATGAACCAATTGTTCAGGATGTGCAATTTAAATGTGATATCATACTGTCAAAGTTTAAGATAATTATAAGGTGCTAAAATAAATCCTGAAGGAATGTTATTTGAAGGATTAACCAATTCAAACAAGAAGCATTAAAATTATAAGATACTGTAATAATCTTGTAGGTACTATAAAGTACAACTTTGTAACAACTGTGTTGTTTCATATAGGTATTGTTATAAAACTTTGAACAAAAATTTAATGTATGTAATAAGTGTCCAGAGATATTTTTCAACTACTAAAAATTATATTATTTTTTATTAATAATTGACAAGTAATGTGTGATTTCTGAATATATTTATTATTCACATATTTTTAATAAAGTTCTGGACAGTTATAAAATAAATTATAAGTCTATAACAGATTATGTATTGAAAATTAAATATTTTTTTATTCTCTTTCTTAAGTATGATATATGTAATTCTAAGATTGTTCTTACAAGTCTTATTGAATATTATAGTTTTTATATAAAAAAATTAAGTGGTTGCTCTCTATTAGGTACTTTTATACTTTCTGTTTGGTTTAGGTGCTAAAGTTCCTAAATGGATCAAAAAGTATAGCTATCAGCAGTAAAGCTACATATATTTTTCTGCTCTGCTCTGCTCTTAGTTCCTATTTTCACATCTATTTTATATAGTTCTTTATTTTTATATGATTTGTTTACTATAGTTTTTACTTTCTTACACCTACTTTAAAGTCAATATTTTCAATAAATAAGTTTTTAGTTGATTTTATTCTAAGTTTTAGTTTATTAACTTTGAGCATTAAATACAGTATGTAGTTATAATATTTATGAATTATAATTAAATAGAATGGATTTATGTACGGCTATATGAGGGTCGGATTAAAGATGTACTTGTGTTATTGCATAAATTTCTTTATTGTATTACATAATTCTTGACTTTTTATGATATACAATATACAATCAAGGAGGGAATTTATTTAGGGTGAATGTATTGATGATATGATTATTGTAATTGTAACTTAATAGTATAATTTGGGCTTTTATTGTTGTCATTTATTTATTTAATTATTTGTACAAATGTCAGTTTGGATATTGGATAGTTCAACATAATTTTTTTTTTTTTTTTTATTAGGGACATGAATAAATCTAGCTGTTTGCCATAGAATTCTTATATTTAATTTTGCACTTATTGTCACATTTATGAAAAGCACTTTTTAGTCACGCTCAAATTAAATATATGCATATAAAATATATTACAAAAATTACAATTTCAGATTAGGAATGAATTTAAAATTTTTAATATTGTTTGGTAAAGTTATTTACTTTTTGTACAAACCAGTAAGAGTATTCTAACGCTAAAAACATATATATAGTTGATATTGAATTCAAATATATATTTAAAACACAACAAATTTATATTTAACTTAGTTCGTATGACTCGGAATTTCTTAAAATCTAACGTAGATTATATAAGTGCAACTCGACCTATTCCGCATATTTCCACTTGACCTATATCAGATATCAAATAGAAAACCGTTTTAGAAATGAGCACAGATATTTTTTTTATTTAAACTTTGATTAGGCGTCGGAACCGGCGTGCTATGTATAAATTTCATATAATGTGACCATATCATTAATTCAAGAGTAAATACTCTATTACTACTCTAGTAATATGATTTTTTAAACTCTAATTCAAAGTATTAGTTCCAATTGAGTTTATTAAGGTTTTAATTATTAATATTTTTATTGATTGAAATTATTTAACTTAGGTATAGAATTAGGCATTACTTTGCGGATATCAATATTATTATTTATTTTATTCGAAATAAAGTTTTATTTCAAAATAAAGTATTATACGCGGTTACATGGTACAATGAGAAAATAACTATTGTCTATCCTAACATACTTATATAATGAAGTATTAAGTGTACAATTATCAAAAAAACAGAACCAAAGTGGCCTTTTTGATATCCAGTGTTGTGGCTCAAGATATAAATTGAAATTTTAAATGGTTGGAGATACCTTCAACCAATTATTACAATAATCGGAAATACGTTTTCTGCGCATTACCTATACAACAATAAAGTTCTAAGAAGAAAATAAATTTAAATAAATACAATATAATTTTTTAAACTTTACTATACGGTCACTTTAGTTCTATCACTCATATTGTTTTGTAACGTTGATTTATACATTAATAAATTCACATAAAACAAGCGCAGTGTCAAATCTTACAATAAATCTGAGAAATATTAAGGCAAATCATTTCTTTGAATTTCATTGTTATATTGTTGCGCTTAGACGGCCATATAAAAAATATACATAAGAGGTATAGTAGATATAAAAATAATAATAAGTATATATAGGTACATATGTAAATTGTAAGTATATATCAGAAATACAAAACTGTTACTGTTCAAGTTAATGCTAAAAATATATGCTTCTAATACACATTTTTACAGGTCTACCATGTAACTTATGTTACAAATGTAGTTTTGCCTTAAAAACATTATAAGTTAATAAAGTTATATTTCTTTACACTTTGAGTGTTAAAATGCAACATTTTCTAAAGACTGAAACCTATAAAACATATCATTTACTTACCTGAAAATTGTCTATTTTATTATCACGCTTTTTCGCTTAAAACCACAAACCTTTACGTTAATTTTATGCAATATTCACATAAGCTGTATCTGTAACCTATAAATTTTGAAAATTTCGTCCATTTTATCCGCCCATTTGTTAACGTTTTATTTCGAGATTTTAGCCTTCTGATATCAATCCTGATTTTTTTCTAAACTTCCAGTTCTATGTGAGAATATTTTTATTTAAGCTCATCAATGACAATGTTTAAGAAATATATGGATGTTATTTATTCGTGTTAATAAAATAATGTCAATAAAATGCCATATTCACTATCTAATAATAAAACAATAATTATATTTATTACTCTATTTGTTTTGATACGCCGTGTGGTATCCGGCTGAATAGAATAGTACCACCCTCTTTTCTTACCGAGGTGTCGTAAAAGGCGACTAAGGTAAGTCGACCCGCCGTTTGGTATC